>CM062818.1:1369326512-1369926512 GCA_031772625.1 Pinus tabuliformis
AAGGATGAGTTGAAATTCTTGCTGGACCGAAGAGCTTGGTTGTATCCCATTCCTGGGCAGCATATTAATTAAAAGATGGAATCTGTGGGTTGTGGGTGCTTCCAAACAGCTGCAGGCAGTTCATATTGTTGGTGCTGAATGAAAGACTGTTTTCTCAGGGTCGTATGCTAATACTGGACTTTACCACGAGTTCTGGTGGTCATGCTGAGATGGTCGTAGGGCCCTTTTACTATGCCTTTGCTGCTGCTGTAGCTTCACTGTGAGTGTTGGGTGACATTTCAGGGACAAACCTTGCATGTGTGGCTGGAAGCAAGGGGGAAAATGCCAGTGTGAGTCTGCATAAATATTTCTGGGCAGCGTATTCCATGAACCAGTGCTGGAGCTTCATTCTATAAGCTGATAATATACACTTGCAATTGTCATCACAAGCGGTCATCAATTTTCCGTAAAAAATTCTAAATAGAAATCCTACTGCAGTGATTAATATTATTTCTTCTACTTATTACCTAGCGGTCGTCAATTTTCCGTAAAAAATTCTAAATAGAAATCCTACTGCAGTGATTAATGTTATTTCTTCTACTTATTACCTAGCGGTCGTCAATTTTCCGTAAAAAATTCTAAATAGAAATCCTACTGCAGTGATTAATATTATTTCTTCTACTTATTACCTCAGAAATAAGTTATCTATTGTATTCTTACGGAAAATATCGAAATATATTCCACTACAGCGTTCACAATTAAAACATTGCAGAAAGTAAATGCAAGTAAAATGCTGGCACAAATACAATCACAATGACACAGTTATTTTTGGACAATTGTCCCCAAAAAAACCCAATGTGGGAAAATCGGTGCTGCAGATGACGGTTTTATTATTCTTTCAGCAAAAATCTTCATGTACTGCCTCTCCCAGTGCTACCTCTCCCAGAGTCAAACTGCCCAGCGCTGCCCTTTTTCTGCTCTGCGTCTTTGTCCCTGTCTCTCTGACTGATGTTGGACCCTCTCTGTCTCTCCTCCACCTGCAACTCTCCCTCTCAATCGATTTTCTCTTGCCGAACTTCGACCAGTGAGAAAATTGATTTTACTCAGGCAGCTGAGTATCTGCCTACTGTGTTTTCCAAATGACCCTCAAGCGCCTTCTTATATCTTCATGTTGGATAACCAACAGCCTGGATTAAATCTTAATCAAAGGCTCAGATCGTTTTGGCCTGATCTGTGTCTTTTTCTAGAAGTTTCACACGTGATTAGATTAATACCCATTAATGTTTTAATTTTCCTAAGTTTAGACTTAGGAACCCCATTAAAAATATTAATTATTTTAATAAAATCACTTCTTGGTGGAATTTCCCAAAACACTTGTTGGGTTCTTTGGAATACATGTGCTCAAGTCTCCCTGCAAAATTTGGGGCTTAGAGCACATTCGATGCTATCCCAAATAAACACTCCCTCTTAGCGAGGAATGTGCTCTAGCAATACACTGCTACTGCTCTGACTCTGAAGCATCGTCCTCTGCGATGTTGATGTCAGACATGTTGTCCACCAACTACTGCGTTGTTGCTGCAATTGTACTGTTGCCTTTGACACTGCCACTACCAATGCTACATCTATACTACAGCTCCCTCTGAATTTCTGCATTTGTGCTACTGCTAACACTGCCACTGCCAACTGTCCCTGCACTACAAACTGTTGCTGCTACTGAAACGGATTTTCAACCATACCCATATGCTCTCTGAACTGAGTGAACTTAGCTCTTTGAGAGCCTTTGTGAGTATATCAACCACCTGCTCTCTTGTGGGAACATATTGTAGTTGTACTACCCCACGCTGAACACAGTCTCTGATAAAGTGACAACAAATATCTATATGTTTCGACCGATCATGAAATACTAGATTCTCAGAGAGTTTGATGCAACTCTGATTATCGCAGTAAACCTTGGTCGCTTCCATCCTTTTTCTGAATAGGCTCACAAGCAATTTTCTGAGCCATATGGCTTCGCACATAGCTGTGTTGGCTGCCATATATTCTGCTTCTGCTGAACTCAGTGCTATCGATTTCTTGCTTCCTATTGCACCAAGATATCATCCTTGATCCAACACTGAAGCAGTACCCTAAGGTACTTTTTCGGTCTACTGAATTACCTGCCCAATCTGCATCGGTGAACCCATTCAAACTGATGTCCTCCCCTCTAGAGTACTTCAACCCATATCCGACTGTTCCACGTACATACCTAAGTATGTGTCTTCTGCCCAATGCACCCTTTTTGGTTCCACCATGAACCGACTAAGAGTGTTGACAACAAAACAAATGCCTAGCCTAGTGTTGACCAGATACATAAGTGACACAATGAGTTTCCTGTACAAGGTGGGATCTACTTCTTTATCCTCTGATGCATCTATTTTCTTCCAGTTGGTGATCATGGGAGTAGCCATGGGTCGGCAATCCTGCATTCTGAATCTCTTCAGAATTTCTGTAGCATACCTTCCTTGTCCAAGGAAGATCTCCCCATTCTTCTACCAAACTTCCAACCCCAGAAAATAATGCATCAATCCCAAGTCCTTCATGTCGAATTCGGCTTCAAGATTCTTCTTGCAGTCTTGGATGAGCCTAGATGACCCAGTTAGGAACAGGTCATCTACATATAGTACCAGAATAAGTGGCTCATTCTCTACCAATAAATAGTAGAGATTGGATTCAGCATTACTATTGACAAATCCCAACTATTGCAAGTAACTATCAATCCAACCATACCATGCTCTGGGTGCCTGCTTGAGCTCGTATAGGGCTTTCTTTAACCTGCAAACATGAGATTTCTTCTCAAGAGTTTCGAAGCCTTCGGGCTATTCTATATATACCTCCTCTTCTATCACTCCGTTCAAGAATGTTGTCTTGACATCCATCTGGTGAATCTCCCATCCCATTTGAGCTACTAGGGATATAACAGCTCAACTGGAGCAAAGGTCACTTCGTAGTCTATTCCTTCTTTCTGAGCATACCCCTTTGCTACAAACCTTGCCTTGTACTTCTCTATGTTGTTCTCTGCAGCATACTTGATCTTGTAGATCCATCGTGATCCTACAACTGATCTATTTTCTGGTCTACGTACTACTTCCTAGACATCATTCGTCATGATGGAGTTGTACTCTTCCACCATGGCATCGACCAATACTTGATGTTGAAAAGCTTCCAGAAAGCTAGAGGGTTCTTCAACCTGAGCTACCAATCCTTGGTATCTATCTGGTTGTCTACGCTGCCTCTTCTCAGCTCTAGGAGCTACAACAAACTCCTCTGCATTCCTCAGTGTCTACCACACTTCTCTGCTCGCTCTAACACTAGTGGTGGGAGGTTCAACCAAATCTTCCTCTTGATATTTTGTTCTGTCTATTGAGAAGCATCTGCATTTCCTCCCTATGAGGAGATATTGGTGTTGTTCATTGTACTCGACCCAAGTGTATGCTCTCCTCCCTGTCCTTCTTATTGCCCCTGCTTCTCTTGGACTAACGAAACATCTCCTGACTAATCCTCTGCAGGCATTTCACGAGATTTCCAGAAGGCTCTATCTTCCATGAACTTTGCATCTCGTCTTACTACAATCTTCCTGCTGCTAGGAATGTAGATTCTATATGCCTTTGAGGTCTCGTTGTATCCTACAAGATACCCCTTCTCTGCAGTCTGATCCAGTTTGTTGCGCTTCTCGTCTGGAATGTGGCAATAAGCCACGCTTCCGAATATCCTGAGATGATTGACTTCCGGCTTCTTCCCTGTGAACACTCCTTCGAGCGTTCTCTTCCCCAATGCTCTATGAGGAGTTCTATTCTAGATATATATTGTCGTGTTGCAAGCTTCTGCCCATAGATACTTAGGTAGATCCTGATCATACAACATGACTTTGGTTGCCCCAACAATAGTATTGTTCTTCGTTTTACCACTCCATTCTTGTTGATTTTAGGTATGTTCTATGCTTAGAGCAATTTATTTCAATTTTCACAGTTAGCTCAATATATTTTCCAGATTAGCAATCACATCAGCATTAAAGTACATTGCAGATAGAACATAAACATAAACTGCAGAAGACAAGCCAAGACAAGAGGACACAAGATGTGGTGCTAGCCAGGGACAAATCCCAATGTGGGGAAATCCTTGATCAATTCTTCTTACATGTTCTTCAATAGTTCAGCACAGAGAGAGAGAGAGATAGTACATTTATAACAGAAGTCAACTCTTTGACTTATCTAGATAAAAGCAGATCATCTCTAAGAAGATGATACATGAGATCAGTTGAAGACATGTTGCTTCAATTGATTCTCCAAGGTGACTCCTTCACCTATCATTGTGTTGCATCTCGTCATCATGCTGCACCTCACCCTGCACCATGTTGCACCCATCATCACAATGATGGCTAAGAAGAAGGACAAACTTTCCGGATGTGTATAGACTACTAGGCTCTCAATAAGAAAACAATCAAGAATCGATATCATATTCCCGGGATGGATGAGTTGAAAGGGGCCAAATATTTTTCGAAGATTGATCTTCGTTTTGGCTATCATCAGATCCATGTTCGAGAGCAAGACATACCGAAGACAACTTTCAAGTGCCACTGTGGGCACTACGAGTTTTTGGTTAAGCCATTTGGGCTGACCAACGCTCCCGCGACTTTTCAATCCTGTATGAACCATGTGTTCAACACACAGTTGCAGAAGTACTTGTTGATCTTCTTTGATGACATAATGGTCTACAGTAGGACATGGGAAGACCACTTGAGGCACTTGGACGAGGTGTTGGGTATTCTAGAGGAGAAGGAATTATATGCAAATGAGTCCAAGTGTGAGTTTGGTATGACAGAGATGCTCTATCTGGGGCATGTGATTGGTCATGATGGGGTACAGGTGCATCAAGAGAAAATCCAGGCAATCATTGAATGGCCCACCCTAAAGAATGTCACAGAGTTGACGAACTTCCTTGGTCTTTGCACTTACTACAAGAAAATTGTTAAGGGGTTTTCACAATTAACAACTCCTCTTACAAATCTCACTAAAAAGAGAGCCTTCAGCTGGTTGGAGAAAGCATAGGAAATATTCGAAAGGATGAAGGTGATGAGCACTTGCCCAATGCTTGCTTTACCTTATTTTACCTAGCCATTCGTGCTCGAATGCGATGCTTCGGGGATAGGGATTGGAGCAGTCCTTATGCAGAATCAACACCCCATAGCGTTTGAAAGTCACAAGCTTAGAGATTATGGGTTGTACTATTCGATATATGACAAGGAGATGTTGGTCATAATGCATGCATTGGCAGAATTCAAGCAGTATCTAGTAGGATGTGGATTTAAGATAAAAACATACCGCAACAGCCTGAAGTTCATCGTGACGCAGAAGGAACTGAGTGAAAAGCAGCAAAAGTGGATAAGCAAGTTGCAGGCCTACGACTTTGAGATAGATTACGTCAAGAGAAAGAACAACATAGTAGCTAATGCTCTATCAAGGATGCCACCCACTTTCTCACTCGTGGAGATGACGGAAGATTGGAATTTGCTAGTGTTGGTGGAGTATTCAAAGAATAAGTTCGCTTCCGAGGTTCTAAATGGATTGATCCGTGATGACAGGTATCAAGTTATGAATGACAGGTATCGAGTTATGAAGACTGGATCTATCTTGTACCAAAATCAAAACTCAAAGAGAGAATCATGCCAGAAGCTCACAATATTAGGACATCCAAGATATCTCAAAACCTACAAGAAGGTCAAAAGAGATGTTCGTTTGGAAAGGCCTCAAATTGGATGTGTTGAGATTTGTGAGGGAGTGCAACACTTGCCAACAAAACAAGACAGAGCATACCCATCCAACAAGCTTGTCGCAATCCCTCCCCATCCCGAAGCAGAAGTGGGAGAGAATTTCCACGCAATTTATCACTAGCTTACCTTGGTCCAAGGCAAAGATCGCATATATGTGCTGGTAGATCAGCTCACAAAATTTTCCCATTTCTTTGCCATCTCATCAAAAAATTCAACTTCACAAGTGGCTCAGGGAGGTTTTCAGATTGCATGGGTTGCCGAAAAGCATTGTCAGTGATGGAGATAGGTGGTTCATGGGCGACTTCTGGCAGGACCTTTTCCGACTTTTGGGGACTGAGCTAACTCCGAGCATTAGCTATCACCCACAAATTGATGGGAAGAGAGATAGTCAACAAGTGGCCAAAAGGCTATCTCAGGAATTATGTGACTGGCCAACAAATGATATGGGTGAAGTGGTTGCATCTCGAGGTACATTGCTGCAATACCACTTTCCACATGTCCATTGGCATGACTCCCTTCAAAGCATTATATGGATATGATGCCCCACCTTCTGCAAACAGGATATTTGGGGACAGTCGAGCACCATTAGCCAAAGAAGGGATCCAAGAGAGCCAAGACACTTTAAAACTCCTCACGGACAATCTACACATGGCTCAGAACCGAGAAAAATTGTATGTAGACCAATGCTTTTAAAACCGGAACTGCTGACCGGACAAATCCACCTAATGAATTGGTTTACCGATCGGAACCGGTCGAACCGGGACTGGTTAGGTCTAAACAAACCGGTTTTAGAAAAATACATTAAATAATTAATTTTTAATGAAACAAAACTATTTTTAAGATTTAAAACCATGATTCCAAGCCAATAGAGACAAAATATGCAAAGTTTGCTCATTTATATGCCATGTAAAGGTGAATATATCAAAATGGCACTCAGTGCAATACATATCATCGACAAAATAGTAAAATACATAAGCAATGAGGCTCTTAATGGCCTATAAAGTCCAAAAACAATGTTTCAAGCTATGAGGCCATTGGCCTACTACAAGTCTACAGTGTAGGTATTATCAATCATCAAGTTCATCACCACTACTAGACACAGGATCATCATCAGGAGCTACATAGACATCATTTGGTTCAAAGTCCGAGGATGCCTCAGCCTGATCTGCAACTTGTGATGCGCTATTGATCCGTCTTATGTGTGTTGTTGTGTGAGTTGAATCTTTCAGTCGTTCTTATGTGTCTTGTTGCGTGAGTTGAATCTTTCAGCGGTTATGATGTTTGTGACATGTCGCTTTCATTTAAAACTTATCATGATAAGCCCTTTTCCTTGTTGCAATTTACTTGATATTGAAGTTTTACTTTCTTGTGAGGTTGAGATTTTTTGAAAGTTTAAGTAGCTTGCAAAATGCAACATTTGCAAATTCTTTTCCTTTTACTCCCTATCATAAGGATTGGAGTTTTCAATCTTTCATTTACATGTGATTTGATGCACATTATTGAAAGTTCCAAACTTGTTTCTTTTGCTTTGTGGCTCTTATGGTCTTATTGCACCTTTATTGATACCCAAAGGTACATCATTGTGCAACGTGTTGTGGTAACTTTGAACTTCAAAACTTGTACACTTTGTGCCATAGGTTGATACAAAAAATCAAAAGATAGAGACAATTGATCAAATGACACAGGTTTAAAAGGTTCAAAGTCTAGGAGATTTTCACCTTGTCATAAGTATTAAAAAGTTAAAAGCTTCGATGATGCATGCCATATTACAAAGATGGAAGGTTGCCACAAACTAGTGAATGTTGTTGGAACTAGCAAGTTCTAAGTTTAAGTGACATGAAAAGTGTCACAATGAGAGTAACTTTCGAGAGGTGTGTCAAAGCTTGAAAACTTCAACAAAAGCCTTGTGGTGAAGATAAAAGAGGGACTAGTAGATGGAAAATTAAGGCTTAGCAACACTCCACAAATTTCACAAGTCATAAGCTCAATGCCAAAAAGGCTTTAAACAACACAAGCTAAAGATCTAATGTGAATCAAGGAGCTTGTAGGTAAAATGTAGTTGTTTCAAGATGTAGGTGGACTTTAAGTGGCAATGGACGCTGATTCCAACTCAAGCTTGTTTCATTTGAGTCACAACCTCTACTAATTGCACATCTTGAAAGTTTGATGTTAGTTGAACCAACCTAGCTCATTCACATAAACATTATATAGTAACCGGCCGGTTCCATCCTAAACTGCCCGGTTAGGACCAATTAAGGCCAAAAATCCGCCACATCGCCTTCCTGACCAGTTTTTCAACCGGTTCCATCCAATGGCCTTGCTGACCGGCCGGTTTGCCCAGTTATCGATTAGGAAGGCCGATTTTAAAAACACGGATGTAGACAGACATAGGGTGGAGCGACACTTTGAAGTGGGAGATATGGTATACCTCCGTCTTCAACCTCACAAGTAGTCTTCTCCCTCACAAGTAGTCTTCTCTCAAAACCAAAGGGGCGGAAATGTTAAAGCCCATGTTCTACGAGTCATTCAAGATCTTGAGAAGAGTAAGAAAGGTGGCCTATGAACTCGAGCTTCAGGAGGGATGCAAGATTCACAACGTCTTTCATGTCGCATGCCTCAAAAAAGCCTTATGACAACATGTTGTTGCTTCCACAGAGCTTCCACCATTGGATGAGGAAGGAGAATTGGTATTAGTTCCCGATAAGATCCTAGATACAAGAGAAAGGAAGCTACTGAGCAGAACAATCAAGGAGTACCTGGTAAAATGGAGGGATTTTCCTGTAGAAGATGTTACCTAAGTGGGTGAATAGGTGCCCAAACATCCTCAATTGAAATTGCTCGAGGACAAGCAATCTTGAGTGGGGAGGATTGTAATGTCCCTAAGCCCTTAGGAAGCTTATGACGAAGTCCGCTAACCTAAAGTGGTTCCCATAGGCTAAAGCGAGTAAATATTTAATAAGGGGGCTTAAATTGCCTAAGGAAAATTTATAAAATTCAAAAAGGAGAAAGGGTGATATTTCCTAGGCAAGTTAGAAGTCACTTTAACTTTATAAAGTGAAATATCATAAAATGACTTTATAAAAGTGAATTTAATAAAAAGAGAAGGTGAAAAGGTAACCCTAAACTCATAAAAGAAGGAAAATGAAGAGACTCCTCATTCGTGCATTTGTGAGTTTGGAGAGAGAGCTATTGTAGAGAGTTGAAAGAGAAGCTTAGGGTTTTGGAACCCTAGCTGCCATAGCTGACTTCGGTGTTGAAACTTGAAACTAGACACCCTAGTTCAGGTTTGAGAGTGAAATCACCCAAATTTCACCGGTGAACTTCAATGGAGAACAAAATTTCTCAGAAATATCGAGGTATTCAAATTTTATCATTTGGGATTGTATCCTTGCATAGTATTTTCTATTTTTTTTATGACAGACTGAAGATTTTCATTGAGAATTAAGGACCAGATACAAATTCAAATCAGTAAAGGGAGTTTGAGTGCAGA
The DNA here is from genome assembly GCA_031772625.1 of Pinus tabuliformis. NCBI lineage: Eukaryota > Viridiplantae > Streptophyta > Pinopsida > Pinales > Pinaceae > Pinus > Pinus tabuliformis. The sequence goes on from CM062818.1 coordinate 1,369,335,788, forward strand.
ACAGTTAATGCTTCAGCTTCCTGGGGCCCACGAGTTGTTGAAAGGGCTGGATAATTTATGGTGGGGCCATTCCAAATATTTTCCAAAGGTACAGAAGCGTAGAACTTTACGTGACTGAGTTTGAATGCACAAAGGTAGCACGATCCCCACTGAGACTTATTAGCTGGGTCAAGCTCTTCTTGAAGACAAAAAGGGAGGCGGGTTAATTCTCTTGGTTAGCTGGAAACATTTCTAACAGCTGGACCATATCTCTATTGGAAGGACGAGTTGAAATTCTTGTTAGGACGAAGAGCTGGGTTGTATCCCATTCCTGGGCAGCGTATTAATTAAAAGCTGGAACGTGTGGGTTGTGGGTGCTTCCAAACAGCTGCAGGCAGTTCGTGTTGTTGGTGCTGAACGCAAGACAGTTTTCTCAGGGTCGTAGGCTAATGCTGGACTTTACCACGAGTTCTGGTGGTCATGCTGAGATGATCGTAGTGCCTTTTTCCTATGCCTTTGCTGCTGCTGTAGCTTCACTGTGAGTGCTGGGTGACATTTCAGGGACAAACATTTCATGTGTGGCTCGGAGCAAAGGGGCAAATGCCAGTGTGAGTATGCATAAATATTTCTGGGCAGCGTATTCCATGAACCAGCACTGGAACTTCATTCTGTAAGCTGATAATATACACTTACAATTGTCATAACCAGCGGTCATCAATTTTCCAGGTTCACCTATCCAGTTATATCACTCGTCTCATTTCCAAAATTGTGTCACTGTCTAATGTTGTACGCTGCTGGTTTGAAGTGAATGTATGAACATTTTGAGCTTATACCCTCTGTTTGTAATGGTGATATTTCTGTCTACATGTTGGGCAAGTTCCTAATCTACACAGTGGCTTTCTTCAATATATAACACTTCAAAACAAAAAAACAAAACAAAACAAATATATATATAGATATATTCATGTGTTATATATTGAAGAAAGCCACTGTGTGTATGCAATATCGTTTGAATGGAAGCATTAACCTACAGCAGTTGATGTAAACTCTGATTTGACAAACTGTAAGGAGGGAGTCTCACAAATTTTTGACAGAAGCAGTGATATTTTTGGAGTCATTTCTAAACTGGAATCTTACAAAACAAATCTCGACTGGTATTTCAAGTTTAACATGTGGGGGTCTTGGTTATTTTATAAAAAGGGTTTAATAAAGTAATAAATTATCGTGCTTTAAACAAATGATCCGCATATTGCATTTGTAAGGTCGACCAATCCTACCAGAAGCATTGTTGTCCACATTTCTTTTTCAGATGAAAGCATTGTCCCTAGAGATTCATTTCCTTCGCATTAAGCTCAAATATAGCTTAATCCTCTCAATCCTTTTTTCTACCACCAAGCTATTATATCTAATTCAGTATTTCTCATACTAAGATATAACTTTTTGAGTTGCACTCTTGTACAACAAAAAGGTAGTTCACCATCATTACTTTCATGAACTCTTACTGCAATTCTCTAAAAATCCCTATTTCATTTGAAATTTTAAACCATTTCAACAGACACTACCATGATAAAACATGTTTCCAAAGTTTATGCTTCAGACAATTAAACCAGTGTCATTCTTTTAAGAATTAGTGGATTAGTCTTCTCAAAAGTTTTTTCAAAGTAATGCATACGCATTTTTTTCTTAGATTTCTTGGCCTGCATCCTTTTCAAATGACATTGTATAACATCAATTTCAATTAAACTGACATCATCCTTTTGGGAACTTTGTGGCTTGGGCTTCTAAACTACCTATTCTATATAATGCATTGGGATAATTTTTCAACAGATCCAAGTTAAGAGTAAATGTTCATGACATCCATGAAACTAAAATTTACAAGGAGAGACAACTTCATAATTTGTTCAAAATATCCTCAATAAAGAGGAAAGGAACCATCTTTTTCGACTTCCTAGAAATCCATAAGAAGTATTTATAGTAGGACAAGCATTCTGTTGATTTCATGGAAATTCCACTGTACTCGGGAATTCAACCTACTCAGCTTTGTCAGGACCACTGAGGCTGAGAAGAGCTTGCAATTTTAGTGACTGGTGCATAGACACACCAAACATAAAACAGGATGGAAAATTGTTATCATTGGTTTGAAGAAAAAAACAGCAAGAATTTGCTCATAACATCCTCAATAAAGAGGAAAGGAACTATCTTTTTCAACTTATTAGAAATCCCTGAGAAGCCTTTATAGTAGGACAAGGACTCTATGTTTATTTCATGGCAATTCCTATGTACCCAGGGAATTTGAACTATTCAGATTTGTCTGGACTGCTGATGGTGAGAAGAGCCTGCACTTTTAATAACTAGTGCAAAGACATCCTGAAATAAGACAGGATGGAAAATTATTATCAATTGATTTGAAGAAACAAACAGTCAATGATTAGTAAGGAACCTTGTCAATAAAGAAACAGAGTGAATAAGATGGTGGATGAGTCCTAGTCAAGCACATCATGAAACAATGGATGGGGTGTTAATGCTCCAGAAGATTAAGTCACTATTACGAAGGCGGTGTCAAAGTCATTCAACAGAACTGTGATGAAGGTGATGAAGGCAGTGACAATAATAAGAAAGCCTTTTTGTGGATGCATGGTGTAGACTTAGCTTTCCCCGGTGAAAGAGAACCAAAGAAAACATCCAATAGTGAAAATCAAAGTGATGAAATGGTAACTCTGTCCAACCATGGGTTAGGCCAGTGTGGTTGGCATCATAACAGATGACAACATGGAAGATTAAGACCATTTGCTTGCATCAAGCAACATGATGCATAAACACAACCTAATGGATGAGATGTGTGACAATATCATGATGGTATAATGGAGCATGTAAAAAGAGGTTGCTGTGCGTCATCAAGACCTCATGAGGGAAGCCTACTTAAGAATAACCTACCGCAGGAGGACGGCCTCCCTCATTATGCCAGATACCCCACAAGAATAATCTACCCTAAGAAGACAGGGCAACAGCATATGCCAGCACAAGCATGGGAGGTTATTTACATGTTGAAAACATTTACACTGATATTTACATGTTGGATATAGCTTAAATGTCAAATATAACCTGCCGTTGGAGGAGAGCATCGCTCATAAGGGCATGTTACCAATAGGGAAAGTCTACCATAGTAGAATAATCTACTTCATGACAACAACCAATCCCAAGGACAACCTACCCCAGGAGGACGATTTGCAGAGTGAAGAGAACCTACCTCATAAAGCCAGCTTAAGTATGGGAGGCTAATATTTCCATGTTAAAAATGGCTTAAATGTCAAGGAAGGCACCTTAAATGAAGATTGCCAAAATCATTAGAATAGCACAAATCATCACAAAATTATGCACAGTAGTAATGTCATGTCTAACAAGGATAGCATTCAAGTCAAAGATGTTAAAATTTCCTATGAAAATGGCTTAGAGAATATTTATAGCAATGGTGAGATGGAACGCTTCAGCATCATACTTTTGAAGAGGATGGCCTAATGAAAGGTGTAAGAACTGCATTTTATGACGACATACAATGATACGGGTGATGTCTTTGGTCAGAAATGACAAGTAAATTCACTGAAGTTGGATAAGATATGAAGATGGGTCTAACAAAATGGCATCATATGTCAAAAGGAAGTAACAAATGGAATTAATTCCAAAAATATCATGGCAAATGGACAAAGAGCAAAATATGATTCTTCCAAAGTCAAAGGTGAAGAAACTACTATGGAAAAGGTGTTCAAGATGATGAAAATTGAACAGGAAAAATTCCACGTGGAAGACAAGAAACAGAGCAACTTGTATAATTAATAACGAATTAGTTGAACATAATTAGGCAAGAGGATGTCAACAACCAAAACTGACAAGAAGGATGGTGAGATAGAGAGTACAAGAATATCAAATGAGAAAATCATGAGGAAAGAAGAAGCAATAAGTCAAGATGAAGCAAAAACTAGAGAGTGTCCCAAGAAGACACCCTACACCAAGAGGTTGACCTCCCCAAGAGGGAGCCTCTCCTTCAAGAGGGTCACATGACCCACAAGGATGACTTGCGCCTTGACGATAAGGTATGTTTATTAATATCCAACAAATAACCATATCAGTGGGATTGCCAAATCACAAAGTTGGCTCCTATAAAATGCAGGATGTAGAAAGTAAAGTGCCAAACTTCCCAATTGGCAACAATATTTCTATTAAATTCTTTCCAGTTCTATGTTATGAATAAAAATATATAAAAATATTACAAATAATGTAAACGATAATAACAATAAATAATGATTAATTAGTTAGTATTTAGTTAACGAAGAGGTATGTCCCTAAAGACATGACCGTTGGTGAAGAGGCACATGCCTAGGGTATATAAGCAGGCCCTCACCCTCATTTGTAATCATCACATCAATTCATTAAATTTAATATATATTCTCGTATCTTCAACAAAGATCTACATATTCCAAGTCTTTTGGAGTGTTTAACCTGCTATAAGGAACTTTGATTGTAACATTGGTATCAGAGCACTCCTCTGAGTAGACAAACTTTGTTTGTTACAGTGGTAGCAGAGCCACGTTCTCCGATCACCAGCCTTTGGCCAACAATCTTTCGTCAACCTTGTTGCCGTCAGAATTCAAGCATAGTTGGAGGTTCTCCATTCTAGTGGATTCGTCGTTAGGGCTTTGGCCATTGAACAAAAAATAATAAAAGAAAAAAATATATATATATAGAAGGACAAGAAGTAATTGGAAAACAAGGTACAATAGCTTATCAAGAAGGAAGCATCGAACGTAGAAATCCAAGTTGAAGAGAAAGGAATAAATATCGATACAGTGAATATCACAACTCAAGAAGAAGACAAGCCAGTTGAAGAAAAGACACACTTAGATGTTGCAGTTCAAACAATGAACATCCCAAGTGAAGGTTTTGTAACCAATTCAACAACATTGTCACCTGAAGTAAATCAAAATATTGCCACACACATGATAAAGGAAAGACAAACCAAAAGAACTCCTTATCTACATTTAAATCACAAGAACAGACATCTCAATCAATCTACGAATATGTATCACTTAAAACATAAACAACAAGCCAGTCCAAAGAATACTAAAGTTTCAACAATTCAATCCAGTAAAAAAAATTCTCTTTTTTTAAATATTTATATTTTTTTCTTTTATTTTTTTCTTCATTAGCCAAAGCCCCAAGGACGAATCCACTAGAATGGAGAACATCCAACTATGCTTGAATTCTAACGACAACAAGGTTGACGAAAGATTGTTGGCCAAAGGCCGGTGATCGAAGAACGTGGCTCTAATACCACTGTAACTAACAAAGTTCGTCTACTCAAAGGAATGCTCTGATACCAATGTAATGAACAAAGTTCATATACACAACAATAATCTTCAAAATACTTCGAAGACAAAGACATCCATTGTAGGACAAGTGTTAATTTTAGATAACAATGTTATGTTCTATGCTTTAGCACAATTTACTTCAATGTTCCTTTAGCAGCCCAATGACAATTTCCAATTATATTCGATAGCAATCACATTAACTTAAACACATTGACAGTAAATGCAAATAGAACATAAAAACATGTGCAAAAGACAAGCCAAGACAAGAGGACACAAGATATGGCAGATGCCAGGGACAAACCCTAATGTGGGGAAACCCTTTGATCAAATCTTCTTATTATTCTTCAATAGTTCAGCACACACAGAGAGTACAAATATCAGAATTACATGCCCAAAACAGTCATGTCAAATCAGTAGTCAATTGTAGTCCTAACCAAAAAGACAATGGTGGTCAACGCAGCCCCAAAATGTCCTTCATGCAGCTCGTTCAACAGCAGAAGAATTTGGCCTACCCAGAAAGTCAAAGTCAACCCAAAACAACTCAATCAACCCATTCAAAGTCTATTGTAATTTCTGCAATCAAATCAGAAAGTCAACGTTGAAGTCAACTTGGTCAAACTGTCCCCAATCACCTTGAAAATTGTGCCAATCAATGCAACCTTCAAAATTGTAATTATGTCCTCCAAATCAAAGTCAACGCATGGTCAAACAGTCCAAGTCAACGTTGGTCAACGTTGCCTTAATCTGTCAAATTTTCAACCTCCAAAACCAGTCCAGAAATTCGTCCTCTTCCACACATGCGTAGTAGAGAAGCCTCCAAGTTGTACAAACCAACAAGAGAGGAGAGAGATAGATATGTGATGAGATGATGATGTCCAAATGAGAGAAAGGTCACTTCTATTTAAACGCTTCGATGAGGGCGAGGAGACACATCCATTGGGCTTCATGAGCCTACATTTTACTGAGGCCGACCTTGACAATTTGTGCATGAGAAAGAATAAATTCAAAATTCTATTTCTGCTTGTTAGAATGAAATGATCTTTATATCAAAATTGTACCTCTCAGAAAGAGGAATCCATTGCAATAATCATCTTCATCATATGAGTTGTCCTAAGGTGGAATTTGGCCCTAGTTGCCAATTTTAATAACTAATTGTATATTAAATATTATAAAAGAATTGATGTGATGATTACAAAGGAGGGTGAGGGCTTGCTTATATACCCTAGGCAAGTGCCTCTACACCAATGGTCATTCCTTAGTGTTGATTTGGGGTAGCATTGGATGTGCTCTAGGCCTCAAATTTTGCAGGGAGGCTTGGGCACATGTATTCCAAAGAACCTAGAAAGCATTTTGGTAAATTCCACCGAGAAGTGATTTTATTAAAGAAAATTAATATTTTTAATTGGGTTCCTAAGTCTAAACTTGGGAAAATTAAAGCATTAATGGGTATTAATCTAATCATGGGTGAAACTTCTAGAAAAAGACACAGATGAAGCCAAAACAATATGACCCTTTGATTAAGATTTAATCTAGATTGTTGGTTGTCCAACAGGAAGATATAAGAAGGGGCTTAAGGGTCATTTGGAAGACACACTGATAGATCAAGAAAATCGATTTTTCTGAAGTGAAGTTTTCTGGAAGAAAATCGATTGAGGAGATTTCTTGGAGCAGAGGGGTAGTGAGAATCCGGAAGAAGGAATTTCCGGAGAGCACGAGGTCGAGGGAGAACAGAAAGACGTTCAAAGGAAGGTTGACGATGGCCCACATAGTGCTGACACAGAGGCGACGCAATCCTTGAGGGGAAGTCGAGTTTCCTACTGAGGGAAGTCGAGTTCCAGTTGCCGGAAACCGGGGTGTGAGTCTGGGAGGTAGAAGATCGATTTTCACAGCAAGTAGAGGATCCGGAAGAGGGGCAGCGTAATACCCAAGAGGGGTGACGCAGAAACTATCGGGAGTGACGCAGTTCTGCGCAAAAGCCACGCAAAGGGTGACGCAGAAACTGCCGGGAGTGCAGCAAGATCAGTCATTGATTCTCCACCGATAGGGCGAGATCATTTCACCAGTCTTTTGTTCAGTATTCACTCTGTATTAGATTGCTAGTTGAGCATCCTACAATTGTACTCAAATTTTCTCCTGCATAATAATAAAACCCTTATTGTTGCACTAGTTTTCCCGCCTTGGGTTTTTCCGGGGACTATTGTCCAAAAATAACGGTGTCCTATGTGTTTGTATTCCTTACTCAATTTCTATGTTTCAGAATCATATTTAATTTGGTGTAGGTTGCTTCAGTAATTTACTTCAATGTTTCATGAAGAAATCTGAAATAAGTTTGTAATGTAATTTACAATCTAGGTGAAGTAGATTCAGCTAGTTGCAGTAGGATTCCTAAGATTGTTAGATCTAGGAATTTTCACACTTAGGGGCATACCTCTTCATTATCTAATTACTAACTAATTAATCATTATTTATAGTTATTGTTAAAATTATTTGTAATATTTTATATATTTTTATTCATAACATTGCTTTCCTCTTCAAAAAGCTTTGTCCTCAAAGCTTACTTATGAAAGGGCTTGATCTCTTTTCTCGTTTCAAAAATCTTCTCAGTCTCCGAACTTTCGTCTTTGTAGACACAAGATGATATGATCCTCTGAGTGATAAACAAAATTGTCGGACCGAGAATGGATCAGACCATCCAAGATTAATATTTTGTGGAATCTTTCGTTCATTGGAAATTTGTAATGAATTGTTATCATAGGACTGGGTGCTACAAACTTTAGTATTCCTTGGAGCATAAATCTGTTGTTTCCATTCTGAATGGTTCAAATATGTAGGCTGACTTAGTTGTCTGCTCTTGTGATTTGGATGTCGATAAGGAATTCTTGTAATTTGACCTTCCCTTATCATGTATGTGACAATTCCCTGATTTACTTTAGGTATTGTCGTTGTTGAGGTGGTTATTGAATCATCACTTGGAATTTCCATTGTTTGAACTACAACATCTAAATGTGTTTTAACTTCTGTTGGTTTCTCATCTTCTTGAGTTATGATATTGACTGGATCGCTATTTGTTGCTTTATCTTCAACTTGGATTGTTTCGACTGGAGACTTCAATACTTATTCTTGAGTAAGTTGTTCTAACTTGTCATTTAGTGACTCGTTGTCACTTTTAAGCTTCTTTATTGCGTAAGAAGGTTTTGGTTATGATTCCTTAAACGTAAAAGCTCTTTGCTTTCTGGATTGTTGACTTTATCCTTAGTATCCTCTTCATCTTTTAAACTTTTAATTTGTTCCAATAACCTTTGATTAAGGGTTTTTAAACATGCATTCTCTTCTTCCGTTTCTAATAGGATGTTGTTGAGTTTCTAGGAATACAAGTGGACTGGTTGCTAGGAATGAAATCAACAAGCGCTTGATAAAAGAACAAGTACGATGAAAGGTTGGACCAATGGGTCAACAGTAAAACAAAAGGGTGCTCAGGTTGATTGAATGCAGGTTTGGTCGGACCAGTGTGCAACAGCAAAGACAATGCAAATGATAAGGAGCACGAGTAGGGAAAACGGCAATTAGCGGTGACTATTTGATGAAGGAAAATGATAATGGCGGGTTACAAAACCGGTGGTAGCAAATACGACGGTAAGAGTAGCCGACACGGGGCAAAGAATGGCCGGAAGAGAGCGTCTGGGCTGCAGTTCGAGGCAGCTATTTTGACTTCTTTGCTTGTTATTATTATTATATAATTTTTATTTTTTATCTTGATTTATATATATATATATATATATCAATTTCTTTTTTGGGATTTTCTTTTAATAATTCTTTTATATAGACTTTTTTCTCTCTTTTTTTAAATATTTATATTTTTTATTTTATTTAGTTTTTCTTCAATGGCCAAAGACCTGACAATGAATCCACTAGAATGGAGAACTTCCAACTATGCTTGAATTCTGATGACAACAAGGTTAACAAAATATTGTTGGCCAAAGGTCAGTGATTGGAGAACATGACTCTGATACCACAGTGACGAACGTCTACCTAGATAAGATAAGATAAGATAATTTTATTAATGTCCAACAAATGACCATAATAGGTCAATGGGACTGTCGGTTACAAATGATTACATTATGCAAGTCGGTGGACCAAACGGTCCCCTTTAACATTTCTATTTAAAAGCAAGAAATACATCTAAAAGTAAATGAAGAGTCAAGAAGCTTCGGAACAAAGCGCTACGATGAAGCAGCGAAGGAGAAGAGGAAGAAGAAGAGGGGGGGCGGGGGCCCTGTCTAACCCCTACTCCTAACATCCGAGGTCGAGAGAAGAAAACTGAGAGAAGCTCGTCAAAGTCTGCTGTCTTGTGGGCATACTGGGCTGTCGTTGATGTCTCCTAGAAGTTCTGAAACGCCTCACAGGGGTGGAACTGATCCTGGAGCGCTGGCGCAGTCTGGTGGGTCGGCCCCCCCGGGACCGTACTGATCTGGTTTCAGTGTCTGTGGGTCGGTCTATGATTCTTTTGGTGCCTCGCGCTGAGGGTAGTGCTCTAAAGAAGTCCGTGATCTTTTGTGTGGTGTCCGGTCTGGCTGGTGGCTGAAGAAAGCGGGCCCGGAATCTGAAGGCCTCCTGGAGATAAAGTGCTAGGCATCTCTGGTCAACATATCTGAGGAAGCTGGACAGGGTCTGAGAAGACCTGAAGAGACAATGGAAACGGCCCCGGATCTCGTAGTATGCAGGGCATCCGAAGATGAAATGTGTCTCTGTCTCTATCTCCTGTAAGTGACAAAGCTGGCAGATCCTATCTGCTCTATCAGTGTGGTGGTCTGTTTCCACCCGGAGTCTGTGAGATCCGACTCTGAGCTGCCCGAGGGGGATTCTAAGGGCATGCATCCAATGCTGGAACGTGTATTGGGGTCTGATGATGAGCCCATCCTTGATCTCCAAGCAATGTTCCGCGTAAAAGGCCATTTTAGGGCGCAACCCATTGGGAGGGTTGGTCCATGTAATCTGAATGTAACGTTTGTAAATATCTTCCTTAATGATTTTATTCAGCTCTTGCTGATTGGGAAGGAGGTGGCCTGGAGCATTCAGAGAGTATTGAAAAGGAGGGAGACGCTCAATCTGGATTCCTGAAGCCTCCAGAATCTCTGTCACACCGGTGTACCAACATTTGGATCGGCCTGTCTGTAAACGGGCGATGTTCTCCGAGGAGCAATATGCTAAATATGGGTATCTGTCACGACCCTCCCTCACTTCTGCCAGGCCACGGAGTCTGTGCAGGAGTGACACTAGCCTGAATATCACCTCTAGGCGGAAAGGTTGAGCCCCGAACTCGGCTAGAAGGATGTGCTGGGGAACTGTCTGCTTGCACCTAATAAAACGGCGTAGAAGGAGAGTCTGGACACGTTCCACTGAAGCCCAATCTGATTCTAGGAGAGAGGGGCCCCAAATTTCTGAGCCATAAAGCACTGTGGGCCGAACCAAAGTATCCATGATGCACATTTTGGACGAGATGTCCTGGAAATGGTGCCGGAAACACTGTCTCTCCAGAAGGGCTAGAGGAATGCTTTGATACCAATGTAACGAACAAAGTTCGTATACGCAACAATAATCTTCGGAATACTTCAAAGACAAAAACATCAATTGTAGGACAAGTAATTGTATATTAAATATTATAAAAGAATTGATGTGATGATTACATGATAAGGGCCTACTTATATACCCTACGCGGGTGCCTCTTCACCAACAGTCATCTCCTTAGGGACATACCTCTTCATTACCTAATTACTAACTAATTAATCATTATTTATTGTTATTAATGTTTACATTATTTGTAATATTTTATATATTTTTATTCATAACATTCTATTTTTTCCTTTCCTTTTTTTTCATAAAAATAATAACCATAACCCTACCTTTGTATACTTCACCCTAACTGAAAAACCTTTCATGGAACTAATCTTCAGAAAAAATAAATATTCATCTGCATAATTTTGGCTTTCATTTGTCTTTGCCTAAATTTCTGCAATTTCATTTCATTCTCTTCTCCAAGGGTGCAAGTCTTGTCTAGAAATATGTTTGCACTATGAGCCCTCAAAAGTCTAAATCTAGATTCATTACATCACTGCATCTCAGGTTCCACTGGTTTTCTGTTATGAATTATAGATAAATAAAATTAATATAAATATTAAATAATCAAATATTAGTTATGTTAAATAGTCATTAAGTTAAGTGAAAAGGCATGTCTAAAAGACATGCCCAGTGACGAAAGGACACCTGCTTAAGTATATATAGGCAGGTCCTCATTGTAAACATTGAACAATTGTACAATTTTATATATATTAATAAATTATTATTTTAAATACCTCGTATATTTTTACATTCAAATCTCCAAGCTATCAGTTTTCTTGCTTCAGTAACAATTTTTATGCTTCCTTTTCCCTCAAAAGATCTTATTAAAATTGTTACATTTCTTTCTATTTGCAAATTACAAGCCAGGGTTACAAATTTTTCAGTGCAATTTTCTTTCTTCCCAAGTGTATGACAAATTAGTGGTGTTGGCTCAATCATGTGTATCAGCTCAGTTGTGCTAGAAGATTCATGGATATCTACTCTTCATTTTCTCAACAAAAGGCCTCTGCTTCTGTTAAGTTGCTTTCCCCTGCTCTGTCATAGTTTATAGAATCGTCTGCTAGATTTCTTTCAACTCTTCGAATGGGACAACTTCAGGCACCATGTTCTAATTTGACCTTATTGGGTTTGTTGGTTCTGGGCCAATGCATAAGTGTCCAGAGACCAGTGGTTCCTTGTTTTTTTCTTCTATAACAAACTCGCGTGTTCCTTCTATTCTTCTTCTGACAATGGCTTGTTCTTCTCATATTGCATTTGTTCAACAAGCAAGACTACTTCATAAATACAAAGTTGATGGTGAATTGGGCCTATTGTAAATGTAGGATAAACATCATGTTACTTGGACCTGTTATGAATCAGTTCATGCAGGGAGTCCTTGAAGCCATTTCAAATGTTCACGCTATTGATGTTTGTAGTATCAGACAGGAACTTCCTCTCAAGTCTACTGTCGAATGTGTGGAGGTTGTGCAAAAAGATCCTTTCTATTTTGTAATTCACTTTAATTAAAGTTAATTATTAAAGTGAAAAGTCTTTTATTGGTGAGTTGATTAATGTCTAATAAAACGTAATGATTTACCTTAGTGATTTAGATGTAATCTCCTCCATCGACTGGGATTTTGTTAAATTTCCTTGAAACCAAGTAAACTGATTCGCAATCTTCTAAGTATAAAAAACAGAAACACAAACAACTGATATTTTGGAAACTTAAGTCACAAATACACTAAGCTTTCTAATTTAATACGCACAACAGACAAAGAAAAAAAAAAAAAAAAAAATCAGAAGGCAAACACATCAACCATAGAAAAAAAGATATACCCAGGAAGCCCCAACTCCTGGGAAAACCTGCAATGCTGTGTGTATTTTATTATTCTCTTGCAACAAAAAAAATTCTTCTGAGAATTACAAGGGAGAAACTTCCCAGTTTATCACAAGAAAAATACTCGTCCACTCTCCAGCTAAATCAATTCCCTTCCTGTGCACTAGATCTAGACCAGCAATCTAATCCACGTGCGAATAGACCTTTACGTTGGGCTGTAAAGGCTTGGCCCTCACTCGATTTATTCTGCTTGGATGTTGAGTTATGTGATCTGTTGAAACCCTTTCTCTTCCCTCACTGCTCTCTCACACCTGCTTGTGCTCAACTATCTTGCCACCAACTCGTCTATCTCCTCTTATAATTTCAACCTCAACCCTAATATCCTTCTCAACGGTTGAGATTACATCGTGATAGATGGTTGAGATTAAATAATAAGTTAACTTAACTTTTACTTTTTCTTAAGTCTAACATTCAAAAATAGTTAAATAAATTAATATTCTACTGAAGTGGCAGACCTCTGTGTTCTTCTGCTAGTCTTAGCATTAGACAAGCATAACACTTCTTCTCCACTCCAATCAACAATTTAATCTCATACATCGATCTCATTGAGATTAGGGTTATGGAGGCTTGGTCATCAACTCATTGTTATAAAAGAATGACAAAGGGAAAGGAAAAGACACAGAGTGTGAGATGCAAACAGTGTGATACATAAACAGTGTTAGGAAAAAAAAACAACTGAGAAAGTGATGAAGCAATTTCACTCAGTGTACAAGTCTGAAGGATAAAAGAGGAAACAGTGTGAACAGCAAACAATTTTAATCCAGCTCTTAGACATTGAGGGGATCGTACAATATCAAAAACATCTCTTAGATTAGTGACTTGTCTCTCAACCAAAACTTTGTTAGTCTCATGGACACTTAGTTTAATGGCATATTTTCTTCCCTGTGAAATGATTGGTAACCAGAAATGCAGTGTTTCTTCAATTTGGACCTACGTTGCACAAAACGCCAAAACATTTCAAAATTTCTCAAATGGGTACGTTTAGAAACATCAACTCCCAAAAATGGAAACATCGACTGATATATATATATATATATATATGAGTGAATAAGACATTATCTTGCAAGAAAAAAGGGAATAAGACCCATAGATGACAATTTAGAAGGAAAACCAAGTCTATATTAAGTTATTAACTCTCATAGATGACAGTACGACACTCATGTTTTGGCCAAGTTTCGACGTTTCAGGTACCGGTATGGGGCACGAAATGTGAGGTTCCTAGATGTTTCATGCAACATAGATTTGGACTGAACTGTGTCTATTAGTGTCTAATACAAATTATTTTCAAAAAAACGATATTTGAAAACAAATTTTTTTATGAAAACTCTTAAAGATCAAATAACATAGGTGTGGTCTCCTGCCAGGACTCATCAGCCACCGAAACTCAATTTTCCTCCTATCAGGATCACAGTCACTAAGTATGATGTTGTGTAGAATTTCATAGCACACATGCATGAGACACAACACAAAGCATGACAAACTTGCATACAGATTGATTTATTTTGCATTGCACAATACCACCCATACAGATTGCAAAATAACAATACACAATAGCAACAACTTGCAAAATTTGGATAGACCTTCAGCCTAAAATATAGTGCCGACAAAATAAGCTTTCTTATCTCAAAATTATGGACATGTTTTCATGGGTAAGCAGTGAGAACACACTTCTAACATTAAAACTCTGCATGCAAAACTTTGCAAATGAGAAACATCAAAGAACTAAATATAAACTCGGGGACTGATGCTGATATTGTAAATAATGTTTAATAATCTTCCAAGCTGATTATACATTAAATGTTCCAAGATCAAATAATCACCCTCACTTTTGTTTAATACTTTTAATTACAATACACAACCTATTAACTAGCTCTTTAATTGACTCATTCAATAACCAATTAAATTATATCGAGTTGTCAATGCTTGAAAAAGATCTTGAACTAATCTGCAAATTGGGTACACACAACAAATTATTGAGAAATATAGTTTGACTTCTCCTAACAAAATATCATGTTAAAATTACATAAAACAGATAAAGATGTCACTTGGCTCTAGCCCAAGTAGTTGTTGGATGGAGTACTATCCTCCCCGTCCACTTTCTATTAAGTGACATATTGAGCTCATGATGAGGATATATACGTTGAGCTCATAATGGGTATATTGTTGTAATAACTTTGAGCTCTGTTGTTGAGCTGAGCTGGGCTTGTGCTCTAAAGAATCTAGGGTTTATCCTCGATATAATCCTCAAATAACGGGAAGTTCCCAAGGGTTTTCTCCAGGATATGTTACCTGGTAAAAAAAACAGATAAATGGATCTCAATTTAGCTATGACTCGAGTTTAATACAGGTCATTACTTGAAACATTGACCTAGACACCATTCAAATTATTCTTGAAATTGCACTTGGAATGACCCTCTATAGGTGATTTTGCAAACAAACACAACAAGACATCCAACACTTATCATTTGCTTTTACGTTGTCTCGTATTCTTTCTGCTTACCATTATTATTTTTCTAGGTACCCTTTGTCTCAAGTCGCTTATAGCTTGCATCTAAACTACATTAGAGATGAATAGGCAACATCGCAACATACATACAGATTTTGAAATCTTATACACCATCATCTATGGCTTCAGGCACAAACCTTATCTGTAGAGAACACAGGTGCTTTCTAGAAATCATCTGTAAATAGACTTGTAAGAAAAGCATCCACTTAACTAGAAAAGGAAGATATGCCACAAAAAACTTGTCAATTTCTCAAATAGAATAAAATGCAATTTGTTAAATGGGAATTTGCAATATGGGTCCGTTCATGAGTGTGATACCGTAAAATCAAATAATTCAAAATTGCAATCAAGAAATAATTAATTTCCTAAATGCTCAGCACTTCAAGAATTTCTATTACACAAAAATTCAAATGTCATATGCATTTATCTCACAAGGCCTTACTAAAATGAAAAAACAAAAAATGGAAAATAATGTATTAATTTATATTTATCCAGGCATAGTCATTAGTTTACCAACATGACTTAGTCAAGAAAATCACTTATACTTACTTTCAAAGAAATCTATAGCCCAATCATCCAATGCATTTATCATGAGAGGCCAAAGACTCCACATTTCCAAAGAAATGGTCTCTGAGAAGTATGTCATGTAAGATACAATCTCCAAAACCTCCTCAAAAACCTCTGTAAAAAGAAAAAGGAAAATGAAAATTTTAGTCAAATAATGATTACCATGATAATAAATTATAATGGAAAATCTATAACCTCAAACAACATGGCATTCTTACATAGTTGCAGAGATCCTGTCTAAACCTTACTTGCAACCATGTCATCTTTAATAACCTTAGATAGTGTTTTTTACAAGTATCTACATGGTCTTTATTTGGTATAGAACATAAATAATTATGATGGATCAGTTTTAAATCTGGGTCGAATCCAAATGATTACTCTTATATGTCCAGGAAGTTCTTCTCATAGCTATGATCTATATCACCTCCTCTGGGAATTAGTTATGAGATCTCTTTTAATAAACTAGGAATATTTTTCATAATGCCTTGTCACTACGGAATGTAAGAGGCCTCTATGGTTTAGTAAAAGTTCAACCTTGGACTACAAATCCACACAGCCATCTTTAAATTTCAGAACCCTTTCCCCTTACCATGGAATTGAATCCTAACTTTGGATCCAAATTCTATATGATAGGATCTAGATCCTACAATTGGAAATAACTCCCTCAAGAAAATTGCTCAAATCTTGAATACTCGGAGCTTCAAGATTTATCCCTTATCAACATTCAAAATGTTAAGGTAATCTTGTAATAACATGTATTCCCATTGCCACAATTATATTGTAGCAATGAATACTTTACCAACATTTATCCAAAACTACTATCCAGTACAACATAATACTACTATTATCCAATACAATCTATAGCTCAACAACCACCCAATAAAAGATTAGAAGTAAATGACTGCACAAAACAAAACAACATGTTCCCTCCCGAGATGCACCAGGCAGTACTCGCAGTGAGCCACCAAGGTTGAACAAGACACTTGTTCAAATTTCAAGTTCAAAAGCCTTGCAGGACAATTTTTCCCTTTCTTCTAGTTTTCATAACTATGCTAGTTTTCTAGAGCGTTTTTTATACTTGGTTAATTATTTTTTGCTTTTTAGCAATTAATAATTACCTAAGTTTTTTTCACTCGTACCTCTAAAGCTGGAGTACATTCTAATGGCTAGGCCTTAGTGGTGTTGTCTAAGTCAAAGTCAATGTATTTTACCATGCTACTCATTATCCAGAGTCTTACAGAATTGCATTTAGGTTTTCTAGGTTTTTCTATAATAAAAAAAAAATCCGGCAAACAGGAATTTTCCTTGCAAAATTTATGTAATAAATAAAAAAACGGTACTAGGAGGTGTCATATGCCTTGGGGGTACTCGTTTTCTAACTCAAAAACTCACTTTACCTTAGTAACCCTTTTTTGAGAGAAAATATTGATTTTTCCTCATGAAAATTAATTACTCGCTCAAAAAGGTGAATAAATTAATTTTTTCCTAGTTACAAAATTCCTCTTTTTTTAAATTTCAAAAAAAAAAAATCCTCTTTTTGTAAGTGAAGAGTTTCCTCGTTTTCTAAGTGAAGAATTTCCTCTTCTCTAAATGACGAGTTTCTTTGGAAACTATTCTTTGTAAACTCCTCCCTCTTGGTCTATAAAACAAAGCACTCTACTCCATTTCAAACAAAGTTAGAGAGTAAGATTGGAAGAGCTTTGCTAGCATTTGTAATTGTTCTTATCATATGGAATAAAAGGCATTGGAGACAAATAATGGTGTACAACCTTTGTGTGGATGCTTGATGTTTAACAAATGAGGTAACCTTGCTTTGAGTTTATATTGTTTTAAGCTTTATTATAGGCTTTTGAAAGGGTATTGTTACTGTTGTCGCGCAGATTGACACGACAACGCTCAGACCGGGGGGTGTCACTCTGATCCCCGATCCCTCCGTTTAAGCCTGTCTCCCGCGGCTAAGGGGGGTAGTCCCTGTGAGGTGATGAGACCAACTGTCGACCAGTTGGTTGGGAGACACGAGACACGATATGAAAAAACACCAGATAGATTTGATTAACTTAGCAGACCAGTGCCTTAAGAGATTGTGGTTAAAACGATTACTTGTTAGATGATATATATTATAGACACATAAGTCATGAACAGCAATCATATGTCATCACAAGATACCAGCTAAATCACAATGCTCTTAGAACGATATCCAGCAACTGAAAATTTAGAAAAGATGAATGCTTTAAAACCACCACAAGAGTCATGAATCATTAACCAGATATCATATTCGTATCTCGACTTAGATCTCAGCATAAAAGATGATAATTCCCGAGAATAACTGGATCTGGCAAACGAGAGAATTTTCCAAAAAAAAAAATTATTTTTTTTTTTTGACAAAAATAAAATTCTAAATCTAAAATTCTAAATTTTTTAAAAAAAACTTTTTATTATTTTCTATATATATATTTTTTTATTTTTTATTTAAAAACAAAAATAAAACAAAAATTAAAATCCCTTTAAAGTTAAATCTAAAAAAATTAAAATCTATTCTAAAAATCTAAAAAAATTTACTATACAAAAAGATAAACCTAAGTTTTAAAAAAACTAAATAAAATCTTTTTTATTTTTTATTTTCATATAAATAAAGTCTATAAAAAACAAAACAATTAAAATCTAAAAATTAAACCAAAGTTAAAATAAAAATTTAATTAAAATCTAAATTGCACTTTACGCTAACGCTTTCCTATGGCTAATAAACAAAATCGATTTTCAAATTTTCCTTTTATATGTTATCCCGCAAATCTATTTATTTCACATTTAAATCAAAACTTAAGGGAAGTGATAAAAATACTTACCTTGATGAACCACGCAACATCCCTCAGCGAAATCTGTGCGTAAAACGATGGCGGATACCTGGTTCTTCAGCTGCTCGGTCATGTCAAACGCTGCCTCGAAACACGCCGTTTTCCAGACTTTAACATCACGCAGAGGGATATGAAAGGCCTGAGGTGCGTGATAGTAATTTGTTTGCAGATCTTCGACGGTGGACAAGGAGAACTCGATGCCTGGTCTGTTCCGTCGAGCAGTCACGTTTGAAGGCTGATGCAAAAATGGCTACCAGAAGTCCACAAGACCGAGGCGTTAAAAACAAATACGCAGCGTTTAGTTTGCCCTACGTTTAATATACCCTGGCTATTGGAGATTACACGCACTGCAACCTCTTCCGCTGGATGCGAATCACCTTACCAGAATCACGTGGCCCAAAAGACAATCGAGGACACGCAGGGAGAAACCATGGGATTACAGCTCGACTAAGACGGTTACATAAATCCGCTTGATACTTTACCTGTTGGCGGTTTAGGTGAATACGTCATGCCAAAAACGCATGCTTTCACCTCACGCTGATTCTGGCGCTTGCACGTTTCAGAACTCGTCAATCACTTGGCCCATAAAAAAAAAAATTTAGCATGTGTATCAAATGTCTGTGGGACGTTCAACAGTGATTAAAAAAAATGCGTGGGTATTTTCCTTTTGATGGCCAACATGCGTGTTTTCATACGCTGTATCGTTTAGAAACTTCTGCTCTCTGTGTGTGGGCATACACAGATTTAATAACCAGAGCCTGAAATCCTTTTCTTCACTGGCCAGCAAGCAATATTTTGCTGCGTTTTTATTTTGAATGTAAATAGAGCCGAAATTTGATCCCTGTTTACTGAATGAATGCAAATGCCAGTACAACAGTTGAAAGATGGCCACGATTGTAAGCACAGGATTGTTGTAATCTGGACAGCCGCGAACTCCTGAAAATCTGATCTTGATGAAAACCATGTACACGAAAACAAAACCTAATGAAAAATTTGAAACCCTAGATCAGAAAATTCTGAAACCCTAAGACAACTGATTAATTTACAAATTTGGCCCCTTCACAGCCAAATTTAGCAATAAGAACAAGAATATTTTAAAGAAATAAAGCTTTCAGATTTTCACTGTGAATGACTTCAGAAAATCTCTCATGCAAATTAGAAAAATAAACCGAATGATAGACCCAAGATCAAATCCAACTGGGCTCAGCAAAAAATGCTTGCGGGAGTTGGCTGGTTCAGCCGAGAACTTCCCCGAACGCCCACAAAATTCCTTCAGAAAATGTTTTCTGCACAGCTCAAAACAACTGTCAATAAAGAGGGCAAAAATGCTGTTAGATCTCAGGAAGTAATGGAGATACCTGCCATTACTTCAGAAACCCTAACAACACCCAAACCCTAGCAAGTGAGCAAGATACCTGTACTCACAATACTCTACAAAAAAGCTATTATTAATGGCTGAAAATAACATATGCAGAAAATTTAAACAATCTCACAGCATTTCAAGAGAGTAACACCAGCAAGATATGGACCCCAAAGTCTTCTTTTATTAACCAGAAACAGATTTACAAGAGAGCTTCTTCAGTACAAGACTCACAGATCGAATGATCTGAAATGACCACCTAAGACCCTATATAAAGGAAATGATCCCAACGGCTAGTTCGAATGATCCATGTAGAAATGATCTCGACCGTTGATGAGGATCAAGACATCTCTTGATCTCATCCGTCGATTTATTCACTTAATTTTTTATTATTATTTTTTAAATTTTTAAAATCTCTTATTATTTATTATTTTATTATTATTTTTTAAACTTTTAAATTTTTTTTATTATTTATTATTTTATTTCATATTTTTTAAATGGATCATCGAACTAAACCTTTGAAAACATCACCTAGGACCTAGGACTTAGGACTCACGAGGGGATTTAAAACATTTTCAACCCTCAAGACACATTTCATGATGACTTTTTACAATTTACATCTCAAGGGGACAAACCCACTTAATACAGACCCTCACAAAACACTCAGTTCTGCGACACAACTATAATCTAGCAGATCAACACACTAGGATTCTCCTAAAGTTCTAATGACAAAATGCATCCCGGCTTTGGGGTCAAGTTTGAAGGAAAACTCTGCCGATCCATGGATCGGTGAGACAAAAAACCTTCCGGGACGTAGATTACCACTAGAAAGTTAGGTCCACCTAGGCAATACACATACACGACTCATGTCTGCTAAGATTATTTACAATTCATACATGCAGACTGGGTTTACAATCAAAATGATCAAGCTGCTGATGACTGCAGGATGGCACGGACACGCTGATCAGGTGCTGCCCTTTTCTTGCAAAGAAAAAGGGGGTGTACTGCATGGGTAGTTGACCGGTAGAGGTCAACATCTGGCTCTACTTGGGGACACGTTGCTGCTTGCAGGAATGTGAGAATCCAGAATCTGCATCCATACAACACAAAACAAAATATAAGTAGCGTCCGTCCAAAAATCATCATATAACATTAAGCACAGGAAAGATATGAGCTCTTCATTTATTAACTATCTAAAGCAGAAATGAAAATGCGGAAAAAGAAGGAGTAGGGTTAGAAATACGATACAAAAGATGCCCCATGGCATCAGATGTGTTCAATATAGTGCATACTGAGCATTTGCCTGCTTTCAGGCAAATCTGTCGGCTGCTTGTCGGATGTACCATGTCCAATTTTGCATAAGGTAGGACTCTTTCCTATCCGAAAATCAAGCTGCTCACGGCCGTCTGATGCATCAAATCTTCTTCTTATTTTCTTTCTCTTGCGCTTTTTCTTTCTGGCAGGTTGAATTATTAATGACCTGGAACTTTCTGTTTCAAAACTATCAGATAAGATCTGCGTGATATGTCCTTTTTTATCCTGCATCTGATCTTTATCATTCTTAAGTCTATCTGGATCACCTTCAATTAACCATCTTTCAATTGAATCAATAACCTCCTCAAAATAAGATGGAGCTTGTTGCAGCAAATGAGAAGGCTCCTGATCTGTTGATGTTCCCTGGTTTCTCTCATTTTCCAATTGCTGAAACCTTTGAACCTGTATTCTAATGGCATCCATCTGTCTAAAGTGTTCAACCTTTATATTACCGATTTGTCTGGCATGATGTTCTTCCATGTCTTTTATCATTTTATTGTTCTTTTCCTTTATGTCCATCAAGTAATGCTGCATGAAATTCATTTCTTCTTTATGATTCGCTTGCATGTCAGCCAACTGATTATTATGGTTGAACGTCATGATAGTCATTTCCTCTTCCATAGTTGATAACTTGTTTTGCATAGAGTCAATTTCCCTATCATGATCAGCTTTCATGGTCACCATATTTTCCTCTAAGACTGACATTTTGCTATGCATGTTTCCAATTTCTGTTTCATATTTAGTTTTCATGGCCTCAATTTCTTTAGCATGGTGACTTTGCGTGACCTCAATCTCCCTATTACGTTTTTCCAGGTGGGTGCATAAAGTTTTCACATCATTGACATAATTAGTTTGATTGATTTCCATATTTCTTACCAGCATCATTAGGTCTCGTATAATTTGCTTTTGCTCTTCCCTTTCATTGTCATTTGTCCCTGATTTTTCACTATCATGAACTTGATCTGCAATATTTCCGGTGGATGACACATTCTGACATGATGAATCGTCTTGGGATCTTTCAGCTGGACCTCTTATCAAATTACTTTCAATCTGTTGCACAATTTTATAGGCAGAAGGCAAGCTGTTTGGACTATCATATCTATCTTTAAAATCATTGAGAATGTCTTGTAAAGAAGTGAAAAAATCATTAGGAAAATTATTAAACCAATTCAAGGCATCACCCTCTAAAGAATGGACAAATAGACGCATCTTGAAATCTTCATGATTATATTGAGGAAATCTACAATATAAGATCATTACACAAGTAAACCTATTTAAATGCTGTTCAACAGTGACCGAATCACCACCCGAGAACTTAAATAATTTACCAACGGCCTCTTTCGGAAGATCATGGAGATTATCAGTAAAATGACATGGTTTAAATGAATAATCCATGATGAACAATGAAGGATCAAATGGATGATAGAAAGAGATTTCTGCTCAAGAAAATTAAGAGATGAGAGAAGTGGAGTCGCCACTTGAACAATGAATCTGATTCTAGGATCCAAAAAGTAACCACAAGCAGGTATGAGGAAAGCTTCTTGTTTGGAAAAACTAAGAAAGTGGAGTCGCCACCCAAACGAAAAACAGACCGAAGAGATGCTACTGATATGGCGAAAAATAAAGCAATAAAAGATCCAAATGATAACCCAAAAGGTTGAATTTGCCAGCTCAAAATGAGAGATGAGAAAGATGATAAGGTGAATGTCGATGAAACTCCAGGAACAGAAAAACTCTATCCCCGACAACGGCGCCAAAAAATGTTGGCGTTGCCGGCTCAAACGAATGATAGAAAGATGAACGATGAATGATTAAAAGTCGTTGAAACGCCGAGAAAACAAATTCCCCGGCAACGGCGCCAAAAAATGTTGTCGCGCGGATTGACACGACAACGCTCAGACCGGGGGGTGTCACTCTGATCCCCGATCCCTCCGTTTAAGCCTGTCTCCCGCGGCTAAGGGGGGTAGTCCCTGTGAGGTGATGAGACCAACTGTCGACCAGTTGGTTGGGAGACACGAGACACGATATGAAAAAACACCAGATAGATTTGATTAACTTAGCAGACCAGTGCCTTAAGAGATTGTGGTTAAAACGATTACTTGTTAGATGATATAGACACATAAGTCATGAACAGCAATCATATGTCATCACAAGATACCAGCTAAATCACAATGCTCTTAGAACGATATCCAGCAACTGAAAATTTAGAAAAGATGAATGCTTTAAAACCACCACAAGAGTCATGAATCATTAACCAGATATCATATTCGTATCTCGACTTAGATCTCAGCATAAAAGATGATAATTCCCCAGAATAACTGGATCTGGCAAACGAGAGAAATTTTTTTTTTTGACAAAAATAAAATTCTAAATCTAAAATCCTAAATTTAAAAAAAAAAAAACTTTTTATTATTTTATATATATATATATTTTTATTTTTTATTTAAAAATTAAAATCCCTTTAAAGTTAAATCTAAAAAAATTAAAATCTATTCTAAAAATCTAAAAAAATTTACTATACAAAAAGATAAACCTAAGTTTTAAAAAAACTAAATAAAATCTTTTTTATTTTTTATTTTCATATAAATAAAGTCTATAAAAAACAAAACAATTAAAATCTAAAAATTAAACCAAAGTTAAAATAAAAATTTAATTAAAATCTAAATTGCACTTTACGCTAACGCTTTCCTATGGCTAATAAACAAAATCGATTTTCAAATTTTCCTTTTATATGTTATCCCGCAAATCTATTTATTTCACATTTAAATCAAAACTTAAGGGAAGTGATAAAAATACTTACCTTGATGAACCACGCAACATCCCTCAGCGAAATCTGTGCGTAAAACGATGGCGGATACCTGGTTCTTCAGCTGCTCGGTCATGTCAAACACTGCCTCGAAATACGTCGTTTTCCAGACTTTAACATCACGCAGAGGGATATGAAAGGCCTGAGGTGCGTGATAGTAATTTGTTTGCAGATCTTTGACGATGGACAAGGAGAACTCGATCCCTGGTCTGTTCCGTCGAGCAGTCACGTTTGAAGGCTGATGCAAAAATGGCTACCAGAAGTCCACAAGACCGAGGCGTTAAAAACAAATACGCAGCGTTTAGTTTGCCCTACGTTTAATATACCCTGGCTATTGGAGTTTACACGCACTGCAACCTCTTCCGCTGGATGCGAATCACCTTACCAGAATCACGTGGCCCAAAAGACAATCGAGGACACGCAGGGAGAAACCATGGGATTACAGCTCGACGAAGACGGTTACATAAATCAGCTTGATACTTTACCTGTTGGCGGTTTAGGTGAATACGTCATGCCAAAAATGCGTGCTTTCACCTCACGCTGATTCTGGCGCTTGCACGTTTCAGAACTCGTCAATCACTTGGCCCATAAAAAAAAAATTAGCATGTGTATCAAATGTCTGTGGGACGTTCGACAGTGATTAAAAAAAATGCGTGGGTATTTTCCTTTTGATGGCCAACATGCGTGTTTTCATACGCTGTATCGTTTAGAAACTTCTGCTCTCTGTGTGTGGGCATACACAGATTTAATAACCAGAGCCTGAAACCCTTTTCTTCACTGGCCAGCAAGCAATATTTTGCTGCGTTTTTATTTTGAATGTAAATAGAGCCGAAATTTGATCCCTGTTTACTGAATGAATGCAAATTCCAGTACAACAGTTGAAAGATGGCCACAATTGTAAGCACAGGATTGCTATAATCTGGACAGCCGCGAACTCCTGAAAATCTGATCTTGATGAAAACCCTGTACACGAAAACAAAACCTAATGAAAAATTTGAAACCCTAGATCAGAAAATTCTGAAACCCTAAGACAACTGATTAATTTACAAATTTGGCCCCTTCACAGCCAGATTTAGCAATAAGAACAAGAATATTTTAAAGAAATAAAGCTTTCAGATTTTCACTGTGAAGGACTTCAGAAAATCTCTCATGCAAATTAGAAAAATAAACCGAATGATAGACCCAGGATCAAATCCAACTGGGCTCAGCAAAAAATGCTTGCGGGAGTTGGCTGGTTCAGCCGAGAACTTCCCCGAACGCCCACAAAATTCCTTCAGAAAATGTTTTCTGCACAGCTCAAAACAACTGTCAATAAAGAGGGCAAAAATGCTGTTAGATCTCAGGAAGTAATGGAGATACCTGCCATTACTTCAGAAACCCTAACAACACCCAAACCCTAGCAAGTGAGCAAGATACCTGTACTCACAATACTCTACAAGAAAGCTATTATTAATGGCTGAAAATAACATATGCAGAAAATTTAAACAATCTCACAGCATTTCAAGAGAGTAACACCAGCAAGATATGGACCCCAAAGTCTTCTTTTATTAACCAGAACAGATTTACAAGAGAGCTTCTTCAATACAAGATTCACAGATCGAATGATCTGAAATGACCACCTAAGACCCTATATAAAGGAAATGATCCCAACGGCTAGTTCGAATGATCCATGTAGAAATGATCTCGACCGTTGATGAGGATCAAGACATCTCTTGATCTCATCCGTCGATTTATTCACTTAATTTTTTATTATTATTTTTTAAATTTTTAAAATCTCTTATTATTTATTATTTTATTATTATTTTTTAAATTTTTAAATTTTTTTTATTATTTATTATTTTATTTCATATTTTTTAAATGGATCATCGAACTAAACCTTTGAAAACATCACCTAGGACCTAGGACTTAGGACTCACGAGGGGATTTAAAACATTTTCAACCCTCAAGACACATTTCATGATGACTTTTTACAATTTACATCTCAAGGGGACAAACCCACTTAATACAAACCCTCACAAAACACCCAGTTCTGCGACACAACTATAATCTAGCAGATCAACACACTAGGATTCTCCTAAAGTTCTAATGACAAAATGCATCCCGGCTTTGGGGTCAGGTTTGAAGGAAAACTCTGCCGATCCATGGATCGGTGAGACAAAAAACCTTCCGGGACGTAGATTACCACTAGAAAGTTAGGTCCACCTAGGCAATACACATACACGACTCATGTCTGCTAAGATTATTTACAATTCATACATGCAGACTGGGTTTACAATCAAAATGATCAAGCTGCTGATGACTGCAGGATGGCACGGACACGCTGATCAGGTGCTACCCTTTTCTTGCAAAGAAAAAGGGGGTGTACTGCATGGGTAGTTGACCGGTAGAGGTCAACAGTTACCCAGTAGGACACGATTTTTCAAAGCTGGTTATTTGTTAAATCTATTTGTTGTCTTACATCTTGGTATTCAAGATTATATGTGCTTCTAGTTTGATTGGCATTTCTTTTTACATTTCATATGTAGGAAACACCTATCTCTTAACAAAGTTTCTTAGCAAGAATTTTTTGTAAACTTTACAGGCACCTCGGTTCAGAGAAGTGGATCACTTTGGCTAGATGCTCTATTAACTTCAAAGTTTAGTATTCAAAACCGGCCAGATCGAACCGTAAACCGGTCAAACCGATCGGTTCATTATCCTAAAGCATCAAACCAGTTGAAATACCGGGTTATCTAGTCAGCCCCACCGGTTTTTTGGTTTGACCGGCCATAAACCAGCTGATTATGACAAAACCGACTGGTTTTCCCATAAATCGGTCAATTCCATCATAAACCGATCGATTTATTGCCAAGTCAGTCGTGGACCCCATGGGCACCTCTTTCTTGGTTTTTGAGGTGGTTTTGACTCTTGAGGGAAACTAGGGGTTGTTTCCCTACAAAAAAAAAGCCCCTCCAAGCCAATAAAGGGATGTCTCCCCTCCCATTTGCCTCAAACATCTCATTTGGTGTTTCTGTGAGCTTCATTGGGAGCTTGGAGAGTGTTGATTTTTTACTAAAGTAGTCATCATGAAGGCTTGGAGTTGGACTTGGAGCTACATTGGAGTTGTTAGTGGAGTTGGTATCTTTAAGACGAGGCTAAGGGAGCTAGTTTGCATTTCCAGGTAAGTATTTTCACTTGAAAAAATCCATATTTCAATGTTGTCCATGTATTTAATTTTTTTGTGTTCTATCAAATTTCAATTGTTAGTTTTCAAGTCTTAAATTTTGTAGGCTAAACATGCCCCATTTATTTTTGTCAACTTTATCTTAGGATTTCCATTTTACTTAGCTGCAATTATTTTTTTAATTGTAGATTTCTTTCATTTGCAAATTTCAAATATTTCTAGCCACCATGCCTCCAAAATCCAATGACATTGCATGGGCTCATTGTAATATGATTGATGGAAAAATGATCTACAAATTTTGCAATAAATCTATTGGGTGAGGGGTATTCTCAGGTTGAAACAACACCTGGCTGGGATAAGAGGCCAAGTAAAGCCATGTCAAGCACCAATGGAACTGATAGGAGATGTTAGGGTAGAATACCTTGCGAGGTTTGAGACGTTTAAGGAAAATAATGCTAGGGATAAGGCTATCCAAGAAGAAATTGCAAGGAAGAAGGAAATTTTACAAGCCATGAGAGATGGTGGGTATGATGATTTTCAAATTCAAGACTCCTCTGTTAATCCCACTTCCTCCCAACCAAGTCTAACTCAACGTCAACCCACTTTGGATGACCATTGGAAAAGAATTTTCTTTTCAATATATTGTTAGATGGTGGTATGATGCAAATATCCCATTTAATGTTGCTCGCTCACCTTATTACCAAGCTATGTGGGTCTCTGTTATAGCTGCAAAAAGGGGCTTCAAAGGCCCTACTGTACATGACTTGAGGGGATCTCTTTCGCAGAAAGAGGTTTTTTTGCATCGATGAGTATTTGACAAAGTATAATGAGTCAGTCATGGACCAAAACAGGTTGTTCCATCATTTCAGATGGATAGATTGATGGAAAGAATTGCACTATCATTAATTTCCTTGTTTCTTACCCTCAAGAAACCTTGTTTTTGAGATCAGTTAATGCATCTGATAAGGTGAAGGATGCAAACCATCTATTTGAGCTTTTAGAAGAGATTATTCGGGCAGTGGGGGAGGAGAATGTTAATAGATCTACAACCACTCATGGGTATTGAGCCTAATGATGAAAAACATTGGGGGCAAAGATCTTGTTAGGCCTGCAATTACGAGATTTACAACTCACTTCCTTAGATTGCAATGTCTCAATTATCAACAAAAAAACTTGCAGAAAATGTTTTATTCTGATGAATGGACTTCATCTTAGTGGGCTCGTAGACAAGATGGCAAAGACACCAAAAAGAAAGTTTTTGACAATTCCTTTTGGAAAAAATCTGCAGAGGTTGTGAAAATTGGTTTTAAGGTGTTATAGATGGTGCATGGGGAAAAATTGGCCATGGGCTACATCTATGAGGCTATGGATTAGGCAAAGGAGTATACACAAGCAACTTACAAGGATAAATTAGCTAAATATGGGCCTATTTGGGAAATCATTGATAACAGATGGAACAATCAACTCCATCGTCCTATACATGCAACCGAGTATTTCCTGAACCCAAAGTATCATTATAAAGCTCGACTAGGACATATGCAAATTGGGGAGGTCATAGATGGGTTCTACAATTGCTTGGAGCACATGGTCCCTAACCATTCCGACCAATTGGAAATACCTAAACAACTTACCCTTCTCAGTATGGCAGTAGGTACCTTTGGCAAAACTGGCAAGAGATATGGATCAACCAGGTAAGCAAATCCAATTTGTTTTTCATTTGAAGTTCAATTGTTTACAACGTAAATTGTAAATACTTGTAAATAAGTAATGAAATGAACTAACTAATGTCTTTTTCTTAACAACACATTGGTGGGAGTCATTTGACAGCCAATGACCTCAATTGCAAATGGTTGCAGTTAGAGTCCTCATCCAAACTTGTAGTGCTTCAGGTTGTGAATGCAATTGGTTTATTTTTTAGCGCATACACACGAAGAAGAAAAAACACTTGCAACATAAATGATTAAATATTCTTGCCTTCGTGCAACACAACTTTCGACTAAGCTAAAACCAATTGATGAATAGAAGACCTGATCTAGATCCGATTGTGTTGGACAATATTGATCCAACATCAGAATGGGTGAAGGAGACTCGACCAACTGAATTTGATGTTGATTTTGATATTCACATGGAGTTGGAGGGTTGATCCCAATGGATATCTGGTATCGCTATTGGAACCAGAACCAGTAGCCAAATCAAGCAAAAAAAACAACCAATGGAAGGCACTAGTTGTGTAGTGCAACCAACTCGTGCTTCCATTAGGACTAGTTTTATTGCTACGGGTGCTACTACTGAGGTTGTAGATGAGGCTAACGCATCCTCAAACTTTGCTCCAAATGATGATTATGTAGCTCCTATTGATGATCTTGTGTCTAGTAGTGTTTATGAGTTTGATAATGATGAAGAGTGATCATGTTGATCACTGATATGTAGACTTGCAGTCTTGTAGTAGGTCAATGGCCCTGTTGATCACTCATGTGTCAACGATCCTATAGCAGAGTACATTTTTTACGGTCAGAGCAGTCAGAAGTCTAGATAATCATCATCACCCTTCAATAAATATTCAGAGTTATGTAATCCAAATTCTGCATTCCTTAGGGGCCATTATGTAAAATTGGCTCTAGTATGTTATAAAGCCATGTAACACATCTAGGTAAACTTATGATTTTTTCTAGAGAGTTTCACTCTAGGGAGTTCTCTTTCCTTTGCTAATTATTTGTGCTTTTCAACTACAAATAATTGGTAAAAAATTTCTCCCCAAAATACCCCAAAGCTAGAGTGGGGCTTGCTAGTGAAGTCTTAAGTGAGTCCTACTGTAGAGAGTCGATGTATAATATCATACTAGATCATGTCTAAAATATTGCAAAATTTGGTTGTCTAAAGGTAAATTTTTAATTTTCAAAATTCCCCCTTCTGAATGGGATTTTTAGGTAATATTTTGAAGTAAAGATGTAGAGAAGTGTTGTCTATAGAAGTTCTAGGGGGTGTGAGTACTTAAAATTACACCTTAACCCCTAAACTTTCTATCTAGACATACTTTGAGGGCGGAAAGATATTTATAAACCCCTCTAGAGTCATTATTTTTATTTTCTGGCAAAAATGGCAAAATAATTACCCAGAAAATGGCTAGAAAATTAAAATGAGAGAAAAAGAAAATTATCTCCGAGTGAAAAATATTTAAAAAGAATGACCAGCAATTTCCAAGAAAGGAATCTCCACAAATCAAGCAAGGAAAAATCCCAGAAAATTCACTGAGCCAGAATTTAAAAAATTAATAAATAAATATTTATTTATTCAAGGAAAATCAAATTTTTTGTGCATGTTGGTTAAATTGAAGGAGTAAATTTCGAGGAAGAATATTTTTTGGGTCCGAGATCAACTCCATCTTCAAGGAATTCGAATCTCTTCTTCCAGATCAAGGGACAATATTATTTTGACACGGATCAAGCATTCAACTAGTCGTTTTATTCCAGGATCAAGTCAAATTTGTGCAACTCATGGGACCTAGCCATTTTCACTTGGAGAGGGATCTAGATCTCTCATTTTTTCTATAAATTGAGCTCATGCTCCTCATTGTAAACCATCTTTGGTCAGTCTCTGATAACTGTAAATGAGCTCTTGGCTCTGGAAGCTCCACATTTTTTTAGTAATATAACAAAGTCTTTGGGGTTAATTTTGTGGTATTCTTCTTCCACGGATATGGTATGATTTTTTGATTATGTGCTTAATATTCTACTGGTAATAATTTTAATTGTTATTTCCATTAGCTTTCATAGATTTATTGGTGTATAGTTATCTTGCACTGGTATTTGGGTTAGAGAAATATTCTAGATTTGGACGTATTTAGTGGATTTTCAATTAAATCCCTAGGACTTCCTCTTCATTATATTATCTAACCCCTATGGATCTAAAAAAAATCTTGTAGTGGTGTAGAAACTATTTTGAATTAGATGCTCTACTGGTTTTAAATTAGATCTTTGTTATTTCACTTGCCATTGGTGGATCTTTTATTTGCACAGGTATACTGCATTAGTTTTTGAGTTAGGAGAAAGACTTTAGAACTAGCGACCCTAGTGGGTTTTCGATTGAACCCCTAGGCCTCTATTTCATTGTGTTATCCGCCTCCTTGTGATCTAACAGATTTTATTTTCAGTGTGTAGATATCTCAAGCTTGAGGGGTCGTTGTCTGCTAAACTAACCAACTCTTGAGCATATTGTGGAAGAACCCACATTATAACTTTCTAAAGGCTTATCATTCGAGATTATTTTTGTTGCAAGAGTTTCTTGGCTTTGGCTTCTGATATAATCTAATTCTAATCTAATTTTCTCAATTATTATGTTTCTAATGAATAGATATGTTATTTCGAGAGCTTACTTTTGTAAATTTGTAAATAGATCTTGTATATATATATCTAATCCATGTAAAATAATTTCTTGTATATATATTTTGTGCTTTTTATCACTTGTTCCTTACAGATCTAAAGAGACGGATAAGGGTTTGGCATAGATCTTTGTAGGAATTTTTCTTGTAGGTGGATCCTCTTCAAAATCAAAGGGAAAACAATTTCTTGAGGGCCAAACCCTCATCTAGCTTTGATGACTACGGTTTCATTATAGATTGAAATTTTTGAGTTGTCTAGGCCTTTCTCTTATGGCCGCAAGGGCTTCGAGACCCTTCCTCACATCTCAGCCGATTTTTTTTAACAAGGCTTCCAATCACAAAAAAATTGTAAATGATTTTTTTTTCTCAAATTTTTCTAGGGGTTTCACCTTAAGGTTTCAAAGTTTTTTTTGTAGATCCATAACATATATGTTTTTTAGTGAAGCCACTAGCCCCAGAAAGCATTTCGTTTAGGTTCTATTTGTTTATTGCGACTCAAGGAATTATTGCAAATTTATCATAGAGGGCCGCAAAAATCCACCAACCCGCAAGCATTAAAGAATTTGACCTTTTCCTAAGCATGGAAGTTTTCAACTTTAAATTTTTGCTTGAACTCCTTTGGCTCAGAGTTCAAAGAGGTCGTCCATACTCCTGGCCACAAGCAATTTTTGAGGAAACCCTCCTCAAGTGAGGGTTTTCTTTTGATAAGATTTTAATTTTTTGCAGCTAGCTTTCAACATCAATCTGGGAAGGTCTGTCCTCAGGATCTCGAGCTGGAACTTACCATTAAATTTGACGGAGAGTCATACTATAAGGCTTTGGTTTAACTTGTAAAAAAAATTAAGGGAGTCGTCTACCCTTGAGCCTCTTTTCCTACAAGGTGGAGATCCCATTAGGGCTACTACTACATAACCCTAGTGCACAACCTTTTTGGAGCCTTGACGATTGCTGCTAAAATCGAAACTTTTTGGGCCATCTGCACTTCTAAAGTCAAATCTTTTTTTTGGAAAAGCCACAAGCCCTACAGGAGTTCATCTCTTCATTACGCGAGTTCATTTGGACGTCAAAATCTATTAAGCGAAATTATTTTGAGGTTCAAGAATCTAAAAATTTAATTAGCCACAAATATTAAAGGAATCAAACCATTGTGATTATTTCCTTTCCTTTGGATGTATGACAAGCTTGGACGAAATATAATTTGGAAGGGAGAGTGAAATTATTTTTGAGGAACATCGTTTTCATTTTTGGGGAAATTTTCTTATTAAAAAAATTGTAAAGAATCATTATAAAATTTTCCCTCATTAATTCATTGGTTAAGGGAGTTTTGTCATAAACTATTACGATATCATTTTAAAATTTCTCTTTTCCATATTAGCATCTCAAGCAGAGGATATTTGCTATTAAAGTTATTTTTTTTGTAAATCCTCCTTGGAGACATTAAACCCTCTCTCTTGTCTAAAGAGGGCCTTTGTAATTTTAATAATAAAGGCATCTTTCTTTAAGGGAGCTTGAGATTTATTCCCATGTTATCCCACCTCCTTATTTAAAAGGGAGGATTTCTTGTTTCTTGTTTTTTCGTTTCTTTTCTTCAGTCTTTAGATCTAATTTGCTAACTTGTCTCTTGCATTTCAGTGGTATAGTTTCATTTTCATGCTCATTGCATCTTAGATCTAGTCTCTTGAGTTGCATCATCTTGTTAGATATGAGATTCATTATTGGTTATTTAATCTAGTTGCATTTGAGTAATTCCTATCATCATTTTGTTTGTATCTTAGATTTAAAGTAGTATTTTCTTATTTTCTGACTAGCAATTTCATTTGTCATCTTTTACTTGTGCTTTGTGATATAATTCTCACTTGGTTTAATTGTCATAACATAATATAAGTGAAGAAGCACCCTTAAGATCACTAATAACTTAAGGCATTTGAGTTCCTTGTTTTTCTGACATTTAGATCTAATTATCATTTCATTCATTTCTATTTTTTCGTTGAGTAATATTTGCTTCATTGAATCATTGAAGCATCTTGCTGAAATCGAATCTCATTGAAGCATTTGCATTTTCATCTTAAATTTAGACTTTGAATGTCATATAGATTAGACTTGCATTCATCTAACATTGTCATTTCAATTGGTTATTTGTAATTGGAATTGTGGGCTAGTCATTTACTTACAAGTTTCACCTTATATCCTTGTGCTTGACAATTTCATGATTATCATCTCTTGAATATTATATCAAGGATCTTCTACTTGAAGTGCAAGTTTCATCTTATTGCAAGTTGTATTTCTAATCTTGTCGCTCATATTTCTAGTTGCATATAATCTGGTTTCTTGTACTAACCTTGTCATGTAGCATTGTTGTTATTGTGACTTGAAAAATCTACTTGCAAGTATCTTGATTCATATTTGAGCATTGTTTATAAGGCATTGGTCTATCATCTTATACATCTTATGATTGCCATATTGATCTTAATCGAATCTATGTCATATACATTGCTCACAGATATTCATACTTGCTCTAATTTAATAATCAAGTTACATTAATAATAATTGCCTTGCCTTAAGTCTCCTTGAACTTTTGCCTCTGTTGAGAAATCTATTAGGGCAGCATATAAGGGTGATTTCTTTTTTAATTTGATAACTGCGTGTGATTATTATTAAAAAAATTCTTCTTATTAATATGTTCTTGTTCATCAAACAATTATCAAATCATAAATAATGAAGATCACAAGAGAACAGATAGACACAAGATACAGGCTCCATCCCATGGCAAAACCCCGCCAAGGATAAAACCCAGAAATAATTCTTCTCCTCATAGAATCAAACCAAATGATACATTCAAGACCTCTGACCAAGACCCAAGACATTCTCCAAGCACCAAGTCAGTGTTCCAACAAAGTCCTTCCAAAAGATCAAAGTCAACGAGGGTCACACCCTTTCTCCACCTTCCAAGGTCATCTTGCTTCCTTTATTATGTGTCTGCAATATTCACTAACAAATACAACCAAACAAAATATACAAAGACAAGAGCATGAAGTTGATTTTATCAATCTAGAGTTATCATTACAAAAAGTGTGCAGCAAGGGTTTTGGTTGCAAACCCTAGATATCCCATGACCTAACCCTTGTTAAGGTTTACTTTGAGCGGAAACTTCTACACCTAGAGTTTTTGACATACAAGCCATAGGTTTCACTTATACATCAACCCTCGCTAGGGTTTTACTACATATCCTTGATTCTATCTAAATCCCTAGGAATCAAGAGCTATGGCTTCATAACAAATAATAAGGATTTAGGGTTTTCACTTATCTAGGATTTTCAAATCCAAGCTCCATCCAGGGATTACGAACCCTAGATACCAAAAAATTGTAAAATTGAATTCAATTTCTTTTCAGTTCTGTATACTAAAGAGTTAATTATAAAACCCTAGAGATACCATGCCTTCTATTTATGAGATTTTGTTGATATGCAAAAGGATACCTTAAATGTTAGGGATTTCTATGTCAACTTTGCAAACATTATATGCATGATATGATAAAAGTATATGTACCTTTTTCGATTTTTACCTTGTTCATTTCTACAAAGACTTTTTACTATCAACTTTCTTCATTGAGCGCACCTTTAAAGGATTGAATCAATGTTTTTCATGAAGCCTTGGCCTAATAAATTGTGTGTCAAACACCTATTTCAGATCAACTTTTAGCATAACAAGGTGACTTGGTATGTCAAGGATACAATTCTCTCATACTCCATTGTCATACGATTTGCATTACTATCTTGATTTTTCATCACTTTGCCTTACTGTAATTTGTATCATTGTCATTATTGTAATATCTTCGCACCACGAAATCATAGAGGACAAATTTTTTAGTTTAACTCAAATGGTCCTTAGCAAAGGTATTTCAGAGATGTAGCTTGGGTCATAATCACTGGGTTACTGTCATTTGTATAAAAGAGGGTAGAACTCGTATCTAACTTCAATCATATGGATAAGCTCAAGACTACAAGGAGACTCGGCTCCATGGCAGGATTTCCCAACCTACTCCACTTCTTGCTGAAGAGCTTAATACGACTGCAACAGAACTCGGGTTCTTGGGCAAAGCTTGACCAAATTGTTTCCTTATAATTTGTCCTTCATTAGGTACTAAGATTTAGTTTTGAGATTATAATGTAGGTTCACAAGGACTCAGATCCCTTTGAAGACAAATTTTTGGGCTTCCAAACTTTCTCAAAATTTATGAGGCTCGGATATGACTCTTTCTTGCTAGACAAAATTCATCTAATTTTCAGAACTGTTTCCAAATCATATCTCTTCCAATGTGGTTCTAGAACTATGTCTTTCCTGCCTTTCAATGTAGATTCAAGTCTCTTTTCTGCCATCATGCTTCTAGGAGAAAACAACATGGCAAAAAGATGACAGTGGATTCAAGTTCGGCCATTCATATCTTCAAAACTTTGGGCTTTTCAAAAGAGCCCAGAATTGTGCCTCAATGATTTTAGTTGTTGTAGGATTAAAGCCACAGGTCCTCACCAAAGCTTCTTTCAAAGAATGTCAATAGTGACACTAGCCCTCTTCTCAACTGAATTAAAGAACATACCTTTGGATTTCTAAAGAGACTTGGATCTTTTACTAAGCTCTCCTCGGACTCCTTGTCTGCTCAAAAAGGCTTGAAGGCTTAACACAACCTTAGATCACTTCAAGATAGGATTGCTTCCATTAGTTGTTGAAGGAGGACTTTGTAATCATGATTACTAGGGCTTGCAACAAGATACTTCTTCTCCATTCTAACAATCCCTTGCTCAATGGAAACTTGACAACTTCTCTTGTGATTGCATTCCTCCTCTTGCTTGGGCTTGTCCTCACCTAACTTTGGTACCATGTTAATTTTAGCTTAACATGCTCTTTTCTTAGGACGGTTACTTTATTAATCCATTAGCCCATTATTATTCCATTAGCAATCACATTAATCAATATCATATGACAGTAACTGATGAAAGACCAACAACCATAAATGCAAAAGACAAGCCAAAACAAGAGGACACCACAATTTAGGCTTAAAGTCGGGGCCAAACCCCACAAGGGGGAAAACCCACAGATCTTTGCTTCTTGATAATATCAAATGTCCAAAGAGAGAGAAATTCATAAGTATAATGATACAATAGTCAAGGTCAACAGACAAGTTGACTTGCCCAATAGAAGATCTAAACATCTCTGCAATTTTGTCTCTGGTCAACAGAAGCCAACAGCAGTCAACAACAAACCCTAACCAGCAAAGGTCAACAGTGAATGTAGCCACAACACTCCACAAAGGAGCTCGGTCAAAGATGAGAGAAGCTCACCTTTCTATCTAATCACAACACAGTCAACGCAGCCACAAAATCAGGTCAAACTCGATCAACGGGGTCAACTAGTCATGTGGTCAACATTGATCAAACATCACAGATTGCCTTGATCTTTATGCCTGCAAGTACGACCTAGCTGGAAAAATCCAAATCCACAAAAATCGCAGTCAAAGGTCATGGTCAATGTTGGTCAATGTTTCTTTGTACATTGGAAAAGTCAACCGCTAGAAATCACAAAAATTACAGTCAAACAAATCCGCACATGTGAAGAGGAGAGAGAAAACTCGTTGTCCAAGAAGAGATGTCGAACTACCCAATCATGTGAGGAGAGAAAAGAAAAGATTGTTGTTGATGTGCCAAAATGATCTCAACTCAACTTGTATTTATACAAGTCAATGTGGGTCAAAGGTCATGTCTCTTGGGCTTCATAAGCCTACATGACTGTGAGACTGACCTTAACAAAAACCATCTCTCTGGGCTTGACTTCAAAAATACATTTTTGCTTGTCAGAATCCATCGTGCCTTAGGTCAAAATTGATCCTCTCAAGAAGAGGAATCCAATGCCATCATCATCTCATGCAAATGAGTTGTCTATAGTGGAATTGGACCTTAGTTGTCCATTTTTAACATATATTTATTGTCTTTGGCATTTATTTGATGATAAGAACATAAACCTAATCAAGATAAGAAGAACCTAAATCACAATTAAATTTCAAAGAAGGAAAATGATAAGTTAAACATGTTGCCCTAATCAATTTTCCAACATGGTATCAAAGCGAAGGTTCACCTTGAAGGCAGTTGGTAAGGATCACTGTTTCATGACCATTTTGAAGGCTACAGAGATTTAAAGAAGGAATGAATAGGCAAAAGGTTGTTTTCGGGGCTTCTTCCTATGCAATAGACCAAGGACCAAAATTTTTTGAGATAGCCTCAAATTTGAAAACTTGTGTCAAGGCTATGGTACAAAGATATATCGTTTATGGAGCAAAGGCCTAAAGGAAGAACATAATATAGTCTAGGCCTAAGAATTATGCCAAGCTTTGCTCTTAATGACCACGACCAAAAAGCATTGGAAAGTGTCCTTATATTTCTATGCATAAAAAGAATCTAAAGCCTCTATATTCAGGGTAGAAAATTCTCAGAGACTGGCATCAATAAGCCTCAGACCTAAGAGCTACAGGCGGGTCACTTTAAGCACAAACTATAGGGAAGAACATCTATGTGGTAGAGAGAAGGAGAAGAATATGAATTCCGAATAAAAGGAAACCAGGTCTATATAAACCAAGGGTCCTGTACATTGCAAGTTTTGTGACCAGCGAAAGGAATGAATGAAATGGCATTGTGATTTGAAAGAGATATACCCCTATGAAAGAGCGAAGGAGGCATATAATTTTATAAGAGGCTGAGACCCGTGTGAAAAAAAATTAGGCTGAAGTGTCATACTTAAATAACGAAGCTCAGAAGCATTAAAAATTGACCTTATAATTCTATATAGGAGCAATGAAACCTACAATGAGAGGTCGAGACCTCTGTAATAATAAACAAACTATAACTGCATGTCTGGTGAAGTAGAATATCAGCCGGAAAATATCCTTAATTATCATCTTCAGAAGGTATTTTAAGAGGCCTGATCTGGAAGGCGTATTATGGTTACATTATCAATGAACATGAGCATTGATATAGTCCTACAGGTCAACAATGCCTAGTAAAGGTATCTAGGTTGGCTTACATGGAAGACCTTTTGGTCTTATTTTAAAGGAACACAGTGAATAACGTGTAGACCTTGTTTGAGGGCCAATGTCATATTAGAAACAATCATTGACAATAGGAATAAAGTCCTTGTCCCTAGTTAATACAACAAAGCAAAAACTGAAAAATGGCCAATAAAGAAGTCCTACAGCTTAACAAGAGTATGACATTTCCAAAAGGGCTTCAAACATCTCAAGAAATAGATCATTGATGGTAGTCTTTGGCATTGGCATCTTTGGAGTTTTCACTCTTGAAAATAGTAAGAAGATCGTGAAGAAAGCTTTGTAGTAGACTTCCATAGAGGATTGAGGTATGTAGTCCTTGTCTACAAGGTACGTATAATTGTTTTTATACATATAGGGTCTAGCTTGAATTGTATTAGGGTTTTGGAACATATGGGGTTCAAGGGTTTATAGTCTTCATCTTGTTGAAGATTGTTGGTATCTAAGGATTGTAAGTCCTAGTTGGTACTTGAAAACCTTAGTCAAAAGAGAAACCCTTGAACTTCTAGTGTTCGCAAGTAACCTAAGGTATATCGCAAACCCTAGTGAGGGTGGAATTGGATGAAAATTTGGGATTCAAAACCTAGGGCTAATGTTTCAAATGGAAATATCAAGTAATTTAGGATTTGGATGTGAAAACCCTAAAAATTCTCCCTCTCTAAGATACCATGGAATCCCTAGACTGTCAAAATCATAATCTTGCTCTTGTACTTGTATATTTTGCTTGGTGGTACTTGTCAATGAATATTGCAGGTACATAATGAAGGGAGCAAAACAAGAAGGATGGCTAAGCAAAGCAGTTAATGAATATTGCAGGTACATAATGAAGGAAGCAAAACAAGAAGGATGGCTAAGCAAAGCAGTTAATGGTGAGCCTGATATAAATAATGACAACTTCAAATATTAACGCTTGGTAATCAAGCTTGATCCACGGACACTGAATAAAATGAATGAATATAAGAATACTTCAATGAATCTAGATCAATACAAAATCCAGAGGAAGCCACATTCATTACATTGTTGTTGACTTCCTTAGTATAACTAATGTTATTATCACTTGATTATAACCTTTTCATTTATGATCTCCCTAAAAGAAGATTGCAAGTATATTTCAAAGACTATTCATCAAATATAAAGTCAAGAGGTTGAAGCTAGACTCAGAGGGATCCTAGAAGAGAGAAAGAATTTTGAAGATGAAACCTTAATTCAGAGGGGGCCTCGTATTAAAACTTGAAAATCAAAGCACCTCCCATATCTTCAGAAAGTAAGTAATAACAAGAGGT
Organism: Pinus tabuliformis; assembly: GCA_031772625.1. Lineage (NCBI taxonomy): Eukaryota > Viridiplantae > Streptophyta > Pinopsida > Pinales > Pinaceae > Pinus > Pinus tabuliformis. Next base: position 1,369,375,941 of record CM062818.1, read on the forward strand.
ACGATCAATTAATTCATTATCATTGCTTATGAAGAATGTTAGGATCTTTACAATTTCCTTACATCCAAAAGACTATGAAAATGTTAGGGTATGAAGATGGCATATTTTACATGATAGGAATCTATGGTTTTACATTATTTAAAAAAATTGTATCTAGGATTAGAAAATCCTTGTCGAAGCTTGAATTAGAAAACCCCTAGAATAAGTACAATCTGAAACCCTAACTATTTGTTCCCTCTTATAAAACCTTGTATCTTGATTTCTTAGGGATTATAGAATATCTAAAACCCTAGTTGTATCCTTTGAAAACCCTAGACTCACAAAATTAACATCATGCTCTCGTAGACATATATTTTGCTTGGTTGTACTTGATGATAAAAAATTTGCAGGTACATGATTGTATGAAAAAGATGTAAGAAACAAGACAAAAGAAAATCTTGTGGTTAAGAAAGACTTCATGATGGACATAATCGAAAGAGGAAGTTGTAGGAACATTGTTGATACAAATGATGATATTAAAGATTCCACATTGATGATGAAGATGGAGATGTACCTAATTGTTACTTGACGATGAAATGTGCAAAGAAAATAATGACCTCAGAAAGAGGTTTGGTGAGTTGGTGTACCTTAGGCTGAAAAGCCCATATGATGGTACTTAGCATTGGTATCTTAGCAGGTAGCCTAGATGATACCTAGATCCCTATTAGGGTTGGTACTCGGCAGGTAGCCTAAATGGTACCAAGATCCTTGTTGGTATCTTGGCAGGTAGCCTACATGACACATGGATATTTGTTGAGTTTGTGTCTTGGCAGGTAACCTAGATGACACCAGGATCCTTGTTGAGTTGGTATCATGGAAGGTAGCCTAGATGATACCTAGAACCCTTTTAGGGTTGGTGTCTTGGTAGGTAACCTAGATGACACCTAGATCCTTGTTGGGATGGTACCTAGATGAGTTGATACCTTAGCAGTTAGTCTAGATGGTATGCAGTTAGTCTAGATGGTATCTATATTTCTAACATTGTACATGTTTGTGATACTCTTCTTATGAGAACTTTTCAAATGGAGTATTGTCCTTGTACAGATTGGACAATTATGAATACCTCCCAAGTTAAGAGGGAGTGCTGTTAATTGTAACTAGTTTCGATCTTAATAATTGATGTAACTCCTAGAGTCCTATGTATTGATCAAAACGATGAAAGAAAATTATTTTGTAAAGCATGGGTTTCATGCTTATGTCTTTGGTTACTAGGTCAAGCATTCATTGTATGCTCTTAGGGTTTCCATGAGTCAAAGTGTCATTATCATTATGTAAAAGACTCATTTGGGCACTTGTAACAAAGAAAGAAAAAATATTGTGTATTAGGAAGTGTCTAAGTCAGCTCCCAAGAACAAGTCGGCCAGCCAGTGGATGTCGGCCTAGAGAGGGCTTATGGACCCATGTGGAAAGTTATTTATAGAGTAAACTTCGTCCTCCTTAGAGGCACACGTTTGCACATACTTGAAGATATGATTTGCAGTCAAAGAGGCATGCGAAGGTTGCTAAGAAGGCTAGAAGAGCCAGGAGAAAGTGCAGTCAGCCCTAGAAGACTTTTTTAAGTCTGATATATGCGAAAATTCTGAGATTTCTCACAGATCCAAAGTTGTAAATGATGTGTTAAAATATGCAACTGCAGTCAAATTCCACTTTGGACAGATCACCTGATGGAGATAATGATTGCATTGAATTCCTCCTTTCAAGAGGACCGAAATTGACCTAAAGATCACTCAAATCGAATAAGGGAAAGTGTACTTATGAAGAAAATCCCACATGTGCACATTTGACTAGGTCAGCCCTAATGCAAAGTGGACACCCTTGGAAGGCTATAAATACAAGTGACATCTACCTCATTTAAACACAATCATGAAACACTCTTCTATCTTGGTTTTTGGCTCGCACATGTATGAGGCTCGTCTGTAGAGGATCAGGTTCGCTCTAAGGTGAAATTGCAAGGCCTAAAGTCTGCATCTCTTATTTAGGGTTTGGGGCCTCAGTCGCAGGCACAGCACAAGATGAAGACGACCACAGTCGCTCGCACAGAAGCTCTTCTGTGCCACTGGAGCCTTCCAATCCCATGGACAACTCTCCATCCATGCAACTGCGAGTTAGGGTTTTCGCAATCCAGATATGACCCTAGTTGCTTGCATGCCATGCTTAAGGGAGACACTGGGAAAGCTATAGTTGCTCGCTTGACACCTCCTCCGTGCGACCAGTACCTAAAAGATGAAATCTCAGTATTCAATAGATTTTCCTCAATGACTGCAAGGCTCAGCAATTAACTATAGACAGTGACAGTTCATTACAGACTTCTGAATCAGATTTTTGAGTATAAGCTTTGTTGGGTTCATTTATGGATGTTGTACTTGTTTTTGTTGGTTAATTGCATAGATGAATATATGGATCATTGTACTCTCTTTTGCTAAATTATTTGATGATGATTTATTAAGAAAAATTTGAAAGGGTTTTCCCCATAGTGGGTTTTGCCCTAATCTCCGACCAATCCTGGTGTCTTTGTGTGAAGGCATTTCTTCTATTGTTCCTTTATGTTTCGCTATATTGATGATGATGATATTGTTCTTTCTACATAGTTGCATATGTTGCTGAATAATGATGTAAATCTGAATAATGTTATGATGTTGTGGGATGAACTTAATGTGTTAATGAAGAAATGCAATTATCAAAGCAAAGAACAATATAGCCCTAAGAAAAATTAGCATGGTATCGAAGTTGGGTTGAAGAAAAGTCATGAATATCACCCCTATGATGACACCATTGATGGAAGCAAGAAGAGGATGGTCAAGACCTAAAAGAATTCTAGGGTTTGATGAAAATCTTCGACAATTCGTGTATTAGGGTTTTATAGATATTATGAGGTTAGGGTTGAGAGAAACCCTGGTTTATGGCAAAGATTGAAGATGCTCAATCACTTTTGATAGATTTGATGAAGCCCTAGATGGGATAGTCTCTAGTGGGCCTGGTTGTTGATAAAGTTGATGAATGGGCAGTGATGGCTCTAGAAGGTTTGTTCAAGAGGGGAGGATCACCTCTCATTGAAGATAAGTTCCTCCTGATTTATGATGCATCCTTCTTGAGGATCATTTGAGATGCAAGAAATAAAAGCTAGAGCTGGAAAAGGTAAAGAGGCACCTGATGAAAAGAAGACAAAGTGCCATAAGTTTCCTATGTCAAATGAAAAGGTGCACAAGTATTTGAATACTACAAGGTATGCATGCTAAAGTTATGTTTCAACTACAATATTGGATGGCAAGGTAAGCCCTAAGGTATGATGAGAGTGTCTCCTTCTCAAATGGTTCATGCATGTATATGAAAGATTCTTATGATGAAATGGTGCACTTGATGTTGAACAAGTATCTTACATAATTAATTTCCCGATTCTATGAAGCTACTTGGAAATATTGATTGCTAATATATTGGTATACTTTATGTTTGGCTAACATCTATCATTTTTGACATCTTGATCCCATGAAGAAGGGTAGAAACTTGATTCTAATAGATGGTAACTTTATACTATTGATATTGTGCATGGTAGCCATGATGATAGAAATTTAACAATGAGATTGATATTCAGTAATTATGATATATGGTAAAATTGAATGCCCAAACTGGATGGATAGAGTTACAAAGAAATAATGTTGCGATCATGTTTCTTGAAGTATGCTCCTATTAGCTATTTGACATTAATCCTTGATAAAAGATTAATGTCATGATGTCATGGTGAAGTAGTTGATGCTAACGTATATGACCATGATTAATATGTGGATTTAGTCTAACTTTATGATCTAACAACTCTGTTGATGCATGATAGTATTATAGTCAGGTTGATGACTTGATTGAAGATGACTGAAGTGGATTCCCATTCAGAGGGAGAATCTCTCCATAAGATCCTTACTCCTATTACCATTGGCATTATATGTATATTCTTTACTATTGAAGTATGATTTATGGGCATGAATAGACAAATATCTGACATTGTTGATCTACAGCAAAGTTCTGATCTGAGAAGAGAGAGTTTTCCCTTACTCTAAGCCTCAATCGCACGGAAGTAGGGTTACAGGTGCGACTATAGCCTTTCAGCTGCACGTAAGTAAGGCCAAGGGTGCGACTGAAGCTTCCCAACCGCACGCAGGAAGCCCTATGGGTGCAACTATGCCTGCTAGACACAAAAATGAAGTTTTGTGTATGAAATCAGATGTTCACCTAAAGGATGTCAATCCTACAGATGTGGAGCAAACAACAAAAAGATCTGTGAGCAGGAAAGTTTGAATGTTTACTATAATATGAATATATAGACTAAACTTGTGTTTGCAGGTGACCGGGACATGCATATAGATATGTCATTATGTTTAAATTTTGTGCTACAAGAGTTTGACATGACTCCACTGATTGATATAGATGAGCAGTGTTTGGAGTTTTGACACGATACTTGATAATGACTTAGAACTTTGACTTGATGTTGAGATATGTTCTGGACTATAGATCACTCTATGATAGCAAAATTCAGATTTGACCTAATGACTAATGATTTGACTTGACGACAGATGATTTGCATCAATAACAATGTTATATGGGCATAGTTACCTTCAGTGGCTAATATTGGTGTTTGATAATGGTTTTGTATTGGCCTCATTGTTCTTAGCATAATGGTTGAAGTATTGACAGATGTGATTCAGTATGAAGTAACCTCACGATAAATGGATGGAACCTGCATGACTTATTCTTGGTGTATGCATTTGCATCTAGTGACTTATATTATGACCATGAGGATGACTTGATGAAGTTTGGTTTGATATTGCTTCGCAAATGACAACTTGTTGGCATGACAATAGACGAAGTCATGACTTGATGAGAGCTCTACTTGTCACTTGGTCTAAAGAATTGATACTGTGATATTGATGATTTTGATATTGGTTCTAGTTTGACATCTAAACTTTGATAAGCTGACTTAGTTGATTTGATTGTACAATATTGAGCATATTGGTTTGGAAAAGTGTTATGCTTGCAGTATGAAGCAAGCTCATCGATCTCGATGTGTCTGCATTATCAGTTATCTGGTGAAGTCAAAATGATGTGTCGATCCAAACCTCTACTTCAACAGTGGTCCAAGGTATGGCTTTGATTTTGGTTTTATATGTTGATGGCAATGTTTTAAAACTCCGACTCGAACTCTGAACTAATCAAGGGTTGACTCTGACTCCGACTCGATATCGACTTGGCCTTGTTGATTTCAATGACTCGGTCTTTGTAAAAAATAAATTAAATATTTATTTATTTATTACAGAATTTTAAAGATTTTCATTCATGTTTCCAAACACAAAGCATTAGAATATAGAGAGAGGACAACATATGATCAAAGTAGGCTCATGAATATATCCATTATATCAAAATGTCACCCAGTGCATTGTCCAATACATGTAATATATAGAGATTAAAACAAAAACACATAACCAAGGAGGCTTTAAATGGCCTCTACAACAAAACATCACTAGTCACTGACTCACTAGTCACTACTGGCTAGTGGCTACTGTGAGAGAAGCCAACATCATATGGCTCAGACTCTGAATCAGAGTCAGACGGGGAAACCCATGGCTCCTCCTCCTCGTCACAATCTCCAACTGCAACTGTAGTAGTAGCACTAGCAAGCACAGCAGCTGCACGCTCAAATAGACGATTTATGCACTTGCTTCGTGGCTGAGTAGAGGAAGTGCCTACAACTGGAGGACTTGGGGTTGGGCCTGGTACTAGTGGATCTGCATTTAACTGGACATTATGTTCCACTAATGCCTCCATCTGTAAATCCAAATCAAGACCAATATCCTCATCATAATCAAGCTCTGCTATATGACTGGCTTGGTCGGGTTATGTTGAACTCGGCTGAGATGGCCGATCTGTTATCGAATCAGCCGAGTCGATGACCAGCTCGGCCGGTTAGGTAATAGACCAGCCTTTGGCTCGATTTTTATACCGAGTTGGCCCGGGCAGACGTCTAGCTCGATTTTTATACCAAGTCAGCCCAGGTAGAGGTCTGGCTCGGTCCGCTCGGCCAATTCCAAAATGGTAGGCTGGTTTTGCAACCAGTGTTGCAAACATCTCGATTTTATCGCGATAAAATCACAAATCATGATTTTTTTGGCCTAGCCAATGTTTGTCGATTTTTACCAATATTTTGGTGGTATCTTGCTTTTGCCAATGTTTGCTGAATTTTATTAATAATTTCCCAATTTTGATGATATTTTGGTTTTCCGGACCCTTGCCAATTTTATCCCAATCCCGATGTTTGCAACATTGATGACAACCAAAGAAGCCTCAATGAATTACAAACAACAAGGGTACAACATGAGTTTGGCAGAATCAGAAACTATCTATCAATCCTCATATGGATAAATCTGGCCCTATTTCTATTTACATCACTGCTTATATAAGGCTCACATGACCATGAGAATAGATGTCTTCTACAACTACAATACAACTAATTCCCAACAATTGTATGCATTTACAAGTAATTTATCATAAGGGAACTAACTGCCTAATTCCTGTACAATATCGGAGCCCAATCAATAAATGGAAATTACTTTGACCCTTTTTAAAATGGACCACTTTAATTTGTCTTTCTATTCTTAGTCGTTTACCACTAATGTTCAAGGATGGCAGACACTATCATGTTTTCCCTCGGCTCTACATTGACTGAATCATTACCAAGCTGAGTCTTAAGCAGGTAAATAAAACACAAAATTTCTACTCAAGCAGATAACATACCATTGTGAATGATATATATTACAGACATTGCTAAATATCAAATTTTAATTCTCAATGTCAAAGAAAGAAAATTATGGCAACAGTTAAAGCTACTCCAAAAGTGTTTGAAGTTTGTTCCGTTTAGTAACAGGTGCGGACTAAGGCCATGCAAAGCCATAAAAAAAGCACAATCAAAAGAGGTCTTGTAATCCAGGAAACTTGAAATTAACCGACATAAATATGGAAGGTGAAGGAACACTTATCAATTGTCTTCTTTTATGCTGAACAAAGTCAAAAACATAATATACATTGACACTGATGCAAAATAGATGCAGAATAAAGGGTTGAGTGAATCATATCAGAAACGACATGTAAAATACCTCAGTCGTAGAGAAGAATATTCTAAACAGATAGAAAGCATAGATCAATCTGTTTCTTGTAGAAGGTCGTCCTGTATAGTGCAAAGGGAAAAATAAAAGATACCTTGACCATCAGTTGTAAGCATCCTCTGCATGATGGGCAATAAAATAGGCTCCACCTGAGGGAAAAGATGGGGAAGCCTGCTGACAGATTCAAGTATTGTACTTATGGCACGCAAGCATCCAACAGCAGCCAATGCACCTGATTCATCTAGGTCTTCCTCAGCTTCAGCAGATTGCATACACTTCCAAAATGCAGCAGCCTGAAGAAAAATGAAGACAACTGCCTAAATAACAACCACTAGAACAAAAGAAAACCAAGCAAGTTCCTCCTTCAAAATTAAAGAGAAAGAAAAGGGCCAATTATCAGAATTAATTAAGTTAAAGCCCAAGTGCCATTTAACATAGGATAAAGTATACAGACCAGATTCTGGCATAACCCTAAGGCATAAGGTGCCATCTCCTCCCCAAACTTATCCACAATAGTTTCCAGAGTGAACACAAGATCTTCATTCTCAACTTCATTCATAAGTTTGAAAAACTCTGAGAAAGAAAAACCAGATTCCAGTCATAAGTTTGAAAAACTTTCAGAAAGTAAAACAGAACAGTTATCGATTCATTTGCTTTCAGTGAGGCAGATCAAGCAACAGTCCAAAGAACCACTCACCGTCAAGCAGTTGTGGTAAGATTGGCCTAATTTCATTCAAATCTGTCAAAACAAGTAGACAAACTTCATATTTGATTGACTACATCATAAAAGACTTCTTAGAAAAACAGTGTACTTTGCTGATAAATACAAGTTTTACATCAATATTACTTAAAAGATTGTTATGAACATAATCAGAAAACTTACCCTTGCAAGCCTCCACAAAAGATCTAAGAGCAAATACAGAATCTACACGTACTGGCAGCTCAGGATCTCGCAAACCCGCTACAACACTATGTAAGGCTGCACTGAAATTTCTCTGATCTGCAAAGTTGATACTTGCATACTGACCTGCAACCCATGCAGCCTGCAACTCCAGAGAAAAGAATAGTTAGGTGACTTTGACAAGTACCAAAGTATATATTAACTCAGTTCTTTAACTTACTTAGCAAAGGAAGATTTTCACTCAGAGATTTACATGCCACTTAAAATCTACAGCAACATTATCTAGTAAAATATTACAAACACCCATAACTAGATCTTACAGGCCAACCAAAACACAAGTGTGAATTGAACTTTAACATCTGCAGAAAGTATCGTATCCTTACAAATTTTGTTTTGAATTGTATTACTGTTTATCCCAAAACATCTTTATTGCTCGCATGCATTAAAGAGGATTATCTGACAGCTATATTTTTACAAAAAGAAATTTGCTACATCATATCTACTGAAAGGGAACAATCTTAATTTGCTCACTATTCAAGTGGCCGCACACTGCTTAAAGAAGTGGAAGCCTTATTAAATGTCATTTGCTTGCCTGGTGAATCGATAACTTTTCATAATTCACCAATTGAAAGAAAAAACAAATCTAGACAAGGAAATATCATCAGTGTCATTTAAACAGATTAAATATGAGACAGTGAAAACTTTTGTGAGGAACTTACTGCAGGTAACATACAGCTCGCAAAATGGAACTAGAAATAGCAACAAGGACAGAAATGTGATAACTTGACAGGTTATGTTTTCGCTCAGATGGCAAGAACAATTATTGCAGTGTCAGGGTATTTGTTCTATCATGTAAAAACCACAGCCTCAACAGTTGCTTATGTCACCATCCTTAAATTACCACCAGTACCAAGTTATCTATTACCATTTTAATCAAATGAACATTTTGCAGCTAAGCCTCTCACTGACAATATTGATGTATTGCAATTTGCAACAATTTGATGGCAGTACAGGAAACTTATATTTTGGTCAAAGTCACAATGAGGGCATGCAAGGACATAATAAGATGAGCAAGAGAAAGAACCATAACAGATAACAAGAAAAAAATGGGTATTAGAATAGTTTGACTGTAAGTGTTCCTCCATTCATTTCTGTAGATCTCCTTGAAATTAGATTTGTTGCCATCAATCATAAGAATTGATTATGCACCCAAAGATATTTATTAGTCCAAGTCTGCCTTAGGGTTGGTTTTTCCTTTTTCGTATACATATCACAACATGTAGAATGTTTCTACCTAGCAGAGATCTATCTTCAGCACTGACCAGCATTTCAAATTCCCAGCTACAGGTCTGTATGGAGGCTGAACTTTTCAGAAAAGGGATCCTTAAGGCACATACTACATAGCTTCAACAAAAGACAATGAATTCATCCACTTAACTCTCCCAAAGTCATGATTGAAGTTTGGGCACGAGGAAGTACACTATCAAAGGTACACTATTGCTTAGTAGATTTCCTGAAGTCTGAAGCTTTTGAACGCTTTCCTTGAACACGGGATAAGAGACAAGGAAAAAGAACGGCCTCTGCAACTCTAGAGGCCTTTCTTCTCATGCAATCTTAGTGTCATTAAAATTGAGGCAAATCTCACAGTACATCTCACCCTCAGTTTGCCCAAGCATTCCCCAAAATCTGATCCTAGAATCAGTGTTGCACAAAGTGGGGATGAAGCAGTTGCAATTTTCTGGAAGCAAAGCGTCGGAAGAGTCATTTTCCAAAAATCCTCAGAAGTAGAGCATCAGAAGAGTCATTTTCCAAAAATCCTCAGAAGCGAAGCGTCAAAAGAATCATTTTCTAAAAATCCTCGGAAGTGAAGCATGCATACTTGAATCCAGATAGAAATGGCATCCGCAGTACATTAATGATTAATTGTTCGAGCATCAACCATCTAGAATCTAGATTCTATCAATGACAAACAAACATACAAATTCTTAGGTCATAGAATAGAAAGTAGACCATTATCTTATGGAATGAAATAGGTTATCTAGCAACTACCAACAATAACATGAGCAAATAGTTATGCTTACGAAAGAGGCCATCTACACACCGAATTATGAAGACCAAATGGTCTAGAACAATAAATTGAGCTAGTTGCTAAAGACCTCTCTACAAAAGACGTGTTCACCAATTGTGAAAGCACCCATGTTGCCAAATGTTGACAATATTGACGTATTGCAACAATTTGATGGCAGTACAGGAAACTTATATTTTGGTCAAAGTCACAATGAGGGCATGCAAGGACATAATACGACAAGCGAGAGAAAGAACCATAACAGATAACAAGAAAAAAATGGGTATTAGAATAGTTTGACTGTAAGTGTTCCTCCATTCATTTCTGTAGATCTCCTTGAAATTAGATTTGTTGCCATCAATCATAAGAATTGATTATGCACCCAAAGATATTTATTAGTCCAAGTCTGCCTTAGGGTTGGTTTTTCCTTTTTCGTATACATATCACAACATGTAGAATGTTTCTACCTAGCAGAGAGCTATCTTCAGCACTGACCAGCATTTCAAATTCCCAGCTACAGGTCTGTATGGAGGCTGAACTTTTCAGAAAAGGGATCCTTAAGGCACATACTACATAGCTTCAACAAAAGACAATGAATTCATCCACTTAACTCTCCCAACGTCATGATTGAAGTTTGGGCACGAGGAAGTACACTATCAAAGGTACACTATTGCTTAGTAGATTTCCTGAAGTCTGAAGCTTTTGAACGCTTTCCTTGAACACGGGATAAGAGACAAGGAAAAAGAAAGGCCTCTGCAACTCTAGAGGCCTTTCTTCTCATGCAATCTTAGTGTCTAAATATGTCCATGTGGATATTCAGTGGAGATGGCTGATATTAAAATTGAGGCAAATCTCACAGTACATCTCACCCTCAATTTGCCCAATCATTCCCCAAAATCTGATCCTAGAATCAGTGTTGCACAAAGTGGGGATGAAGCAGTTGCAATTTTCTGGAAGCAAAGCGTTGGAAGAGTCATTTTCCAAAAATCCTCAGAAGTAGAGCATCAGAAGAGTCATTTTCCAAAAACCCTCAAAAGCGAAGCGTCAAAAGAATCATTTTCTAAAAATCCTTGGAAGTGAGGCATGCATACTTGAATCCAGATAGAAATGGTATCCGCAGTACATTAATGATTAATTGTTCGAGCATCAACCATCTAGAATCTAGATTCTATCAATGACAAACAAACATACAAATTCTTAGGTCATAGAATAGAAAGTAGACCATTATCTTATGGAATGAAATAGGTTATCTAGCAACTACCAACAATAACATGAGCAAATAGTTATGCTTACGAAAGAGGCCATCTACACACCGAATTATGAAGACCAAATGGTCTAGAACAATAAATTGAGCTAGTTGCTAAAGACCTCTCTACAAAAGAAGTGTTCACCAATTGTGAAAGCACCCATGTTGCCAAATGTTGTAGTTGTGGGGTAGTATCACCATGCATGTTCCACCACTCCTTCACAAACAATGTTCCAACATCACTTATATCAAGATCCTCATCACTAGTATCATCCTTCATTCTTCTCCTCTTGTCTAGCCTTTGCCTCTACCATGATTCTCTAGGGACATTAATCAACATCACCCAATTTTCATCAAAATGACTAACCAGAGCCTTAAAATATGGTAGAAAAAGTATAACATATCTGATCAATGATTTTGGTTTGAGTGAAGGATACATTTTTTCTAAAGCCAGGACAAAGAAGTTCAAAAATCAATACCACGAACACTGGGGCTCATATAGGGCTGGGAGCCCTTGATTAGATGCTGATCACATACCCTCATACGTAATAGACTCTAATGAAATGCCGCAACCCCATTGATCCTGAAACCTTAAAAACTGTTAAGCTTGCTGAATTTTGAATGGGATATGAAATTCCATTTCTTCATATGAGTCTGATGAGGTTGAAACCACTCTCAAACATACTGAGTATGTCACTTTTACTTTAAAAATTTAACATTACCATTACGGAGCATCTAAGAAGAATCTATGGAGCATCAAAGGCACACCTTGGGAGTGTCCATGAAGCATGGTTCCCCACATAGTGGTTCCAAAATTCCAGGAACCTTGCAAATCCAACCCAAAGTTTGGTTCTACACGTTGCGCGATTTTGGGGTCTGGTGCATGTGTGGGTAGGGGGTGAGGGAGACGATTCCTGCAACACTGCCCGGAATCAATTCAAGATTGACTAAGCCTGTAACCAGAAGAACTGTGCTAATGAAAAGTTCACCCAAGAATTGTCCAAGTATGGGCACATAAAATTGGGCATTGTATTAAAGGTGAAAATTCAAGACAATTAACCAGCACCAAAAGTGCTTTGCAATAGAGAATATCAGCATATACCAAAAAGGAAAAACAGCATTATGTCACAGATGCATTTTTCTTACACAATTCTAACACTACGACTTGGTTACTCTTTTCCAAAGTTCAGTCACACTAATACCTTATCCCACTAACTTGGCATGTCAATCCTTGTTGCAGCGACACATGCCAAAAAAAATGCTAACTCAACAGTGACAACAAATCATCTTCTTATTTTTATCTCTTCCCCTCCTCAAATTTTGTTCTATTGTGTAATTTAGAGGATATGAACAAGACAGAAAATCAATGAATTTGTATTCCTTTAGTAAATTATATATACAACACCCCAAGATTCTAATCAAGTTGGATGTTGGTTGACAGTTGGTGTATTCTTCGGTGTTGTTCAACTTGCAACTTGTTCATATTTTTCTTCCACTTTTACTTTGTAAATGAGAATTAATAACTGAGAATTTGCTGCCCATTTTTATTCTACCAATATGAATTTATTGTATAAATCAATGTTCCACCAAGGTTCCGGGACGAGGGGGCGAGGATACGCGGGAGCAGCCTATGCAAAAGCTCCCCACCAATTTTTAGGAAACGTGGGGGAGCGTCAGGGTCTTAAAAATTTATAAATATAAAATATAATTTATTAATTGAGTCCACTATGACAATTGGGTTTGAATTGAAAAGCTGCAAAGCATGATCATTGATATGAATATCATTATCTAATATCATATAAATTTAAAGATTAAAGATAACATATAACGTTGAGGGTATGTGTCTTCAAATATCATTAAATTTTATGATCAACAAGGAGGAAATTTACTATGAGATTGAAAGGTCTTTAACCGCAAAGATCTTTTACCATGAACCACACAAAATACGGTTTCAATACCAACCAATTTGCTTTGACTTATCAATATAACTTGACACGACAATGTGATGATCCCTAAGGGCAAGTTTCTATTCTAGACTTTAGCTGAAGTTTTCTCTTCCACTTATTTGTGGTGTGATTTGAAGTAACTAATGTGTGTATTAGTGTGTGTCTGTGTAAGAAGATGTAAATCAGTCAGTAATATGAATTCATAGGAGCTCATAGATGTATATTCTATAGACACAGTAATAGATCACACATTAGTCATCTGTTGCACCCAGAAGAACCACAAGAGATAGCATTCAGTTCTAAGTAATTTCTAATCTAACAGAGATAATATTGCTTGGAGAAAAAACAAGGTCTTCTGGAGCAAAAAGTTAACACAGTAGATTGGGTCCAAACCAGCAGAAAATCCCGGCAAGTTTGGCTCAGACTCGAGAGTCAAATTCGGCCCAGCTGCTGAAACAAGCCATTATGAAACAGCTACAGGCTAGACTAGCTAACAGTGAGTCTAACTTACCAGCAAGAAAATACACATGCGAGCACTTGCAGGTTATCTAACTGGTGAGTATCGCAAAGTTTTTCACAGCTCAGCAATTCAGACTCACAAGCCCAATCAAAAACTCCAGATGTTTTTCTATATAAAACCAACAACAAAAAATATCTTCATTGCGCTCATTATTTTGTGCAGATTTCTGCCCAGTTCAGCTCCCACAGGTGAACACAGCTTTACCAGTGTACAGTCCTAGGGTTTCTAGTGTTCATTAACTTCATTGACATAAAACAAAGAACTTTTTGTCGTCCAAAATTCAAATCACCAAATTCTCAGCATACACAGCTTGTAGCAGCAGTGCAGTAGTCAGTTCCAGTGTTCCAGGAAGCAGTTTCAATCATTTACAAGCTGATGGCATCTCTCTTCTCCAAGTTCTCATCTCGATCTAACGTCAAGCATAGATGTCCTACGCGTTATAACTTAAAACCCTACGTGTCTATTAAATTAATTAAATTTTAGTTATAAATTAATTAAAGTTTAACTTTAGTTTAGTTTTAAACTGTTAATTTAAACATTTTTTTTAAAGCGTGCTCTCGTCCCCCCTCATCCCCCCACGACCCCCTTTTCGGAAACGTCCCCTCAGGACAGGGAAATGACCCCTTGGCACGTCCCCCTGCATACCCTGATTTTTGGGAGCGTGGGGAAACGTCCCCAAGTCCCGGGAGCGCGGGGGAGCGAGGAAACTAGACCCCTGGGGGGGGGGGGGGCGGCGAGTCCCCATGGAACACTAGTATAAATTCATTATGTCTAAGCTAGTTGTTGAACTGACCATTGTTGTTGATGTGGTTCTACTAATTCTGCTTGTGCACTCCCATTTGCATCAAAATCGGTATCAAAACATTCTTTCACAAATAGTTGTTAGAATTTGTACACTAATTATGGTTAATACTTGTTGCCTCAAAATCTAGCTAGCCTTGTGACAGGCCTCACAAGACAAAAGCCAGATCCTATTGCAACAATGAGGAAGATTGTCATTGTCAAAAGGAAGGCTTCCCAGTGATCACCTAAAAGGGATTTTGTGATCACCTAAAAGGTACTCTGTCATATGGCCCAAGGTGATGTACATGTAGACTAGTTAAAGATATTCTTCAATGGACAAAGACACAATCCTTTTGTGTGTAGCAGCAATGTATCATATATCAAGTCCTAAAAGAGGCATGCATAACCTAGGGTTTCAAGATGTAGATCAACAAAGGAATCTCTAGGCACACAAGCACCAAAGAAAGGGTTTGCAAATGATATAATCAACAAAGGAGAAAGCAAACCCTCAAATTAAGCCCTAAGTTGAAGCCCAACTAGGGTTAGGGTCATGACAATGCCCAAAAAAGTCTTTCATACATGAGAATGACTCAATTGACTTGTAAACTCAATGAAAAACCCTAGAAGCACTCAATGGGTGCTTTCACCTAGAAATAAATTTCCTTGAGCATGAAACCCATGCCTCGGGAATAACAATAATAAATTTATTTTCTCATTACATCAAATACATAAAATCATGATTACATATGTCATTATGAAGACCAAACCTAGTTACATATTTCAACACTGGGAGGATTACCTCCTCCTTCACAAACTTCGTTCCACAACTCATTAAAAATCAAGGTGTGCATTATCTTCTTGGACCACCCATGGTAGTTCTCTTTGCCAAAGAGAACCACTCCAACTATGGAGATAAGTGAATGCATCATAAAATCTGATCTGGCCTCAACATAATACTTGCAACCAAAAAAATTGATATATCTCTACAATGTCTTCAAACTACCACTAGAATTTGACTTTATTTTGAATAACAATATTTAAATCTTTGTTTCAACCATATAAATGATTAAATAACAGGCATGCCCCGTTATATGAGCCTATACACGTATGACAAATTATGGTCTTCAAAAAGGGATACCAACGAACCATGCACATTCTTCCATATACATATATAGGTCTTTTAAAAATAAGTTTTTTTTAAAACACCACACCAGGCTCAGTCCTCACAAGTTAACACAAATATATATATGCACAATAGCGTTCAATTTTTCATTACTGCCGCATTGTGATCCCAGCATGCCATCACATACGACCATTAAGAAACTTCGACTCAAAGCAGATATCGACCTTTTCAACCAGGAAGCACGCAAGTTTGAAAGGATAACCATGACATTTCAACAATCAACCATACCATACAACAGTCAACGCACCAATTCACGTCCTTCAAAAACATACAGGCACTCACCAAATGTAGGCAAACAAACAGTGAACACAGTATTGGAAACACAGCCTCAAAAATTTCAACGCACATATGGAGTTATGTCGCATACCATATGAACACAACCATTGCATACCATATATATCACTGCAATCTACCACATGGTCTTTGCAAAGCACACAACAAACCACGGCCTCGATGTATATACTAGGGCCTTCAATAAAAAATATTCAACGCGATTTCCAGATTTCGTCCAGCCTCAACGTAGCAAGAGTTTAATTCACAATGATGAAGTGACCAACGCATACCACAGCCATCGAAGACGCGCACTCCATACAATGCACTACCAGCATAGGAGAAGGTTCATTGCAGAGAATGTTCTTTCAAAAGTAGAGAAAAGAATATGAACACGCAGAGATGGTAGACTGCAAAAAAAATGGTAGAAGGGAGTTACAAGGGCAGAAAGGGAAGCCAAAAATGTGGCGCTGGCTCTTTAGGAATTTACTCCTAAATCCTAGCGCAAACCTGCAAGGAATTCTCTCTCAAATCTGCGTATAAACTCCTCCTTGATATGCTGTCCTAGCAAGAAGCTCTCCTCACATAAACTCGTGCAAACAATAATAATACAATTATGCCATTTGTCCTCCTTTTAAGCAATTCGATCATGCTATATCTAGCAAGTACAATTTTAGAACATGAGTTGAGTTTGAGTTGTTAACTAAGTCGAATTGCTTCTTGCTTCAATCAAGGCTAAAGCTCTCTTACTCGTTCTCTTCTAAATTAGAACTCGCACTTGGAGAACCACATAACTAAGCCTCCAACTATGTGCATGAATAAATTAACTCCGTGAACTCGTTCATGCTAAAAGAAAGATTGATCGTGGTCTTTCTTGACTAAGGCATGAGTCAAGAAGACCTTCCACGCTACTATTTTCAACAATAATACCTAACATCCTTTGAAAGAGTCAACCTCCTTAAAATATGTTTACAAATGCTTACAATTGATGGATTGTGTAGGTCGACCTAACATTGTTGTCACAACACTTATTAAAAGTGAATTCTTATGTATACAGCGCATCAGCGTTGTGGACTCCATTTGGTATCTTGGCATTGGATGTGTGATCCAAATCGGCCTCAAACACGGCTTATCGTAGCCAACTAGGACGCAACAGTTTTGATTTGTTGTCATTGTCCAAGTCTAGGCGTAAAGCTAACCACGATCTGGGGAGGGGAACATGACCTGCGGGAGAAACTCCTAGAAATCGATCCTAAGAGGGAAAGTGACAAGCCTAGGAGCAATGAGCTGGAAATGCTAGGTAGGGGTCATGGGACATGCGGGTAAGGGCTTGACCATGGACTCGAAAGAAGCTAAGGACATCAAATGTCCCCCTTTTTATAACCTACATACCCCAGGGGGGCTTCAATCAACCTTGAAACTGCATTCGTTAATGTCAATAGCTTCCGGCAGTTTTGGTTTCCCTTATGGAGAATCCACCCTTTTGGACAAAATATATAATAATAATAATATCTATTTTTAAGGTCACAGCCAAGCCAGACACCAAATTGGTGTATGAGACCCCCTTGTTTGTGGGACAAGGGACCCACCTTCGCGCAGCGATTTGACTGCTAAGTCTATGAAGGCATACATACTCTACCCCCTCTAGTTTTGAACTTGTGACCTCTTAGGAGGAAACACATGCTCTTAACCATTAGGCCCAATGTCAGTCTATCCAACTGGTCAACTCTGTTCAGCCTGTTTTTCCTATGGCCAAGCTTTTATGACTTATTTTAGTTTTCTAATCACTTTGCCCAGGAAGCTTATCAATTCTGGAAGCAGAGCAGGAAGCTGATCAATCCTGGAAGCAGACCAGACCCAGTAGATTCTATGTATTGTGTACCTCTATGAACTTCTGATAATGAATTAGAAAGATTACCAAAAAAAGAAACATAATTTCTAAGTTCGACACAGCCAAAAGAGATTTGAAATGTTTCAAGTTCTCAAATTTTGAAAAAAAAATAAAGTTTCAGTTTGCAAAATTAAATACCAGCCAAGAGATTCCAATATGCATTAATTGCAAGACATTTAAATAGGGTCAACTAGAAGATACAAACCTTCGCTCTCAAGTGACCAACTTGACTCCTAAACTCAGGAAAAACATGTTGCACTAGCATTTGCTCCAGTTGAGATTTATATGGTTCTGTCTGCTTCAGTTTATCACATAAAGCCCCAACTGCCAAAAGCGCACCATCTTTCTGCCTATAGAGTTTGTAGCCTGGAGCTGCCTCATCATACCTGAAAAAAAAGGATCTGCTAGTACACACTTCCAGTAGCTATAAAAAACTCTAGTCTACTTTCATTTGTTAGTTGGCAGGCTTGATTTCTACATTTTTAAATGCAAAGAAAATAACAAATTTTTACCTCCTGAAAACTTCAACAATAAAAGAGGAATTTCTGGAGGTTTTCTTTTCCACTTTTGCACACTTCCAGTAGCTATATAAACTCTAATCTACTTCGTTTGTTAGTTGGCAGGCTTGATTTCTAAAATTTTGAAAGTGCAATGAAAATAACAAACTTTTTACCTCCTAAAAACTTCAACAATAAAAGTGAGGAATTTCTGGAGGTTTTCTTTTCCACGTTTCCGAACCAGCTCAGTGATGAAATCAATGGATGCAGTGCGGGGACTATACAGATCTTCAATTATATCTGAGCAAGTGAATGCATTGTTAGAGATTTCCAAGAATAAGAATCACAAAAAAGGACTCCCATGACATACCACCCATTTCTTGAATTTTACATGCTAATTCAAAATGCCATGAGATGATCATTTCTTCTACACAGCAGTTGAGTAATATTAGCATTTCTAAAAAAATATAAAAGATGGCCACTTACCATAACCTTTCCTAACGTATTCATGAGGATCTTCACGCCAAAGCTTCTCATCATTGTCATTGAAACACATAAGAGGGAATATGATCTCAAAAAGCACTATATCAAGTTCTGGCTTTAACAGCTGGTACGTATTGGACTTGGAAATACTGAAATCAAAGCACAGAAACATTAGGCACCTTCTTATCCTCATCAAATGCTACATAAAATGTAGCCCATAACCATCAAACAGCACCTTATCATAAATTTATTCATATTTCCTGTCAAAGAACAGACAGTTCATTAATCAATGTTTCACTTTTTATGCAAATAGATAATAGAAGAATTTGACAAAAGAGATTGCATCTTCAAAAGGTGTCTGTTATAATTGGAAATAGCACAGTGATGCATCTACATGCACAATCAAATGGAGGCTCTGATAATTTTCTTTAAAATTTAACTCAATGTCTGCCAGAATTTTGAACTGGAGAAGTTCTATGGATTTCAACCAACATGAATAAACCGCCCTTAGGTGACACTAAACTAGAAAATTGGTGAGCAACAAAACAGTAATCTATCAGCCATACAAAACAGTGGATCAAGTAGCAGTAAGACTCACGATTAATAGATCAGCTTGCAGAAGATTGGCTGTATAAAAAAGATAAACAGAAAGTTAGTGGAAACCAATGTATCGAACAGAGATTGGTCAATCTAGGATCAGATATGTCAGACAACAAGAGTCAAATTATCAATCTGTGATTAGTAAACTGTCATCAAGTTTGTTAATTAGTGAACCATAACTGAAATGTGGAAACTTCAAAAATGTTATCCTAATGATCAAGCCATATCACAGAGGACATGTTATATGCAATGGAGTTGTGCTAGAAAATAGTCCCAACAAATTGTGAAAGACTCAACGTGCACATCAAAGAAAATAGATTGTCCCAATTTGTCTGCAATCATGTGAAATAATGATCATAACTCACGTGTTGCAAATAATGCCTATAACTAATTGGAAGACAATGTATTGGTTCAGTTAACCAAATAGGTTGCAGAATCTCTGAAATATGACTTAAGCCTATGTTTTGCCAAGAATTATGGATGAGCATGACTGGGATAAAATAGGGCACACCTGGAGCAAGGGAAGGAGCGGAGGGGCCAAAACAAATAAAAGGCCCTCCTCCCCTCCCATAATTCACCATTTGTGTATTGAGAGAGCAAGAGAGGGCTTTTGGAATTGGAGCTTGAGTTGATGAGGAAGATTGAGAGAAAGATTGAGAGGATTGCTTGGGAGTTTGAGGAGCTTGCAAGGGAGATTGGAGCTTGGGATTGAAGGCCAAAGAGGTAGGATCTAGACTCTAATCTAGCATTTGTGTTTTTTATATGTTCATTGTTAAATGAAAAAGTTCTCTTCTCTCTTTCCCATTCCCATTCCTCCATTTTATTGCAGGCAAAAAACTATAACTCCACCAAAGTTCAAAAGAATCAAAACTTCAAACATCATGGCTATATGGCCTGCCATTCTCTTGATGTTAGTTCCTTTTTTTGTTATCATGTTGTTGGAGATTAGTAGGGTTGATCATGATGAAGAGGATGAAGAAGTGGGTAGTGATGAATTTGAAAACGCTAGAGAGGAGTACCTTGGTGAGGAGGAAGAGGAGAGAGTGGAGATGATGGGGGCACAAAAACAAAAGCAGACCATACCCCATTGTGGAAATATGTTACTAGGCCTGAAGGAGGGAAAGGGGGTGGAACCACTAAATTTACATGCCTCCATTGCAAAAACACTTACACAAGTTCATACACCCATGCCAAAAAGCACCTCTGTGGGAAAATGCCATGGGATGGAAATAAACAAGTAGGAATCAAAACTTGTGTAAGTGTGTCAGCACAACAAAGAGCCAAATACATAAGGGAAGAGGAGGAAGCCCAATACAGATCTAAAAGATCAAAGGGTGACTTTGAACATGATAGCCCACAATCACATAGACAAAGAACTCCATCAGCATCCTCCCATGGCATTGGATATGGAAGCATAGGAACAAACATCACTTTAAGGCATAGAACCATATCAGATTTCCTTGACGAAGGGTGTAGGAATGATGTGGATTCAAAAATTTACTGGTTTCTCTATGCATGTGGGATACCATTCAATGTTCTTCGCTTACCTTATTGGCATGAAATGGTTTCCGCCATTAATGATGCCCCCAAAGGATACAAGAGCCCTAGGTATGACAAGGCTAGAAACATGGGACTTGATTCATGAAAAAAACAAAAACAGCACATTCTTTGGGTAAAATGACAAATTCTTTGATGTCAATTGGGGTATCAATTGTATCTGATGGATGGACAAATGTAAAAGGCAAGCAATTGATAAGTGTTCATGTTGTGTCTACTATTATTATCATTATTATTATCCAATTTTAAGGTCACGACCAAGCCAGACACCAAATTGGTGTATGAGACCCCCTTGTTTGTGGGACAAGGGACCCACCTCTGCTTATGCATGTGGGATACCATTCAATATTCTTCGCTCACCTTATTGGCATGAAATGGCTTACGCCATTAATGATGCCCCCAAAGGATACAAGAGCCCTAGGTATGACAGGGCTAGAAACATGGGACTTGATTCATGAAAAAACTAAAATAGCACATTCTTTGGGTAAAATGACAAATTCTTGGAATGAGCATGGGGTATCAATTGTGTCTGATGGATGGATAAATATAAAAGGCAAGCGATTGATAAATGTTCATGTTTTTTTTTTCAATGTGGTTCACGGGCACTCAATGAGTGGCCGCTACGTCCACGTAGAGAAGCAGGGCGGTTCCACCCGAAGGGATCTGCCGGTCGGCCATATCAGGCCTAACCCCGAGGGCGTCGAGGAGATTTGACCCCGTGACCTCCCAACTGGGAAAGTGCTTAGCAACGGGAACTCGACCATTTGAGCTATCCCTTGGGTCTGATAAATGTTCATGTTGTGTCTACTATTATTATCATTATTATTATCCAATTTTAAGGTCACGGCCAAGCCAGACACCAAATTGGCATATGAGACCCCCTTGTTTGTGGGACAAGGGACCCACCTCTGCTGCCAAGTCTACGAAGGCATACATACTCTACCCCCCTCTAGTTTTGAACTGTGACCTCGTAGGAAGAAACACAGGCTCTTAACTAGTGATGCAGTCTTCCTTTCAGCATATGATTACTCAGAAAAGTTCAAGACTTCCATCAACATTGCAGAACCATTACTTCAAACAATTGAACGTATTGGGCCATACAATGTCATCCAAGTCATCATTGATAATGCTTCTAATTGTAAGGAGCAATTATTGAGGATAGATACCACAACATATTTTGGTCTGAGTGTTTGGTTCACACAATGAACCTTTTGATGCATGATATTATTAAGAACAAACACCCTCAATACAAATGGATTGGTGATTTGTACAAGAAAGGCAAAAGAACGATAAAATTTATTACCAATCATAGCAATATCCATGGGCTTTTCCACAGTCACTCAAGTTTGGAGTTGTTGAATATTGTGAAGATTAGATCTGTTAGCTATTACCTCACCTCCAGGTGTCCTTTGAAGGTAGGAGAGTCATTGACTAGCATGGTAACAAGTCAACACTAGCAGGTATTAAAGGACAAGGCTCCAACCGCAAGTGACAAGCAAGGATTTGAACAGGTGGAGGACTCTACTCTTGATGGTTTATTTTGGACACTTGTGAGGGGAGTTTTGCAATTCACCAAGCCCATTTATAACATGATTTGTTTTGCAAATACATATTTGTATATACAGATGCACCAATGATTGGGGAGGTGTATGAGCAAATGGATAACATGTTGGGGCAGTGTTGCGGGGGAGCCCCCCCTCGATCCCACTCCCAATCCGCGGTCCGGGCGACTCAAGAGCAAGTCGGGAGCGCACTCCCTAAAAAAATTTCGCTCCCTGCCTTTTCAGGAGCGTTTGCCATTTTTGCAAAAAAAAAAAAAAATTGTAGTAATGTTCGAAATGCAATTTTTTTTAAAGAAACAAATAATTTTTGAGTGGGACAGCTTAATGATCAAGTTTAGGCCCTAGTATTGATATGCTATTCATGGTAATGTTAAAAGTGACATTCTCTTTAATCTTCATTTTCATCCTTTTACTTAAATTTTTAACATTACCATGAAATGACTCAAGATGTTTGAGAGTGGTTCTAGCCTCATTGGATTTCATATGGAGAAAGTAGAATTTTAGATTTCGTTCAAAATCCAGCAGACTTATCAGTTTTTCAGGATTTCAGGATTGGGGGATTGCAATGTTTCCATTGAATTTTGTCATGTATTAGGGTATGGAACTCGTATTTAATCAAGAGCACCAATCCCTCTATGTACCTTGATATTAGTGACATTGGTTGTCGAACTCCTCTATCATGACCCTCCTAAAAATGTATGCATCACTCAAACAAAATCTTGACTTGACATGCTATGCTTTTTCTATCTTATGTTATTGCTTAGAGGGTGATATTAATGACAAAGATCCCTATACAGATACAGAGGTAATGACAAAGATACCTCTGGATATTAATGCTTAGAGGGTGATATTAATGACAAAGATCCTGATTTTCCAACAAGACTAAAAAATTAGACATTTCTCGTGGTGGCAAGAGGCCCAAGCATAAGAAATAGATAATAGATTTACTTCTCTTTTCTAGTTTCTAGTTTATAACTATTGACTCTTTCATATTTATTATGATATTTTTTTTAACAATATATGGCAATTTAAGTTTGATGTTGGCAATTATAACTCATTAGTAAAGAATTATGAATATGATGCTTCATGCAAGTTGAAAGTTGTTTCATTTCATTTCATTTTATAACATTTCATTTCATGTTAGATATTATTTGTTGTAATGGTTACACTTAGCTTACAAGTACAACTTTGGTGATCAATGATGATAAATGTTATACATTGAATTTTTAAAGCTTGAAACTTTAAGATTGATGAATCATGAGACTCAATATGTTGTATGTTACTATGTTACTAACTTGTGGACGTGGTTGATGAAGATTATAACTTCTAGATGATTGTTGTTATATGGTTCAATCTATGTTTTTTTTTTTTATGTTTTTTATATCTAATTCATTATTCTACATGTTTTTGTTGACATATATGTATCAAAATATAAAAAATATATATATTATATAAAAAAACGCTTCGGGATTCTCTCCCAAACTGGGAGCTTCTGAAAATGTCGCCCCCGCTCCCGTTTTCGCTCCCACTTCCCACTTTCGCTCCCGCTCCCGCTTCCTGCCTTCGCTCCCGCTCCCAAGTAACACTGTGTTGGGGCAAATAAAAGATATTGTTCAGGAAAAAGATCCCAACTTGTATGATATTGTTCACAATTTTGTGTGTGCACAATGGAATAAACTTAATGTTCCACTACATGCCTTCGTGTATATCCTTATGCCAAAATACTACTCTCCATCCTTGTTGGGCAGACCTACACCTGATGGTGGGGTTAGGGCCAACCCCATATAGATCCAGAGGTACAAAACCGATATATGAAAGAATTAGACAAGTTGGTCCCTGACAGGGAGGAGTGTGCTAATCTGCGTCTTGAATTAGGCAGATACTTCACTAGCACTAGAGTGTTTGGTTCTTTGCATGCAATGGAAGATAGGGACAGATTTGATGTTATCACATGGTGGGAGGCATATGCCAGCCAGGGACTTTTGCCAAAATTGGAGGAAAAAAAGTGCTCTCACATGTTGTAAATACTTCTACAGAGAGATGTTGGAGCACCTACAGCTTCATCCATAATGTGAGAAGAAACAGACTCAATGAAAATCGGGCGAAAAGCTTGGTTTCTATGCACTACAACTTGAGGATGTTGAGTCATTATTGTTATTGGGCTCGTGAGGATACATCATATACAACCTAGGACAACAACCCAAAGGAAGATAATTTGGAGGATCGCGCTCTACATCTAGAAAAATTGCAAACAAAACTTTTGAAAGACGTCGAAGAAGAAACAATAGTCATGCCACCCCCACCATCCAGTAACAGTGCTTGAGTTCCAACATCTTGGCCTTTGTTGTCGCCACCTCCATCTACATCCTCACGTGGAGGGCATGCGCCTTCTGGTTCTAGTCGTCTAATTATGCAGGAGGAGACTCCGAGAAGACCACCACAACCTTCTCATAAATTAGAAATTTGTCGTGGCAGCAAGAGGAAGCAGTAGATAATAGATTTATCTATCTTTTCTAGTTTCTAGTAGTTTTTATAACTGTTGACTCTTTCATATTTTTTATGATATTTTTTGTAAACAATATATGACAATTTAAGTTTGAAGTTTGAAGTTGGCAATTATAAATCATTGGTAATGAATTATTTAATATGAATATGATGCTTTGTGAAAGTTGAAAGTTGAAAGTTGTAACTTATAGATGATTGATGTTATATGGTTGAATCAATGTTTTTATGCTTTTTACATCTAATTCGTCATTCTACATGCTTTTGTTGCATATATGCATCAAAATATAAAAAAATATATATTATATAAAAAATCGCTCTTGATTTGCTCCCGACCCTAGAGCTTTTGAAAATGTCGCTTCCCGCTCACACTCCCAAGTAACCTTGGTCAAAGGGCATAAACATATTGAAATACCACCTGGCTAGAATAGTATGTTAAGATGTGACAGTTTGTGATCATTGCCCTCTAGAAGTCACAGTCAAAATGCAAGCTAATTTGGATGTCGTTCAAGAATAAAATGCTAAGAAAGCAAGACTGAAGCGTGAAACTACAACAATGGGTGGATCTCAAACAAGAACACAAGATCAACATGCTCATATAGGTACTGGCTCATCAAATGTTGTAGGAAATCCATCTCAATGTTGCATGAAGTGGGGATGAAGCGTAAGAAGCATCATTTTCCAAAAATCCTCAAAAGTGAAGCATCCCAAAAGCGCGCGCGCGTGTGTATATATATATATATATATATCATTGCATTTATATTCAAGAAAACATCTTGAATGTCAAATTAATTGCAATATATATCAAAGCATGCATATTGTACATAAACCAAGATAGAAATGGCATCAACAGTACATTAATGGTTAATTATTCAAGCATCAACCATCTAGAACCTAGATTCTTCTCCACTTGTCCAGCCTTTGCCTCTACCTCGATTCTCTAGGGATATTAGTCAACATTGCCCAATTTTGATCAAATTGCCTAATCCAAGCCTCAAAATATGGAAGAAAAAACTTAGCATGCCTAATCATTGATTTTGACTTGAGTGGAGGGTACATTTTTGCTAAGGCCATGGCAGTGTTGAAGAGTGCAACATTATCATATAACCTCTCCTTTCTTCCTTCCTGGCACTAGTCTGGGATCGCAACCAAGCTTGGAAAGTTTTAATGAAAAATAAGAGAAGGTAGATATGGCGGTGACGAGGCTTTGGTATCATGATAGCCTCCCATTTAACTATACAAGGTCAGAACTCTTTCAACCCATGGTAGATGCAATTTCATGTGTTGGCCCTGGCTACAAAGCACGTTCTCTAATTCACTTGGGCAGAAAGACCTAAATGAGGAGTTTGAATGTGTCAAGGCACAGTTGGAGAGCAGTAAAAACTCATGGAAGATCAATGGGTGCACAATTATGTCAAATGGGTGGGCAAATCAAAGGAGTATATCAATCATCAACTTTATTGTTGCTTGCTCTAAAGGAAACTATCTATTGATGCATCTTCACATGTAAAGAATGCTAATCTGATTTTTTCAACATTGTCAGGGTTGTGGACGACGTTGGGATAAAAAATGTTGTCACAGTAATCACGGACAAGGTTGCGAAGGATGTGGCAGCTAGAAGAAGGATAACCAAAAAATATCCTACCATTTTTTGGAGCTTATATGTTGCCCATTGCATAGACCTGATTTTGGAGGACATCAGGAAGCTGCCATGAGTTTGATGTTGTTGCAAAGTGCAAACAAATAACCAAGGATATTGATAACCATGCTTGGGTGTTCAGCATTATGAGAGACTTCACAGAGGGTGAGCTTAGTTGGCCTGCTGTCACACGACTTGCCACTAATTTCCTCTCCCTCCAAAGCCTTTTGAATGAGTAACAAGCTTTGAGACAAATGTTTTGTAGCCAACAATGGATATTTTGGAAAGATAGCACAAAACCAAATGCCATGGTTGTGAAGGTGTCTCTCATCCACCAATTTCCTCTCCCTTCAAAGCCTTTTGAATGAGTAACAAGCTTTGAGACAGATATTTTGTAGCCAACAATGGCTATTTTGGAAAGATAGCACAAAACCAGATGCCATGGTTGTGAAGGTGTCTCACTTCAAAGATGACTTGTGGGAGAAAGTCACTGAGATTGTTAGCTTAACTGAGCCCTTTGTGAAAGCCTTGAGGATCTTATATGGAGACAAGTCTCCAATGGGCTACATTTATGAGGGCATGGACAAGGCCAAAGAGGCCATCAAGGCTTTTTATAGGGGAGATTCATCTCTATGTTACCAAGAAATGTGGTTTCATTAGTGTGTGTGTGTGTATATAGGAAAATTCACTAAACTTCACTAAATGTTTAAATTAATTTTTTAAAGATTAGTTGAAACTTGAATCAAAATGTTACATTGTACAGTGTACACAGTTCACTATATCGAAAATTTGTATAAACATGGATTAGAGTCTAGGATAATTAGCTGCCAATACATTTTGGATAAATTTAGCAAGTGGTCCTAGCAGTGCTAATAAGGGCAGAATATGGTCCTAATTCCCGACAGGCTCAATAGTTATACTTTCTAGTATTTCCCGACCTTTCTTTACTGAAAGCGTTCAACCAATGTTGCAAAAATTGTGCACAAAAATAACTCTGAGGGTCCTATTACCCACCACTTCGTGGTGATATCCCCAGGAGAATTTTTTCTCCATGATGAGCCTCAACCGACAACCAGCAGCCCCTTAATGCCTCCTACTAGCTCGTTGTGCCATTTCTTTGCTACCTAAGCTAGCCATGTGGCCCCTCACCCACCTGTATTGATCATATGTTTGAAGGTGGGCCTCTCGAATCTAAAGGTGTGTCTTGTCGTTTGATAATTGAGTATTGGGTTTACATATCATGGATACTTCTAAGTATGGTTTGACGAGGGGGATTTGGTGGAAAGAGTGGGCTTAGTCTGTACTCTTGTCTCCTTGATCTTTGTTGTTACCCTTGAATCTTAGTCCCATGGGATCTCCTTTATTGACCATTTCGTTCTAGGGAGGTACTACTTGGGAAACCCCGACTTTGGGTGTGTGGTCCCGCTCCTTTACTCGCATATATTACTCCCTTCCCACTCATTATACCCCCATTCATCATTTCTCCCACCTGGGACCATATTCCCATTATGGGTCCACATAGGGCTAACCTCCCTATCCCCTTGCCCCCACCTTGGGTCAGGTCTAAACTGATGCCCCGGAGGTTGAAGCAACTAAAAAAAAGCATAATTGGCCACATTTAACATGAAATTGTACCACAAAATGCAAAAGATGGAAGGGACAAAAATAATTAGCATGTGGGCAAAAGCCAACACATGAGCTCTACCCCAATCCATGGCCATCACCCTGGTTCCATAGGCCCTAGATGAGCCTCCTTTATCATTTAGGAACCCATGATTGTCCCAACCCCTAAAGGGCAATGAAACGCCCTACCTCAAAAGTGGTAATCACTACTATATTATACACATCATGCTCTTGTCCTTTCAGCTCGAAGCAGTTAATTAAAGAAGATTCATAAAAGGCAGGCATATAAAAAAGGGTGGAAAAATCAAGGTCGAGGCACCTCATGTACCACGACTACTCCCTCCTATACATTATATACCCAGGTGTGGGCTTCCCCTTATCTAGCTACCCCTATGCCCCATTATGTGACCCAGGGTTGCCCCTCTCGTCCCCTATTCCATCTCACCTATTTGTCACTTGCCACCCCCATTAGAAAGGGTGTACCTTGGACATACCATCCCCTCTAAGGGATGAAACCACCTAATAAGGTACTTGGCTAACCCCCTTTGGAGTTTGGAGACACTGGCACATGCCAAAGCCCACTACGGAAGGGCATGCCATTATGAAGTGCCCACTTTGTTATCCATGCTTTGTAAGCTCCTTTACCCAATTATTCTAAAGACTAATTGTACTGGATGCCTAGGGGACGCATTGGATCTTATGCAGGATTGCAGGTGGTTTCCATTTGGGTTTGGTTTTCCTATATGGGAAACTCACCCCAGAGGCCCACATTAGCACATGTAGTGCGTGCATAGAGAGCCATGGGCCTCCACAGCAACAGACAACACTCCACAGATCTTCATGGATGTTCAAAGACTACTAGCGATCCACTTTTGGGACGATGGTGACATGATTGGTACACTATGCCCAGCAAGCCCCCACAGGAGCCCCACACTCTTGGCAGGTGTCCCAGCACTTGTATGATGTCATGGCAACATTCATTCCACCACCTAGACCATTGCAGAGGATCTACAAACATCTCTGATTCATATGGAGACCCATGGGGTCATTGATGTGCCCTCAAACCCACTGAGAGCATTACAGGTCTACTACTTGGAGAACAAGGGGCCACCCCCTTGTCCATCATATTCTAAGGAATTTATTCCTCAACATTGCACTTCAAGATGTTATTGAGCCTTTGGAGGGCCTTATGACATGCATACATCATTAATTGGCCCCTTGTGAGGCTTCTTTTTACATTATGAGCTACTATGGTGGGCTTGCCACAATTAGGAGTTATTATTTGCACATTATTTTATCTTTAAGGGCCCATAGGCTAATTTGAACTCCTTAGGAGGCAATATATTGATGTTAGATACATTCATTTGTATCATCACTTGACTTGGGATCTCTCTATCTTTAGAGAACTTCGCAATTTTTCCTTGGAGGATTATTTTGGATGATGGATGAATTTTGACGTATGGATCTACTTTAAATAAAGGTAGATTTTAAATCAACAAGTCAATTATGTTATATCTCTTGATCATATTTTGAAACATAAGTCATAGAACTTGAAAGAAATGAACAGTAAGTCATTCAATGGATAATATGACAGTATTTGAAGTCATTGCAGGTCTTAAAACATGTTTTTACTATATACATAAATCACTCTCAAATTTGATGTATATGAATTGTGGTTGTACTTGCATAATACTGCCTATTATTGATAATGATCTAGATAATTTTTTTCCAATAATCCACTGTGGGATCCCCCTTCTAGGTTCTTCCTTGGAATATCAAGATGGAGGATGGCTCAACCACCAACTACAATAGCAGCTTGTAACACCGAGGGACTGCCAGATTTGAACCTATCACCTATGGCTTATTCATCAGCAACATGCCTAAGGCAGATAGTAAACCAAATTCAGCCAACCCTTGTGGCTAGTTATGAAATACATGTTATGAAGATAGAAAGAATTAAAAATAAAAATGCACATTTCTATACATTTTTGAACTTCGGAATAGGGATAACTTGCTCTTTATATTTATCTTCTTGTCACGTTTGTTCCAATTGTGTCACTGTACCAACTATGTCATGATTATATTGCCAGCAGGTACCTTTGCGCATTTTGATAGACAACATAGTACATTAGGATATCACTTAGTTGTTTCAGCTATATTTCTGACAAGGATGTACATATGAAGCCCTATTAAGGATGTGCTTATTCTGGAATCACTACCATGTGTATGGTATGCAAACTATCTAATAACCATGATCTTTCCTATAATACTAAATACAGTAGCAATTAAACTATCAACAACTATGTTAAGAGTGGAATCTGAGCACAATCTGGCATACAATTGGTATCACAAGCAAGATCCTGTTGCGTCCTCGACGGACAGGCTATATTGTTTTTCTAAACAATAAGTGATTTCAAAACTAGCATAAAATTAGCTACACAATCCAACCCTCAGACTATAGTGTCGAACAGTACATTGGATGGGAATCACAGCACTGCCAATTAAATTTACAATTTGGTGACTTTTTGGATTTGGTGGTCGTTTCTGTGTAAGGCATTGAGCTGTGGACCATGGTATATTATCAGCTACATGTGAATTGTTGTCCCTCTACTTGTTTTCAGGTCACGCAACTACTTTAGTTACTAGTATTATCAGGCGATGTATGATTGATGGGGTACAGTTATACTCCTCTTCATTTTAGCTGAAAAGCTTGTATTACTTCCAATCAAATGGAATCACATTTTCCAATGAGCAATGTAATTTATTGTGCAAATAAAAAAAACTGGATCCTAAGTATTACAATCTTTTCCAATTGTTGGAACTTAGCATTAACTGGAGAACTATTAAAAATAGCAACTCCAATCATGAGGGATTCCTCAAACCTTACATCTTCCTGAACTTTACCTTTTGATACTGATAAAAATAGTACAAGAGAAAAGAACTTAATGCAACATATCACAAATTTAAAGTTTCAAGCAAGTCAAGAATGTGTATTTATAATGTGCAATGTTAACCACATAGAAAATTTGAACAGTAACAAGCTTCCAATAAGAGCCTATTTATATAGATATGAAAATCTGAAAGACCTACCTGCTACTCAAATATTGAAGGACAAGATTGGTCACCCTATCTGGAAGGTAGCCACCTTGTCGAATTACATTCAACAGATTCAAATGACACTCTAAAATCTTCCCAGCATAATGCTTTTGAAACATCTGAGCAAAAGGCTTGTTCTCTGGTTTTAGAAGCTTTGGATCTCCAAACCTGCAACAAGATAACCACATTTAATAGAGCATGATTTTACACCATGATCAACAAAAATTGAGACATTATTCACAGCAGAAGATTAGATTCTTATCGGAGACCTATAGATTGTGTCCAAAATACAATGTCATTTTCTTTAAATTCTTACTGCGATGCCATTATCTAATATAGAACTTTCATATGAAAAGCTCCTATATCCTAAATGAGTGAATCAGCACATGTTAGGAATCATAATAAGGTTTTATATTCTGAACTCGCATCACAGATATCTGATAACACCTTTAAATCCATGTAACTTATTGTATACAGTAATACAATGCTAATTGTCTTCCCTCAACTCACCGAGTGTACAACCGATTCATGATATGCACGGTCCACTTCTTTACTTTCCACCATTCCCAAGACTTCCGTTGTTCTGGGTCAGTTGGCTGTCCCTCAGTAGGAACTGGCCTTTCCAGCATAGCTAAAAATAGGACCATCCAAGCATTAAAGACATTGGGATCAAACAGTTGCTTAGGGACCTCTAGCTGCACAGCAATTGCGTCAACCTTAATTCAACATCCAAATCAGAGAAGGTATATTCAGAGATAAATACAGAAAAAAAAAAAAAGCTTTCTAGGTGTTAAAAGTAAAAGCATGCATACATATATGGATGACCAGAAGATTTTGCAGATGAGTTTGATCAGCTCTGCTATCTCTATTGTAGGGCTCGGAATTTGAACAAGGCGGTTGAAAATGTCAAGTAAAGGTGGAAAAGCTTCGTCAATGATAAGATATACAGGAGTTCGCTCATCCTCTGACTTGAACCTTGATATATAAAAATTAAAATATATATAAACTGTGTTAAAACTTATAGAGACAAATACTTTGAACCCTGGGAAACATTTAATCAGTTTAGTATAGAAATGGAAGGTAAATTATGAAAGCCAGAACAATATGTTGTATTGTGGTAAAATACATACTCGTACTTCCTTGAAAGAATTCTCAGCACATATAAAGCACCATATACTTGCTGTTCTTGAAATTTACGCTTGACCCAGGTAAGGAGGGCAGGCCAATGCTCTGGATAGTCTGCATTAATAATAGTTTTAAGGCACTCACCTAGCTGCACTCTGCACAAAGACAGCAAATGAAATTAGCTACTACGAAGACACTTTTAACAGATTAAAAATTGAGAGTAAAATTCATGCTGTAGCATTCAAGGCACCACAGATGGCATATAGACTACATTTGCAGACAAAATTCAAAAAGTGATGCTACAAAAGATTTTGTCAAGACATGCACAAATAAAACTTAAAAGTGAATGTGAATCTGCTACTGTTTTAAACAATAAGTTTCCCATAGAACAAAGTAAAGTGGGATATTAACAGAATGTAGATTTGAATGTGCATCCATGATACGCGAGCGACTTAAGTGGCAGTTGTTAAGCTAAGATACTGGCTTCAAGCAAGCTTGAACATTAAATTTCTTGATACATAAAATACTTCAGGAACTGGCCCCATCAGATGTTCCTGGCATACATATATACTTAGTCTCCACATGAAAATGCACAAAATGTGAAACAAGCATTTCTCCTGCAGGTGAATGTGCTCGACAATCTCCATCAGCATTCCCTAAGTTCAGGAGAGAGTAATTAAGAGGATGGCCACAATATATAAATGGGAAAAAATAGTCAACCTCGATCTACTCGGAGAAACTTTAGTATACCTGTAATTTAATGAACAAAGTGATTAACCAACTACGAGAAGGTAATGCATTTAGAAATGACGAACACGAGCAATTCAATAGTTTTACAGACTTGTCACATCATTCAATCAAGTACAAAAAAGCTTTCGTATTGATATGAAGGTAAACAAGCTTTTGTATCGATATTAAGGTAAACAAGCTTGCAGATAATAAGTTAAATGAACTTTCATGTGGATATTTCACAGTTTTACAGACTTGTCACATCCTTCAATTATATATACCTCAACAAAGAAGGAACTCGAACAATGAACTCAAGCAAATTTTCTCTAACCGTGGCCTTATCAGCTGGTGATATCTTCTGCTGCTCACCTGCAAAAGAATTTTTCAATTAGATGATCCAAGGTAGAGAGGAATATAATCAAATAGCACAATATAACAGATGAGACTATGAACAAACCAGGCTCATGAGGTGCCCAATTTTTGCCTATAAAATTCTTGAAATGGATACTTGCAACTTGACGTACAGCCAAATCACAGCTTCCATCAACTATTATATGTAGAAGTCTGACAAGATGCTGAGGTGTGTACTGATACTGCATCATCAACAGAAAACTAGTCACAAAAATTTATTTATAAGATGTAAATGTTGAACCATGGGAGTAGACAATACAGCCAGTTAATGCTAAAAGATGAAAAAATACCTATGAAAGCACAAAAAATAAAAGTTCAACATGAGAAAGGATGAACCAAAAAAGTGAACCCTAGAGAGAGAGGAAACACTACTCAATATCAGAAATAGAGTTAGAGCTAGAGGAAGAAGTAAACTGTATAGATGTCCCTGTCATCATCTGTCACTGAAAAAGTCAACGCAAATCCAGATAATGTACTCTGGGGGAGTACCCGGGGATGAGAGAACCTTGCTGGGTGAACCTGGGAGGAGCCCAGGAGCACTCCATCAGAACTCACTTAACATATCCTAGGCTGCATTAAAAAATCAAGTGATGGATGTCTGCCGACTTGATCTAGGCAAAGGGTAAAACCATGCAAGGAGTGGAAGTGGCCCTTGGAGGATGTGCAAGAGAATGTGCAATGTCTCACAGATTTGATGTCATCCAACCCATCAATGGGAAATTCACACAGCACTTTGCGCTTCTCGCCCTTTAATCACTGAGAAAAGCCAGAAAATGGAGTTGATGCCCTTAGTGGTGCAAGGTCTGGAAAGGTGTTACTAGGTCTCCTATCTATGAGAGATCACCTTGCATATGTATAAAGCTAGACCTCTGATTGGGATAGCGAAATAAGTTGGTAACAGACACTCCAGAATCATGAAACAGATAGTGATATCTCCTCTGCGGTTCATAATTTACAGGACATCCAAAGTCAAAGTATTTTACACCTCTAAATCATAAAGGAATGCTCTATCTGGATAATGGTTTCTTCCAATGCTTTTAGGATGGAGAATTTATTGAACCCTTTTAGGAAATATTCAGTGTAGTTTAGTTCTCAAGCCTGATGTTTCACATTTACATTCAATTGTGGTGTGAATTAATTTTGACCATAAACTATGATTAATGTTCTTACAACGAGCCTGTCATAGTGAATGGACAAATGACATTCACTTTTTGATTGATCTGTGTATGACCATCCTCCCATGGTATATTCCAAAAGAAGTCCTGCCGTTAGACAATCAAATCTTCTCCTGAGATGAAGGATCTCTCTTGGAATGGTTTGTAAGCTGGATATTAGACAAATACGTAACAGCTCATAGTGCCTTGCCATGTTATGTCTTATGGGGTTAATGGTTGTCTAGAAATAAAATGATCTTGCAAGGTAAGGATGATTCTATAGGTAAGGTTTCCCATAATATAAGACTTGTCTTATAGAGAACCATTAGTGTCAGAACACTAATATGGCTCTAGAACCTACCATGCATAGACCTCTGGAGGTAAAAAGAACAATTTGATTTAATCTCCTTCACTTATGTATTCAGGGAAATCAACTTTGCAGGAACACTGGCTGTGCAGGAATTCAGGGAGAAAGAACTCTCTTATGAATCTGCCATATCTATCTTCTGATATCTAGATCTAATATATGAGAAAGAACTCCCTTATCAATCTTTCATATCTATCTTAGCATTTGAAACAACAGTCCATGTCAATGGGCAAGAATTGGACATTACACCCTCTGAAATTTTTGAATAATGGATAGTCGTTCACTGTAAGTGGGTATTCAAGAAGTACAAATTGGACAAGATTGCCAAGAAGTATAAGCCCCGACTTGTAGCCAATTATACTCACATGGAGGAAATAAATACAAGGAAACCACTTTCGAATTACAAATAGGCTTAAACAAGGATGTACTTTGCAATTTGACAGCATGTGATCTTAAGAGGTTGAGCAAAAATTTATTCATAAATTACCTTAATTTCGTCTCTCCATTTTTTCTTGTTCATTCTTATCCTATAATTATTAATTGAATATATAACATTTTGTAGGATTCACTTTTGTTCCTAATAAATTACTCTACCTCTATTGCATTAGTGGTATTCATACATCCAATCTTAACTTTAATTCCTTTTGTTTATCTACATTTACACTCACCTTTGTTTAAATTTTTTTCATTATTTAATTGTCCACCTATCTAAATTTACTTTCTACTTTGTTCAAATCATTTTCATTATTTGTTTTTTCACCTATCTTAATTTCTCATTTAATTCACCCTTTTTTTCTTTCTTGTGATTTTAATCATAATTTATTCTCTTTTTATCTTTACTTTCAAATTCATCAAAATCATTGTTGTAATCACCCACTATCATTTCCATTAATATTATCTATTGAATGAAAAGAAGTAATTTTTTTATTGTGATGAATTTGACCAATTCCCCCATCATTAATATGACATTACATTTCTCAACTCATTCCTAACAGTGAATTTAACCAAATCCCCCGCCTCTTTAATATTATATTTCCCATCTAATTCCTAAAAGCTAGTTTTTCATATCCTTTATGTTGGTTACGATAAGACAATTTTATTAATGTCCAGCAAATGACTACAAAAGTAGGTCAATGGGACTCAAGAGTACAACCAGTATGAATACAATGTGAGAGTGCCAAAACAACTCCTAGAAAAAGCCAAAAATAATATGAAGAAAGAAGCCTACATAAGTATTACATAGAACATATGTATAGAACCGTGACAAAGGTACAGTGATACAAAATACTACATGGGTTTGTCCAAGACCAAAAGGTGTACTAGAGAGAGAGAGAGATCGGGTGATGATTCTAATGATTCAAGATCAACTGAATCTGATGGTCAACACAAGGGCGTGAATTGGGCAGTAGCTTGCTATCAAAGCCTTCTGGAAGCATTGGGGAGCTCGGCTGCACAATCCAGGAAGGGACGTATGAAACTCCTAGCATGCATGGTCAAAAGAAGGAAACTCTAAATGGATCTCTGGTTCCTCCTCTGGATCTATGAGGTAAACTGACAAGCGAGCAGTGCTCTATGCTAGATCTGTTTGGAGTTTATCTCTCTAATGCTATGAGAACGTGTGCCCTAATGTACGAATCAACCCCTCTAAGTTGGTCTTAGTGGTATCTTGGTGTCTGATGAGGTCTAGAGCTCTACCTGCCGCCATTTGTTGCTCCAATCTGATGGAACACTCTTTTCTATTTGTCAATAACCTTTGATTGGGATCCCCTAATGATGAGTAAAGTGTCCACTCAAAGAGTCAAGGATGTTTCTAAGCTCCAACATAGTTTATTTCAAGAAATGTTATTGCAAAAAATGACGACAACATTTTTCAGTGGAGAGATGGAAGAAGATCATAAGGCAAGATAAGATAAATAACTCTATTAATGTCCAATAGATAACCACAACAGTAGGTCAATGGGTCTAAAAGAGTACATACTGAACAAAAGTACAATGTCGGAGTGCAAAAGTGACTTTTATAAAGTTGCCAAAATGCATATCAGAGTAGTTACCTGATTGCAAAAAGGTGGAAGCTGAGGTAAGCTAAGAAAGTACATGACATGGAGTGGAACAAAGTACAAGTACAAGAAAAAAGATAAGATGTGTGACATCTAAGGCCTGGAGGAGATCAAGGAAAAACAGCATGAGAAGATGTCACGGTATGTCACATGCAATAGTAGAGGACAAGTGAATGAACCAAGAGGGTCTCACCCTACCACAGCCCTCAATGATTGTGAAATTTTCAATGCATCGATGGATGAAATCTTCTAGAGTGTGGCTAGGACTAATAAGTTCCGCTTGTATGACCCTAGGGGGATCCCAAAAGTGACAAAGCACAACGCTCATAACACCAAGCCATGGAAAAGAAAGCTTTGAATGGGCATCCAATTAGGATGACCAGGAGCACCGGCAACCTAGCTCAGGGTATATTTAGTGGCAATTCTTCAACAACTGGCAAATTCTTTTTGTCTTCTCATAAAAATTTTGCCAATTGGCCAATTTCTCTTCAAAATTTCCCCTTCTTTTTACATAAAATGTGCTTATATTGGTAATATTCACTGAAATGTACAAGTTTTAACAGTACATTGCATGTTTTCAACAGAGCACTCACCTACATATCTATATGAGAAGCTGTCATGGTATGCCACATGCAATAGTAGAGGACAAGTGAGTGAACCAAGAGGGTCTCGCCCTACCGCAGCCCTCAATGATTGTGAAATTTTCAATGCATTGATGGATGAAATCTTCTAGAGTGTGGCTAGGACCAATAAGTTCGGGTTGTATGATCGTAGGGGGATCCCAAAAGTGACAAAGCACAATGCTCATAACACCAAGCCATGGAAAAGAAAGCTTTGAATGGGCATCCAATTAGAATGACCAGGAGCACCAGCAACCTAGCTAGGGGTATATTTAGTGACAATTCTTCAACAATTGCAAAAAAAAATTGTCTTCTCATAAAAAATTTGCCAATTGGCCATTTTCTCTTCAAAATTTCCCCTTCTTTTTACATAAAATGTGCTTATACTGGTAATATTCACTGAAATTTTCAGGTTTTAACAGTAAATTGCATGTTTTCAACGGAGCACTCACCTACATATCTATATGTATAATTTTTCAAACCAAAATAGTTGGTCCAGTTTGGCTACTTCATTGTCTATAGATAAGATGGTAAGCAACTTGTGGCCTAGAACAACAGCTCCATAGGGGCCTTATGGAGGTCAATTAGCATTGGGGGGGTTGCATAGGTAGACCAAAGAGTCAAGACCTCACAATGCAATTATCTAAAGGATCGTATGAAGATCGATTGGGCTTCTGCCTAGCACTTGTTGTCTAAATTAAGCAAAACTTGGAAGTAAGATGTGATCTATGATCTTTGATCTAGGTGGAGTATGAAAATACTAGGTTTTGTGATCAATCAATTTTCTCATGAAGAAAACAAGGCACATTTAGTCTAGACAACAAAGGAAAGTGATCAAAGATCTACCAAAATCCTACAATAGCCCTCTAAGCTCGGACATCTAAAGAAAAATGTTCCTCCATCTCTAATAAATTTATGGAGCAAAAATGATAAATCCTCTCTAACCTCAAAATATGGTGGCCAATGTTGATTT
The DNA here is from genome assembly GCA_031772625.1 of Pinus tabuliformis. NCBI lineage: Eukaryota > Viridiplantae > Streptophyta > Pinopsida > Pinales > Pinaceae > Pinus > Pinus tabuliformis. Next base: position 1,369,414,922 of record CM062818.1, read on the forward strand.
TTTGTAGCTTGGGTAGGTACTTCTACATAGGCCTTGTGTTTGATGTGCAAAAGTCGCTCACATTCTCCTTAGAACACTTGCTTTAGAGTGAGCAGTTGCTAATGTAAATTAACCTAAGTCTAACATAGAAAAAAAGTCTATTGGCTTATTGAGCTAATAGAAACTTAGGAGAAGTAAAGTAATTTCCTTTGCTGAGTAAGTTTTAATCTTAGACTTTGATCTCAAGTGAGGCAAGACCCAATCTCGACCATCAATCACTTTTGAGATTAGGGTTAAGGTAGGGTTTTAGCTCAATGTAGATTTATAAAACCAATGTTGAGGAGAGGAGATAGACACACAACAACAACATAAGATTGAGGGAGGCATCTTAGCAAGCGATGTGATGGGTCTAAGGAAGGTGCAAGGAGCAGCGAGGGAGACAAATCCAAATTAGCACATGAAAATCAAAGGACAAATCTAGGACTTGATCAGCTGGATAACTCCAGGTTTATTATTGTATATGTCATTCCTTAGTTAGGCAATTATCCTAGAACATCAGAGCAAGTGTTGAATTGTCTACAAAGATGCATAGTAGAAAATTAATCTTTTTATCTAATAATTATTTCTACTGATCTTCAAATAATTCTTCTTATGTCACTGATATCATTAAGCAATTATAAACAAAAAAATCTCAACAATAATGCAGTGAAACCAGTAGAAACAAATAAGATCATAAAGAGACAACCATGCAAAATAGAGAACAAATTTTCCTGGGAAACCCAAACTTGGAAGAAAACCCAACAACTCTTCTTCTAGGAGAAATTTATCTTCGACAAGGTTTACAATAAAATGTCTAGAAATTTGTGCCAAAAACCAAGTCCAAACTTTAGCCATTTCATCCACGAGTGTCTTCTGTAGAGGAGAGATGATTGTGAATGGGTGATCAAATGAAGAGTCCCATCATGTATATATACAAGTCGAATGGATGTATTTACCCCAAGGGGCACACCCTTTCATGGTGGGTCTGACTTGTCTCTTTTGAGCCTACATGAAACCCAAAAATAAAACTTATTTTATTTTAATTTCGATAATTTTTCGAGCCCGACTTAGGAGGCCTCTTGGCATGTCGGAATACCCCCCAATGCTACACAAAAATCAACAAAACCTCTTAGCAAGGGAGGTATTCTCCTTGGCTACAACAGATTCTCCATTAGCTGAAATTTCTCCTTCATTAAGAAGAGTTTATGAGCTTGCCATGTCGATGCATGTCTACAGAAAACTCCATCTTGGAGTGGGCAATGTAATCCAGGGCTTTTGGCCAAAGTCCTTTGTGGCTCCTTAGGCAAAAGTATCAATCTCCTCTCGTCATGACCCAGCCAAGTCCTTCTGGCATCCAAGTTCTTCTAGATTCTTAGGAGAGAAATTGCCTTTGGACAATTCACCTTTTTGGTCAAAGCCCTTTATGACCTAGACAAGTCCTTCTGGCTTCAAAGGTGAATTACAACTATCTCCTTCAGTCGACCCAACCAAGTTCTTTTGGCCTCTAAGGAGAAGATTTGTCCAATCCTATAATTTCCCTGAGTCATTCACCTCCTAGTCAAACTAGCCAAGTCCTTCTGGCTTCATAGGTAAATGTATCCTATAATTTTCCCCTGTTAATAGCTTCGGCTATTCACCTTCCTGGTCAAAATCCTTTATGACCTAGCCAAGTCCTTCTGGCTTCAAAGGTAAATGTGTTCATCTCCCCTGGTCAAAGTCCTTTATGACCCAACCAAAGTCCTTTACTGCTTCAAGAGATGGTAAGCCCAATCCTACAAAGGCCTCATCATTCCCTTCCAATGAGGGAGATAGTCAGCATCATACTAAGCTCGTCTTTGAAGTATCTCCACAATTTTCTCATCTATGGATATGTAATGTAGCTCTCTTGCTCCTCTACCATGTCCTTCTGCCAATACTGCTCCCTCTTACTAGGAGAACCCTCTTGTCACAAGTTTTTCTTTGTTTTTCCTGATGTTGCCATCTGTTGCCAAAATCTTGGCAGCCTTCACAAGGCACATGAAACCCTCATTCAGGAGGCCATGGAAGAAACAAGTACAACCAAGAAAATACAAAAGACAAGAGATTGACTGAGGAATAAAAATAATAATAATCAAGGGAGAAAAATATGAAATACTTACCTCTTGATTAAGAGTAGAATTGTTGAGTGTTGTAAGGAATTGTCAACTCCCTCTTGATTCTTTCTTCATTGTAGAAATCAATGAAGTCCATCTTCAATCTTATCAAGCTTAGATTCCTTTGTCTTTTTTTGAGGTGGATGCTCATCCTCGTCATCAAGCTTACTGTTAGCCCCTTCCTTTGCCTAACAAACTTCCTTGTAGCCCCTTATCTGACTTCTAACATTTGGTCCAGTTGATCTAGGTGCTTTCCAGCCCTCAGTTGTCCTCCTTTAGGTCTCTTCCTACTTGTAGTCATCTTGTCTACCCTAACCAAGGCTACTGGACCATTGTTCAACCCTTCTCCTCAAAATATTTAATATTGGAAAAGAAGCCTGACACTTGCTCAAGCTTATGCACCGACTGCTTGAATTTTTCCTCATCTAAGAACTGTAGTATAAGGAACACCAATTCTTTACTAACTAAGAGATGACATGATGCCAACTTTTACTTTAACGTTAAATATCCAAGTCCGTTACCAAACATTCAATCAAACATCAACTCCGGCATATTAGGATTTCTGACAAAATATTACAACTTCCAAAGGATTGCTTTAATGGCCGCAGAGCTTCGTCTAATAAACACTTCAGCTAAGGGTTTCAGGGTTAAAATTTTCAACCTCTGCCCTCACGCCTCAAAACTGCTCACCATTTAATCTTTTTCTTCGACACTCAAGATCAGCAAAAAATAAGCGATAGGGAACTAAATGATAAAGAAAATAGATAAAGCAAAGAAAAGAATTTCACCATCCTTTTCCCAAGGCAGCACCTCAAGCTCTTCGTTGATTATAAATTATAAGCCTATCAACCTATCACAGTTCATATAAAATGAGGTCTAATAATTAGAGGGCCTTATATACGTTGATAAGCACAAAGAGAGAGTATTGTCGGTCGTCAAAACATGGCCAAAGGGGTAGTGTCTGAGACCTTGTTATGTGCAATGGTTGACGATTGAACAACATGAATATTCGTCGAACTCGGTTATCACCTGCTTCTACAATAGTCGACTTGCCTTAGATGTGTTATAGGAGACAATTTTAAGGTTTGAACTGTATGTGTTTCCTATGTGTTAGAATGGGAGAGATGTGGTTCGAGCCTGCAACCTCATGGGTCAAGTTACCTGACCAAAAAAGAGGATGGTGGTGAATAATGGACGGTCGGCAAGCTGCCAGTTATTTGGTCTCAACTGAGTGCATACATATTTGCTTTTACACTTTGTCTAAAAGCTAGATCCCTCTCTGCCTCACTGCAACCGTCTTCAATAGGTTTGTCACTTAGCCTCCAGTCCAGCATATTGTCAATAGCCCAACCAAGATGAGAAGCCTGAAAGCCTGTGGTTAACATTGACTAGAGAATTTTCATGATCAATTTCTCCATTGAAATCATACCCACTCACTATTGTATATTTGTCATTCCGCTTTGATGATTTCATGGTTGCACCGTAGGCAGAGAGAGGAAAATCATCGGGTGTATCCATGGGAGAAATCACTGTTAGTAGGCTTTGAGCCTATTCTCTTCTATTTTGTGTATTGAGTATCTTATGACAGAGGAGGAAATCTCGTGTGTGTCCGTGCAATATGAAGAGAAGTTCTCCCCTTGTGCCCTATTGCATTCAAAACCTATGTATGTGTTCGAGCCTTCTGATAATTTCAATAGTGCTCGATCTCTACTATTACTGCAACCCTCTTTATAGTACCGATATCTGCATGCGGATAAAGAATCATAGCACGTTGTGCATAATCCAAGGTCAGATTGATACTAATACATGGATATTCACATAGTTTGACATCAAAGTTTGCCACGACCTCACTACAGTTAAAGATAGAGGAAGTAGGGAATCATGCTTCGGGCTTGTGGATGCAAAATTCTTCTTCTCATAACGCAGTCCCCCTCAACAAAGTCAATGATGGACTTTGTCCTGATAGAGACCCGCGGTGAATACCGTGGGTGTTGAGTGAGCAAATTGTCTCTTCGTCGTCTATTCTTATCAACAAGGCTCTGACACCATGTTGATTTTCTACAAAGATAAATAGTAGGAAAATAATTTTATGATCTGATAATTACTTCTAATGATCTTCAATTAATTCTTCTTATGTCACTAATATCATTAAGCAATTATACACAAAAAAAAATCAACAATAATGCAGCGAAAACAATAGAAACAAATAAGATCATATAGAGACAGCCATTCACAATAGAGACAAGAATTTTTCCTTGGGAAACTCAAACTTGGGAGAAAACAAAGCAACTCTTCTTCTAGGAGAAATTTATCTTCAGCAAGGTTTACAATAAAATGTCTAGAAATCTGTGCCAAAAACCAAGTCCAAACTTTAGCCATTTCATCTGTTTCGTGCTCCCACCAATGTATTCTATAGAAGAGATATGATTGTGAATGAGTGATCAAATGAAGTGTCACATCATGTATATGTAGAAGTCATATGGGTGTATTTACCCCAAGGGACACACCCTTTCATGGTGGGGTCAACTTGTGCCTTTTGAGCATACATGGAACCCAAAAATAAAATTTATTTTATTTTGATTTCCATAAAATTTCTAGGTCGATTTAGGAGGCCTCTTGGCATGCGGGAATACCTCCTGATGCTACACAAAGATCAACACCAAGTAGGTTCAGATTAATTTATTAATGAAGAATTGTGATTGGGCGAAAATCTGTGTCATTGTGATTGCGATTATTGTATTTGCTTCCGCTGAATATGTTAGGAACCTAGTTGTGTGTTTATTCAGTAAATTCTATGCTAGGAATAAAATAACACGTGCTAGGTTTGCAAGAAAACAAACACGGTATTAGAGCTAGAACACTGAAAGCCAATCTCTAAATCACAAAATCCAGGTTTTGTATAGGATCGTTGAGCCAAGTTCAGTCGCAATCGTGCAAAGGCAAAAAAAGAAATTTAAGGGAGTCAAAGTAAATCGGTCAAACGGCTGAAGAGACAACTTTTTAAGCCAAAATTTTGTGTTGGAGACCAAAGTCTGATTTGATGATAAAATAAAAATACAAATAAAAGGTTGGCAGTTGAGTGGGTTGCAAACAGCCTAGTTGCTATGGTGGCCAACAACCTCAGGCTGTCAGACCAAGCGCCATAAACTCAAGCCGATTGACAAAAATCGTGAGTCGGTCAAGCCCAAGAAGAGGGAACTTGACGAGGAGCCACCATCGAAGCTACAAAAAAAAATCGAAAGAGTCAATCAACCATGCAAGCAAAGCGGTGGACGATGAAGTGACAGTGTCAGTTGGCAGATCAACTCGGTGGCAACATAAAGAAACCTACAACAATTGAACCACCGACCGCAAGAGACCCTACCCAAGATCGTGTGAAAGATTATGCGAAGGAGAGCCACCAAAATAAGATCTATGCACAGGGATTTGGTCGTAGTAGAGTGCAACATGAACGAAGGTGACATGGTTTTGAGCTTACAGAAGGCGCGGACAAGTGGATGGATTGTGCATCGACAGGAGAATAAGTCATCAAGGCTAGGAAGGTTGTGGTGTTGTAGGAGACAGGGCCTATAGGACCAATAGGCCATGCACACAAGGTGATAAACCAACAAGGAAAACCAATCAATGGGCGTCATGACGATAAGGTAGGCCAGTGGTGGAAGTGCCAATTGACACGGACGACAGAATCCCACTACAAAGAAACGTAGGTTTGAGCACAGAAACGTTGAGCGGTGGATGGATTGGATCAAAATATCGACAGGTCATGACCAGGGCAACAGAGTGCAGGATCCAGGACAACTAACGAGCACACAAGCAAATGCCAAGACACAATCGCCAGTAAGAGTCGACAGGATCACAATTATAAGTTGTGTGGGATGCTGATATCAAAATGTTATTGACTACAAAATAGATGTTGCAAAGAATTGGGGCGTCACAATACCATTGCAAAGTGGGAACAACAACAACACACTAGAAGGGCGTGGACAATTGAAGCTTGAGCATCCTCAACCTGGAACAACCACGAAAGGGCCATGGGTCTCTCCGCAAAGGTTAATGACACACAAAGGGACCAGAGCTTGGAGGAGACAGGCAAGAGTGCCAGTAGTGTTTGGTCGGTTGAGCTAGTAGTAGCCAGCAGCAGGTAAAAAGGAGAATACCAGCTTGCCAGTAAGAATGGCAAAGGTCAACCCTCATAGGGAGAGAGGGTGGACGTATCAATCAAGGAATTGGCAACAAAGTTTATAACCCATAACACTGCTAGGAATTAGCACAGGATCGATGTTAGTGACAAAGATTGAGCAAGAGACTCTGAGCATTGGGTTGAGACTGAGGACTCATGTCTTCTAATCTGGAAGATGGGCAAGCGGTCTCTTCCAGATCTGTCATAACCAGTTGGTATGAGCTAGCATCGATGGGTGCTCAGGAGCAACCTCCTAAGAGCATGGTTGGGAGAAACAAATCTTCATATCAAATTCCAAAGCAGGTAACATGGAAGCCTTCTAGTCCAGAGGGAGCACCATAGCAGCAGATGATGTGGTGGGATTGGAGATAGATCCAGGTGGAGGAGGTTCTTCCAGAAGTACCTTCCTCGCTAGGAGGGACTGTTGATTTTTTGTAGCTCAAGTAGGTACTTCTACACAGGCCTTGTGTCTACGGGTGCAGAAGTCGCCCACATTCTCCTTAGAACACTTGAATTAGTGTGATCAAGTTGCTAATGTAATTTAGCCTAAGTCTAACTTAGAAAAAAAAACACATATTAACATGTTGGCTTATTAAGCCAATAGAAGCTTAGGAAAAGTAAAGTAATTTACTTTAGTAAGTTTTAATCTTAGCCATTAATCTCAAGTGAGGTGAGATCTAATCTTGATCGTCAATCACTTTGAGATTATAGTTAGGGTTAGGGTTTTAGCTCAATGTAAAGTTATAAAAGCAAGGATGAGGAGAGGAGATAGACACACAACAGTAGCACAAAATTGAGAGACACATCTCAATGAGCGATGTCTTGAGTCCGAGGAAGGTGCAATGAGTAATGAGGGTGATAGATCCAGATTACCCAATGAAGATCAAAAGACAAATCTAAGGCTTGATCGGGTGGATAACTCCAGGTTTATTGTTATATATGTAATTCCACAATTGGGTTATCCCGAGACGAGAGCCCAAGTAGGTTCACAAATTAATTGATTAATGAAAAATTGTGATTGGGCAAAAATTTGTCATTGTGATTGAGATCATTATATTTGCTTTTGCCGAATATTTTGTTAGGAATCTAGGTGTGTGTTTATTCAATAAGTTCTACGCTAGGAATTAAATACCAAGTGCTAAGTTCACAGGAAAACTAATAGCCAATCTTAATCCAAACTTCAAAGCGCATAAGATCCCACCCAAGACCCAAAAAGGGAGATCCAATAAGGGCATGCATCCAATGCCTATGTGCATACTAAGGTTGAATAACCAAGTCATCTCTCAACTCCACAAAGTGCCCAAAGTGGGAAGCCATCTTCAAGGCAAGTCCATCAAGTAGTGCAATCCATGTGATTTAGATGTATTGGTAGATGTCTTGCTTGATTACCCAGTTTAAAAATTTTAAATACTACATGAAGGGAAAATCATTACCCAGTTTAAATCCTACTTCAAGGGAAAGAGATTAACAAGTGCATCTAGAGAGTATCAAAAGAGAGGGATTTGATCAAGGAAGACGAAAACAAAATTGTTTAACCTAGAGGCCTCAAAAAACCAACAATAACCACATCCCAAGGGGCTACAACAACCTCAAAGCAAGAAAGTCAATATTACATGAGTAGGCATTTCTAAAGGCAAGGGGTGTGCTCACCACACTCCTAGAATGTGGGTACTCCAAAAATGTACATTTTCGCATGTCTCCTTTTGGTGGAATGCAAGGAAACACACTAGGGGAATGTCTCCTTAAAAAAATGAGATGACCCCATGGTCTTTTTTACCAAAGCCTATTGTTTTCCACCCCCCCCAAACCTAGTAATTATGGATAATATTAAATTCTTAAAGTAAAAGTTGGCATTATCCTTTATTTTTCTTTTTCTATCCCTTTACTTGAATTTTTAACATTACCATTAATTATTCAAGATGTTTGAGAGTGGTTCCAACCTCATCAAACTTCATATGGAGGAAAGGAATTTCATATCCGATACATAATTTCGTAGACTTGACAATTTTTAAGATTTCAGAATTGGCCAAATCGCAGGATTTCCATTGGACTCTATCATGTATGAGGATATAACATTGACAAGTTAATCAAGAGCACCAAGCCCTCTATGTACCCCGGTGTTGATGGCATCAATTGTTGAACTCCTTTGTCATGATTTTAGCAAAAATGTATTGAGGAAAAAACACTTCTACCTCAAAATTGGGAAGGTGATACTATCTTATAAATTTTCAATTTGCTAAATATAATGAGAAATACAGTAGCAATAGTCTATCTATGGTTTATTAGTCATGATTTATGATTTATTAATTATTTTGTTACATTGTTATGTATAAGACTATGATTTATCATTCATTTGTATTTTAAGTCTCACATATTCTAATTTAAATAATGTAGTATTTTGGGTGGAGTCTCCTATGTTGGAGACTACAATGTCCCCTACAACATGCACTAAAAGTTGGGGGGTCATTCTACATATCACCTAGATGCATTCCCAATGTTTATATCCCCGCATCTTAGAAACTTGGTGCAACATTAAGCAAAGTGCAAGATTTGGATATCAATCCTTCCCAAAGGCCATCTCCAAGGTCCAACCTTGTTAAGAAAGGTGAAAAAGTTGAGCCCCAATCTCTACCCAAATGATATATTAGGGAACCATCCACTTGCATTGGATGATGCACTCATGGATGGTCTAGACTCTCTGATTTTAGCCTAATCAATCTAGAGGAAACTTGGTTCCTAGACCTCTAAACCATACAACAACATGGATGAAATATCATGGAAGTGGTTCTTGAAGAACTAGCACTTAAGAAGGGCCATAGAAACATAACCCTTATTGACCCACAACTACAAAGCCTATCACATATTAAAATGTGTCCCCGTGAATTGAACCCAAGTAGCGATATGTGGTAGTGATCTCAATCTCTTCCCCCAAAAAGATGAAATGGTAATCGATAAGAGCATACTTCAATGTGTTGAAGAGCATGATGTTGGTTTTACCGAGGTTGACCATTAACTATCGAAGTTCATAGACATTGGATATGACACTAATCTATCGCTACATCCCCTTAGGGGAGTTAGCCAAAGGATTAAATAAGGAAATGAACATGTGATGTAGAAGACAAATATCCCCATCCTAAGTTTGATCACGAAGAAAGGAGTCTAACTTATCAATATGAATCCCAAAAAGGGAAGCAAGAGGGGGGGCCCCACTTGACCCTAGTGGTGTTCTTAACATAGTCTAGGAGACTGTGTGTTACGTGAAGGTGTCCTAAGACAAATTCATTAAATATTTTCATAATAGTCATTAGGACGATCTTTGAAATACCAATGTCACGAAGTCATTAGATTAAAAGATCTGCATGAAACAACCTAAAGTGTTTAGCCTTGAGAGGTGAGGGTTATTAGTATGTTGACTATGGAAGTCAATATATGGTTTAAGATAGTCATTAAGAAGATGATACAAGACTTCATAGTTATAGGTTGAAGAAGGTTTTTACAAGAATATTTGGATATGACTTCATCTAATTCACACTAGATAAAGGTTATGTGTAATTATTTCTCAATATGTTGAATCCAATGACTACCAATGACATACACTTTATCACGTTAAAAAAGCTCCAACTTACATCTCAATTTGAGACGAAGGACCTTGGTGCTATGCATCACTGCTAAGGTATTAACATATGGTAACATGGGAGGATGAAGAAAAATTTCATGATTTAACAAAACTATATCAACGCAATTCAAGAAATGTTCATAATGTTGAATTGGAAACCACAATTAGAACCCTAACATAACATGGTGTCAGGCTATCGAAGTCAATGATTCCTAAAGGCCAACATTGAGTGGGATTAGAATGAAAATATATTGTATCAAAGTGCAATCAAAACTTGGTCTACAATGGTCTATACAAAACTTGACATCGCAAAAGTAACAGGAGTAAAAAACAAGACTGTGACCAATACTAGATATGGTCATCATTAGACTGTGAAGATGAGACAATTTTATTAATGTCCAAAAATGACCAAGTGATAAGCCAATGGGACTCAAGATTACAATTTACAATTAGTGGCCACTAAATAGTGGGAGTCTCTACAACACTCCTATAGCTAGAATGTTATCAAAATAAAAGAGTTATAAATGGCGATAAAAGAAAGAGAAGCACAAGAGTTAGGAAAAACCTACAAGGCACAAGGCACTACCTCCACATCAACATCATAAGTAGAAATCAAAGTAGAGGAATAATAGAGAAAGGAGGGCTCCCTATTCACATCAATGATTGTTAAGGGACCAATGCAAAGCATGATGATGTCATCCACAAAGCACCCAAAGTTAGGGGGCAAGGCTATACAATCTTTGGAGACATCATGGCAAGAGAAGAGATGAGAGATGGCCGAGAAAACTTGTCTATCCTCACATTTGAGGTCCAGGAGAAGAAACACATGATAGAGAACTGGCTATTCGCCCTAACTCAAGATGACATACACCATAGTGAGTAGGCCTAACTCTAAGGTCTCATAAAGGTAACAAGTCTAGCAACCATGCAAGAGGAGGTCCATAGTCTCTCATAGATCTACCACCATTCAACTCATGTATATGAAGGGTACAACTGAATTTGGTATTTGATATGGTGGTCATGTGCCACAACCAGCTCCACTTATATAAAAATGCAAATGGGGTTAGTTATGTCACTATTGTAAGTGTTAGAGTAGACAATTCAAGCAATCAAATATAATAGTCTATTGCATTGTCCAACATTGAGTTGAGCACCTTGTAATAATGCAAGCTCATAAGAAGGAAATTTGGTTTCAACTTTCAACATTTGTACAAAGACTTAAAGTTGTATATGGCAAAGCCCTTGAAAAAGCATTGCAAACTTGAGAGTGTAGTGGCATTAGAGAAGAACCAAACTTATCATGCTAGGGGAAGCACATCAATATGTTATAGCATTTCATAAGGCAAATGGTAGAGTCTACATAGTGTTGTAAGAGAAATGCAGGTATTATTGACTCATTTATAAAGTCTACAAGTGGAGATGATACCAAGTGGTCTACATCCTAGAACCTGCATGGCAATCCACCAAATCAATTTTGTTGAATGACTACAGGGCATTTAAGCAATGACTCTAAAGTGATCAACAAGTGGGCAAAATTGTTGAGGTGTCAACAACTACTACCAAGTCAAAAAGGCCAACTTGAGAACGTGGTTGACAATCAACAAGGAAGGACCACAATATGAAGGTTGACATCATCGATAAACAACTTGATACAAAAATAAACTTGGTCAATCAGCAAGCAAATGCTTTTGAATACCCAACATCTTGTAAGCTAACCTCATTAGGTAAAAGATACTAGCCCTCTATTATAAATAAATAAGGTTCTTAAAACCATCTCGGATAAAAATATGTAATGTGACTATACAATTGATGCAATCTTGTTGTAAGAATGTCTTGTATTATTCTTTAAGCAATTAGGATGATTACAATAATGAAGGACAAGTTTATGTCCTAACCATATCCATGTGTATCAATCATGTGATACTTTTGATTGTCAAAGTTATATTTTTGTCATTATGTTGTTGTCCTTCTCTAGTTATTTTTATAATAACTATTTGTACGTGAAACTGCATAATTATATATAAATGGACTACTCTACCTTAACAAGTGTAATCAAAGATTATTGTTTAGACAAATGATACCTAAATTGATGGAACCTTCAATATATTATGACAACAACCCAAGTTTTAACAAATTTTTTGATTTAATGATTTAGTTTATAGGTTACTAGCCCAAAAGTAACTTAAAGCTTGATTGCATTAAGAATTAAGAATTGATATACGATGGTTATGACATTTGACCTTTCAACCGCTACTACGTTTGCTAAGGAAAATAGCAAATTATTTAATAGAAAATGTACTTGACAAATAAACAAACGGATGCAAATAGGAAGAAAGCCAAGGAGATATAGTATGGTTGGATGGGAGACTGAAGTTATTTTTCCTCATTAATATATGGAGTGAAGGGATCTCTAACTGAATAGCTTATATGGCATAATACTTGCTAAGGTTTTGCAAATGGGATAGCAAGCTAAGTGGGCTTGAATGTTGGAAAAAACTCCACAGTTAAGCATGCTTGAACCAATAGTCTTGGGATGGGGGCCCTCCCAGGAAGCCCTGGTTATAGGGTGCAAGCCCCAAAGGTCATGATTGATGCTATGCAATTTATTTCACAAGTATCAATCCCACTTCTTCTCCCCTGTGAGCATCACCCAACGCAATGAATGCTACATGGACTATTCAAAATCATGAAAAACTTGGACAATTGAGACTAATACTCATGGATATGGTCATAGTATAATGACTTACTCTATGCAGTTAATCCCAAAAATGATATCTAATATGTTGCACTACAAAAGCCCCTTGATTAAATTAAAACAAAATTAATAATCTTGAATGCAAGCTTAGGACGACAAACAAAAACTGTCAATATAGAATAATATGTGTTTTGTGAATTTTAAAATAATTCATCATACGAATTCATAACATTAGTGAAGGAGTGCAAAGACAAAGGTATCAACTATGAGGCACTGCCCGAGATAAATGGTTGGAGACAAGGCACAAAATGATCGCAATTAGAAGATAGTAATAAACTAGAACCAACAAAGATGTAGATGGGATGAAATGTAGAGTGTGACAACATCAATGATGAGAGCATTTAAGGGAAGACACGGGAAGCAAGAAAAACCATATGGTGCAGTTCATTTATAGTCAAAAAATAAAAACAATTAAAAAAACATTTTTATACTTTGGAACAAGATGAGGATCTCAACATCTTACCTTCCCTTTTCTTCTCTATATAAGACTCCAAAATCCAAAGTTTTGTTGTTTCTCAGCTACAACACACTAGTTTGAGCACATTAAAGAGGTTTGGATTTGTACTATGGAGAGCAAGTAACTTTCAAAGGTAAGAAAAGTGTAGACGGGGGATCTTCGACCATATTCCAAGAACATTTAAGGTCCAACAAGTATGAAAACTTAAATAAGCATCAATCTTTTTTCATTTATTTGACTGGAAAAGTTAGATCAATTTTTCATTTATTTGATTGGAAAAGTTAGATCATTTTTTTCATTTATTTGACTGGAAAAGTTAGACCAATGATTAAAGAGGTTTGGATTAGTACTATAGAGAGCAAGCAGCTTTCAAAGGCGAGAAAAGAGTAGACAAGAGGGATTTTCGACCATATTCCAAGAACATTTGAGGTCCAACAAGTATGAAAACTTAAATAAGCATCATTTTTTTTCATTTCTTTGACTTGAAAAGTTAGATCAATGATTAGATTGAACTAGGCGTTGACAACCTTCACATTCCCATAGATGATAAGGATAATTTCCTATAGAACATAATAATAATAATAACCTAATTTTAAGGCCACAGCTTAGCACGTGCAAAGGGCAAAACAAAGGTTGATTGAGAAAGACTAGTAACTTGAGAATTGCTCCATTTTCCAAAACAGTGTAACTGCCAAATGGAACTTGGATATTGTTGTTCTAACTGTATAAATCTGTGATTAGTTATGCATAAAATAAAATAAAAATATTATTTACTTTACATATTTAATATTTGGGGTACGTTCCCCTATGTCACGAACCCCAAAGTCACTTGTCACACAACCGAAGATTTTGGAGGCCTCCACCCATCCCATGTCCCCATTACATGGTGGAAAATGGTACAATAGTGTTAAGGATTGATGTTTTGGTTTTCTTATCAGTATAAAGGTTCTTAACCAGAGTATTATATATGGTTTCAAATAGAATAAGGTCACATATCTGTTTTACAAACAAATATAGGCTATCATAGAAAGGAACTTTGTTCAATAACTTCTTAATATGCCTCTGATCTTTTAAAATGTTAATGACTCCCAGCTTCGTCATCATCCATATCCATTTACATATTTTACCAAATTTGTATGTGTAACCAAAACCGGATGTTATCAACACAGCTCATGCGGCTAAGCCAACCCCCACTGCTGAGGACCAGCCCGAATCCCTGGAAGTAATGCAAGCGAAGGTTGACCGCCACGTTCAGGAGATAGACCTGGATACCATCAGCCAGATGGGAAAATTTATTTAAGGGAACGCCCGTGGTTCTCCTCTGCCCTCTTTCTGTCTCGGCTTTATTTGTCTGTGTTGTTGCTCTTTATTTCTGTCTCGGCATAAGCTTATGTATGTTGTTGCCTTATATGTATGGTGTCGACAATACTAGTTTTCATGTAACGTTTTGCTCTGTTCCAAGCCACCCTGCGCGGTGGGCTTATTTTTGGTCCATGTGTCTCATAACCTCTGAGCAGGCGATTAGCCTTCGATTATTGTATATCCCTGCTCGCACTGCTTCGGCAGTTTTTTGTATTATACTTGTTCTATAATATAATCTTCTAACTTACACAAAAAAAACCTTCCAGTCACTATCAAATTCACTAATCATTCCTAATCGCCCATCCAATTATTAATTATTTTCCTAAGTTTAACTTGGGAAAATTGGTTAATTAAATCAGATTAATTGAGGTAAATAGATGTTGCTCTAGAGACTTCCAAAAAAAGTCACTTAATGGGGTCAAAATGATCTTAGTCATCGATTCTGATTAGATCATGGTTGTTGATTGCTCAACGAGAGATTATAAGAGCAAGTCGATGGGGCCTTTGGAGAACACAGAGATACTCAGTGAGTACGATTTACAGTGATAACAAGGGCACAGAGGGAGACATCAGCAACAAGGTTTCAGCAAAGAGTTTGGGAAGATGATTTATGGAGAAATTCTCCACAGATTTTCCAATCATTTCGTGGAGGAAAGGAGGTTGAATTATTCTACAAGAGGGAGGTTGATTCAGCTAGTGTGCATTGTCAGTTTACCCAGTGCGAGTTGCAGAGGCTACAATTCGATTTCCAATGCAAGAGTTGGCTACCAAAGGAGGTGTGAGTGGCTTCAGTGTGTTGCATGAGGTAGTGTAGTTGTCGGAACGAATTTCCAAAGGTTGAAAAACTTTCCCAAAGCCAGCAGTGCTCATTTCCAATCACCAATGCAAGCAACAGGAAAAGGTGCAAATTGGCAGAGTGAGGCCGAATTGTTCTAGCAGAAGGAAACTTGCCTTTCTAGTTGATTTTGCCAATGGAGAACATTGTTTGCCGGAGCTTTGCCAATGAGAGGCAAGCAATTGTTGTAATTCTCAAATTGTTGAAGATTTAATAATAATATAGACCCTCATCTGCAGAATTAGTTTTCCCCGCATTGGTGTTTTTCCACGAACATTTGTCCAAAAATATCAGTGTCAATAATTTTGTGTGTGTGCATTATTTCTCAATTCCTGTATTTATTTGTGAATATTATAGTAGTGAATTAATCTTTATTTGTTGTATTAAAATTTTGAAAACAAATAATCTCCAATAGATAGAAAATTAAATTTCCAATTACTGCAATTCAGGAAATTTCAGATGGTATCAAAGTTGATCTAGGCGCAGAGGGTTTATAGGAGTAAATCAATACAAGGCACAAAAAGAGAAAGTCAAGGGTTTTAACCTAGCTTGATTGCTTCAGTTATTCTCAAGTTTATTTGAGTTTCAACAATTTCCAAAGATGGTCGTAGCAGGAATGAGAGATCAGAACAAGTTGGATGGAGCCTCCAACTTTGGCATGTGGAATGCCAGAATGTCATTCATATTGGATGCGTATGGATTGAAGGAGTATGTGGAGAATGTGATTGCCCTAACAACAGATCCACAACAATAGGCAACCTACAAAAAGGAGAATGCCAAAGCGAAGAGGATTATCCTTTATGGAGTCGAGCATCATATTGTCTCACATATCGCAAAGAAGGAAATAGCGAAGTCGATGTGGGACGCAGTTATTAACCTGTACCAGAATCCTTCAGAAAACAGGAAGTGGATTCTCCGAGAGAAGTTGAGGACCATCAAGATGCATAAGAGTGAGGACATTACATCCTATCTCACCAGAGCTATCATAGATGAATTGGCTACAGTAGGAGACAAGTCAAGTGATGATGAGCTAGTGCGAATAGCATTGAATGGGTTTTCCAAGGAATGGAGTATGTTCATCCAAGTGATTTCTGGGCGAGATACACTTCCAGGTTGGGATAACCTATGGAGTGACTTCACTCAAGAGGAGCTAAAGCTCACACTGGTCAATGTCACCAGTAGCAACAACAAAACACCGAAGGTGGAGAAGGAGCAAGAAAATGTAGCCCTAGTAGGAAAAGGGAACGCGAAGAAGGGTTCCAATAAGGAGCATGGCTAAAAGCGAGACAAGAAGAAGAAATACCTTTCTAAAGTCAACTGTTTTGGTTGCAGTCAGCATGGACACTATGTCAACCAATGTCCTAACCGAAAAAAGGAAAAGATGGGGAAGCAGACAGCAGCTTCAGCGGACATTGAGGATTTGTCTTCTAGGTTGGAAGACAAATTCGCTCTCATAGCTTGCCTCTCTAGCTCCACATCCACAGGTGTTTGATACATAGACAGTGGAACGTCAACACATATGACGAGAGTTAGGGACTATTTCTCCAATTACAAGGAAAAGGATATAGACTTCCAGATACATATGGGAAACAAAACCAAGTGTGCTACAGTTGGGAGAGGTACCATCAACATTCACAAGGAGTTAGGCAAAAGCAACAGTGTTACAGATGTGTTGCATGTGCAAGGTTTGGGTATGAATATAATTTCAGTTTCTGCACTACAGGATAAGGGGTACGATGTTTACTTTGTGGGGCAGAAGGTGTACATTGAGCACCAGAGTTGGAAGAAGATCAAACAGATTGGGGTTCGAAGCAACAGGTTGTACAAGTCGCAGTATGATTATCCAGAGGCACTAATTAGCAGCAGTAGCAATAGTGGTGGAGACGTGGGAGAGCTATGGCATAGGAGGGCGGGACACTTACATCATGGAGCACTCAAGTTGCTCAAGGAGACTTTAACCAGAGTTCCAGAATTGAGCACGGAACACAATGACAAGTGCAGAGGATGCGTAATTGGGAAGATCGCAAAGGCAATGTTCCCAGGAAGTGACAATAAAGCCAATGGTGTGCTTCATCTGATACATTCATATATGTGTGGCTCGTTGTCTACCAAATCTCTCAGGGGTTATGAGTATTTCGTAACCTTCATCTATGACTTCTCCAGGAAAACCTGGATCTATTTCGTGAAGACAATGGACGAGGTATTTAGTCGCTTCCAAGAGTTCAACGCTCTTGTGGCGAACATAAGTAAAAAGATCAAGATGTTTTGTACGGATAAAGCCTTCATAGGGTTTTGTGCAAAGGAGGGCATTAGGAGAGAGTGGGCAGCTCCATACAACCCACAACAAAATGGGGTTGCAGAACGAAAGAATAGGCTGATTTTTGAAGCAGCGAGGGCAATGTTATATGACCAAGATATCCCTAAGTTTCTATGGGCGGAGGCATGTAACACAACAATGTACATACAAAACAGGGTTCCTCACAAAGCGTTGGGGAAGATAACACCAGAGGAGGTCTTCACGGAGCAGAAGCGAGAAGTCAAGCACTTCAGGATCTTTGGCAACATAGCTTACTATCATGTGTCGAATGATAAACGCACCAAATTAGATCACACTGCAATGAAGGTTTATTTCGTTGGTTATAGTGAAACGTCCAAGGCATACCGAATCTATATTCCTAGTAGCAAGAGGATCATCGTGAGACGGAACATGAAGTTCCAGGAGGAGAAAGCCTCAGGAGGTTTCGCGAGTTGCCACTAGATGATTAGAGTGGGCCAACAAAAGCTCCAAGGGTTGGGCAGCAATCGCAAGGACAGCCACAAGGACAGTTGAGTACTATTACAGTTACCAACACAAACACTAGCTCAAGTGCAAGAGGTCATGTGAGTTCATAGCAGATGGAGCAACAAGGGCAACATGAGGAGCAAGAAGCTCAAACCACCACCAGCAAAAGGAGTAGAGAGGTGCTTCAGACATTGAGAGATGCACAGGAGTTCATGGAAGCTCCTAGGGTGAGCACCAAAGAGCACAGATAACCAAACAGGTATAAGGCATTGGTGACCGAAGTCGTTGCCAAAGAGCCTTCCAACTATGAGGAGGTTGCACGACATCAGGTGTGGTAGGATGTCGTGGTGGAGGAGTACAAGTCCATGACGATCAATGATGTATGGTAGGTCGCGCCTAGACTTGTGGACGGGTCAGTAGTAGGCTCTCGATGAATCTACAAGATCAAGTATGTTGCAAATGGTAGCATGGGGAAGTATAAGGCTAAGCTCATGGCCAAGGGGTATACGCAGGAGGAAGACATAATTTATGAGGAGACCTTCCCTCCAGTGGCCAGGTTTCCATCAAGGTCGTGATATCTCTAGGAACACAGATGGGATGGCAAATTCACCAGATGGAAGACAAGACAACTTTCTTGAATGGGTTGATAGAAGAGGACGTGTATATCGAATAGCCAAAAGGATTTGAGACACAGAGACATGCACATGTGCAGACTAAAAAGAGCACTATACGAGCTCAAGCAAGCCCCCAAGGCATGGTATGGTCGAATAGACAATTACTTGCAGCAGATGGGCTTCGTAAAGAGCGAGGCAAATTCCAACCTTTACTATCTAATGGTAGGAGGTGAGCCACTCATCCTAGTTTTGCATCTGGATGATCTATTCTTGGCTATGTCACACAGTTCGGGTTCGGATTCGAGTTCGAGTTCGGCAACATTTAAGTTCGATTCAAATTCGAATTTTCTGATGAGGTTTGTATGAGGTTCGACATTAAGTTCAACTATTCATATTTTTCAATATATATATATATATGACATAAAATAATAATAATAAAAAATCAATCAATAAAGCTATATGAGTAGTAGTGAGCACCCACGAGCCACAAATCATGACCACTTTTCACTTCATGCTCTGGGCAGCAGGGACAAGCAGCATTTAGAAATTGAATTCAAGAAATTGCAGAGAATACAACACGCAGTGGCAACACTAAGCACAATAGAGCGAGTACACTCAGACTGATGTTAGCTTATGAAAACCTATCAACAGCCATGGTAAATAAAGCCAAACCAGTGGCCACTATGGGAAACTAACTGGCAGGAAGTGAAACAAGAGAAAACCATGTGCTGCACATGGATTTTCTTATAAACCTTAAAACAAATGACAAAAATCACCCGAACTCTAACCTCAAACCCCATAAAAATTTAAAAAAATTATAAAATTGGCTTCAGGTTCATCTTTAGGTTCGAATTCGTTGAGGTTCGAATTCGAGATTCGATTATCAGGTTCGACGAACCTGAACGAATTTGAAATTTTTTTTGGGTTCGCCAAGACTTGAATCTCAAGGTTCAAATTCAACGAACCCTGAGACATAGATTCTTGGTTGGGTCATCAAGGCTCATAGAGGACTACAAGAGGAACTTGGTGATTGAGTTTGAGATGAAGGACTTGGGACTAATGCCTTACTTCCTAGGGTTGTAGGTATGGCAGGCGAACAAGGAGATCTTCCTTAGGCAAGGGAGATATACTAAAAAGATCTTGAAGAGGTTCAAAATGAAGGATTGTATACCCATGTCCAGACCTATGATTACCAACTAGAGGAAGTTAGACGCATCAAAGGACGCAAATGTGGACCCAACCTTATATAGGTAGCTCATTGGATCTCTCATGTATCTAGTCAACACAAGGCAAGACATTTGTTTCACGTCCAACACTTTTAGTCAATTCATGGTGAAGCCTAAGAGAGTACACTGGACAGCAATAAGACATGTATTGAGGCATCTACACGGTACAATTAAGTATGGTCTGAGATATGCTCGAAGTGATGGTGTCAATTTGATGGGATATATAAATGCAGACTGGGCAGGCAAGAAGCAAAAGTCCATGGCACTAAGTTCTGCAGAGGCAGAATACACGGCAACAAGCATGGCCACATGCGAAGCTAATCGACTTTGGAAGCTACTAGTGGGATTGTATTAATTTTGAGTTAAAATGTTCTTTGCTTAGGTTCGAATTTGTTGAGGTTCGAATTCGAGGTTCGACTATCAGGTTCGGCGAACCTGAACGAATTTGAAAAAAAAATTTGGGTTCGCCAAAATTCGAATCTCAAGGTTCAAATTCGGCGAACCCTGTGACATAGATTCTTGGTAGGGTCATCAAGGCTCATAGAGGACTGCAAGAGGAACTTGGTGATTGAGTTTGAGATCATTAGCCCATTATCAATTCCATTAATCCATTAGCAATCACACTAACCATCATCATATGACAGTAACTAATGAAAGAACATTAAACGTAAGCGCAGAAGATAAGCCAAGACAAGGGAACATAAAGATATGGCTCAAGCTAGGGAAAAATCCCAAGATGGGGAAAACCCTCAATTCTTCTTATTATTATTTTCAAATGTTCAGCAGAGAAAAAGAGTACAATCAAAGTCAAAATTGACTTGCCAATATGAAGATCAGGACCATTGTCCAAATCCCAAAGAAATTGCCCCCTCAATCCTAAATCTTAGTTAGGTTTTATTCCATATTGTAAAGATATGGCTCAAGCCAGGGAAAAACCCCAAGATGGGGAAAACCCTCAATTCTTCTTATTATTATTATCAAATGTTCAGCAGAGAAAGAGAGTACAATCAAAGTCAAAATTGACTTGCTAATATGAAGATCAGGACCATTGTCCAAATCCCAAAGATATTGCCCCCTCAATCCTAAATCTTAGGTTTTATTCCATATTGTTGTAACTCTTCTACTAACCTTTGGATCTCTTTTCAAGGCAGCGACTTCTCTTCACTAGGTTATGTCCACATCAATCAGCTAATGTCAACCCCTACATAAGCCTTTAGGTCCACCTGATCCATGGAGACTAGGCCTGCGGCCTAACTGTGATACCAATCAACCTTTCTGCCTTCTGTGTCAAGAGATATTATCACTGCAGCCTACCTGTACCATTCTATCAGGAGTGCGGCTTACTGTTGAAGAGAAGACCCATACAAATGTATGCCAAAAACACCATCCAATAGCTCTTGACAAATGTGGCTTCCTTTCTGCTCAAAGTCGATCATGAAATTTAAGATAAATGAGCCCAGAATAATTCATAGCTAAGCCAAGACTTTCTTCAAACCGACCTCGGCCTCCTACTTGTGGAACTCGTCCCATGAAGGAGACCAAAAATGATCCCAACCTTGCCCTCATCACCTTCGTTGGAGATCTTCTTTCTTTTGCGGCTATTTCAAAGAGAAGAATGAGATATGGATGTGTGAAATGAGGTTGTAGGTACCTCTATATATACAAATCGTTGGGGTGTCAAGTGACATGACCATTGGACTATATGAGCCTACATAAGGGTGAGGCCGACCTTGATAATTTACATATGGGAGGGCATAAATTCAAAAACTCATTTCTCCTTATCCAAATTTGATGATCTTTAAGTTGTTTTTGGTCCTCATTGAAAAGACGAATTCAATGCCATAATTGTCTTCTTCAAAAGACCTGCCCTAGTTGCCAATTTTAACTCAACTAGTATTTGTTGTGATAATCAAAGTTGTATCAAACTCTCTGAGAATCCAATCTTTCATAATATGTCAAAGCATATCGACATCAGATACCACTTCATCAGAGATAATGTACAACGTGCATTAGTTCAACTACAGTATGTTCCCACAGATCAACAAATTGCAGATATTCTCACAAAGGTCTTGGGTAAGGCAAAGTTTGTCTACTTCAGGGATAAGATGGGAGTAGTGGAGAACACCTTCCTCACTAAGAGGGAGTTTTAGATTTTGGTAGCAGTGGACAGGGGTTCTAGTCTATACGGTGTCTATGAGGCCAAGGAACACATTTTCTCTGATACCCAGAAAAAGTTTCGCAAGAAATGCCTTAATTAGATTAATTAACCAATTATTAATTATTTTCGTAAGTCTAACTTAGGAAAATTAGTTAATTAAATCAAATTAATTGAGGTAAATTCATTTTTCTCTAGACATTTCTGAAAAGGTCACTTGATGGGTCAAGATGATCTTAGCCATTGATTGTGATTAGATCATGGTCGTTGATTGCTCAAAAAGAGATTATAAGAGCAAGTCGATGGGGCCTTCGGAGAACACACAGAGATACTTAGTGACTATGATTTGCAATTATAGCAAGGGCACAAAGGGAGACACCAACAACAAGGTTTCAATAGAGAGTTTGGGAAGAGAGTTTCCAAATAAATTCTCCACAAATTTTCCGGTCATTCCGAGGAGGAAAGGAGGTCGCCTTATTCTGCAAGAGGGAGGTCGATTCAGTTAGTGCGCGTTGCCAGTTTGCCCATGGCGAATTGCAAAGGCTACAGTTCGATTTCCAGTGCTGAAGTTAGCTACCGCAGGAGGTGTGAGTGGCTTCAGTGTGTTGCAGGAAGCAGTGTAGTTATCAGAACGAATTTTTGAAGGCTGAAAGAATTTCCCAGAGCCAGCAATGCACATTTCCAGTTAGCAGTGCGAGGAGCAGCAGGAGGTGCGAATCGGCAAAGGGAGGTTGAATTGTTCTTGCAGAAGTGAACTTGCATTTCTAGTTGATTTTTCCAATGGAGAAAATTGTTTGCCAAATATTTGACAAAGAGAGGCAAGGAGTTGTTGTAATTCTCAAATTATTGAAGATTTATTAATAATATAAACCCACATCCGCGAAATTGGTTTCCCCGCATTGGAGTTTTTACAAGGGAAATTTGTCCAAAATTATCGATGTCAACAATTTCGTGCGTGCGTTATTTCTCAATTCCTATATTTATTTATGAAGATTGCAATAGTGAATTAATCGTTATTTGTCATATTAAAATTCTGAAGACAAATAATCTCTAGTAGATGGAAGATTACATTTCTAGTTACTGTAATTAAGGAAATTTCACATTTAGCATAATTCTGCTTTTAGGGATACTTTCCCATGTTGGCTCATAGAAATAGAATTTATGTATACAACTAGAGACAAATGCAATAAACACATTGAACTATCTACTACAATTAGTTGCATCTCATCAGGATCTTAGCTAAGAAACCAAAAGGACAAGTTACAAGGGTTGATTAATGAAGACTAGTACAATTAGCAATCTCGAGAGAAATGACCCGGTAGCATGTCAATGGGAGATGTCTTGGATCACATCCTAAGAGGTGACGTGAGAAGCAATCAAGGTAGTTTATGCCCATGTTAGATGAGTTGTGCTTATTAAGATCTAATTTAAGAAAATACTATTACATAAAAATATGTTAGCGATAGGTAATGGGCATTAATAATAGACTTATGAAAATCTTTGTGGGATTTTGACTCATGTGGGAAAAAAATACTTTAGCGATCTCAAAGCTTTTAAAATGGATTATTATTCCTCTCAATGGGTGTGTGGGTATACCATATTCATATTGTTTAGTGTACCTCATTTGGTCATAGGTAACTCTTGAACCAAAAGTTTGCAATCCAAAAAATGGCTTTGGGGTGCAAACCCACAAGTTGATGTGATAGCATCCTCCCGCACTCTAGTACTAACATCATCATCAATTCTGACACCGTGCTTTATGAGCTATCTTTGACTTGTGCTTGTTATATGTGTGATGTTGCAAGTTATCTCCACTATAGCATGCACCTATGTTGGGATTTCATTCCACATTAATAGTCCTCTTATCACTAGTGTTTGTGTGTGTGTGTGTTTCAAAATATCTTGAATGCATAAAGATGGTTTATAAGGCATTACTTACACCAAAAGCTTTGTCATTCCAATAAATTGGCTTGTGTTGCAAGTATGCAGGTTGATTGGTAGCATCCTTATCATGAACGATGGTAAATTAGAATATACTACATAAACAACTTCACTAGGGCAAGAGAATGTTGTTCTAGGAACAAGAAGGTGGGATATTTTGGGAGGTGAAGTAAGCATAAGGATAGAGATGGTGAATCCAAGCTTGGTAATAGTAGTATTTAAGAGTCAACACAAATATTCTTGATATAAAGACACGGTTGTACGCACAAAGAGTGTTCAAATATCCTAGTGCATCTCCTATTTTAGCTCAATTTAAAGCTTTAAGGATGAGAATGTGGCTATTGCGGACAAGGGTCCCCCTCTTGACCTCCACGTAGGACACCCCAAGAATAAGTGAGGCCAAAGGAATGTTTAAGAGTTGCCCATGGAATCAGCAATGAATGGTAAACAACCTGATTGTTGGCATGTTAGACAAATTTACTCAGAAGATGGATCTTCTTCATCAATATGTGATGATGTCCTTCATTTCTGAACTAGTGATAGCTATCAAGGCATTTGAAATGGCTTTCATTCAAAACATGTTCAATATGGTGGAAAAGCATACATCAGAAAAACTATCCCTCTAAAGCACCTGCTAATGAAAGTTGACATCAGTTGCCTAAAAGAGCACAGTAACAAAGTTCCCGGCCAGAAGATCCTGAACAATGATTCTAGCATTCCAATTAAATGAGATCAAGATGAAACTGAAGATAATAACATAATTTTCTTTGGCTTCATCCAGGTTCTGCTATGTCTGGCATTCTGTATGGCACTCTGAAATGGAAATGATGAATCGAAATAGTTAGCATTTTGTAGAAATTTGGAAGTAAGCAGGCATACTATAGAAATCTGATTCAGTCTAGGATACCATTATAAGGCCAGGACACTATTATAAGGCCAATATGAGGCCATAACTCGGTAGATGTTCTCTGAAGTGAAATGTTACAGGCACATATAAAAGTCAAGATGAGGACAGGTCGATCAAATCTATAGGTCAGGAATCCTGAAGATCGCAATCAACAATTACTGGTTGCCAGACAGACACGTAATCCTGTATGTTTTGTATAAACAATAAATAACACTTAGATCAACATAGAATCTTGCCATACCCTAAAAAACCCTCGTTCTCTACCAAAGTAGCAAATTCTCTACTGATTTTATACAACTTAACATCTAAAATGATCCAAGCTTGCCAGGGATTGGCAGCTTAGAGCCAAAGCTGAAAATTTATAGACTATACTTGGAATATAGTTCATGGGTCGATGGGGCATTGGGAAAAGAGAAATAGGAACCAGTGATGCCTCCTGAATAAATAAGTCCAGTGTTGGGGAATGTAAAGTGATTGCCAATGTGTGCGACCATTAACCATTCATGTCTACTAATATCAAACAAAATACCACAAACAACGGCATCAGACATTCTTAATAACAGCATTAGCTAATCAATATGCCGCAATCTACTTGACGCAACCAGCTGTAAACATCGGCCATTGCAAATAATGCGCTCGGACAGTTAAAAAGACATTTAATGAGGCAGACAATGCCCTGCCGCCGATGCAATCCAACGAGCGCAGTATGCGGATGTGACCATTATCCTGAAATAAATACATAATAAAGATAAATGCACCGACCTGATTGAGGCTCTCCTCTGCCGCCTTTCTCTCTTGAGGGTTGGGACTAAGCGCCGCCTGCAGGATAACGGCCAAGCTCGGAAGATCCATTTTGCAAATAACAATACAAAGGAGAACCGAAGAGCAAACCAGGGACCTTCTATGAACGAACAAGGACGCAAATCCGGCAGCCTCCCAAGACAGCAGAGATCAGCGTCAACAGAAAAGCCCAAGGGTTTAAGGGATTCGGCCAGGCGAACACAGCGATCCAACAGAATCAATCTGGAGTTCCAGAGTTGGAGTTCGTGGAAAGACTGTAAACCTCGTCGTTCTCCTCCTCCGCAACCAAAGGCCAAGGGGACAATGAATCCCAATCGAGCCAGACAAGAAAGACGGAAGAATGAGCAAAGGAAGGAATGAATGAGCCGGAAATTTCACTTATTACTCATCAGTGTGTATGTGGAAGAATAAAAATAATGATGAAAAATAAATAAATATCGTTTATAGATCTGCCCGTAGCCTACCCAACCCTAGGGTTACCGGCTGTCCGGTTGGCTGAACAGGGGTTAGGTTAGAAGCGGGGCACAGCCAGAGCAGGGCTCCTCCAACTACCGACCCGGCAAAAGTAGCGCCGTACGCGCTGTCGAAGTTTAAGTGGGGAATCTAGCGAGCCGTGTGGAAGGTTTTTTATTTAAATTAGTGGGCAGGTTGACGTTGCAAATTTAAAATTTTATGTTTTTGACCACGGGGTCCGTGTAAGCTGTAACCTGATAAACGACAACAGTGAACCTGGTTTTTTCATTATTTTAAGTTCTTTAATTCTTTCTTTCCCTAGGTAAAAAATTATTTTATTTTTTTAATTATATGGTTAAAAATTTATTAATATTATTTTAAAAGCACAATAAAGGGTATGCATTTTTTGTTCTTTCCGAAAAATGGAAACAAAAAAACATTTCATTTTAGAATCTGAGGTCTTTAAAGACAACACGGAAAGTTATGCAGATACGCTGGCAGCTAGCTCTTGGGATAATCTATTTAGCGAGGGGTTTGTCCAGAAGCTGGAAGCATTTATTGTGAAGCTTCACAGAAAAAGGGTCGAATACATCAAGCAGATGAAAAAGCAATCTGTCCCGTAAACTATCTTTAGCCTCATGGACGTTAAAAAAAATTCTTTCTTTCTTTCTTTAAAATTTAAATTAAAATTAACCAAAAAAAATGTTTTGACAAAAAAAACTATTTTATTTATAAATTAGATTACGCTTTATTTTAAATTTAATATATTTTTTATTTTATTTGAAAAATATATATATAATATAAATGAAAAGAAAATCAAAATATATTAAATATTAAACTAAATAATAATATTAAATTAAATGGTGAAATAAAATATAAATTTTAGAAAATTTGAAATTTATAAGAATTATTTGAAAATAATAATAATAAATAGTAATATCATATAAACAAAAAAAAATATATTAATATTTTTATGTTTTTTTGGTTCCTTTAAGATGGATAAAGTGTCCATCCAAAATATCCAACACATTCTGACACTAATTACACACTAAACACATCCAAAAATATTATTATTATTATTATTATTTTTTTTTTTTTTTTTTTTTTTTTTTTTTTTTTAACCACATGGTGAATCGGTAACTATCAAGTTTAATCCACGGGAGACCCAGGATCAAACCTCATTGCTGCCACTATACCATATTATTACTATACTAATATCATATTAAAATGTGAAATTTATATATATAGAAGCAGGTCTTTCCCCTATTGAGAGCTTAGCTATGATTAGGTTTCTCCTGTACAAGCACAAACTCAATAACAAAGATGATCATAGACTTCTAAGCTAGCTTTAAATTTCAGCCAAAACCACCTAAGGCTCAATGGGGGGTGCATAAAGACACAAGGACCCGGTTAAACTATTGGGAGGTCAACGAGAATGATGCATTGCAAAACATTAATAACATTAAAGATATTGTTACTTCTAAATGTGGTGTGAGAAAGATTTAGCGGCTAAAAGAAAAATAAGTTATTATAAGAAGGTCATCAACCCACAAAGGAAGATCAAAAGTATCTCTCTATTTTAACTAGCTCAAAGAAGAAAATTAATATAGCAAAGATTAGAACAAATTCTCATGAGCTCCATAGTGAGACAGGTCGTTCGGCAGTTCCGAAAACACCATGAATGGAAAGGATCTGCCATATATGTGAGAATAGGAACATCGAGGATGAAAACCACTTCCTCTTAGAGTGTCCCGCCTACAACCACATTAGATCACAGTTTCACAATCTTTGTTACAATACTGACCTTCCTAGCCTTTTACAATGTCAAAATTATAGTGAGCTCGGGAGGCTTCTCTCCAAGCTTTTTGAGCATAGGAATAAAATCTTAAATCAAAAATAAATAATTTGTTTCTTTAGGTCCGATAGACCAAGTTTGGTCTTAGCGGACGTTAACCATCATCATCATCATCATCATTATAAAAGTGACCAATAAAAAACCACACAATGAAAATTGAAAAAAAAAATAAAAAATGTTTTGGCGATATAAAACTGAAAGAATTTAAATAATGGTTTTTTTAGTTTCTATTTAATAGAGAGTATGTTTAATATAACAATATTGCATTAGATAATTAATAACATAGTGATCAGAGAGCGAGCTATGCAACCTGCGAGATCGGCATTCGCGCGATCTGAAGCCTGCGTGCGAGTCTGCTTTTCGCGCATTCTGAACCTATGAGAGCATCAGCCGAGGTCCCTGCTGCAGGCTGCGGCCGGCCTTGATGGATCTGTTGGCTCTTCATGGAGGAGCTGACTCCCCCATAGGGGCCTCCCTCTCCTCCTTCGCCTTCCGCCGTTGAGGCCTTCAAAACCTTGTTGGTCTCTCTGCCCAAGAAGAAATGCATGGAAGCAAAAAAGTTTGTGAAAAAACTTGAAGATATCCCTGAGATCGCCCTTCCGCCAGAAGGACCGATCCAAGTAGCGTTGTCTCTAGCAGATCGTGCACTGGTTGGTCAGTTTACAGGACTTTGGCCTTCCCCAAAATCAACTGAGAACTGGGTCGCCAGGAACTGGGCACCTTTGATAAAAAACAAGGTAACCTCTTACTTCCTCGGGAGAGGATATTTTCTGTTTGAATTCTCTGCAAAAGAGGACAAAGATCTCATTTTCAGGAATGGCCCCTACTTCATGGGCCCTCAAGGTCTATATTTAAATAAATGGACGCCAGACTTCGATCCGGCGGTGGATGTGCCTATAGCAGTCCCGGTGTGGGTGAGACTCCCCAATCTCCCAGTTCACTACTGGAACTGGGAATTTTTTAAGCACATAGGAAATACCCTTGGAAAATTTATAGACAAGGCCAACAACAAAGATCAGTATGACTATGTGGAGGTAGATCCGGAGGTCGGACTACCGGAGGCCATCAAAATAGTTGTAAGTCCCTGGACTCATGTACAAAAACTGGATTATGAGAAGTTGTCGTTCAAATGCCGGAAGTGCCACGTCTACGGACACTTTGCCAGAGATTGTCCATCCAAAGGGGTGGAAGAAAAAGGGAAGGAAGATGGATGGAACCAGGCAAAGCGCTCCAAAACTTCTCACAAGAAGAATGCAAATGTAAATGCTAAAGCTCCTCAAGCGGGTCCTGCTCAGAAACCATCCATGGAAAGCCAAGGGAATAAATTCGAGATCCTTGGATCTGAAATCATGACCACCCAGGAGACAGAAATCCCAAAGGAGGCCTCTCCAGCTAAAGCCTCCCCCTCCACCAAAAGTGTACCAGAGAGATCCAAAGGGAGGATATCAGAAGAGGAGGAGGAAACCCAAGAGTCCGAGGAATCGGAGGAAGAAGGGGAAATAAGTGAATCCCAGTCTTCTCCTAGAAGATTTACAAGAGGCCACAAGTCTGCAAAGGAAAAAAGAGAACAAGAAACTTATAAGGACAAGCTTCAGGGTAGCCAGCCAACGTTAAAGAAACTCCTAGCAAAAACCCCGAAGATGACGAGGATTCAATCCCAGGGCTCCAAGGGAGCTCATCAAGGCAAAAATAAATGATGAAGATAGTCTCCTGGAATTGTAGGGGAATGGGCACCACAGCTAAGGAAGAAGCAATGAATAGTTTAATAAGATTGGAAGCCCCGGATATCCTTCTCATCTAGGAGACTAAATTGGAGGATACAACTTTCCTCCAAGCAAGCAAAAAATTTTGGAATAAAAGTGGAGCGCATGCAATTTCTGCCCGTGGAGCATCGGGAGGGCTTGGGTCACTCTGGAACACAAATAAGTTTTCATTAATCTCTGAGTCCCTGAATACCCATTGGATTTTTTTAAAAATGCAGCACTTAGAATCCAAGGAGATTATTTGTCTATTCAATGTGTATGCTCCTAACAATGCAGGTGAGAAAAAAAAACTGTTGGACTCCATCAAAAGTCTGGCAGATCTAGAGAATCTGGAAAACATAATCATAGCCGGAGATCTAAACCTCACCCTCCTCTCAACAGAAAAAAGAGGAGGTAGCATAGTCAGAGATCCGGCAAGAGAATGGGCGGAAGACCTCATGCAAGACTAGGACCTGCTAGATATAAAGCCGGTTACTGGCACGTTCACATGGTCAAATAAGAGAGTTGGACCGGGTCACATAGCGGCAAGACTTGATAGATTTTTTGTTCAAAGTTCCTTCCTGCTTCTTGGGTTAGAGACTAGAATGCGTATTCTCCATAGCAGTGTATCAGATCACAAGCCCATTAGCCTAGAGTTGTTGACTTCTAAGGATCTGGGGCCTATTCCTTTCAGATTTAGCTCTCTATGGACTAAAGAGACAGACATTATGCAAAAGATCAGAGATTGTTGGAAAGATCCAGTAAAGGGTTCCCCTTTTTTTGTTTGGGAGGAAAAACTTCAAAAGTAAAAGCTATGCTGAAAGGTTGGGTTAAGACCTTGCCCAATCCCGCTGTTGACTAAAAAAAAAAAATCCAAAGCGACCTAGAAAAGCAGCACCTCCACCTAGAAGCTACCGAAATCATCAAAGAAGAGCTGGACAAGGAATCTCAGTTATAGCAAAAATTCCATAAGGCTTGTCTGGCAAAAGAAGAATTCTGGAGGCTCAAGTCAAGAAGAATTCTGGAGGCTGGCGATCGAAACTCTTCATTTTTCCACAAACAGGCTCAAGCCAGGAAATGTCGTAATTCTATCTCAGAAATCAAAAAAGAAAACTGCACCTTAAAGGACTTTGCTAGCATTAAGAAGGCAGCGTCAGATCACTTTGAGAAGATGTATAGTGAGGACATGGAGACTAGCCAAAACGACAATCTGCTAGATGTTGTTCCCAACCTCATTACACCTAAAATGAACCAGGCCCTTGAAGGCAAAATCACCAAAAATGAAGTTAGGGAAGCCCTCTTTGTAATGGAACCCGACAAAGCCCCAGGACCAGATGGTTTCACGCCTAGATTTCTTTAGACTTGTTGGTAGATAGTTGAGAAGGAGCTC
The DNA here is from genome assembly GCA_031772625.1 of Pinus tabuliformis. NCBI lineage: Eukaryota > Viridiplantae > Streptophyta > Pinopsida > Pinales > Pinaceae > Pinus > Pinus tabuliformis. The sequence goes on from CM062818.1 coordinate 1,369,446,143, forward strand.
TTTAAAATGATCCAGAAGTCCCAAGAGTGTCAGAAAATTGGAGGCTGCACAAACTCAGCTTTTCTCAACCTCATCCCTAAAGAAAAAGGTGCAAACTCATCTAATAGATTCTGCCCTATATCCTTATGCAACATTGGATATAAAGTGATTACCAAGGTAATAGCAAACAGGTTGAAGAAAATTCTCCCCAAAATCATCCTGGAGAATCAAGGTGGATTTATACATGGTAGACAGCTAGTAGATAATTTCATCATGGTCCAAGAGGCGATTCATTCCAGCCTTCGTCAAAAAGAAAAAGGTATGGTCATTAAACTAGATCTAGCTAATGCATTTGATTGTGTAAGACATAGATTTTTGTTTGTTGTTTTGCACAAGCTTGGATTTGGTCAAAATTTTATCAAGTGGATCAAAGCTTGTATTTTGGAACCCTGGATTGCGCCTTTAGTGAATGGCAGGGTTGTTGACTTCTTCAAAGCTTCTAGAGGGCTGAGGCAGGGGTGCCCCCTCTCACCCCTCCTCTTTGTGCTGCAGCCCTCTGTCCTCAACTTCTATTTAAACAAGAAGCAAGAAGACCAAGATATAGTTGGCCTGTGCATAGCAAGAGGGGTTAAGAGCATCAACCATGCCCTTTTCGCAAATGATACCTTATTGCTGGGGGCTGCAACTCAACACTCTGCAATCAAATTTAAAGAAGTGCTGGAAGACTACTGTAAAGTATCGGGCAGTGAACTAAACAAGGGTAAATGTCATATATATTGCTGGAATATTTCAGCTGCTTCTGCAAGTTCCATAGCCAAATGTCTAGGCTTTGCAGCTTCAGCATCTTGGACCTCCTTTAAATACCTTGGGTTGCCCATCTTTCATAAGCAAGGATTAGCATCCCCAGATAGAAAAATTCAAAGCAAAAATGCAGGCCTGGGGATCCTCTTGGCTCAACATTGTCGGAAAATCAATGCTCATCAAGTCCGTGCTTAGCAGCGTGCCACTATTTCAATTCTTTGTTCTTTTGGAGCCTGTGGGAATCATTAAGAAGATGGGGGAGCCAATCAGGAAATTTCTCTAGAAAGGAGGCAAACATAATGAGAAGAGAATTTCTCTGGTTAATTGGGAAATAGTCTCCAGACCGCTGCAGGAGGGAGGATTAAACTTCAAAAATCTAAGTATACAAAATTTAGTAATGGGAGCCAAACTGATTTGGAAAATCATAGCTCCAAATCCAGGATGGGTTCAACTAGCGTTGTGGAGGAAATATTTCAGAGGACAGAGACTTCGGTGCCTGGAGCAACCCAAAAACCAAAACAGAACCCCCTTCAGCGCTCTAATTATTAAAACTGGCCCGCTAATAAGAAACAACGCCTACTGGATACCAAGAAATGGCAAAAACATCAGGTTATGGGAGGATAGCATCATGAATAAGCCTTCGCTGGTAGACTCGAATCTCAAGATCAAGCTTAAGGCATGGATGGATGAAATAAATATAAAAACGCTCTGGGACATATCGACATGGTGTGGTGACAACTGGTCTGGCTGGAAACATATCACAATCCCACCTGCGTTGCAATCAGATTATGCTACGCTGTTAAAGATGTTCCATGGGATGGCTCCATTGCATGCAAGAAGAAAAGACACAAGAGGCTGGGGACCGAAGCAGATTGGCTATACGGTGGCTCAGGGCTATGCCAAATACATGGAGAGACCCCATGTACCTCCTAATCCGATGCCTTGGGTTGGTATTTGGAACTTCCCTGCCATTCCAAAAATTGATCACTTTTGTTGGCTGCTATGCCATCAAAAAATTCTAACAGATGACAGGCTACAGAAAAGGGGCATTCTAGGGCCATCAAGATGCACATTATGCAAGGAAAGTCCAGAATCCGCTCTTCATCTCTCGTCGGAGTGCAAATACACAGGTCTAATCTGGCATGAGCTCCTTGGACCATCAAATTTTATGCCCACCTTCCCCCACTCTGTCTCGGACCTGTTTGCTGGGTGGATGGCCAGGTATCCAAGCCCAAGTCCAAAAAACAAGATAGTTAAAGCAGCATGGACTGCTCTGCCCAAATTCATCAGCTTGCAAATCTAGTTGGAGAGGAACAGAAGGATTTTTAGAAATAAGGAACAGAACTTCAAACTAGTAGAAAATACAGTGAAAGGTCAGTGAAATGAGTGGCTAAGAGACAAAAGCGATGACACAAATCCAAGCCAGCAGGATATTGAGTTTGGAGCAACCCTCAACCTCAATTTCCAAAAATTGAAAACCTCACCTATATGTCTCAAAAATTGGCAAATCAGGAAAAACGAAGAAGAATTTCAATCTTGGCTATCCAAACAAACACTCCCCTCTCTTTTCTTTGACAGGGCAGCCAAGGGAAATCCAGGAATGGCTGGAGCAGGAGGGCTCATTATAAATCCAGAAGAAGCATCTATAAATAGTTTTGCATGGGGACTGGTCCACTCCTCAAGCATACAAGCTGAAGCCATGGCCCTGTTTCAAGGGATCAAACTGCTTAAAGAACTGGGACACATGGAAGCAGTTGTTTTCGGCGATTCCCAGGTCATCATCAAAGCAATGGCAACCAACACAAATCCAGCAGATCTTCGACTTGCAAGGACAATTACAAGAATTAAAGGCACGAAAAAGCTCCTAAACTTGAAATTCTTTCATATCCTGAGAAAAAACAACAAAGAAGCAGACATAGAGGCAAATAAGGCAGTCCAACTAGCTGCCGAAACTATTCTCAGAGATAATGAAATCTCTTGGGACCCAATTCCCTAAATTTTCTATGTTCTTCTGCCTTTTATTGAATCAGTTTGTATGCATTCATAAGCTCGGGAAATCAGTAGCAAGAGTTCATTTGATAAATTGTAAAAAGAGGCGATTCATAAGCATATGCGCTATGTCCCCCTTGTTGGAGAGATGCCAAGAAACCGGCTTCACTTTTTGTAACCAAAATTATGACTTTTTGCCAAATATTTAATGAAATCCCATAACCGAAAAACACAAACAAACAAAAACAAAAACAAAAATAATATCGCATTAGATGGTAATGTAATTTTTATTTTTATTTTGATTAAATGTAATAAGATGTTTAAATAAAATAAAATAAAAAATAAATAAATAAATAAAACAAATTATAATATTATTATATTGTATGATGAGATGTGTTCATATGAATTAATGTAATTTTTTGAAAATATATACTTATAAATACTATTATAATTAATAATTTTGATTTTGGGAAATACAAAAATTATGAAAGTGTATGTGCATGAGTAAACTCTATTTTTATTTGTATGTGTTTAAAATTATATGAAAAAATTGAGAAATAAATATATAGATATAAAGTAATTTGATTGAATATAATAATGATGTGAAAAAACTAAACAATGACGGGTAAAAAATTCTTTATGGAAATAAAGTTAAAGTTGGAATGAAAACCTTACACATTCTATCTAAATTAAAAGGAAAATTATGAAATTTATAATACTTATAATAAACAAAAATATTAGATCAGATTGAATTTGATTGAGTGTAATGCTTCAATTAATTAAGTATGATGTGTTAAAACTAAAATACAATATAATTACAGTATATAATGATGAGACGTGAACATATGATTTAAAAAGGAAATTATGAATTTATACTAAAATAAGGTAATATGAATATGTCGTTTGGGAAACAAATTTTGAAATTTATAATATTAGTAAAAATTAATAATTAAGACATGAGGCAATATGAGTGTAAAGTTGTAGATACTTTTTTCACATGTGGGAATTTTTATTTTACAAGTGGGAAAATTTAGCACTGAAAATAATGATTTTTAGTTGTTATCGGTGAAATAACATGTTGGCGGCCCATATTGATAGGCAACTTGTTTCCTTGGGCTTCTGGGTCGAGGAAGACAAGCTCTTGGCCAAGTAAGAGCAATTTTAGGACATAGTCCAGGGCAAACCCTATACACTTATATAAGAAAAAACAAGTTATAATATGTGAATATGTGAATTTATATATATGATAAATAATAATATTGTATTAAATGGTAAGATGAATAAGTTATGCCTTTGTGTCTTGGGTCGTTACCCTGTTTCCTTACATCCGATGAAGACAAGCTCTTAGCCAAGTAGAAACACTTTTACGGCATAGTCCAAGCCCAAGCCCTAGACACTTATATAAGAAAAAACAAATTATAATATATGATTTTAGACTTCTGTGATCCATATTAATCATAACAAATTCTTTTGGAAACAATCACATAGGAGCAAACCATCCAGTGTGGTTCATCTTCAGGACAAGATGATGAATCAGATCCAGGCATTGAAATAAATAGATGGAGAGAGCAACTAACTAGTCCTTCTAAAAAAACAACTAGTTTGACTAAAATATTTATTTTTCTATTTTTTAATATTTTATTTCTATTTTTTATTTTTATTTTGTTTAACTTTTAATTAAAAAGAATTATTATTATTATTTAATAAATTTAAGTTTAAATGCTATAATAAAATAAATAAATAAAAGAAATAAAAACATATAATAATTATAAAAAACAAAATAATAAATTATATTTATTTAATAACATTATTTTTTATTATAATATCGATATTATTTAATTTTATTATTATTATATAAATATTATTTAATTTAATAATTATATTAAAAAAAATTAGGAAATAATAATATTGTATTAAATGGTAAGATGAATAAGTTTTTGTGTAAGCTCAATTTATATATGAAAAAACAAATGATAATATTTAAGAGTTCAAAATTACAACATAAATATTATGAGGAACATAAATATTATGAGGTCTACAGCTTTGCTTGAGGTGTCATACCTAAAAAACTAGAAAACCAAAAATAAAAGTGAATAGCAGTAGAGTGATTATAATACATGAACCCATCTCGGGAGAGCTTGGTTCTTTGACAACAATGGGCCCTTTATTTCTCCCTAGTGAGCAACCTGGATCTTCAGGAACTCGGATATGTAGGGAGGCCCAAGTAGCCTTTAATGAACCTAGATTTGTAGGAGGCCTAATTAACTTTTAATCATTTATAGAGGTAGATCCAATCCTTTAATTCTAAGTTGCAGCTCATCTAATATAGTAAGATTTATCCCCGAACTTTATGTTAATAAAAGACAATAAAGAAATTAAACTGAAAGAAAAATAAAAAGAAATTAAACTGAAAGAAAAAATAAAATTTTCTCTCGATACAAAATTTAATTTAAAAATTTTACCTGGGTGGAAAACCCATTTGGGAGAAAAACCACTAAGAAAGGGTTTGGTAGATTTTTAGTATCATAATGAAAATCTTCTTACATTCCACTAGCTTCATTCTTTCTCACCCCCAATTCCTTTTAGTGACACCCCTATATAAAAAATATTTCATTACAATACCATGGACCCAATACCATGGGTTGTGGATACCATGGGCCCAATACAAAATTTCTTCCCGAACTTTATTGTTAATAAAAGACAACAAAGAAATTAAACTGAAAGAAAAATAAAAAGAAATTAAACTGAAAGAAAAATAAAATTTTCACGACGCTAGATACAAAATTTAACTTAAAATTTTTAAGTGTGTGGAAAACCCATTCGGGAGAAAGGGTTTGGTAGATTTTTAGTATCACAGTGAAAATCTTCTTACATTCCACTAGCTTCATTCTTTCTCACCCGCAATTCCTTTTACTCACACCCCTATATAAAAAAATATTTCGTTACAATACCATGGACCCAATACCATAGGTTGTGAATACCATGGGACCAATACCATAGGCTTTGAATAGCATGGGCACTAACAACTTTGACTTGATTAGTGGTTCTTTGACAAGAATGGGCCTTTTATTTCTCCCTAGTGAGATCTGGAGGAACGCGGATCTCTAGGGAGGCCCAAGTAGCCTTTAATGAACCCGGATCCGTAGGAGGCCCAAGTAACCTTTAATCATTTATAGCGGTAGATCCAATCTTTTAGCTCTAAGCTGCAACTCATGCAAGATTTCTTCCCAGACTTTATTGTTTTTTTTTTCTAAGTAAGTGCTAATTCTATATTAAAAAAGGAAAATATTTACAGAGCTTTTAGATTTTACAAAAGAGGCCGAGGCCATTCTTTGAGCTAAAAGGCTTGACAATCTGTCTATCCGCCTTTACTTGAAACCCGGAATCACTGTCTGCCCTATGATTTCTTGAAGACAAAAAACTAATAGTCCTGCTGACAGAGATACTGTGGCCACTAATAGAGTAGTGCCATATTACATTGTGAGCTTTAAAGCAAAAAAAGATTACTGCTATGACTTGGAACCAGCAGCAGTATCTGTAGAAAGCTAGAGAGTTGAAAAAGCTAGAGAAAGACATAAGAAACGAAGACATTAAGACCAAAACCAGAAGAAATCACCGGAGTAGATTATGTAAGCTGGCTGGCCGGGTCCGCTGGAATGTTGTCACCATAGCTGGGGGAGTCAATCCAGATGACCATCCCTTCTTCAGGATCAGGGGGAACTGGGACACCTAGGACGTCTTCAGCAACATTCAAGTCTGGAAGTTGCAGAATTTCCTGAATAGAGAGATCGTTGCCTGAGTCCTCCCGTGGTTCTGCTGGCTGCGCTAAAACGCTGGGAGCTGGAACCTCAGCATCGCGTCTCGTCCGGTGAACCAGACCCGTCATATCCGCAATAAAAACATCATTGTCATGAGCTCGGGGAGGGGAGCTAGGGTCCTCTTCCGTGATAAAAACTGAGAAATTTACCACAACTTCTGGATACGCTAGGCGGCTTGGGAAGCGAAAGCGAAAGGATTGATACGTGCCCTGCGGAAGCAAGCACTCCTGCTCAGAATCATCCGTATCTGGTGAAGGGGGCGCCTCGTTGATTGGAGAAACAGGCTGCACACTGCCCCTGTCCGAGCTTACCCTCACCCCAGATCTTCCCCCTCTTCTGGGGATACCTCTATCCCTTGGCATATTGCCAGAAGCAGCAGAACCGCCTTTACTGCAAGAATCTCTGCGAGAATGAGCGGGATAGCTTCCTCCGAAACGCCTGTGCATAATTTGCCCGCGATGAGCCAGAATACAATGGCAGGTTCCTATAAATAATAAAATTGTCATAACTGCAGCGCGTGGGAGTCCCTTGGCACCTCCCCTGCTACCCTTGGAGCTCTGTGCCACCAAACCAGACGTTAATGCCATCCCACGCCTGCTCTGAGTTGGCCTTAAGGCCGCGTCCCGTCGGCTCCTCTGCATTCGCTTGAAACCTTGCGCTGCCCCTCCAGGAATGAATGCTCTCCGACGCCGTTCCGGTAGCATCCTTAATGCCATGTCCCGTCGGCCCTGCTGCTGAGTTAATGCTGCCGTCCGATGACCACCGCGATGACAACAATACTCACAGCAATTACCAAAGCTCTCCACGCGCAGGGGATGAGGATCCGTCCTGCCTCCCAGTGGCTTAAGCATTGGAGTTAATGCCAAGTACTAACACCCACATCCGGGTTCCCAGACTTTATTGTTAATAAAAGACAACAAAGAAATTAAACTCGAAGAAAAATAAAAAGAAATTAAAGTCAAAGAAAAATAAAATTTTCACTACCTTAGATACAAAATTTAACTTAAAAATTTTACCTAGGGTGGAAAACCCATTTGGGAGAAAAACCACTGAGAAAGAGTTTGGTAGATTTTTAGTATCACAATGAAAATCTTCTTACATTCCACTAGTTTCATTCTTTCTCAGCCGCAATTCCTTTTACTCACACCCCTATATATTTCATTACAATACCATGGACCCAATACCATGGGCACTAACAACTTTGACTTGATTTGGTCTCATGCCTAACAATATCCCACTCCTGGTTCTTTGACAACAATGGGCCCTTTATTTCTCCCTCGTGAGCAACCCAAAGAGGTCCAAGTAAACTTTAATCATTTATAGAGATAAATCCAATCCTTTAGCTCTAAGTTGCAACTCATCTAATATCAACAAGATTTCTTTCTGGACTTTATTGTAATAAAATACAATAAAGAAATGAAACCGAAAGAAAAATAAAAAGAAATTAAACTGAAAGAAAATTAAATTTTTCACAACGGTAGATACAAAACTTAACTTAAAAATTTTACCTGGGTGGAAAACCCATTTGGGAGAAAAAACATTGAGAAAGGGTTTGGTAGATTTTTAGTATCACAATGAAAATCTTCTTACATTCCACTAGCTTCATTCTTTCTCACCCGCTATTCCTTTTACTCACACCCCTATATAAAAAATATTTCATTACAACACCATAGACCCAATACCATGGGTTGTGAATACCATGGGCATTAACAACTTTGAATTGATTCGTCTCATGCCTAACAATCTCCCACTCTTGGTTCTTTGACAACAATGGGCCCTTTATGTCTCCCTATCTAGAGTAACCCAGATAGCCTTCAATGAACCTGGATCTGTAGGGAGACCCAAGTAGCCTTTAATGAACCCGGATCCTTAGGAGGCCCAAGTAACCTTTAATCGTTTATAGACTTAGATCCAATCCTTTAGCTCTAAGCTACAACTCATCTAATATCAGCAATATTTTTTTGTCAGACTTTGTTGTTAATAAAAGACAAGAAGGCCCAAGTAACCTTTAATCATTTATAGACTTAGATCCAATCTTTTAGCTCTAAGCTACAATTTCTTCTCAGACTTTAGTCTTAATAAAAGACAAGAAGGAAATTAAACTGAAAGAAAAATAAAATTTTCACCACGGTAGATACAAGACTTAACTTAAAAAAAAATTACGTGTGTGGAAAACCCATTTGGGAGAAAAACCAGTAAGAAAGTGTTTGGTAGATTTTTAGTATCACAATGAAAATCTTCTTGCATTCCACTAGCTTCATTCTTTCTCACCTCCAATTCCTTTAACTCACACCCCTATATAAAAAATATTTCATTACAATACCATGGACCCAATACCATGGGTTGTGAATACCATAGGCACTAACAACTTTGACTTGATTTGGTCTCATGCCTAACAATCTCCCACTCTTGGTTCTTTGACAACAATGGGCCCTTTATTTCTCCCTAGTGAGTAACTCGAATCTGTAGGGAGGCCCAAGTAGCCTTCAATGAACCCCGATCTGTAGGGAGGCCCAAGTAGCCTTCAAGTAGCCTTTAACGAACCTGGATCTGTAGGGAGGCCCAAGTAGCCTTCAATGAACCCGGATAGTAGCCTTTAACGAACCGCCCAAGTAACCTTTAATCATTTATAGACGTAGATCCAATCCTTTAGCTCTAAGTTGCAACGCATCTAATATTAGCAAGATTTCTTCCTAGACTTTATTGCTAATAAAATACAACAAATAAATTAAACTGAAAGATAAAAGACAACAAATAAATTAAACTGAAAGAAAAATAAAAAGAAATTACACTGAAAGAAAAATAAAAAATTCAAGACCGTAGATACAAAATTTAACTTAAAAAATTTACTTGGGTGGAAAACCCATTTGGGAGAAAAACCACTAAGAAAGGGTTTGGTAGGTTTTTATTATCACAATGAAAATCTTCTTACATTCCACTAGCTTCATTCTTTCTTGCATGGAATTCCATTTACTCACACCCCTATATAAAAAATATTTCATTACAATACCATGAACCCAATACCATGAATTGTGAATACCATGGGCACTAACAACTTTGACTTGATTTGGTCTCATGCCTAACAATCTCCCTCTTAGACCAAATAGAAGCTTGAGTGAATGTTTTTTACATTGTTTTCTCTTCTTGTTACTAAGCCTTTCCCAAGATGCATTTTATCACATTTGCATTACTCTAACGATGGTTTATGCCTCACAAAGTCTTCCTTAACACATCAACTGGATTTGTTGTAGTGTGTATTTTCTCCAATTGTAGTGCCCCCATCATTTAACAGTTCACGGATCCAATGATATTGAACATCAATGTGCTTTCTCTTAAAATGGTATGTTGGGTTTTTAATAAATGAATAATGTTTTGACTATCACAATGCAACAAATATTTATTTATTTTTATTCCCAACTCTCCTAAAAATAGTTGCATCAACAACATCTCTTTGCAAGCTTGAGTGGCAGCGAACAACATCTCTTTGCACGCTTTAGTGGCAATGATTTATTCTGCCTTTGTTGTGGATAGGGCCACTACATTTATTCTGCCTTTGTTGTGGAGAGGGCCACTACATTATGCAATTTGGACATCCAAGATACCAGATACCATTGCACCTGCAAAAATACATAAATAATCAATGGTGTACTTTCAAGTATCCACATCTCCAGCCTTGTTTGCATTTGTGTAACCTTCAAGAACAACATTGTTAATACCAAAACATAAACAATAATTACTATTACTCCCACTAAATGTGCAATATATGGATGAGTACATACCATGGCATACATCAAGCTACCAAAAACTAAAGCATAATGGATTTTACTCACTTCCTCCTTCTTGTTGTCATCATAAGAGCACAAATCAACACTAAGTTTGAAGTGTGATGTTAGGGGCGTACCAACTAGTTTGAAATCCTTCATATTGAACATGTCTAACACCTTTTTAATATATTTTTCTTGTGATAGCCACAACTTTCTATTCTTTCTGTCACATATAATCCTCATGCCTAATATATGTTGTCTTGGACCTAAATATTTCATAGCAAATTGACTACTCAAATCCTTCTTCAACTTATTAATCGTGTTCTTATCATGTCCAACAATTAGTATATCATCCACATATAACAATGGGATAATATACTTTTCTTGGTCATACCTCTTGATGTAGACACAATGATAAAATTCTAGTCTTTTGAAGCCATACCCCAGCATAAATGAATCAAATTTCTTGTACCATTGAAGAGTTGCCTGTTTTAGCCCATAAAGGCTCTTCTTCAACCTGCAGACAAGGTTCTCTTTACCTTTTACCTTAAATCCTTTTGGTTGTCACATATAAATTTCCTCCTTTAATTCTCCATGAAGAAAATATGTCTTCACATTTAATTGTTTACATTCCAAGTCCAAAGTTTGAGCAAGACCAAGGATAACTCTCATGGATGACATTTTAACAACATGTGAAAAAATATTTGTAAAGTCAACACCTTCTTTTTTTGCAAACTCTTTCACCACCAACCTTGGTTTATATCTTTCCTTATTCTCCTCACCCTCATGTTTAATCCTATATACCCATTTGTTTTGTAGGGAATTTCTTCCTTTTGGAAGCTTCACTAACTCCCAAGTTTTATTTTCCAACAAAGAGTCCATTTCTTCCTCCATTGCTTTCTTCCACTTTTTTCTAGTTTCCACTTCACAAGCTTCCTGAAAACAATTAGGTTCACCTTCATCAATTAGCAAAATATAATTTGAGGGTGGATACCTTTGTGAGGGCTTTTGAGGCCTAATAGACCTGCGAACAAACTATGGTGGTGTGTTTTCCACTTGAATTTCTTGTAATGGTTGCGACAAATTTTCTTCTTCTCGTTGTCCATCCTATTCTTGAGTTTGTTGCTCAGATTCTTCCAATGGTGGGATATTTTCTTGTTGTTCTATAAACCTATCAACAATTTTCTTGAGCTTTGTTTCACCTGTAAGCCTTTTATACATCTCAAATTTATTAAATATTACATCCATGATTCTAACAAATTTGTGATTGCTTGGATCCCATAGACAATAACCAAACTCACCATTCGCATATCCCAAAGAAAAAGAAAAAAAAGGTTCTATGCTCTTTGGGAATATGCATAAATGCTTCACATCCAAAAAAGCTATGCAAGAATAATTTACATTTTTACCGGTTCAAACTTCTTTAGGAATACCATCCTCTAAGACTGTAGAAGGTAAGCAATTGATGAGATCACAAGCTATCCTTACAACTTCTACCCATAAATGTTTTTCCAATCCGAAATTTGACAACATACTCCTCACCTTCTCCATAATAGTGTGATTCGTCCTTTCTGCAATACCATTTTGTTGGGGAGTACCAGGCACAATATTTTCACGTTTAATGTCAAACTTATTACAATAATTCTTGAATGCATTAGAGCAATATTCTCCACCATTGTCTGTCCTCAAAAACTTGAGCAATTTATTAGTCTCCCTTTCAACATCAACAAGAAATGTTAGAAATATCTCAAACACCTCACCTTTACTTTTCATAAGGTAGGCCCAAACCTTCGTAATAGAATCATCTATGAAATAAAATATGTGGTTCCTCCTAAAGACTTAACATTCAACAAGCCAAACACATTAGAGCATATTAATTCTAACAAAATTATTTTTCTTCCATGGCTGCCTCTCATAAAAGAAACCCTTCTTTTCCTACCATAAATACAATGCTCACAAAGATTAAGTTCATACGATTTCAAACATGGAAGTAGATTTTTACCAACAATAACTTTTAGTCCCTTTTCACTCATGTGGTCTAAGTGCTTGTGACATAACTCCGCTGAGTTTTCTTCTTTTGCAACAATAGTTGCATCTAATATCTTTTGTTGTTTTCCTCATTGTATACAAGGTTCTTGTCTTGTATCCTTTAGCCAACACCAATGACCCTTTAGTAATTTTCCAACCACATTTCCCAAAGATTGTGGAGCATCCTTCATCATCCAATCGTCTCATAGAGATCAAAATCATACACATCTCTCGGACATGCCTAACCTATTTCAGCAAGATACCATATCCATCCTTTGTCTTGATTCGAACATCTCTCACTCCAAAAATATTACAAAAATGATTATTTCCTAAATGTACTCTACCATGATCAACTTCTTCATACGTAACAAAATTATTTTTGCATGGGGTCACATGGTGAGATGTTCCAAAGTCAAGTAACCAATCAATGCTACTACTATAAATATGTAAACAAGCTTCTTCTATTGAAACAATAAATAAAACATCACTTTCAAAAGTTACAATGTTAATCTCACCTTCATTTGTGTTGCTTGATTTTTTATTTGTGTTGATTGATTTTTTTTCCTTTTGTTCCTTATTCCAAAACCAACAATGATTTTTCTTGTGTCTCACTCTTCCACAGTGAAAAAAAAGTAAGTCTTCTTGTTCTTGATTTCATTCTACCTCTTGATTTTGAACGCCCCTGTCCACCGTGTTCAATTTTCCTTCCACGTTCAACTAAGACTGGAGCTTCTCCTCCATAGTTTTCCACAATTGATTTGCGACACAACTCCTTGTTCATTAAATTGCTATTGACGTCATCAAATTTCACGGTCCCTATAGGTGTTGAAGTGTTGATAACTACTATCAAATTCTCCCAACTATCTAATATATAGCACAATAAGATGGCTCTAATCTCATCATCCAAAATAATTTTGGTAGAGGCAAACTTACTTATGGTTATATTAAACTTATTCAAATGCTCCACCACTAAAGCACCTTCCTTCGTCTTGAGATTGTACAACTTCTTCATCAAGAAGACTTTGTTTGATGTTGTGTTTTTCTCATATAGATCATGCAACTTTTTCCATAACCATTTTGTTGTCTTCTCTTCAGATGTTAAAATATACGTTCTTTGCCAAATACTAACGAATTGTGTCAATGCCTTTTCTGTCCAACTTATTTCGTTATTCATTTGTCATCGATGAGGGCTACTTCGCTACTCCCTCAATCGACAAATATTGATCCTTTAAAATCAATACGTCCTCCATTTGCGCCTTCCAAAGGGAAAAATTAGCCCCATTTAATTTCTCCATATCAGTTAATGTCGCTATCTCCATGCTCATAATAACCTTTCATACACCAAAAATTAAAAGGAATAACCTTGCTCTGATACCAGATGTGAATAAAAGACAACAAAATAAATTAAATTGAAAGAAAAATAAAAACTTTCACCACAATGGAAACAAGATTTAACTTGAAAATTTTACTATATTTATGTGGAAAACCCCATTTGGGAAAAACCACGGGGAAAGGGTTTAGCATATTTTTATTATCACAATTAAAATCTTCTTACATTTCACTCATGTCATTCTTTCTCACCCACAATTCCTTTTACTCACACCCTTATAAAAGGAAATATTTATCACAATACCGTGGGTTACGAATACCATGGGCCCTAACAACTTTGACTTAACTTTCCAAAGCAACATTTTCATGTGCTAGTAGATAGTTATGGTGTACATATACTAAGTGAGTCTTCCCCTTATGTGTTGGAATATTGTATCAACCGAGGTTAAAAATCCATGTATATATATATATATATATATATATATATATATATATATATATATATATATATATACCACGATCATGGGACACATATTCCACACTGAATGGTGGGCAAGACATCCTAGTGTGGGTGTTCATCAGTTTATGATGGCTAAGGAAATTGACAAAGGCAATGGTAAAGGCTTTGGAAAGGCAAAATGGCATTTTGGCACATTTATTTATGAAAATAACGAAAATTAGGAGAAAAGGAAGGTGAAAGGTCACAAGTTGCATGTGAGGAGGAAAATGAAGGAAAATAATGGAAAATGAATAATATAGAGGCCTCATTAATAAAAAGGCTTCTGAGGATCAGTTGGCAAGATTTTGCTCAGCTTTGGATCAAGAAAGGCAAAGAAGGCAAGAGGAAGGAAGGAGCAAGCAAGGAAGAGTAGGATCAAGCAACAACAACAGTATTCTTTGTAGGAATTGATTTGCATGTGTGTTTTCCATGCTAGATTTGGCATGCATGGTATTGCATGTGATTCTTTTGTTTCCATGGCATGGGTTTTTCCAAGTGTGGCAATGTTTTTAGCTTAGCCTTATCATTTCCAGACAGCCATGGTGTGATGGGGTTCTCGTGTTTTAGTTGAGCTAGAGTGCCAAATGGATTCGAAGCTAAGTAAGGTGGATATTTTAAAGAAAGAACACATGGCCTAGTGATCCCTGAACCAAACTATGGATTGCGGTATAGTCAATGGCCTAGTGACACATGAACCGGATTGTGGGTTGTGGTAAAGCCAGGTATTGTGTGTCTCAGTGGGCCTATGAATCCTTACCGGTGAATGGCAGGTATACGATAAATCCTAGAGGTGGTTACCCTTGATTAGGCCTAGGAATCCTTTCCGACGAATGGCAGGATATACAGTAAAGCCTAAAGGGTGGTGTCCCGGTTTAGGGTATAGTGATCCCTGGATCGAACCGTGGATTGCAGCAAATCCTGAGAGACTAGGAGACAGGAAATTTCCTCACGGTGTAGGTGGAAAAATCCGGTGGCAACCATGCTTGTTTTGGCCTAGTGATTTGGTGGAGATCATGGTAAAGCATGTTATTACATGTTTATTATGTTGGTTGAGTGGTTTGGGATGGATTACAGTAAAGCCTAGTTTCTATTGATGAGGGCGAGGTGTTTAGCCTCGGGATACCCCAGTTGGTTCTTTTGGTTTGAGTCCCACATTCATGCTTGGAATATGACATGGGGGTGATTGGATGAAGAGAGATCTATCTCAGCCAATCTATGGTCAGGTAGAACATGGTAGTCTCATACCGGGTTAGCTTTTGCATCATTAATATGAGGTTATTTCTCCTTGTTATTTCATGAGTGTTATATTGTTTTAAATGTGGATTCTATGGCTAATGTATCCTTGATATTTATGTTGTTATTATGTTAGTTATAAGCATGTATTATGACAATGATGATGTATCGACCTCCTCGTGTTTTGATTTGTAAATGAATGAACAATGTATCTATGACCTAATAGATGATAATGCAACTAATGATATAAGTGAACAATGGTTCTTAGCGATTCTCATATAAGTATGAGACCCCTATGCTCAGATCTGTTGTTTACTCTTGTATATTACATAATTGTGATATGTTTGATGAAATGCTTATCATGGCTAGTATGGGTCTAGTCAATCCCTTATTCAAGTAATTGCATTTGTATCATCATTACCTTGTTATCTTTTTGTTATGAAGGTGTCATTGAATTATGGGCAGTGAACTGGGCTATGGGCCTGAAAAAGTGGCTCAAATCCTGAGGATGTTGTTACTTGGGTAGATGTGGGAGGAGGGTGTTATAGAGTGGTATCAGAGCCATAAATTGTTCTCTTTGAGTGGTTTCTGGTTTTCATTCTCCTTGTGTGATATTTGATACCACAAAGTGGTATTAGAGCATGGTTCACCCCTCAGACTAGATGGGTGGTGTGTTGGTCATGCATTCATGTCGGTTGCATATGTGTTCCTTATGCTTGTAGTCCATGTGCTTGTTTCATTTGCATGGTGTTGATGATGGTTGTAGTGATGTCGCCATGTGAAGGTTGATGGTGCTGTCGTGCAATGTGTCATCATGAGTGTATGGTTGTATATGCATTTGTTATGCATGTCAGTGTCTATATGTTGTTATGCATGCATTGTTATGGTGAATGTGGTTATGCATGAGGTCATTCTATGCAATTAGGTCATCATGATGATATTGGTATGTTATTATGCTAATGTGTTGGTTGAGATGGAGCAGGAGATGCATATCATCAAACTGAAATTGCAACATTGGGCCTCGAGGAAAGAGCATGTCGTCATACAGGTTTATATGTTGGTCATGCAAGTATGTAGGTTAAGGATTGTTATATGCATTATGGTTATATGTATGCCTTTCATTCTATTGATGTTATGGTTACATACATGATATATGTTAGTTGATTAGTGTAGTCATATACACATGTGTCAGATAGTCATGAATGATAGTATCCTGTCGTTGTATGCATTATTATTGTTGTTTTATGTTAGTTAACTTGATGATTATGTTATCTGTCATTGATGAATATTTTATATGTTAACTTGTAGTTAGTTCAATGATTATGTTATATATTAGCATGTTATATTTTAACTTGTAGTTAGCTCGATGATTATGTTATATATTAGCATGTTATATGTTAGTTAATGATTAGGGTTATTGCATTAAGATCTTGATGTTATGTGTATCATACTAATTTGGATTGGTCTATGCAAATGGTTAGGGTTATGACATTCAGGTACGGGTTGATATGTTGTGATATTATGTCATACTAATCTAGACTAACTATGCATATGTGATTATTATGTATGAATGATAATTGTTTATGAGTTCATGATGTGAACATGTTAGTTAGTTATTGTTATGGATATCATGATCTTAATTGTGTTTGAGTTGATATGTTGTGAAGTTACATTGTGTTAATCTGGATTGATTATGCATATAAGATTGCCTCCCTTGAGATATATTAAGGTATGAGCTTGCTTATGTTGTCTACTTTGTGCTTGAATGTTTGATTATGTCGTCTATTTGGTGTTTAAGTGATGGTGTCTATTATGTCATCTCTCTGTTGGTGAATGTTTGATTAATTGCATGATATGAGTATGTGTTCAAATGACCTTGTTTTAAGACGATTGTACTAACACATATGTGTTGAGACAACTGACATGTACTCGAGTGTAATAGGTGATAGTTGTAGCATTATGTCTTATGATTGTTAGTTGATTATGACCTGGTTGTTAGACTTGGTAAAGGTTGATTTCAAATTTATAGATATGATGCCTTGATTTGTGGAACATGTGACTAACATGTGTGAACAGTTGCAAGGCAACATGCTTGGTATTAGCATGACAAGGTAACAATTGATTTTCTTATATATACTTAACAGTTGGGTGAAGTGATAGCATATAATAAGACTCAATTGTAGCAAGGTAAATGGTAAAAGAAAAGGAATTGGGCAAGAATTACTTTGGCTATGTTTGGAAACCCTAATTCCAAATGAATGAGTGTTTTTCATACATGAAGCCTTCTTAACCTTGATTTTTTCTGACATTATGCGGATATGTGCTATAGTTATGAACATGTATTTGACAAGTACATCAACTAGTTGCTAGTTATAACTGGATCCATCAAAGGATTGGAGTCCCTTGAGAGATGGCTTGGATGTGTTTAGTTGCAAGCAACGTGCTTGACACAACAAGGTAAGGTAACTGGTGTATTGTTATGTTTATTAATGAACTGATAGTTATGTGTTTATGGCAATATGATGAAGGGGATTGCATGGCAAGAGACTACCATGAAATTTTGAAGAAGGCTCGGGTCGAGCTTTCCTTTGGAAGCATTGGGAACCATGGGGATTGATTCATGGTGTTTGTTGTTAGTCTTGTGCTTTTGGTATTTTGTGATTTGTTGTGTTTGATTGCGACTTGTTTATGTCTGGTGCATAGCTATGCCATTTTGGTTGTGGTGTCATATCATTGTTGGTTCTTCGTGTTTTTTTTTCTTGTTTGTTTATTATTCTTACCTTTTATGTTTTGAGAGTCTTGGGGAATTGGTTTGTAAAGAGGAAAATTAACGGAGCTCGAGAAGATCTGAATGAAACCCAACAAGTGATGTAAGGCCTGAATGAACCTCAGTGCATGTATAAGGGCAGTTGAAGGCAAGAGTATGATAATCAGTTGGATTGGTTGGGTATATTGGTGTAAATGGATGATGCCAAAACATTAATGAGAAAAGTAACAAGGAAAGGTAAATTAAATAGATTTGAGGCGTCAAATGCCTTGGCTATGTTGGGAATGATTGTTCTCAATGTCGTGCATGGTGTGCACAGATAAAGGGAGTCCTCTTAACCTTGAAATTATGTTATCTAGTAATTATGTTATGATCATGATTATGCTGGTGTTTTATATATATATATATATATATATATATACATGTGTGTATGTATCTATGTCACTGTCTGACAGGGTTGTCAGGAATCATTCTTGTGGAAGAATTATTGCTTACACAGGTGAATGACATGAAGAGGTACCTGGTTTGTGAGGAATCAAGTGGGAAGAGTAGTCATGACAAATATATGAGGTTAGTATCATTTGGATATGAATGATATTGTATGCTTGTATTATGCCGATGTTTATGTTATGACAGGTAACGCCGAAGGATACATCCGCAAAATCAAAACAATGTGCTTTGTGGCATGCTAGGATAGGCATGGATGGCAGAGAGACACTAGAAATAAGGTTGCTTGGTAGAGACAATGTGGTTTTGGATGTGTGGCACTACTGTTGTGCATATGTTGTACATGTTGCATCTGTGATGTTGCATGCATGAGATGTTGTGTATATATAGTGTGTGTACATGTTGTTTATGCAATATTATGTACAAGGTGGTATAAATAGTGTTGTGTGAATATTGCATATGCAGTGCTAGGTATAGATGGTGCTATGTACATATTGGATATGAAGTGTTGTGTACATATCGTACAATGCACATGTTGGATATGCAGTGTTGTGTACATGTGATGCTATGTACATGTTGTATATGTAGTGCTATGCACATATGATGTTGTGTGCATGTTGTACATATGGTTTTGTTTCCAAGACTGTACATGTGGTGCTATGTGCACGTGGTGCTGTGTACATGTGGTACAAGTGGTGCTATGTGTAGGTGGTGCTATTTACATGTCGTGCATATGGCGTCGTGTAAATGTGGTGTCATGTACATGGCATGCATGTGGTGCTATGTACATATGGTATTGTGTACATGTTGTACAGGTGGTGCGGTGTACATGTGGCATTGTGTACACGTTGTGCAGGTGGTGTCATGTACATGTGATGTTGTGCACACATTCTGCATGTGGTGTTGTGTACAGGTGGTATTGTGTAGATGTTGTACATATGGTACTAGTGTACATGTGGTATTGTGTGCATGTCATACATATTGTGTTGCGGGCATGTGGTACTATGTATGTGCATTGTGTAGTTGTGGTATCGTGACATATGTATTCATTGCGTTATACTTTGTGTACGTATTTGTGTTGTGTTGTACACTGGGCGTAGGTGTATTTATTATGTTGTGGTGTACCTCGGATGTAGGAGTATGTATTATGTTGTGTTGTACACTAGATGTAGGGGTATGTGTTGTATGTCAGGTGCATGTGCATGTATTGCATGGTGTTGTATGTCGTGTGTGGTTGTATGTGTGTGATGCACACTATGGGTATGTGTACATGGTTGAGGAGAAGGCATTGAGTGTTTGTCGAGTGTGGCAATCGATTTGGTGTGCATACAGAATAAGGACAAAGGTAGAAGCTAAGGATTGCTTAAAGGATAAGTATCAGTATTTTATTTCAGTTTTATTATGCATGTGATTTATGATTTTGGTTTATGATGATTACACGTGATCTATGATTCTAGTTTACGATGGTTACATTTGATTATGATTTTGATCTATGATGGTTGTGATTTGAACTAACCTGATGTGATATGTTCATACATAATGATTTGATCAAACAATTAGTTTGACTTGTTGTGACAGGAAGTAAATAGGATTGCAAGTGTAACTTATTGACGAGCTACCAATGAGGTATGATGTGAATTTATTTCAATTTCTTTTAAATCTAACAGAAGTTATGTGCTTAGTACAAGAAGCATAGAAATGCCCGGTTGGGTGCTGAAACTGACTACAAGAACTAGCCACATCAATGAAAGGAATTGGAACAGGCAACAATATGTTGGTAAAGCATTCACGAGCAGGGCCATTGTTGGACATTAGTGCCCAATAGTCTCCATTGATTTCCATGAGCATGCTATGACCGATTTGATGGTTTTGAGGTAGGTATAAGCCTTGGTTGTTTGACTTTCCGACGTGAGGAAGCCTTGCCAAGGGATGGATTGTCCGGGATAGGGGATGTCGAGGAACTTGGAAGGTGAGTGACTACACAGAAAGGGGTGATCGGATTTCCCAAGGGACTGTGTAGTAGAAAAGGGAAGGTCGGGGGATGGATTTGTGTTGGTCATCAACATTGCTAGATGGAATCATATGCACATTGGTAGTGCGCCCTAGAACAAGAGTCGGTAACTGTTCACTGAGAGGACAAGTCGCGCTGGATTGTATCGCTAGAAATTGGATGCAACTTTGACTTTGACAGTGGATTCTAGACTTCCTGGGAAGGAGGTAAATCTTGGTACTACTTTTGAGGGTGGAGGTGTGAGCCTTTGGATTACCTTGTTGCGAATGCGGACATCGTATCCTTTATTTGTTGGTTGAGCAAATGTGTATATGTGGTTTTTATTATAAATATTGTAATGAGTGGTGCTATAAAGCTTCAGTGAACGATATGTTTGTCATGTTTTAGCATATGGTCATTGTAAATACTGCAATGAGCTATGTTATAAAGCTCCATGGGTAGTAGACTAGAGTTTTTCTTATTCCTTGGTTTTTCTTAAAGTAGGTTTGCTTTGGTTGCATGATTGATGGACTTTCCACCCGAAGACGGAAGCGGGATACTGTTCTGATCTAGGGTTTTGCTTTAGGGTTTGTGTAGTTGGTTACCATGGCGAGGCGAGGAGGAGGGAGTTCTGCTCCCTCCTACAGTCAAGTAGTTGCGGACAGAAGTAAGGGAGCTAGTTCCCATCGCTTCAAGGAACCAGCGAAGGTGGCAACATATATTACGGATAATGAAAAATCAGGAATATCAGACCTCAAGAACAGGAAGAGAACCATGAGGAACATAGTAAGGAGAAGAGGACAGAGGGTAGCAATCAGAAAGTTGCTCCCATGAAAATATCAAGGGCATGTAAACCCAAGGCGACCACTATTCCTCGAGTCGTTTTAAGTGACCCAACGCTGCAGGTGCACAGAGAACACATGGCGGAATATGTTGTTATCTGTAAATTCATGGGGATCTGGCCGATGGAGAAGGCTTTGCAAGCATGGATAAGGAACCACTGGAAACCAAAGGGGAAAATTGACCTTCACCTTGGGTCCAAGGGTTTCTTCACGACGGTGTTCACAAGCCTAGAGGACAAAGACAGAGTGTTCGAAGGAGGACCCTATTTTTACGCGTCTGCAGGCCTTTACATGAGACCATGGGTAATGAACTTTGTCCCAGAACGAGAGACTTTCACCTCGGTACCGGTATGGATAAGACTCTACTCCCTTCCTTTAGATTATTGGCTGCCAGAATCTCTAAAGGCTATCGGTAACAAGCTAGGGCATTTTATAAAAATCTCAGATACTACTCTAAGAGGCAAATACACTTCCTTTGCCCAGATATGTGTGGAAATGGACTTATCTGGGGCACTTCCGGATGAAATCATTTTGGAAGTGTATGACGAGGAATGGGTGCAAATGGTAGACTATGAACACGTCCCATTCAGGTGCCATAAGTGCCATGAACACGGGCACCTATACAGGGATTGCCCTTTGAACAAACTAGAGAGCAACACAAAAGCCACCACAGGCAAGGATCCCGAAGGCTTTACTAAGGTAGGGGGTAAAGGGAAAGGAGGCAAGAGGTACCAAAAGAAAAGTACTGAAGATGGACAAATGAACCACAATAGTTTCAAGATCTTAGAAGAAGAAGTTGAAAACAATGGGACAAACCAAGAATCGGAGAATATTCACAATGAGAAGGAAGGGGATGCTAACATGGAGGAGATACCAGAAAACAACAAACAAATGGATGATTTGCCAAATATGATGGAGCTTAGCAGGGACCACGAGATGACTCCAAGTGAGGCAAGAATGGAAGACCATGAACTGTAGGAGATTCTAGAGAGGGAGAATTTAGATCTAGAAAATTTTCTGGAGCAGGGAATCACCAAAGGGGTTGACTCTCTGCCAAAAGCGGAGTTTGACAGGGTTCAACAGCTCTTCCTCTGGAGATCACAAACAAAGTGCTCTGGAGTCAAAAGAAACCATGACAACCAAGAGAACAGGGGAGTGAAAACGATGGAGGATACACCGATGCTTTCTTCAAAGAACCCGGGTAGGAAAAGAGGAAGGAAGAAACAGAATGAGCTGTTGTCCGAATGTGGAAAACTTATGATTAACTCAAGTAAGATGAAGGATCTTACCAGTTACTCCTTTACAAACCTTTCTTAATGAAGCTTACAACCTGGAACATTAGGGGTCTAGGAAGTAAAAGGAAACAAAGAAATTTTAGTAGTCGAATAAAAGAAGAAAAATCAGATATGATTTTTATTCAGGAAACAAAATGTTCGATGGATAAGATCAGAGAGATACACAACAAATGGTTAATCAAGTATGAGTATCTAGAGGTAAAAGAAGATAACTCGGTGGGGGGGATTCTCACTCTATGGGATCCTCAAAAACTTGGAATCCTGGATGCTGAAGCTTCTAGGAATTATCTATCGATGGTGATTCAACCTTTGGGGGATAAGGAGATCTACATGATCACTAATGTCTATGGCCCTAAAAAACTAGAAGACAAACTAAAGCTTCTCACATCCCTTAAGGAACTGAGGGAGAGACATCCTAATATGCCTTGGATTCTGGCAGGGGATTTCAATATGATCAGATCTCTTACAGAAAAAAAAAGGAGGTACAAGGAAACTAGGCAGGGACTCCATTGCCTTCTAGAACTTCATGAATAACATGGGGCTAGTGGACACAGAAACAACAAATGGCATTTTTACTTGGAATAATAAGAGAGGAGGAGCTTCTCAAGTTGCCTCTAAATTAGACAAATTCATAATCTCAGAGGAACTCCTTATCAAAGGCCTTGATATGTCAGCTTTAATCCTTCCCTTCGGAGGCTCAGACCACTGGCCTATCCAGATGGAAGCTACTTTTATGGGTACACCAAGGAACAAACCCTTTAGGTTTGAAAATATCTGGCTCTCTCACCCTGACTTCACCAACAATATTGACAAATGGTGGACGGAAGATAGGCCTGTTCAAGGCACTAAAATGTTCATACTGCAGTAGAGACTCAAGCACATCAAATCTAGGCTTAAAGATTGGAATAAACAAGAGTTTGGCAATATTTTTAAAGCCAAAAAAGAAGTTGAGAAGAAAATCCAGGAGATTAATCAGATCAACATCCTAGAGGGTTTTATCGAGGAAAGGAAAATTCAGGTTGATTCTCTGCAGAATGAATGGGAGGATCGATGCTTGCAAGAGGATATTTTATGGAGACAAAAATCGAGGGTGTAGTGGATTAGAGAAGGAGAAAGAAACACAAAGTTTTTTCATAGATCAACTTTGGATCACATATCTCATAACAGAATTTCCAAACTCAAATATTCTCAAGGGAAAGAGCTTGTCTCACACATAGAAATAGAATCTGTCCTAGTTCATCACTTCTGTAGCATAGCAGAGGAGCCTCTCGTTGACAGATCTCGGTTCATTAACAAATTCACAAAGTTCATTCCTAAACTTGTAACCAGGGAAGACAACCACAATCTTAACAGGCCAGTGTCTAAAGAGGAGGTTAGTGAGGTCATCAATGAGATGCAAAACGGGAAAGCTCTTGGCCCTGATGGTTTCAATGTGGATTTCTTCAAAGCTTGTTGGAAAACAGTCAAACAAGATATCCTTGAGGTTGTGGAAGACTCTAGAAGATCCAAAACTATTTTGAAAGCTCTTAATGCCTCTTTCATAGCTTTGATTCCAAAGCAGGAAAAAGCTATGACACCGGATAGATTCAAACCCATAGCTTTATGTAATGTGGTGTACAAAATTATCTCCAAGGTGATTGCTAACAGACTAAAGCCTCTTCTTCCTGCTCTCGTTTCAGAGGAGCAAACTGGTTTTATGGAAGGAAGACAGATTCTCAACAACATCATACAAGCACATGAGGTGGTACACTCTCTTAAGAGAAAGAAGCAAGCTGGTATGATAATGCAACTGGACCTAGCGAAATCTTATGATAAGCTAAGTTGGGCATACATCAAGGAGGTGTTAAGAGCTTATGGATTCGACCACAACTAGATAAGATGGGCTATGTCCCTTGTATCCTCGGTTAGTTTATCAATTCCGCTTGATGGATCTCCCTCTAGAACCTTTATACCTTCTAGGGGTCTTAGACAAGGGGATACGCTCTCCCCCTTCCTTTTTGTTCTCATGATGGAAGGACTAGGTAGAGCGATCAAAATAACAAATGGTGAAGGAAGAATCCAAGGTCTGAAACTTACCCCGGATGGGGATGCCTCTACTCATCAACAATTTGTGGATGATACAATGTTGCAGGGCATTCCTACGGTCAAAGAAGCCAGAGCATTCAAACAAATCTTGAACGACTTTGCTTTGGCGACTGGTACAGAGGTAAACCTTGAAAAATCAAAATTTTTCTTTTTCAACACTGACATTGCTATTTAGAGGAACCTCACCAGAATTCTAGGGTTTCAAAGAGCTCAGTTACCTTCCAAGTACCTTGGAATGCCTCTTACTGACAAACCTCTGAGTAAGGGAGTGTGGGAACCAGTCACTAATAAACTTCAAGATAAAGTCGAGAAATGAACCTGCAGGTCTTTGAACTTGGCAGGGCACCTTGTGCTTACTAAGGCTATCCTGCAGGCTATACCCATATTCATGTTTTCAGTTCTCCCTGCTCCCAAAGGTGTCATACAACAAATCAGAAGTATTCAAAGAGATTTTCTTTGGGGCAATGGGGAAGAGAAAAAGAAGTGGGCGCTGGTAGCATGGGACAAGCTCTGCAAACCTAAGGCCCATGGAGGTTTGGGGCTTCATGACCCTCAAATCCTAAGCAGAGTTTTAGGAGAAAAATTGTGGTGGAGGTGGCTCAAGGAATCAACTACTCCTTGGGCCAAGTTTTGGAAGCAGAAATATGCAAGTAATTGGCAGGAGAGGGATCATATCAGAATGTCAGGGCTCATCAAGGGCTCCCACATATGGAACCTTGCTTGGGAGAATAGAGGCGTTGTCTAGAGGCATAGTTTTTGGGAAATCAAAGATGGTAACCTTGCTCGGTTTTGGAAGGATAACTGGCAACAAGAACCAAATATGTTTAGAGAAGAACTAACCGCTCTAAAAAATGACACCAATAACAAAGGTTTACTCATGGTAAGTGACTTCTGGGAGCAGGAAAGGGACAATGAAAAATGGCGAATATGGAAGAATCAAGGATATAGTGAAGAGATCCCTTTGAAAGCCCAGATGGACCCCCTTGCTCTTGACTTGGAGAAGTGTGTCTTCCTCATCTGACCAACTGAGATGGGGTCGAAACACTGAAGGTAATTTTAACCTCAAAGAAGCTAAATGCATTGCCATAGGTTGTGATTATCCAAACCCTAACCAGGTTTGGAATAACCTTTGGAAGAACTCACAGTGGATGAAAGTCAAGTTATTCATGTGGTTAGTGCACCAAAAGAAAATTCTCACTTGGGAGAATCTTCTAAAAAGGGGTTTTGTTGGCCCATCCAAATGCCATCTATGTGGCTTACAGGAAGAAACGATGGAGCATTTACTAAACCTCTGCCCCTTCACCTCTACCTTGTGGGATTGGGTGGCCTCAGTCTTCAGGCAAACTAATAGAGACGGGCTTAGCATCACCAACACCTTGAAGAATTGGAGGAAATACTTCTCCGGTAATGAAATCATTAACAAGGCTTGGACTCTGCTTCCAGGCTTTATTATATGGGATGTTTGGAAAGAACGCAATGGCAGGATTTTCAAGAACAAAAAAGGCTCAACCCAGAACATCATTACCCAAATTCTAAGACAGATCAAAGATACAGTAAGAGCCCTTTTGTGGAAAATTCCTTAGGACCCCCCTTCAGCCTACGAGGCTCACATACTGAGGCAGGTGGATCTCCACTCTTTGGTTCCCCTTGGAACTGTTAAGGGAGGGAGTAAAACAACTACTGGTAAAGATTTCTGGCAGCCTCCTCCTCATGGATTTTTGAAGATCAATATAGACGGGGCCTCTAAGGGTAACCCAGGGATGGCTGGTTTTGGAGGTGTCATAAGGGATGAACAAGGGAGCATAAAGGACATCTTCCATAGTCATCTAGGGACTGCCACAAATAACATGGCGGAGCTAATGGCCTTAGAACAGTGCCTGGAAAGCCTGATTGAGTTAAATTTACACAATGCCATCATTGAAGCTGACTCAGAATTGGTCATTAATGCAGCCAAGAAAATGTGTAATGGAACGACATTTGGAAAAGTGTCGAAACACTGGAGGCTCTTGTAAGTCTTTCAGCATATTCATTCCCACTTGCGAACCCTAAGAACCGTCAGGTTTGTTCGTGTGCGAAGGAAAGCAAATTTTTTAGCTGATCGGTTGGCGAATGAAGGCATGATGTGCAAGGAGAGCCATATCTGGTATGACAGGGATTCTATACCCTTTGGTAACCTGAGGGACGATTGTTATCGACAGGTGGAAAAAGACATGGAGTACTTCCAGATCATGGAAAATAAGCAGGAGGGAGACTAGTGGGTGCGGGCAAGCACGGGAGTCCTGGAACCTGGATGAAGTGCTGGCGTGATTCCTAACCGTCATTCCTATCATAAATACTTTCACCTTAGCCAACTATGGAAGTTAAGGATGTGTTAAACAACGTGCTTGTTGAAGGGCCGCAGACCATAGGTTTTGTTGGCCTTCAACATCGAATGGATATCGGGTTCAATTTTGATCGGAGGTTAAGGGGTTGAGTGGACCCGATATCTTTTTAGACCAAGGCTATAATCTAGATCGGGTCCAGATAGCGGATAATTACTGTGTATGTTTCTGAAGCGATATATTGTGGACCGTCACATTTAAAGGGTTTAGATCAACGACGCAGGATCAACGTGCAACTCGGTTGATCGGAGTGAGTATCCACCGTCCGATTAAGGTTAGCTCGACGGTGGATCTCGGGAGTTCGCGGTTGATCAGAGTAAGTATCTACCGTCCGATCGAAGGCTAGATCGATGGTGGATCTTGGTAGTTCTCGGTGATCAGAGTGAGTATCTACCGTCTGATTGAAAGGTCGATCGATGGTGGGGTTAGATGGTTAAGATTTGGGGAGATTGAGCAGAAAGACTTGAAGGAGAAGAATTGCGGAGTGAACAACAGTCTGTTCACTTAGGATTTTTGCCCAGGGGGCTGTTGTGGTTATGTATGTAAGGTTTTGGGTTCTGCTAACCCGGTTGTTTGTTATTTTTTCAACTGGTCTGTCTTTGGTTGGTCTTTACAATTGTAAAGACGTGTACAATATGTAATCTTTGTTCGGTTAATTGAAGGTTCCACTCTTACTTGACCCAAAAAAAGAAAACTCCATGGGTAGTATGTTTTGTTTTCAGTGGTCTTGCTAGTTATAAGTGTCATTGAACACCGAGGACGATGTTCCCCCAAGGGGGAGGGTTTTGTAACAGCCGTGGTTAAAAATACATGTAAAAAAAAATATAAGACCATGGTCATGGGACACATATTCCAAGTTGAATGGTCGACAAGACATCCTAGTGTGGGTGTTCATCATTTATGATGGCTAAGGAAATTGGCAAAGGCAATGGCAAAGGCATTGGGAAGGCAAAATGGAATTTTGGCACATTTATTTGTGAAAATAATGGAAATTAGGAGAAAAGAAAGGTGAAAGGTCACAAGTTGCATGTGAGGAGGAAAATGAAGGAAAATAATGGAAAATGGAGAAAATAGAGGCCTCATTGATAAAAAGGCTTCCAAGGATCAGTTAGAAATCTTTTGCTCAGCTTTGGATCAAGAAAGGCAAAGAAGGCAAGAGGAAAGAAGGAGCAAGCAAGGAAGAGCAGGATCAAGCAGCTACAACAATATTATATTATTTTAATGACTAGTACATTTAAATAAGGAATATGATATATTTTAAAGAACTAAATAATGAAAATCTAATGGACCATTAAGTAATTATTACATAATTACCTATTGTAACTAAATTATATAAAAATAGTAGTGACTTATTACCATTCACTTGTATTTAAATAATAATTGAATAATAATAAATCATTTAATATATATTATATAATTACCAATGGACCATTAAGTAATTATTACATAATTACCTATTGAAACTAAATTATAAAAAGAGTAGGGATTTATTACCATTCACTTGTATTTAAATAATAATTGAATAATAATAAATCATTTAATATATATTATATAATGACCTTATAATTAAAATATTAATATTATATTATAGAAGTAATATTAATAATATATCTATTTTTAAACTAACAAATGAATTCAATTATTTAATAATATATCTATTTATTGTTAAATAGATATATTATTTATTAAGATAATTGAATAATAATAAATCAATTAATATATATTATATGATGACCATTATAATTAAAATATTAAATAATATGTGAATAATAATAAATCATTCAATATATATTATATAATGACCATTATGATTAAAATAGTAATATTTGAAATAATATTAATAGTATTTTTATGAATTAACTATTTTAGTGGTTTGACCATGTTCATTAGGAAAAATTAGCCGTTAGCATTATAGCTGTGGGAGTCTCTGCACGCTCTATTTAATCTAGGTAAGCCAGATTGGTTCTTCAACTTGTCCTGACGATGAACCACACTGGTTGGTTCGAAACGCGTCTTCTACTTCTTTTCAGACAGAAGATTGGTTATGTGATTTTGCCGAAGACTATCTTTACAACAATATTCTTTGCAATTATTGTTTTGCATGTGTGTTTTCCTTGCTAGATTTGGCATGCATGGTATTTCATGTGGTTCTTTTGTTGTTATGGCACGAGTTTTTCCAAGTGTGACAGTGTTTTCAGCCTAGCCTTTCCATTTCTAGATAGTCATGGTGTGATGGGGTTCTCATGTTTTGGTTGAGTTGGATTGCCGGATGGATTCGAAGTTGAGTGAGGTGGATCTCCGAAAGAAAGAACACATGGCCTAGTGATCCCTGAACCAGATTGTGGATTGCGGTAAAGCCACTGGCCTAGTGACCCTTGAACCAGATTGTGGGTTACGGTAAAGCCAGGTATTATGTGCCTCGGTGGGCCTAAGAATCCTTGCTAGTGAATGAATGGATATACGGTAAAGCTAGAGGTGGTTACCCTTGATTAGGCCTAGGAATCATTGTCGTGAATGGAGGGATATATGGTAAATCCTAGATGGTGGTGTCTCAGTTTAGGGCCTAGTGATACCTGGATCAGATTGTGGATTATGGTAAAGCCTAAGAGACTAGGAGACATGAAAATTTCTCATGGTGTAGGGAGAGAAATTTGGTGGCATCCATGCTTGTTTTGGCCTAGTGATCTGGTGGAGATCATGGTAAAGCCTGGTTTCTATTGATGAGGGTGAGGTCATTTAGCCTCAGGATACCCTAGTTGGTTCTTTTGGTTTGAGTCCCACATTCATGCTTGTAATATGACACTTGGGTGATTAGATGAAGAGAGATATAGCTTAACCAATATGGTTGGGTGGAACATGGTAGTCTCATACTGGGTTGGCTTTTGCATCATTAATATGAGGTTATTTCTCCTTGTTATTTCACGAGTACTATACTGGTTTGTATGTGGATTCTATGGATAATGTATCCTTGATATTTCTGTTGTTATTATGTTGGTTATAAGCATGTATTATGACAGTGATGATGTATGGCTCTCCTCATGTTTTGATTTGTAAATGAATGAACAATGTATCTGTGACCTAATAGATGGTAATGGAGCTAATGATATAAGGGAACAATGCTTCTTAGCGATTCTTAGATAATTATGAGACCCTTATGCTCAAATCCGTTGTTTACTCCTATAGATTACATAATTGTGATATTTGACAAAATGCCTGTCATGACTAGTAGGGGTCCAATCAAGCCCTTGTTCCAGTACTTGCATTTGTGCCATCATTACTTTATTATCTTTCTGTTCTGAAGGTGTCATTTAATTATGGGTAGTGACCTTGGCTCTGGGCCTGAAAAAGTGGCTCAAATCCGGGAGACACTAGCACATCACTGAGAAAAATAGTCCTTGGATGCTGGCATGTCATGTTGTGGGAGCGTCCAGAGCCCTCTGGACGCAGGCATGCCTAGATCATAGGAGAGTTCGGGGGTTAATTGGTCTAAAAACCTAGTGGGGCCCAGGGGCTAGTTGTCGGAAAGGTTGGGATGGTTCCTGGGAGTCGTCATGCTGATGTGGAAGGTCTGTATGTTGTGTTTTAGTCAACTCCACTCCCTTAAGGTCACATAGGAGGTTGAATTCCATCATATTAGCTTCTCATCACATGTTTACCCCAGTTGGCCTGTTACTTAGGTAGATGTGTAGGAGGGTGTTACAAATATGGGATTCAATCAGCAAGGACACCCGCAATTGCCACATTCAACAAGATTTCACATTCCACCATTTTATCCCTTTCCACCTCAGTTATTTCCTCTTTAACTTGAGGTGGAGTATGATCTTTGTAACACCTTGTTGAGGCCTCTACACACTATTGAGTTTGGTAACCCATCTCACAGTTACAAGCCACTCCTCTTCTATACCTAGCTCGTTATCTAGGCATATTACTAGCAAGCGGATACTGGTATCAAAATTCAGACAAGGAGGGGAAAATCTAGGAGGTAGGCAAGGGGGAGGGGTGGGCTCGAAGTGTAACCCAGAGAGATAAGGAATGAATGCAGGGTCGTGCTAGGGAGGCATGAGAGGTTAGAATAGTCTGGAGTCAACCCATGAATACATCAAATAGAGGAGACACAAGATTTTCCTTCACAGCCAAGCACGAGGAAGGCAAGGAATAAGAAGAAGGTGGTGGGATTTAAATAGTGAGAGGAAGCAAATAAAGAGCGAGTAGACGCTAAACCCCGGATGAAGAGATTGAAAAGCTAGAGTGGAGCTTGGCTCCAAATAAAAACAACATATTAACAATGAATTACACCTTTGAGCTGATAATTGAAACCATAATTTCTTGTTGCCTTGCAATGAGATTCCCCGTGAGAATCTGAGCCCATGAATTTCATTGATTTAATGTCGCAATTGAACTTGGATTGGAG
This sequence comes from Pinus tabuliformis, assembly GCA_031772625.1. NCBI lineage: Eukaryota > Viridiplantae > Streptophyta > Pinopsida > Pinales > Pinaceae > Pinus > Pinus tabuliformis. Next base: position 1,369,477,801 of record CM062818.1, read on the forward strand.
CTTAAAATTTGGCTCATGCCAAAATTTGTTGGTACACAAACTAAATGCACTCCACCTCACAGAATGACGAATTCTCATGGTGCTCTCGATTAATAATAACAACATAATCAAGGTCTAGATGTTTCCACTTGCATTTCTACACTAATGAATGTTGAATTCTCGAACATTAAAACATGATAACGTACACCCTTTTTCATTTACATGGAGTGTGGTGTAAACATGCACAAGTCCTCTCTATGAACTCTTGATTAATTAACATGGGAATTATGCCATGTCTCCCACATTTGTACTTGGTGGGGCATTAGCCATGACCTCCTCCACATATTCCCTTCCAAACAATCAATACTAAAAATTATATATATATATATATATATATATAGGCCAACCTGCTTATTAGTTGGAAGAAGACTGATCCACTGACAATGGGATACTTATCACTAGGATTGAACAAGGCTTAGTTGAGCCTAGACACCCCTTGGGAAGTTAAATTCCCCCAAAATAGCTTCCATTCCCCAGACCCTCCCCATGAGGTTTAAACCTGTGACCTAACAGGGACTAAACCCCACACAAAAAAAAGATCTACACCTCATAAGTTCTAGTTAAATTTATTTTGTTCTCAAATATTTTAAATATAAAATAATTATACTTTTGCCTTTTAAAATTTTAAATATAAAATAGTTATAATCTCACTCTTTTTATTGATCTTTATCACTATTGAAATAAAGTTAATGTAAAAATCTATCATTTTTTATTTGATAAAATGCTACCATATAAGTTAAAGAAAATCATTGGTTTTAATTTTGGGTGAAAATTTAGTTTATAGTATTAAAGATTTTGAAATTCTTAATATGACGGTTCTAAAACGTAAACAAGGATCACTCTTTATGGTACGAGGGGATTATATGAATTTTTTTATGAATTTGTGTATTTTAAATGAGGGGAATTTGTTTTTGGATACGAGGGGATTATATGATTTTTTTTTTATGAATTTGTGTATTTTAAATGAGGGGAATTTGTTTTTGGATTTGGTAGCATCTGAATATGGGTTTTTTGGGAAAGAATTTAAAATTTAAAATTAAATATGTTTAATGCTTAAAAAATTAAAATTAGCAATTGCACCGAAAGTGCAAAGGAATGTCGATAGGAGGAGTGGGTAATGTGGAAGGAAATTCTTACCTTGCACAACATGTCAGGTTGTAACATCGATGCCACGTTATGGGGCACACAATGTCATGCTGAAGGGAACGAACTTTCTGACCTTCGCACCTCAGGGCCACTGCAGTCCTTGCAATCAAAAGGGGTTGTGTCGTTAAGTTCAATGGAAGGACTATTGGAACTATTCCCACCACTTGCCTTCTTATAAACCCATATATTTTTGAAACACACCAACTCCAATAGTGGTTTCAGGAAATAACTTTCAATGCATCATTGCCTTCACTGAGTCGAAAATACACTGACATCTCTAGTATGCCCCTCAAAACAAAAGAAATCTCTGAAATTGTTCTAATGTCTCGCTTCGAGAAAGCTTTGTGGGTTATCGTCTGTGCTACATCTACAACAATTAACATGGAATATTTTTACTTCCTTGGATGCCTATCCAATGTGGGAAGAATGGGCATGGGCTTGGGCATACAAAAGTCCGTGCCTATTCAAGTAGAAAGAGGCAGCATAGACATACCAATGCAAGATGTGAGCTTAAGGGAAAGACAAAGATGTGGGATGTATTTCCTAACAATATGTGTTTCTACAACAACATTGAATTGGCATTAGCCAACTTGAATCTCAATGAACTAATGCTACAACTACTCACTTTTAATGATGGTGATACTCTGCAGGGGTCATCCTCCACACCACTAGATGCAAGTATTAGATATGATCTAGAGAGGGTGGAGGATGGAGTAGAGAGCAATAGTAATGGTGGTGATCTTGATGATTTTGACATCGAGGAGGACGACAAATGGATTTTGATCTTTTTTCCATCTACAATTTTAGTATCTACCCTATTTTTTATTTGTCAAAGGCATTGTCATCTATAGTATCAGTAAATCTATGCCATACATTTTGATTTGATGGCATCAAATAACTCGATGAGAAAACTGAAATTTATGGTTTTAAGTTCTTACCTCTATTTTATGAGTAATGCATATTATGATTTCTTGTGTGTTTAATGTGGTAATTAGTTGTATCAATATTTTGTGGATGCTCTAAAAAAATTGGATCTTTATATCTATATTTTGTTTTTATATTTGTAACACACACACACACATATAATGTTCCTTAGGTCACATTTCAAGGGTCAAAGTGTCCCATGTTGGACACTCATATCCACATGTCCTGTGTATCTTGTATCCCAGCCTCATGTGACTTAATTGGTGACTTTTTAACTTGGTGATACATCTTGAAGGGGAGGATAATGTTACTAGTCTTATTGGAAGCAGTAACAGTGGTGCTTTAGTTGATGAGGGAATGGAATTTTCGATCCCCTTTCCCATACTCACATGTTAAAGAAAAATGTTGCTCATAAATTGATCTTATTTCTCTTGGTTCTATTATATTTATAGAGACACTCACATCTTATACTTGAAGAAAATTATTTGTAACCTAAGCAACTCCTAAGCCCTAATAACTTATCACATTAGAGGGATTATTGGAGGCACAAGCATGGTCTCCCCTTATTTGCTGTCAAATTGGGCTTGGTATAATGGTGCATCAATAGTATTTTCCTTCAGATCACCATGATTCCAATTTTGTGGTTTTCGAGCACTTGAGTTGTGACAAGTTTTTCAGTACATTTGGGGATTCTTCCATATGATTAACTACATATTGCCAAGAAACTAGGACATAGCTAGAATTAGGGCATGTTGTTGCAAGAAGTTGGTTTGAACTCCCCAATGGTTAATTATCCAAACTCATTGTCAGGAATTGAACTTGTTAGTTGGAAACTGCACCATCTTCAATGTGGATATGGATATCTCAAGGGGTATATATATTTAACTACACTATTACCATAAGAGGTTAGGGCTTAGTTGTAATCAACCCATACATTTGCTAGACATTCGTTTGAACACCCCAATGCTAAAAGATCAAAACTCATTACTAGTAATATAAATACATTGGTCGGAAACCGAACTATCATGAAAATTGATATGGACCACCCAAGGGGCAGTGAAATCATGTCAAACCATGATAAGAATGTGCAGACCTAAGAAGTATGGAGTTGTGCTCGAGCCAACTCCCTCAGATTCACCAACTCAAAAGTCAAAAATCAAAATGAGCTATAGAAATATTTTCTAATTATACAAGGCTAAGCAAAGCTCAAAAACATACCTAGGAAGCTTGGTTCCCAAAGATGTGATTTAGATGGTATCTTGCTCAATGCCACGATCTGATCCATTTTGTTGAAGCATAAAAAATGACGAGGAAGGAATATGCCAAATTTCCTATGCAGAGCATTGTTCGCCTTGTGATGGATTTTGGTTTCCTGCATCATTTACCTCTAGGGATGGATGAATTGGTTGATGTTGATTAGGAGTTCCTAGTCTAGAAATAAGTTTTGATTTTTATTCATCATCCTCAAGGTTTTATGTGCTTCCTTCCCGCTTCATCCACTCAAGAAAGAACTCAAATATTACTTGCTTCTGATTACCACACAAAGGATGATTTTGTTGTTGTAAACAGATCAGACTCGAACAATAGGTTACATGAGAAAATCAATTTGGGTACATTGAAACAACATTTGGATGTTCGAATAAAAAACCTTAGTTGCATAGAAAATGGAATTATGTACACTAAAGTCACATTTGGGTGTTCGAGAAAATTCTTGGGGGAAATGCCCAATACCTTTCCTGGGGCCAAGAATACGATGGGCCCCAAGTTTGGATTAGGGACAAGGACGTCCTAAGGAGCTGACGATGATGTGCAGATCCAAGAATCCACGTGATCGACTTTCATACAACCCATTGTGATGCAATAAATATAATCATCAAGTGCTCCCTATACGAGGGAATTCTCGTATTGGGGATCAAAGAGCCCAAGGGGTGAAGCAAATTTATTGAGAGATTTGTCATTGAGATCGAAACCCCACTTGGTGGCCAGAATTTCAGTGAAGGGGCAACCCGTGAAACCTTTGATGGAGTGGCATTGGTGGTGGCTAGTGGAGGCTCCACCATGGGTGTCCTAGTTGCATTCTTAGCAAATAACTGCATCATGGACCACATAGTAAATCATAATAGGTTCACCCTTGCAATTATTGCATAACTGGGATCGAAAATTCTTCTTAGACTAGGAATTGGCATAATGGACATGGTGGTCACATGGCAAGCAAAGCTTGACAGAGCCAGCTCGACAGTAAAAAAACTACATTCGCTTCGCCACATTATGCATAGGGGAGAGGAGCTTGACAGGCGCGACCTCATCTATAGTGGGAATCAAACCCTCCACCTACAGAAGAAGTAGTTTCAGGGCTCCATATAAAATTTAAAAAGATTTTCATGTCTAGATTTTTGTGTATGAAGATGACCAGGGGATGGGGCGATCCATGTCGAGATCTATTAGTCTGTGGGATTTTGTCAGTGGAGAGAATTTAGTAACCGGTTGGCTTTTCATTGAAGAAATTTATGTGGGCGGGTGGGTTTCAAGAGGCAAAGTGGTAACTTTACACACTGCTGGAAGGGAGAGAATCTGTGTTTGGTTGACAGACAAACCCAAAGGATTCTGAGTGTTAAGGAACTGGAAAAGGAAGGTCACTGCATTGTTTATTATGATGGCCATGAAGGCATTGTAGTAAGCTGGGATGGTCGTGTCGTTAGTCCCTGTGACGTAGTTGGGAAATGGTGACAAAGTTGTGATGTGTCAGATTTTGATTGTAGCGAGGCAAACAAAAACGAAGTCCTGCAATTGGTTGGAGTGAACAATGCTTTCCCACCCCAACCTTGCAGAGAAATGCTTGTCGACATATATATATATATATATATATATATTTCCTTTTAAATAATACTCTAATTTCTTTTGAATGGGTTGTTTGACACAAGATAGATGGAGGGGTATGATGTTGTCATTTCACTAGCTACAAGAGGTGGGAAACATCAGGCATTGTTTCCCTCCATAAGTTAAAATGCACCTCCTTCACATTTCAACTTCGATAAACCATTACTTTTCCACCACTCCATTGGTTATGTCACTCAAGTCTAGTTTGATGGAGGGACACTCTTGGTATTTGCAACGTCATCCAGTTGTTAACTCCCCTCATATTTGGAGGACCAACGTGGTATTTGAGTGAATTCCTACTTTGAACATTGGTTATTTGAGGAGGTGTATAATTATAATGGTATGTAGAGTCATCTCCCTGCATGTGAGGAAAGTGGCACACAATCGAGTCTGCATTTGTTTGTTGTACTCTTCGGTTAATGGCATCTAGAATGTGTTTAGAGTTTCAAGACCGACAACAAGTATTTAGACGAAGTAAAGGTAGTTCCTTGGATAATTCAAGCATTTATCTTTTTCACGATTCACCCCCTTGGTGAAATCATTAGCCTTCCTTATAGAACATGTAGCATTGAAGCTATTCTGCTGGTCCATTGAAGCCTTTTCTATACCTTTTTCCTCATTTTTGCCTCACTTTCCTCTTAGTCCTTACTAGCTTTTCTCAACCCCAAGCCTCCTCCCCTCCACTTGTGCCATCTTTCTCTTTGACCTCATCCACCTCCTCCACTATTTCCCTTCGTTCGTAGTCAACTTCTGTCTATGGAAAGCTTGCTCCTCGAGGCATTTTCCTTGTGATTCCACTCAATATCCCTTTTGAGTGGCTACCATGTCAAGGTATAGAGCTTGTGCATGTCATGGAACTACCTGTTATAGAGACATTGGAAGTCTTAGAGACCAACATGCGGTTGAGAGTTTAGTTGCTCGCTATCGTGAGTTTTCCCCACCAAGCATTCAATAGAAGATCATCCAAGTTGAATGCAACATAGAAAATGAGCAACAATGTGTTACTAACTCTAAGGTTCTTGTAGATGTTGTTAGATGGATTCCGGACATGGCCCACTCCCGAGGTCACCTCAATCACTATATGCATACAAATAGATATTTATCGGAATCTCAAACTACTATTGGGCCACACACTGGTGGATAAGAACACTACTAGAGAAGAGATGCTTCTCTAGTTTAATGAATTATAGATATTAATTCACTCCATGGACAAAAAACTAGGGAAAATTGAAGCCCACCTCAGCTTGCCCCCTGATCGAGGTTGTTCTCCAAGTAGTGATGGGATTCTATCCATATTGAAGCTTTTGATTTTGGAAAATCTTTAATGTTTATTATGTAATTTGGTTACTTACTACCAAGTCCCAATTTTTCTTTTCCTTTTTTAGTATAGCCTTAGAGGCCATGTATTTCAACGAGTTTGTTATTTTTTTGGTACACTCTTAGTAAGCTTTTTCTTTTCCTTTTTTTAGTATAGCCTTAGAGACCATGTATTTCAACGAGTTTGTTATTTTTTTGGTACACTCTTAGTAAGCTTTTTGTTTTGCTCTTAATGAACTTGAAATTATATGCATGGTCTAGTTTCCCTAGTAAGCTTTTTCTTTTCCTTTTTTTAGTATAGCCTTAGAGACCATGTATTTCAACGAGTTTGTTATTTTTTTGGTACACTCTTAGTAAGCTTTTTGTTTTGCTCTTAATGAACTTGAAATTATATGCATGGTCTAGTTTCCCTAGTGGCAAGTGAGGACAAATTTCAAGTGAGGACAAATTTCAATCTATTATGATGTAAAACAATGATTTGAAGGTATGGAAACACTTTTACTTATAGTTTGTGAGTGTGTATAATGTTGATTTTGTTTAATATGTATGGTTGAGAGGAAAATTGGTTATCTTCCTTATCAATAATTAAATTCCTATAATAACATATTTACTCTTTTTAATTATATCAACAATATTTTTTTGTTGGTAAATAATTCTCATTATATAAACAAAAATGAAATACATAGAATACAAGTAAGGGAGCTTGGATGGCCACCGTCCACAGGTGCCATACAAGGATGCCGAAGCGAGACTATATGCCCCTAAAAGGGGAAACCAGATAGTCCACTGAAAAAATAACAGTTTAAAGCCATTATTACAACTTAGAGAGTCAAAGAACCAAAGACTAGAGAACTTTGCAGAGCTATCAATTGGAAGCCTAGCGTGGCCCTTCTTAACAACATACTGAAATAAAACCAATAGACAAAACATGCCATACTGAAGGAAAACCTGGTTAAGTTGAGTTGGCACCACGTAAGCTGGAAGGAGCGTGAATTGGTTGCTGTTGAGCATGTTTGCCATTGGTTGGGCCAGTTGAATTTGCATTTCCAGGGTCGGAAGGGTCAGTTACAGGCGATTATTCTATGATGAAGCATCCATATGTATTGGAACAAAGAGGGGACGATCTGTTAACATCCAGTTGGACGTCCATGGGATGGAACGAAGGGGGAGGACCTGTTAACATCCAGCTGGACATCCATGGGATGGAACTAGGTGTCCCGCGACCCACGAGTCGACGAATTATGCCCAACACCCGCATAAATGGTGGATAGAAAATAGGAACCATGTGGGATAGAGACGGAAGCACAAGAACCAGGAGGGGAAGATGATGGAATTTTCGGAGGGAAGGCTATGTTGAGGTTGCGGGAGAGGCGGTGGAGGGAAGAGTAGTTGGTGTTGGTAGTGGCTTCTGCAATATGTCTGATAATGTTGGAGCATTCTCGTTCCTAATTTAGGAGGCGACAAGTGAGGAGATTGCAGAGCGCCCAAAGAGCATTCCTCTTCGTTGAACCTCCTTAGCTTCCAGTTCAGTTACTTGTCGCCAAATGTGAGTCGGGATGACATTGTCGAAAAGAGCAATATACTCTTCCACTGTAGGGGCAACAGGCGGGCGGCCTCGCTCCCTTCCACGACCACCACGTCTAACTTGTCCAGATCATGGGAGCAAATTGGAGGTCAATGAAGTTTGTAGGAGGCACAGGGGTATCAGAGGTCATAGGAGCAGAGCAGGCGGGTAGAAAAGGCTGGGCATAGAGCGAGAGAATCAAAGGAGGAGGAAAAACACTCCAGAATGATGGCATGGTGAGAAGTATAAATGTGCACAAGGTGGTGCCCAGGAGAGCATTGGATCCAAGCGTCCAAGACTGTGGCAAAGGACTGGTAATAAAGGAGAGCAAAGTCATGGTTATGCGAGCGGATGAGGGAAGATGCCAAGTGGAGGGTGAATTCACGGCAAACTCGAGCAAGTGGCCGATATAAAATAGCCGTGTGTTATATCGGCGCCATGTCATGTCGCATTTACTATTCAATAGGGTTGGAAATAGGGCTTTTCTCTGGGCATGTGGTGACAGCTGGATCCTCCAGAAATTATATTAACAATATTATGGTCTTTTCAGAAAACAAATTATATTACGAAAAAAAATAAAAATCATATTATAATATTTATTTTAAAAAATGGTGATTGTATTTAATATGTATGATTAAAAGTAAATGTCGTTATTTTCCTCATTAGTAATTATTTTTTTGTAACAACATATTTGCTTTTTTAAAATTAATTAAGATTAGATTAACAATCTCACTATCCCTAGCCAATGGGGTGCATGGTGATGGTGTGTACTTTTAAGTCACTCCCTGATGTGAAGGTCATCTATTCGAAACTCTTTGGGTAAAAACCCAGTCATGTTAAGGACTAGTGTTGCCAAGCTGAGTGCCATCCCTGGGTGAGTTTGAAGACTTTGATGCCCCTAATTGTAGTTTCTCAAGCTAAAGGTTAAGCCTGTGGTCATTTCTGAAGGACACACACAACTTGACAAAAAAACAAAAAAACAATCTCACTATCTCTTAAATTTAAAAATATTCATTTAGAAAAGTATTACTTTTGAATATATACATATATATTTGTTTGTTTTTCAAGTTGTCTGTGATCTTCCAGGCTTGAGCTGTGGCTTGAGAAACCGCAACCCAGGAGCATCTAATTCATAAAACTCACTAGGATATCGCACCCAGCCTGAGCCACACCGGCCCTAAGCTGATTGGATTTTTAGCATGTTTCCTCCACCTAGTACGCGCGTAACATCTTCTGTGAGGTTTGATCTTGGGTCGCCTTGCAAACGAGATCCATACTCAACTGGTTGAAACTTGACTTAAAATATAATTAAGTGATTAAATATAATAATTCAATTTAAAAATAGTTTATATTTTATATCTTTATTTTTTTAATTAATATAAATAATTATTCAAAAAACAAATACTTTAATATTTTAATTTAATTTTTTTTTTTATTACTTCGTTTTAAAGGTTTTAATTAAAATAATTATGTATTCTTATTTAGAATGTTATATCTAAGTGATATGTAAAGGGTTGGGAACCTTAGTTTTCTGTTAAGCTGAAATGAGCTTACTTTAACATAACATGCATGGAAGATTGAATCCTTAGGTGAGTGGTTGAACTAATGAGAATTGGATCAGCGATGAACACAAAGAGACGAAGAAAGCAACCTGATGAGGGTTAGGGTTTACAGCTGGTGACCTGAAGCCTGAAGCTTCCACACCCGTGACCTGGAGCTTATGCAGTCCTCGGGCCACTGTTGTTGTACGGATAACACTGTTCCAAATTTGTCGTTCATCTGTTGTAGGCAGACTTATTCCTCTTCGGTTCTCTCACCTCCCTCTATCGTTTCACACCACCTACTCTCGGTCTTAACAATGACCGGCATTATTTTTTTTACGACGGCAGCTGGCGTGGGATTTTCAGAGTGGTTATGGAGGATCTAGTAGATTATTCGGAGGACCCTTTGGAGGGCACCCCCATCTGGACAACTCCACATGCAAACTCGTCGGTCCTATATCAGTACAACAATGAGCTTTCTGACGAGATAGAGACGCTGCCCTCTTTCTCAGGACCCTCGTGCTCGGTAGCCACTCATCTAGAGATCACCCCCTCCTGGCTGACTTTCTCATCCTCTCCTACGCCGCTGCTGACCCAAAACCTTGTGATTTTCTCCGAAGGACCCACTCTTGCCAGCTCCTCTTCAGGTTTTGCTTCATTCCCTCCATCAGCAAGCTCTCACAACCCCTTTGTGGCTCCTCCCAGTGATCTCTCAGCTAGGATCCCCTCGGCCTTGTTTTCCTCGGCTCCCCCTTCAGGCAGCTTCACTTTGATTCCGCCAATCTCCGGAGCTTTTCCAGTGGGGCCTTCCTCTGAGCCTTTGAACCCTAACCCTCCCATAACCCCGCCTTCGAGAGGTCCTCAACAGGCTCATTTTGATGTAGGGTTTCAGCCAAGCAAGAAGCAGAGGTGTGTAAGATCTAAAGCACAAGAAGTGTTCCTCAGTTTGGGTGAGGACATCTAGTTGGGAGATTCTATGGAAACAACAGACAGGGTTCTGGTAGGTAGAGTACGAGGAAGAAATTACACAACAGCCAGGTTGAAGCAATGGGTGGCCGAAGTATGGGGACATCATCTAGCTGACCTCCCCTTTGTACAAACCTTTGTCAAGGGATGGTTTGCGCTAAGATTTGCATGAGCTGAACATACAAATTGGGTCCTTTCATCAGTATGGCACATTGAACAGGCTCCTGTCCTACTGTGTAGATGGAATCCACTCTTTGATCCAGAGAGAGAGCATCTAGGAGTAGGCCCACTCTGGGTGCGTCTACCAGGACTTCCCCTTCAGTTATGGTCCGAGGATGTATTTAGGCGCATTGGAAATACCCTAGGCACATACCTGGACCATGAAAAAGCCTATCTGTCAACTGGTATGATGGCTTATGCAAGGATTTTGGTACATTTAGATACCAGGGAGGGATTACAGGAGCACATTACTCTCCAATGGAGAAATTTAACAAGGATGCAGATTTTGGATTACGAAGGGGTGCCCTTCCGTTGTAGAAGATGCCATAAGGTTGGCCACCTCTTTCGGGACTGCCCTCTTAACAATAAGGCAAAGGCTGGGGAGACTGGTAAGGCAACGCCAGCAAGGAATCATCAATCACAAGAAAAGTCCCCACCATCAGGAGAGGCAGAGACACATGCTAACTCTGAAGCAGCCAAGAAGATTCCTACTAAGGAGACCTCGAAGAAGCAGGCCAAGACATAGCATCAACCTCCCTCTCCTCCGCTCACCAGGGCTAGGGCGGCTGCCGGGGCTGTGGTTTCTTCGGGTAAGAGATCCCCCGTCCCCTATACTTCTCAAAATTATGCTCTGTCTAAAAGTATTTCTCTCTCTGCAATTGAAAATTTTAAGGTTAATGAAGGTCTGTCTCAGTCTCCCACCTCTGTGACCTGTCCCCTCCTTCCCCCCTTCCCCTCTGACTCCATTATCCCTCCTTCCATTCCGGAGCTCCCCCCCACCCTTTCCCATGCTCCTGAGACTGGCCCCCCTCCCCCCCATTACCCGACTCGATCCAAGGCGAAGTCTCTTGTCCCAGATCTTCTAGGCATTGGCCTCGATTCGACCCCCTTCCCTCCAAAGCTCCCTCACGGTCGTCCCTCTTCTCTGTCCAAAGATAAATTGCAAGCCGGGGAGGATATAGCCTCAGGGAGGCAAAACACCATCCAAAGGGCACTTAGAGCATTGAACGCCTTGGCAGAACCCCCCCCCCCCCCCATGAAGGTCCTCTCATTCAACTGTAGAGGGCTAGCTAGTCCCGATAAAAAACTAACTTTTCGAAGACTGATCATGGCTGACCCTGTCGATGTAATTCTCCTGCAAGAAACCTTGGGTAGTGTTGAAGCTATCTCCCGCTTGCTTGAATCGATGCTCCCGGGCTGGTCTTTTCAGGCCCTTGATGCATCCGGAAGATCAGGAGGCATTTCTCTAGGATTTAACACCCGGTCCATCAACCTTATTAATTGTTGGGGGGGCCCTGGGCATATTGGGGCAGATCTATTCTTAGCCGACCTGGGCACCGAGATCAGGCTTATTAATGTGTATGGGCCATGCCATCATAGGCCTGAGTTTTGGGAAAATCTTCTGAGCTCTGAGATTTTTCGGAAGGACCTTTTAATTCTGGGAGGGGACCTCAACTTCTCCTTAGGCCACTCGGAATCCTGGGGTCATCATGCCCAGTCTGACCCCCAATCAGATTTCTTTGAGAACATCTTGGAAGCTCATAGTCTGGTGGACATTCCATTAGCAAAACTGCATCCCACCTGGAGGAATAACAGAGCCGGGGAAGACAGCCTATCCAGAAGACTAGACTGTTTCCTTCTCAAGGAAGGCCTTCTAAGCATAGGGCTCAATCTTAGGCAGTGGGTAGGCTCAGGAGGACTATCAGATCATTTGCCTATCTACTTTGAAATCAGAGGGAGGATTGATAAGCCTAAGGGTCCTTTTAAATTCAACTCTTCCTGGCTAAAAGATGCATCCTATGCTCACTTGGTCAAGAATTTCTGGAAGGCCCATCCCCCTGATGCTAGAGGGAATATTGCAGAGGGTTTTGTGCATAACCTAAAAGAATTGAAGAAACTCTCTAAAATATGGGCACACAATAAGAGAGTTCAGGATGACAAAACCCTAAGGGAGACTGAAGCTGAGATTGCTAATTTTGAGAATAATAAGGGAGGAGTTTTCACTTCACTTGAACATAAGGATAAGCTCACATCCTTATATGCCTCTCGAGGCAAAATCTTAAAGGATAGAGAAGAGACATGGAGATTGCGAAGCAGGGCAATCTGGTTGCTTGAAGGTGATGATAACACGAAATTCTATCATAAATTTGCAAATGGGAGGAAAAAATCCAATACCATTTGGCAACTCATTAATGAGAATGGGAACCCCATAAATACATTCCCTCAGCTATCATCACTTGCAACTTCTCACTTTAAGCAGATTTACAGAGCTCCCACCAATGCCACCCTAGCGGAAATTATTCGAGTAGCTCAGCTCTTTCCCTGTTATGTGGATCAAGAGGAGGCATCGGATTTGGTAAAGGAAGTCTCGATGGGAGAGTTGGAGGCTACACTCAAATGTTTCAAGAGAGACAAGAGCCCAGGACCGGATGGCTGGACAGTGGAGTTCTTCCTGGCTTTCTTTGAGACATTAGGCCCAGATCTCCTCAAGGTTGTTGAGGATTCCAGGAGCAAAGGCAAGATGCATGAAGCCTTCAACTCCACTTTTATTGCCCTCATACCCAAATCTGACAACCCAACCTCGTTTGATGATTTTCGACCCATCTCTCTATGTAATTGTATCTACAAAATCATAGCCAAGATCATAGCCAACCGCTTGCGACCTATTCTATCCTCCCATATCTCACCTGAGAAATTTGCCTTCCTCCAAGATAGACAAATCCATGAGGCGGTTGGAACAGCACAGGAGGTTCTTCACTCTCTTCAGACTAAGAAAATGAAAGGTATGATACTTAAGGTTGATCTCTCAAAAGCCTTTGACAGAGTAAGCTGGCTCTACTTAAGAATGCTTTTAACTCATATAGGGTTCCCATTTGTCTTCATTAAATGGATTATGTGTTGTATCTCTAATATACCTTTTAGTGTGTTGGTAAATGGAGTGGCTTCTCCTTTTTTTCACTCAGAAAGAGGTCTTAGATAGGGATGTCCTTTATCCCCATTGCTCTTTCTGCTTATCATGGAAGGACTTAGCAGGCTCATCAAAGAAGATCACTCCAGAGGTAGACTTCAAGGGATCAAAATCACAGATGGATGCATTCTGACTCACTTGTTATTTGTGGATGATGTCTTGATCTTCCTTAATGGAGGTATAGGGGATCTGACTTCACTGAAGAACTCTTTCTCCCTTTTTCCTACTGCTACAGGCATGATTGTCAACAGCAACAAGTCCACATTGACAGCTCCCGACTGCTTGCCTCATGAGATTCATTATGCCCTCCAACAGTTCAACTTCACCCTTCTAAGAATGGAGGAAGGGCTAAGATACTTGGGTTACAAGCTAAAACCCTTGGGATACAGAATAGCATACTGGATCTGGCTAATAGAAAAACTGGAAAAAAGGCTCAATATCTAGTATCACAAGTACTTATCCAGGGCCGACAGATTAACTCTCATAAAAGCAGTACTGGAGGCTACTCCGTTGTACTGGATGGCTCTAGCTTGGATATTGAGGGGAATTCTCTCTAGGATTCAAACCCTTTGCAGCCGGTTTCTCTGGAAGGGCAAACATCCTGGCATAATCTTTGCCTGGGTTAAATGGAAGGCTCTCTCTATTCCAAAGAAATGGGGAGGCTGGGGTATCAAGAAGCTAGAGGAATTTTCCTCAGCCTTAGCAGCAAAGCTTGGCTAGCAGCTCATCACCTCAAACAGTCTGTGGACAAAGGTGGCCACCTCCAAATACATTGCACCTCTAAATGTGATGGATTGGCTAAGACAACCCTCAAGAGTCAACATAGGGATATCAGTAATCTGGAAGGTAGTGCTAAAATATCTTGAGATCATCAGATTCGGCCTCACATGGAGAATACAAGATGGCAATGCTGTGAGGATCGGGGAGGATCCCTGGATTGGATGCGGAAATGCCCACAGACTGCCCCCCAAGCTTAAAGCTTACCTCAACGAAGTGGGAATTACTCATATCAACCATATTGCGGACCCTGAACATACCTCTCTATTTCAACAAGCCTGCTTATTCCTCAGCAATGGGAACAGACCTGGAAAAACTATACAACGGCCTTGACCAAAGCTCATATCAGAATTATAGAAGGGGCAGATGAGATAATATGGGCACATGCAAAGTCTGGGAAATACTCTCCTAAGGAGGGTTATTTGGTACTAGCTAAAGTGTACAAACCACAAGATCTCGAGTTATGGTGGAAACATTTATGGAAGCTCAAAGCCCCCCCCAAGACTCGACTCCTTATGTGGACAATCCTTAAAAACAAGACCCCCACGGGGGACAACCTCCTTAACCATGCACAACATGGTCCATTCTAGTGCTGTTTGTGCAAGTGCAACAATGAAACTGTGGACCACCTTTTTCTGGGCTGCTAAGGACCTCTGGAGCTCATCCTCTTTGACTATATCCCCCCAGATCAGATGGCAGGGTGTGGCTATTCAAGAGGCCTGGACAAATTGGTGGACTAGAGCAGTCCCACCTAAATCTAGAAATCTCCCCCTTCTTATATGTTGGGCTCTCTGGATAGCACGCAACAATCTCATTTTTCAAAACATTACACCCCACTGGACATCCATTTCGGCCTGCATTATGCATGACTTCAACACTATCCCTGACAAGGAAGACTTCCATCGGCCCCGAACCATTGTTCTTGAATCCATCAACCATCTGCTTCCTTGGGCTTTCTTTGATGGATTTGCTCAAGAGCTTGGCTGTGGGGGTGGGGCTTTATTGTACTTATTTGATACCTATTACTATAAACTGCAAATGGGCCTGGGAAGAGGCACAAAAAACTATGCTGAACTATCCACAGCCAAATTTATCATACGATTCGCACTGGAAAAACATTGTAGAGACCTTCAGTTATTCGGTGACTCAAAAGTTGTCTGTGATTGGATAAATAAAAAATCAATTTGTTCAACTTTCTCTCTGAGACAGATCTTGGACGAGGCACATCGACTTATCACTCTTTTTGACTCTTTTGTATGCTATCACATTTACAGGGAACGAAATTCAGCTGCCGATATCTTATCCAAAGAAGTTGCGGTCAGGCCTCCCGACACCTGGATGATCCAGGAACAGAGGAATGACTCTCATTATCAGTACTATCATCGGCCATTCATAGATACAACAGACTAAAGGGCTCACAGGGAGCCTGGGTATATGTTTTTTTAATCACTAGCTATCATCTGTAAATATTCATATATGCTTTTAAATTATGAGACATACAATTGACGGATACTGTTTGCAAAGAGTAATTTTGAATTAATTTTTGCTGAACTCTACTAGAAGATCTGTGCCTCCCTGCGTGGATACAAGGCACCTTTTTTGTTACTCTGGAACATTTTTGTGTTGAGAGACACTCTTTGCCTCAATACGCATATACAACATGTAATTTTCTCTCATATAATGAAAATTACCATTTTTCCCAAGGGCAAAAAAAACCATGCATGGAAAAACTACAATCATGCCAATAAATCTGTTTTAACACCAACAAAAAAAATAAAAAATTGAGAAGACATAAAGAATTAAAAGTTTATTTGAAAGTTTGATTATTATTATTTTAAGGATTGAGACTTTAGTTTTCTGTTAAGGTGAAATAAGTTTAGTTCGACCTAACATGCATGGAAAAATTACAATCATGTAAATAAATTTGTTTTAACATAGACAACGAAAAAATTGAAAAGACATAAAGAATTAAAAGTTTATTTGAAAGTTTGATTATTAAACTAATAATAAGTTATTATTTTATTTTATTTTATAAATGGGATGAAATAGTGTTTTACAACTTAATAAATATAAGAGATGTGTAAGCTTAATGTAAAAAAATATGTCAACATATATATAAAAAGAAAACAATTAAAATTAAATGTTCTCTTTAAATTAAAATATATATACATATAAGATGTAAAATAAGTGGGTAAAATTAAAATAAATATTATTATTTTAATTTGATCATTGTTTTCACATACTATACTTTATTTGTGTTCATCACATACTATACTTTATTTGTGTTCATGATGTTTGGGTAAATTTGGCTCAATCAAGTTATTGATGGTTTTGATGATCTAGATTTATGAGAACCCATGATATTCATGTGGAATATACCCTGTTTAAAGGTGGAAAAATTTGTGATCAAACAAAATTCTATGGTCTTACTTCACATACTATACTTTATTTGTGTTGAGGTTTGGGTAAACTTGCTCACCTAACATGCATGGAAAATTTACAATCATGCAAATAAATTTGTTTTAACATAGCAAAAGAAAAATTTGAAAAGACAAATAATTAAAAGTTTATTTGAAAATTTGATTATTAAAATAATAATAAGTTATTATTTTATTTTATTTTATAAATGAAATGAAATAGTGTTTTACAACTTAATATAAGAGAGATGTGTAAGCCTAATGTAAAAAAATATGTCAATATATATAAAAAGAAAACAAATAAACTTAAATATTGTCTCTAAATTAAAATATATATACATATAAGATGTAAAATAAGTGGGTAAAATTAAATTAAAATATAAATAAATATTATTATTTTAATTTGATCATTGTCTTCACATACTATACTTTATTTGTGTTCATGATGTTTGGGTAAACTTGGCTCAATCAAGTTATCGATGGTCCAGGTCTATGCGAATCCATGGTATTCATGTGGCATATAACCTATTTAAATGTGGAAAAATTTGTGATCAAACAAAATTTTACAGTCTTACTGTTAATAAGTATCTAACAAATTTTTGAAAAAAAAAAAGAAATGTAAATGGATTTAAATTAGTTACTTATTTTGACATTGAATTTACAGTGTGATTGTTTTAAATTTGTACAGATTACCAATTAATATATTGCTAAGTTCATCTTTGAAGTTCCAAGTTGCTATCTCATTGTGTTCTTTTCTCACATAAAAACATCAATGGTTTTTAATTGTCAAGTCAATCAAGGTTCTTAATAACTACAATTCTAGACTAACAACAATGCTAATGTAATATTTGATTAGGATAACTAAATTGTTGGTGAAGTGATTCTTGGTTTTACCACTAGATATAGCGTAACCTCTAACCTCTATAGACATCTTTAAGGTTGGATAGATTTCTTTAGTAAAGTCTTGCCTCATTATAATAGGTTGACTTATTGAGAAATAATCGATTACTCCTCAAGAATATTTGCATATATAAGGATAGATTTCTATAGTAAAGTCTTGCCTCATTATAATATGTTGATTCATTGAGAAATAATCGATTACTCCTCAAGAATATTTGCATATCTATGTGTGTGGGGGGGTTTGGTAAGATATGGAATATAATAGAATTTGAATAATTTAAATTTTAATTAAAAATGATTAAAATTAAATATTTGTAATAATAAATTTGGTTAATAAAATGGGTGGTAATTTTTTTAATTTTTTTTTTAATCATAATTATGGGTTTCAACATGACCATCCTTAATACATTTTTTTATCAAAATTATTGAATTTGTATGGCTTTGATGTAGTGGCTTGGATGAGAAAACAATTGATTGCGAGGTCGAATTTGAATAATTAAAATTTTAATAAAAAAATATTAAAATGAAATATTTGTATTAATAAAATTTTCTAATAAAATGCTTGAGGAGTATTTTTAACTTTTCTCTAGATCATAATAGTGTTGACTTAGTTAATTTTAATAAAAAAAATATTAAAATGAAATATTTGTATTAATAAAATTTTCTAATAAAATGCTTGATGAGTATTTTTAACTTTTCTCTAGATCATAATAGTGTTGACTTAGTTAATTTTAATAAAAAAAAATATTAAAATGAAATATTTGTATTAATAAAATTTTCTAATAAAATGCTTGATGAGTATTTTTAACTTTTCTCTAGATCATAATAGTGTTGACTTAGTTTTAACGTCAACATACCTGATACAATTTTTATCAAATTATTGAATTTATATGGCTTTGGTGTAGTGTTTGGTTAAATTACAAAATAAAAATAAAAATAATAATAAAAATTGCAATTATTAATAAAACATTTTGATTTGGTCAAATTATATGGTCTCAGTGGACGTTAACCACTATCATCATCATGAAAATAAAAATAAAATAAAATTAATTAATTAATAATTATAATTATATTTAATTATAATTAATAATTAAATCAATTATAATTAATAATTAAATCAATTTAGATATATCTTAATTACAAATCTGGCTCCAGTGGATTCCAAATTAAAATAAATCTAAATTGGTTATAATATATTGAATATTGAAGATTAAAAAGTACTAAACATAAACATGATAAATATTTATAAGTATTTTGTTAATTGAGTGCAAGTATATATAATAATTATTTTTAACGAAATTTAAAGTTTTTAAAAATTATTAATAAATTATTTTAAATAAATATAAAATTAAATAATTGTATTTGTTTTAAAAATTGAAAAATATAAAAGCTTATTTATATTATGAATGATAGAAGAAATAAATTTTGTACTAGTTTCATTATCAAAAAACTATTGTAAAACAAACAATAAAGTAAATTGAAATATATGGTTAAGAGCATGTGTTTCCTCTTAAGAGGTCACAGGTTCAAAACCAGAGGGGGGTAGAGTATGTATGCCTTCGTAGACTTAGTAGTCAAATCGCTGTGGAGAGGCGGGTCCCTTATCCCACAAACAAGGGGGTCTCATACACCAATTTGGTGTTTGGCTTGGCTGTGACCTTAAAAATGCACATTATTATATTATTATTAATATTAAGACTGTAATTTCAATTTTTTCTTTTAAATTTTAATAGTATCTTTTTTTTTTATAAAAACTTCATATATATTGTTGAATTTTGATTATTTATATGAAAATTTAGTGAGAAAGTCAATTTTATTTATATAAACTTATATCTATCCTAATCTAGGAGCTTCTAGAGGGATCAAATCTCTTGAGATATAAATCAATTTTAAAGTGAAAAGAGATTTGATCCTTCTTTGGGCTTGGGTTAAGATGGATCTAAGCTAGTTTTTATATATACACATACCATATCTAGGCCAGATCCATCTCTCTTTCTCTCCTTCTCTCAAGTCCTCACTCTCTTCCTCTCTCTCCCTTTCTCTCCCACCTCCATTTGTCCCCCCCCTCTCCTTCTCTCAAGTCCTCACTCTCTTCCTCTCTCTCCCTTTCTCTCCCACCTCCATCTGTCTCCCCCCCCTCTCTCCTCTATTTTTCTCTATCTTCTCTCCTCTCCTCTCTCTCGCGCTCTCTCTCCGTCTCTCCCTTGTCATTCCTTCTCTCTCTCTACCCTTCTACCTCTATCTCCTTATGCCTTTGTTCTTCCCTCCCTCTCTCTCTACCCCTCCAACTCCATCTCTCTATGCCTTTATTCTTCCCTCCCTCCCTCTCTCTCCCTCTCTCCTCTCTCTCCCCTCCTCTCTCTCTTTCTCTCTTCACCCTCCACATATGCACTATCTCCCTACCTCCCCTCCCCCTCCCCCCTCTCTTTTGATGGATATTTTTCACTATATGTAATGTCTAAAATATTTTACATTTTAATTTTTTTATTGTGAAATGAGGTATGGTTTTTCGACACGCGGTATTGATAAGCCATGGTATTGGCTAATGGTATTGTAACAAAACATATTTAGAAGTTAATGATATCCATGTGGGGGTGGATATCCAAGGTTAAGAAACTTGTTATATTGTAAGTATTAAGTTTTTATGTGCTTATTAAATAAATTTAAATATGGTTATGGAATCATTATTAGTCCCTCCCAAGATTTGTCTATTGATTACTATTAGCTTAGCATTGAACAATGCAAATTATAATATTTAGCTTTGAAAAATAGATATTTATTTTTCAATATTATTAAAAAAATTAATTTCAAACATTTGGTTCGACCATAACTTGAAGGTCTTATTGCAACATTTGCATAATATAATGTTATATGGATAATTACCTTACATATTTTATGTCAGGATTTATGAATATCGTTGCAATATTCATGCATGATTTTTAGATATTATTCTTAAGATTTGCAGGAAAACCATCCAAAGATTAACTTATATTGAAATAAATAACATATCTACCATCAATTACTTCCCAAAATAAAATAATAAAGTCTTTGCATAAAAAATGGATAATAATAATCCAACTATTATTTATGTTTTCTTCTGCAATTATGTAAGAGTAAAATTGTAAATGTGTAGACTTATTGGTGGTTACTACCAACCAAAATTTATGCAAGTTCTTCTCCCTGAGCAAGAAATTTACTTATCCACTTCACATCTCAATTTATTAGTCACTGGCAAAGCAAAAATATATGATGATTTGTCTATCAACCATTATTAATTTAGCATCGACCAATATAACTTATAATTATTTATGCAATTTTTCCAAGAGCATAATTTTTAACTTGAGTTGGAGGGGCTAATAACAAAAAAAAATCTTATTATTTGTGTTACTTTTAACCTTTTTATTATTAATTGAGCCAAGATTTAAATGCTTACACTACAACATCTCCACCATACTCAGTTCTATATTTTTTTTGGTATGTCAATCTTCGATTAATTTCGGAGAAAGGAGTATATATAGATGTTGTCAAAACAGGTGGTCTCACCCTGACCGGGTTTGTTGACCAAAAAGTTCACCATATGAAAAAAATACAAAAGGGCCTCTAAAGCCAGAAACCATAATCGATTAGGCCATAGGTACCAGAACACAACTAAAACAAAAAATACTCCAGAAAGCATACTAGTCACTAGGTAATGGATGCAGGGTTGTCCGGGGTAGTTCTTGGAAGCGGTGGAGGGTGGAAGTCGCACTAGACGTGTCCTTCGAAGTGCACCATCCAGGTCTCCAACTTTTCAAATTTCTCTGAGAACAGATTCTAACCTCTCCACACCACAACTACATGCTGCCTGAGTTGACTCTAGAAGTAGTGAAGTCGCTCCAAGGTTGCCATTTGCAACACATATTCTTCTCTCCGATGTGTTCAACAACATCCATTCGATTCATTAGATTAACAATGAAGTTTCAGTAGCTTTCCCCGCAACACTAGTGGTGGACTTTCCCTTCTTGAGATTCAGACGCTCTTGCGTCGCTTTTCACTCCACCTCGACGTCCACCACCTCGGCTCCTCCGTTCGTGATTGTTCTCCGCGTCCCTCCTGCTCATCCCCTGTTTTCCACCTCTCTTAACACTTCCCTCTCCGTAGACCCCCAACCATATTCCACCTCTACCACCTCGAGACTCGCCATCACCTCGCCGCGAGCTCTTGACCTTTTTTCCACCACGGCGAGGCAGAGCCGGAACCAACACTTGGGCAAGCGATTCCTCAGTAGCAAGAGGACCAGAGGAGGAAGCCTTCCGCAACTGGGTCTTCATGGCAGATGGCCTAGATGGGGAATTGCACAGAGCTTCCAGCTCCAAATTGAACCCCACCGACCCACACTCGCATGAAATGAAAATTACCCAGAACACAATCCACTAAATGTCATCGTCTTTCGAGCTTTCTCTAAGAAAATGGCGTCCTTCGAAGTTAAGCGGATTATTACCAATTTGGAACATAAATTTGAAGAGTTTCCATCCGCAGAATTCAACAAACCAAACTCGGTAGTAGGTCCTCTTGGTTTTCCGTTGTGGATGAACAAGGACGCCATGGGGGTGAGCCGACTGCCGATGCACAAAGGAAAAAATCCAGTTCAGCGACCGACAACACCCTATTCCACTGCTACACTGCCAATTAACCATTGGAGTCGAAGCAAGGAATCTCCATACCCGAATATGTCGAACACACCAGAGAACGCAACTCCGCAAGCAATGGAAGCCCCCCTCTTCCCTATGCCTGACACCCTCCCCAACACACGGCCAAAGCTCTCTGACCACAAAAACTAGGTTTACCAGCTCGCCATGCCTTTCCAACCACTAGCCCATCACCTTCCTCCATATGCGAATGCAATCACAGATGCAAATACCCGGGATTGCCATCGCTCCGCCGTATTTCACCCCGCCACCCTCGACAACATTCTCAAGAATGATCGTCACACACTTAACCACCCGCTCCATTGTACCACTCCCCACGACTATTAATCCCTTAAAGGACCGAGAGACCCATACCCCCCACCTCGGACATTTGGATTTAGTCATGTGGTGATGCAACCATGTGTTGTTGACTCTGCACCCCCATCGAGGTCATACTCAGTACTATATTACTTTTAACCTTTTATTATTTTTTGATTGACTCGACATATAAATTTTAAACATTTATGCCTACACATCTCAAGGTGAAAACCTCTTTTTTTAGTGCAAAACTTGAGGAAATGTTTGCACCTTGAAAGTTTTGATCCCTCTCGGCGCATGATAGATCTATGGTTAAGATGGATCGAGGATGGTTTTATATACACACATACCATATCTAGTATGGATCCATCTATACCCCCCCCCCCCCCCCCCCTTACTTCCCGATGTACTTTCTCCCTCACTCTCTCTCCATCTCTCCATTATCACCCTCTCTCTCTCTCGACCTTTCTCTCTTTATGTATTTCTTCTTCCCTCCCTCTCTATATCTCCATTCCTTTCTCAAGTCCTCTCTTTTTTCTTCCTCTCTCCCCCTTTTTCTCCCACCTCCCTCTGTCTCTCCCCCCATCACTGCCCCCACTCTCTCTCTCTCTCTACCCTCCAAATATGTCACTATGTCCCTCTTTATCTCCTTCTCTCTCTCCCCTTCTCCCCCCCTCTGTCTCAGTGTCTCCCTCTCTCTCTCAACCTCTATCTCTCTATGTATATGTTCTTCCCTCTCCCCACCCCTCCAAATCCCTCTCTCTCCCTCCCTCTCTCATTTTTTCTCTCAAATCCTCTCTCTCTTCCTCTCTCTCCCTTTCTCTCCCACCTCCCTATGTCTCTCCACCCATCTCTCTCTCTCCCTCTCCCTCCCTCTCTCTCTCTCTACCCTCCAACTCTGTCACTATCTCCCTCTCTATCCTCCTCTCTCTCCCCTCTCCCCCCTCCATATCTATGTCTCCCTTTCTCTCCCCGTCTCTCTCCTCTCCTCTCATCCTCTCTCTCTCTCTCTCCATATCTCCCTTGTCACTCCCTCTCCCTCTCTACCTCTATCTATCTATGTCTTTGTTCTTCCCTCCCCCCCTCTCTCCCCTCTCTGTCACACACACACACTCTCTCTCTTTTCCCTTCATCTTTGTCACTATCTCCCTCCATCTCTTTTTCAGACTCCCCCAACCTCTCTCTCGTCTCCATCCATATGATCCAAAATTGTCACTTTATGTTATCAATGGTATATGTAATGTCTAATATCTTACATTTTAATTTTTTAAAGTGAAATGAGTTATGGTTTTTGTGCATGTGGTATTGACAAGCCATGGTATAGTAACAAAACATATTTACAAGTTAATAATATCCATGGTAAAGTGAGGGTGGATATCCATGGTTAAGAAACTTGTTATATTGTAATTTTATTGTAAGTATTAAGTTTTTATGTGCTTGTTAATTAAATTTAGATATGGTTATGGGGACGCTAACAATCGATTTATTAGTTCCTAACAAAGCAAGACCATAGGTTGATTTGTCTATCAACCATTATTAATTTATCATTGACCAATCTAACTTATAGTTAGTTATGCATTTTTTCCTAGAGCATAATTTCTAACCTGAGTTGGAGGGGCTAAGCTGTTGTGTAGAACAAAATTAAAATATGACAAATTGAATTTTATTATTTGTTAGTTTTAACGTTTTATTATTAATTAAGACAAGATAATTAAAATATAACAGATTTAATTTGATTATTTTTATTACTTTTAATCTATTATTATTAATTGAGCCAAGATTTAAATGTTTACACTCATTTACAGACACTACAACATCTCCTCCATACTGGGCTCTATATTACTTTTGACCTGTTATTATTTTTTAATCAAGCCCACATATAAATGTCAAATATTTATGTTAAATGTTAAGCATTTATGTCTACACATATACCCTTGAGCTATATATCGCATCTAAACGCAAAGATATAAATGTTTCACGTAAATGATTCTTTGTTAACTATTCTTTATGTGTAAAATTATGTTCAATTAGTATTTTATTTTGAGAAAGAACATATAATAAGTGTTTACACTTATTTATTTCTTCTTCATTTACTGTTTTATAACTCATTGCCTTGAAATTCCCCCCGCACTATGCCATCTAAAAGTATATATTGCTTCTTAATTTCCATGTTTGCCTCATGTGCAAATAGCTTGTAATGCTTCTTTGCTTTATGTCTAAACTAATAAACCTTGTCCTCATATTTATTGTAAAGGACAAGCATTGTGAAAGCATAAAAACTCTTATAAAAATCTTCATGATAATAAATAATTAATTACATGTTGGCTATTGAATATCCAAACAAATACTCACGCTCTACTCTTTGAGTCAAAAAAGTAACCATAGATCTTCATACTCATAAAAAGAAAGTAGAATAAATTGGACAAATATTTAATAGTGACCACATTCCATAAGCATTCACTAACCAAATGGTATCCATGTTGACAAAACAACACATTACCCATATCTAAATGTGGGGGTTTAATGAGTATCTCTCATCAATGAAAAATCGTAACAATTAGCTTTTTCTCTTAGAGTAGACATAATGTAGAAAACAACATGATATTTTGAATAGATGGTGAAGATAACTAAGGTGAACAAAAGATCAATGATACTCCAAGAGTTGAGATCATTTATTTGTAAGGAGAGAAGAAGGGTGTGAGCCTAACAAATGATTAGTACAACTCTATTGATGTAGACAAATACAACCAGTGTATATAACAAGAATAAGGCAAATGAGAGTCAGTAAATGATAATCGATTACCTCCAATAGCACTCATAATAATGTGGCAAGACTTGTGGACATGATTATTGTCGTATTCTCTCTCCACATCAATAAACCAACAACTACAAACTCAATCCTATTTAGTGGTGTCCTTTCATTAATAATGAGCCATGAGCTTTTCAAGTCATATTCAAGCCTAGCCAACATTTTTGCACATGGTTAGTTAGCATAGTTGCGGTGACATAAACTAACATACACGTGGCAAAGGAAACCCTTGGCCTTAATTACATCATTGAATTTACAACCAATTCCATCTAGTGACAGGTTCTAGGCCAATATTTTTTCTCATCGCTTTCTTCATGAAGGCATTATTTTGAGCCTTCCCAAACTTCAAGTTGATCATAGCTTCCTTTTGAAAGTGATCTTCCTTTTTCCCTTCTGGTTATCTTCTCGCACCTCTACCTTTTAATCCCAAGATGTCCATATCATGACTTCACAGTTGTCAGGTACGAGATATCTAGCTTCCCTTAATATCTTCCATTTATATAGTCGAACTTTCCTCAACTACCATCATATATTCCCACAACATTCTTCGGGGTAGCAAAATAATATGTTAACCAGATAACCAAATCATAAAAAAATAAGACTTACCTCACCACGATGACCTTCTCACCAACATCCTCATCGACCCTCTCACTTCCTTCATGCATCAGAGTGCCCAAGGATTGAACTTGATTACCAAGTTACAAATTTTCTTCCAGCAACTATACTAGATATTAATCATATATATATATATATATATAATCTAGAGAAGGTTTTAAATTCTTTTATACATCCTTAAGTAAGTCAAATCGTAAGCATCATATATCCATATACCTAAGCATATTTTATTCCCAACTTTCTTTCACAAGATTCTTTACACATGAATCTTATCCAAAGTTTAATATCCAACATGTATTCCTATGCTTTAATTTGATCATCTAGCTATTCATATATCTCATAAAGAGCCTACATACTAACCCATTGCATTCTTTCATCCCTTTACGAGTATTGATTCCACATTACATGGAATGTTTACTAATATTTGTCATAGTGCTTCTACCAAGAACCTTTCATAATCATGATGATCCTTCTAAGCAAGATGAATACCTCTAACATAATGTTAGATAATGTCTGGATGATCAATATGAAAAATGGTCAGTTTATCCATCTATATAGATGATCTCTACAAACCAACTTAATCATGTAAATTCTAGACATGCTACTAACATATGCTTCTTTCTATGATGTTATGCAAAAACATACTTTCCTAAAGAAAGATTAAACTTCTCAGAGAACCTAATAGGCAGTGAACTTTGTTCAGTAGTAGATATCCTTCACTTCTTCCTTCTTTTCCTTCTTCTTAGGTTCTCCTACTGCTCCAGTTACATGAGATTCACTCCTTTCCTTTCTCTTATTGTTTTGCTTGTTTGGACAATCCCTCTTAAAGTTTCCAAATTTATTACATCCAAAACATTGTACTTTGGACACATATTTCTTCTTGGACTTCCCAAACCTACCTTTCTTCAATTTCTTAACTCGGGCTAGAAAGGCTTGAGATTGCTTATCAGATCTAATATCATCCTTGACCTTGATCCTTGATTCTTCCAATATGCAATGCATCCACAACTCTTCAAATGGAGTTGAATCCTTCTCGAGGATATTCTTATTACAAAGCTGCTCCATTCTGGTGGAAATGCATTTAGTACACAAATGGTTACTTATGAATCAGTAATAGGCTCCCCAAGTCCTTGTAGATGGTCTCTTAGTTGAGAGACTCTCATGAGGAAGGATGTTACATCCTCATCCTTCAACTTCTTCATTCTGTACAACTTGTTTCTTAATGACATCTTTTGACCTATTGTACTTACCGAATACAAATTCACTAGCTTGTCATACATGGCCTTGGAAGTCTTCAGATCAACAACAAATGGAACAAGAGAATCATTAATTGATTCAACTATGATCCTTTGAGATCTTACTTCCCATTTCTTGTACTTTTCTAGTTCTTGTGTCTTATCTTTCTCAAGTTCAATGACTTCTCTAGTAACATATCCCATTACTTCTTGTTCTGTGAGTATAAAATCAATCCTTTTCTTTCATGCTAGATAGTTTGATCCCCAATGAGATTGTTTCTCTCTTTTCAGAAAGAAACCATTTGACTTGAAGATTCAGGCATGATGTAATAATATATTACTTACTTGAGATTATGATTCTCCTTGATGATGTCTCCAAAGACCTTTTGATAGTTCTTGATGATGTCCTTGAAAGATGTTCCCTAGGATTTCTCCACCAACAACTTCCAAGATTGATGTCTTGCAAATAAACTTCCCTTTTGTAATATCAACACCCTTCTTGCGAGGTAGATATAGTCTTAATCTTCTTTAATGCTGAAGCCCTAGATTAGAAGGGTCTTTTATCAACGAGCCCTTAACTAGATCCTCTCAAGATACAATTTTCCTTGTAGTCTTCTTCTTTCAAGCTTGAGAGCTTCGTATCTTTTGACAAGAAATTACCTTTAGTGTCCTTCCAGTTGCCTTTCTTGTTCACCTTAGCTCTGATACCATGTTAGAAAATTAATAGTGGCAACTATTAGTCTTATTTTCTTTAACCTTTATACTTGTTTGTGAATCTTAATTATCTTCTTTGAGTTCTTTAGTTATATTTTATCATCAAATAATATCAAGAACAATAAATTTAATAACAAAGGACGCAAATATAGGCTTTCAGCCAAGGCAAAACCCCTCCAATGGGAAAACTCATAAAACTATTCTCTTCTTAGAATCTTCTTCAAATGAGATACAACTACCCAATCCTTATACCAAGTCCTTCTCCTAGTAACAATTCGCCCATTTCTAAATTATTTCCTTTGATCAACACGAAATTGCTACACCCTGCAACTTCGACTTGCCAGCTAAACCACTGCTACTCGACCTACAACTTCGACTTGCCAGCTACACCACTGCTACTCGACCTACAACTTCGACCCTGCAATTTTGGCTTTGTAGCTCCTGAAGAAACCCTAAATCAACCTCCTCCTGGGACATTCCAAGAGCAAGACAACTCTTCCTAATGTCAACAAGGTCTAGACAAAGTTTCCTTCCTCCCAGCTACAAGATGCTACACTTCGTCCTACTGCAACTCGGTCATGTAACTTTGGCCTCTTTCTGTAGCCTAGAAACCCTAAAATTTTGCACATGTGAGAGAGATATAGCTCAAAAACCAAGATATTTTGTCCTTATTCATTCTCCTTGACTTTCACTTTCCTTCTTGCAGCTATCGAGCTATAGATCAAACTCTCTCTTGTAGATCGAACTTGGTGAGTGTGTGTGTCTCAGACGAAGTCGAATTGCTCCTTTATATAGCCTTATCAAGGGGTCGAATTCCATCCTTTAGGCCAAATTGATAATCCCAGGGCCGACTTGTATTCTTGAAGATTCCAAGACTTTGTAGACTCAAAATCATTCTTTTTAAAATTACAAATTTCTTGGAAGAGTCTTATAAACATGATGTTGACTCCATTGAATCATGACAATAAGTCCTAAGACCTAAAAAACCCTAGAAGCACGAAGAACATGATTTTTCCTAGAAGACCATAAAAATGAGCATGAAACCCATGCTTTAATAATAATAATTTTCTTTCTTCTTTTCTTGTTTGTTACATAGGATACATATTGAAATGAGTACAACAATTATGAATACCGAAACTAGTTACATTTCTTAACAACTTGATCATGTCCAAAAGAACCAATCGAAGATTTAGAGCTATAGTTGTCCTCAACCCATCAAACTTGAGATTTTGCTCCAACTAAAACCACTTTGCTTTATATTGAAGTTCCCTATTCACATCTTGCTCTTCCTTGAACTTCTCTTTATTGCTTTCTTCCCCAACCTTTAGAAGAACAATTTTTCCTTCATGTTTTTCCAACTAGGCTTTTATCTTGATCACTTTCCTTTGAGTCACCTTTAAACCGTAATATTATTATATCCCCAATCATTTTCCCAAGTTTACCATCTTTCTATTGCTAAAGGCAAAGTTTCTTAACCATCATTATTGTGTTGTTTAGACCTCCAAATTGACTCTTTGAGAGAAAAATGCACTTCTATTTGGATAGTTGTGGATACCAATTTCATAATTTATAGTACCATATTCCAAAACAAAGACCTTATACTTCTCAAATTTATTTAAGAATATATTATTGTTATGCCTAATGCAAAATTGAGAGAGTCCCCTAAAAAAATTTAGATTAGGAAAACTGATAGACATCCTACTCCTAGTGCTAAAACCTATGCTTCTTTCTATTGTCTCTCTAGGATTAAAGTGGAATGTTGACTTTGAGGAAATAATCCCAAAATGTATGAAACAACACTAGAGACCCCAAAGACAAGAAAACACATACCTTCAAACAAGACTTATGGTTGCGAGATATTTTGTGAATTATGACCCCCGCCATAAAATGTCCATAACGCTTTCATAAAAGATTGTAAATAAACATTACTTGAGTTTAGAATAGTTTCCATCCTATCTTGACATGCTTAGTGAAGGTGAGTGCCCTCAAGAATGTTTAAGAAATACAATTGACAACCCTAACAAATGGATATGAATGCATGTTCATGTGGATTTACCACTTGCATTATCATATTGATTGGATAATTGAGGAAGTTAAGTATATAACTTTGTTGGCCATAGAATCTACCTTAGTGTTTAACCCTCTCAAGAAGTCACAAAACCTGAGATTTTTTATTTTTACTATTAGAAGTTGAAGGTGATGAATCAAAACGTTCACATGGACTTCCTTTTAAAGAGTTTTGATTACCATGTATAGAATATCAATTAGCTAACTCCCAATTCTAGATACATTTTAATGTTTTAATTCCTCATTATAAAAAATCCTTTCTAGATAGAAGCGATGGCTCTATAGACCCCTGCGGCGGCTAGGGTTTCACCTTATCTCGTCGTCCCTCCTTTGTTGCACGAATCTCCCTCAAACATTTGTTGCCTAGCTCTCATAGCCTCCGAATAATGATGAACATTCATGCTACAATGGAGAAGAAAATTTCCCCTGTAGGAATAACAGTTGGGTCTACAAATCCTTCTTCTCAAGAGGATCAAGCAAAAAATTCTTATAGTTCCATGTCGAAATCTGGATTTTCTCTTTCAATAGTTTCATGAGCTTCTACCATTAATGCTCCCCTAGAGGAGGAAGCCTTTAGTTGTGTTTTTTTTAAGATCAAGGTTTGATTTGCAGATTTAATGGATTTTGGTCGCGGTTGATTGGTTTCCACGAGTGGATTTCTGATTCGTGGAAACCTCTATTGTTTGATGATCTGAATATTTAATCTTTGGCTCAGGGTGTTTTTGTTATTGCCTTTGATAATCTTGAGGATAAGAAGATTATTTGTGATTCACGCCTCTGGTTTTGGGGTAGTGTTTATCTTTTCATTCAGCCTTGGACTCCTACTTTTGACATGGTTACAACATCGATCTCCATGGTTCTAGTTTGGGTAAGGCTCTCGAACTTTTCCTTGCACCTTTGGAATCTTCCATTGTTAACTTCTATTGGAAATGCAATAGAGAAATTTTATTGTCGTAGTTCAAACACACACACACACACACAGAGATATATATTTAAGACCAATTATGCTATAATATGCGGGGAGATGGATTTTAATAAGGGTTTTCATGTCAAGATAAACTTAACGGTTGCACACTATGTATGGGTTCAGAAGCTTGATTATGAAAATGTTTCATTTCGATGCCGAATGTGTTATGAAACAAGGCATGTAATAAAGAATTGTCCCAAGCGATTGTAGAATAATAGAGTCTAGAAAAGTAGTCAAAGGCCCAAATGGTGGGAAGGAGCTCAGAGCGAACATTATACGATATATAAGGAAGAAGAGACCCAGGATAAGGAAGAAGAAAAAGGAAACTAGGAAGACATTCTCATTAAAGAGGAATCACCGGAGGAAACACAAATCAGTCAGGAAGAAGTGCATGTCAAAGAGGATCTTTCATACTCAACGACAGAGGAAGCCTATATTCAACAAACGCTCATGAACATTGGATCCCCATTTGAATCCTTAGGAAATAAGGTTGGAAAAGCAATTTATTGGGCTGATCAAGCAAATGAGGAAGAAGCTACTAAAAGACTTGAAGATATAAAAGAAAAATCACAAAAGGGTGACCCCTTGGATTTAGCTGAAAGTACGGGTTGAATCCAAGTTGGGAAAAATGCGAAACTCACCAAGGAAAATGAGAAGTCAGTCAAAATCAAATTGACAAACAATGAGAAATGAAATATAAATGTATTTGGATTTTGGGAGTTTTTTGGAAAAAACTTAGTTGGAAAGAAAATACAATTTTTGTTTTATGGCATTCTTGCTTGAGAGTTTGGATTAAGCCATCATACTCATTCTCAAACCCACAAAAGATATTGGCAATACTGAAGAAATGTAATGGTTCTAGACAAGATCTCCTTTTAATATAAACCTCCGTATATGTTTCTATATCATTTCCAAAGTGCTAAATTTTTTAGCTAATTATTTGTTATTTTTCCAATCATAAAATAAATAGCTTATTTATTTTTAATTAACAATAACTTTATACTTATCATTTATAAAATTAATTTTAACTTTTATTAAAAATAAAAATATAATATTTTTTTAACGCAATCGTTAATTCATATATCTCTGGCTTTAAATGGAACTCAAAATATATTTTAACAAGGCCGCATAGCTAGCATTTCCCTGCCACTTAGTTCAATTATTGAATTTTGAAATGTATGAACTAACTATTGTATTTGAACAAGGGCTGCTTTGTAGATATTCTTGCTTATTTTAAGTACCCACGTCCACACCAAATTACTAGCAGGTGTTATAGACTTCAGATATCTTTGTGTATATTTATGATGTAAGTAGGATAAAAAAATTTCAGTAACACACCAAATTACTAGCAGGTGTTATAGACTTCATATATCTTTGTGTATATTTATGATGTAAGTAGGATAAAAAAAGTTCAATAATCTTGATAAGTGTAATTTCAGGATGGATGCAGTGACTGCCATAATGCTCTTCCTATCATGGATGATGGAGACCCTGAAAATCAATTGGAAGTTGTTGAATATGTTGAAGATATATATATAACTTCTACTAGAAGATTGAGGTGTGTCTCTTTGTCAATTATTGCAGTTTTTTGGGAATGTTAAGGTAATTTTTTATTTTCTTTTCAGTAAAAGTTTGTAGCACCATATGTCCATATGTCCAGACCATTAGCTGCATACCTCCAGATTATATGACAAGGTAGGTTGAAATCAATGAGAAAATGAGGGCAATCTTGATTGATTGGTTGATAGAGGTAAAAATCTATTCCTGTGCTAGTTTCATTTGCTGTCAAACTTGTATCTACAAGACATTTATATTGGCTATTTCTTAGGCTTGATATTGAAATCTTAAATTGGCATAGAACGTTTCACTTTGGGATTCTTAGTGCACTGTAAACTGTTTGGATAGGCTTTCATAAATGAGTGAGAAAGTTGAAGACATCAATCTATATTATTCGGAAAATTGGCTTTGTAGTGCAATTTAAAGTAAGAGTAATTAAAATTATTTAAATAATTCACCAAAGTTATTTTTAATTATTTTTTGATGTTTTAAATTTTCATCTATTATTATTATTTTTAAGCTTTATCCACGATATTAAATTTGTATGATTATAATTTTTTTAATGTTTTAAATTTCCATCTATTATTATTTTTTTAAGCTTTATATACGATATTAAATTTGTGTCAATAGTAGTGAGGTTTTTTTTTTTTTTTTTACTATATAACTGAAACGAGTATGTATTTTATTTAATTGTAGAAGAGAGAATGGGTCTTTGCCAAGGTGACCCCAATTACAATGCAGTTGTCCATCAAATACTGCTTTTGAGCTACAACATTTTCAAGGAATTTGAAAGGTACTTGCATCATTTAGGATTAGCTGCCCTTTCATGAGAGAGCAACCTTTGTTCGCCATCTGATCTGCTTCACTGTTTGAATTTCTGAGTATATGATAAAACTTGAAGGAAGCAAAGTCTAGAAGGACTCTCTTCAATCTACCCAAAATTTTGTTGAGACTAGCATTGCTGAATAGTTCCTCCGAGTTTAATTTTTTCATTAATATCTCTGAATCTCTGAAGACTTGGAGGTCTTTGACACCTTTGTCTCTTGCTATGAGGCATGCTTTTAGAAGACCGAGTATCTCAGCTTGATTGTTGGTTTTCTGGCCTAAACCCCAACATAAGCAATCTCTTGAAGACCCATTCGGGGAGTAAATGACCCCACCTGCACAGGCAACACCGGGGTTTCCTTTGGAAGCCCCATCGAAGAATATTGTGGTTAAATTTTGAATTCGCCACCAATTTTGGAATGTGTCATCAGGATCTCTTTTACGCCAATCCGGATTTGCTGTTTGAGGGGTAAGGAGATACTTTCGAGGATATGGCTCAAGGGGGCCAAGCCACCTCTTTTCCTCGGGCAGGAGCAAAGAGTCTTCTTTATAATACTGTTGCTGGGCAGCTTCCAAGAGGAAGGATTTGGCTTTAGCTGCTACATGCAACAGGGAGTGTTGCAAGTATTTGAAAATCAGCTCATTACAGGCCAACCAGAGCTGCTAGCAAACGTATTTGGGCAAAGATGTCTAGGCTTTGTGCCAAAATGATTTGATAGGAATTCTATGAGGGTAGAAAATACTCCAAGAGGCGAAAATTTCTAAGACAAAAGTCTGTGGAGGGACAGAAATCTGGAAGTCCTGGAGGATAAGTCCCCAAACCTCTTTGGCGAATATACAATCCATGAATAAACGCTGGGCTGTTTCGAGATTGCTTCTGCATAGCACACATCTATGTGGCCCTGCTATGTTCCTTTTTGCTAGATTATCACCAGTTAGGAGTTTATTATGAACCAGGGTCAAGAAAAAGAAGTTCATTTTTGGTAAGGCTAATGGTTCCTAGACATGTTTCAAAAAGGCCGGAGATTGGTTGTTGTTCCTTGAGGCTTGTAGAACTCTGTATCCTGCTGCTGTAGAATATGCTCCTGTCTGGCCCCAACCCCAACTATCTTTCATGAATCGATTTACAGGGACTGACTCCTCCAACAGTTCAGCAAGTAAGTATTGTTGAGGGATTAACTGGACAGGGACACCATGAAAATCCCAGCCGATCCAGTCACCACGATGATCCTTTTTCGAAAGGTCATAAATACTGTTATTACCCGCACTTTCTAGCCATTCTCTAAGTTCTATGATTTCCTCGTTTTCAGCCAAGGGATCATGACCCATGATATGATCGAGCCACAGGTTTGTGTGCTTTCCATTGCCAGGAATTCTGTATACAAATTTTTTGAAGAAATTACTGCTTTTGCAGCATAGTCTCCAAACCTGCGTGCAGTTAACAGAGTTGTCACATTGCAGATTTATGAGAGAATTGTTGTGTACGTATTTTGTCCGCAGAATGACGCTGACTGGATGAGTGGGCTCGTGGACCATCTTCCACAGAATCTTACCTCCAAGTGCTATGTTGACAAGAGAGGGATCTCGAATTTGCAAACCGCCCTCTGCAGTCGATTTTTTAACCAAATCCCAGTTTACTAAGTGCATTTTTTTTTCATTGCCCTTCCCACCTTGCCATAAGAAATCTCGGAGGAGTTTAGAGATCTGGTCCATCACATTTCTTGGAGCTAATAGAAATGTTGCTTGATAGATTGGAAGTGCAGACAGCAGAGACTTGATTAGGATGACTTTACCACCTTTTGTTAACCAGAAGCCTCCCCAACTTGAGATTTTTGATTTGATTTTATTGATGATTTTGCTCCAGAGTGATAACTCCATTTGTGATGGGGAGGCCAAGGTACTTGATCCTGTCCCATTGAGCATGACCTTTGAACCCAAGGAGATTCGAAATGCTTATGAGATCTTGCTGGTCTATGTTCCAGCTGAAGACTTCACTTTTGCTCTCATTGACTAATGCTCCCGAAACTCTGCAATAACTTCTAAGGACAGTGTCGAAAGCTTTGGCAATTCTGGTGGAGGCACCTCCAAGGAGTAGGGAATCATCTGCAAAGAGAGCATGGTTCAGAGGGTCTGCACCAATGGAAGGTTTGAGACCCGGAAGGGTACCAACAATTCTTTCAGCTGAGAGTTTTCGACTGAGGGAGTCAGCCATTAAAATGTACAGAAAGGGGGAGAGAGGGCATCCCTGCCTGATGCCTCTCCGAGCTTGGAAAAAATTGGTAGGACGACCATTGACTAGAGGGGCAATCCACGGGTTGTCAATGCAGGATTTTATAAGGTGAACAAAATGAGGCGAGAAGCCAAAGGAGAGGAGAACATTGATGAGGAAAGAGCGATTAACTCTATCGAATGCATTCGCCATATCTAGATTTATCAACTTACCTTTCTCTTTCTGTTGTTTGCTTGAGTTGATTGTCTCCTGAACTTGGATAACATTGTCCAGAATGTGCCTGCCTTCCACGAATCCACCTTGAGAGTTGGAGATCAGTCTTTTGAGTAGAGGCTTGATCCTATTTGCTAATAGTTTGGCCAGGATTTTGTAAGAAGCATTACAAAGCGATATGGGCCTGAATCTTGCAAATGATTCAGGATTGGAGTCCTTGGGAATTAAGGCAAGGTAGGTTGAATTGGTTCCTCCACCTATTTTGGCTTTTTTCATAAACCCTCTTATCATTTTTTGAAGGTCAGATTTGATGATATCCTAGCAAGATTTGTAGAAATGTATTGTGAATCCATCTGGCCCAGGGGCCTTATCTGCTTCCATGGACCAAATAACTTTGATGATTTCCTCCTCAGTTGTGGGTCTAGAGAGGGCTGTATTATCTTCAGGGCTGATGAGTAAAGGGATGTTAGAGAGAAAATCGGTAGCTTCCTCCTCATTGCCATGAGTTCCCTCACGATATAGATTCCTGAAGTGGATTTCAGCAGTAGCTTTTACCTGATTGAAACCTTTGCAGACTTGGCCCTCTGCTATTTTGATTTCTGCTATACGATTCCTGGACAAACGTGCTCTATATTATCGGTGGAAGAAGGAGGTGTTCCGATACCCTGCCTTAAGCCACAAACTTTTGGATTTGAGTCTCCAGTATTCTTCTTCCATTTGAAAGGATCAGTATGTGGAGCGTTGGGCTTTTATTTCTTTTTCCAACAAATCTACTATGATATCTTTGCTTTCCATATCTGTTTACAGGGACTGCAGAGTCTGCACTGCTTCTTTTCTTTAGCTGGTTGGAGTAGGGTCTGGTTTCTTTATCCATTCCTTCAATGCTTGTTTTGTGGCCTTAAGTTTTTGCTCCCAAACATAACTTGAGGATCCTGAGAAGGATTTGACCCAAGCTGCTTTCGCTGTTTCTGTGAAACCTTCTCTCTTGATCCAAAGTGGGATGAATCAAAATGGTATAGGGCCAAGATCTTCTTCATCTTCCAGTAGAAGTTGGACAGGCTTGTGATCTGAGGTTAGTTTGGGAAGAATTTTAGAGATGATTATCTTTTTGTTCATCATTAGGGAGATTTGCACCAGAAATCGATCCAGGCGGGCAGAAATGTGGTCCAACCCAACTCTCTTATTGGACCAAGTGAAAAGACCTTGGACGAGATTGAAATATAAGAGATCCCAAATCCGTGTGAGCTCTTCCACAGTGGCCAACATGGGATCTCTGCTACTAGAACCACCCCTCTTCTCTTTTGCTTTCAGAACTATATTAAGATCCCCAGATATGATGATGTTGCTGGGGGAATGTTGCTCCAAAAAAGTAGAGAGAGAATTCCAACATTCTCATTTTTCAGAGTAAATGACAGGTACGTAAAGATTGAAGAGAGAGATGGTCAACTTACTTGCACAGTGCGTCAGCTCTGTGAAGATCCAGTGTTGGGTTTCATGGGATTTATTCAGCTTGAATAAATCTTCGATCCAGAGAGTTGCCAGCCCTCTAGAAGAGCCCCTTGAGCTGAATGCTTTACCTGAACTTTTCTTCCATTTTGTCTTGCTAATATCTATAAGGGCTCGCCCTTCTATCTTAGTCTCTTGGAGCATGAGAATGTATGAGGGATGTGTTTTCAAGAGTTCCTTAACTGCTTCAATTATAGAGGGATTCCCCAGTCCTCTGCAGTTCGAAGAGACGAGTTTCATTATTTACTTGAGGGGGGGTTGGAGCCTCCCTTAGAAGGCCTTGGTATGGTATTTCGTCCAATAGACATTTCTATTATGGACTGAATTCCTTGTATTTTAAGTCTTTCAACCTCCTCTTCCCTAACTTCTTTGCGGGATTTCCTTCTTGCTCTTTTTGAAGGGTGCTCATAGATTTCGTCCTTCGAAGAGCCTGAGCTTTCCGCAGGTTTTTTCCTTGTGACTTCTGTGTATGAGGGATTGGAGGGGCTGCCTTGGGAGGCTTTGATCTGTATAGTTTCCCCTGCATATTTGCTTGAAGGTGGGATTTCTGTCTGTTCCAAATTTTCCTGGGCTGGGTTTGCCGGATTGATCTGGACGCTTTTTGTACCATTTGGGGTTGCTTCCTTTTCTTGGTTGGACTTGGAGCTGCTTGGGACTCCTATCGTGTTTCCTTTACCAGTGCCTTTTTTTGGATGAGCAGTTTTCTGGACTAGAGTCCATTGTTCCCCTTTTTGTTTGTCTACATGCTCCTCAGCCTTTTTCTTGCAATGCTTTGCAAAGTGTCTGTGGCCATGACAATGTCTGCATTTGAAAGGAAGCTGTTCGTAATCCAATTCCTGGACATGCGTCCACCCAGCAACAGTGAGCTTAATTGCTTCCGGCAGCCCCTCTTCTAGATCCACTTCTACGCAAATGCGGGCACATGAATACTGATCTTTTCTTGCGGCTTGATCTATGTATTTTCCTAGAGCATTACCGATGATCTGGAGTGATTTTTGGTTCCAGCAATGGAGGGGCAAATGAGGGAGTCTCACCCAAACCGGAACAACAGAGGGGACGTCCTGGGTAGGATCAAAATCTGGAGACCATTTGTTTAGATAAAGTCCTTGCGGACCCATGAAGTATGGGCCATTCCTGAAGATTAAGCTTCTGTCTTCTGGGCTTTCGAATACGAATACAAAGAAACCTTTGCCCACAAAATAGCTTTTGACACGCTCTTTGGTCAATGGTGTCCAGTTCCTTTGAGTCCAATCATCCACCGGCTTGGGAGAAGGCCAGAGGCCCATGAACTGGCCTATGAGACCTCTCTTAGCCAGATTCTGGGCAACTTTACAAGTTTCTTCTTCTGGAAGGGCAACTGAAGGAATAGTATCCATTTTCTTTATAAACTTTTGCTGAATCGCAGAAGGAGGGCGCTTTGAGCCTGCAGCAATCATGGACCTGAATGCTAGAACCTTTGGGGGTGGAATGGGGTGGGGGGGGGGGGGGGGGGGGGGGGGGAACAGGGCCCTCGCTGGACTCCATGGGCGATGGGAAAGCACAGCAAGGCTGAGCGTTGCAACGCAGCAGCCACAGGGGTGCGTGGGCGAGCACCCAGCAACCCTAGTGCATGCAGAGCGCTAGGAGGCAGGGCAACGATATATTGTCAAAAGTGAGTGCTTAGTTTAAATAAGAATAAAAATAATTAAAATATTAATAATTTTGTTATTAAAATTGTTTAAAAAATCATAATGACACAAATTTAATATCGTGGATAAAGCTTAAAAGAATAATAATAGATGGAAATTTAAAACATAAGAAAAAATCAAAATAACTTTTGTGAGTTATTTAAATACTTCTAATTGCTCTCACTTTAAAAATTCAAAACAATAATAATGTGGATTGAAAAATAAATACACTTAATACTTTAATTTAATTAATGTAATTATTTTAAATTAAAAATTATAATAAATATATTAAATTAGGCAACATTATAAATAAATTATTTTAATAATCTTTATACTATCTAAAAATTCAAAGACTCTTCAATTTACATATTAATTAGAAATTCACTTTGCAAATTAATTAGAAATGTCATATTTAAATTTAAGCTATTTCATGTTATAAAGATATGAAATATCTATCTTTATGAAACCAAGATACCAAACTAAGAAAAGCACCATATGATATTGAACTGTTAGGTAACATAAATTTATTTACATAAATAATTTCTCAAATAAATATTTTATATACTTTATCATAAATACAAAAATAAATGTATTAACAAATACTTCTAAATTTTAGCACATATTATTTTAAAATGTTAATTTTTTTAATAAATTGGTCAATGCAAGTCATTCAAACAAATTTGTAAATACCTTTTTAGTATTTTGAAAACAAATTCACAAATTCATGGCTGCCGTGAATAGGGTTGTCTGCTAAAATAGAATTCATCATGCCCCTTTTTTATTTGTTAAATAAATTTCAAAGCTTTTAAACTTAATGCTCTCCTACATGGTTGTGATCTTCATCATCCATTCAGATGCCTCTCTTCACACTTGCACAGTCAGTATTCTTTGTGGTCGCGGTCACTTTCAAAGTTTGGGCTTGAAAAAAATTGCAATGCTAAAAAATTATCTTTGACTTTATGCGAAATGATGGAGAGGAATTGTTACGTTACAAATACATTCCATTTTTTTTTTACTTTTGCCAAATATACAACAGGTGCTCCAATTAATATCAATAAACAAATCACGCACTTCCGATATTCTCCTTATGAGTTGATTCGTCAATTTTCAAGCAACTCCTTATGAGTTGATTCGTCAATTTTCATTATTGCTTTAGTTTGTGTTGATTCGCTGGTATATAGAATGACCTGACATTTTTATTAAATTAATTGTAGAGTTGGTATATAGAATGAAGTGACACTACTTTTATTGTGGGATGTACTATAATTATTGTTTTTTATTAATTACATTTGTATAACAAAAGATTCTATGGTACAACACATTATAGGTTTTGTGGTACAATGTAATCATTGTAAAATAAGAAGTGAACTAGTCAAAATTGAAATAAATAAATAAACACACATATATATATATAAGATTTTTTTTTTTTTCAAAGGTAAACATTAGATAAGATCATTTAATTTTTGGTATATTTAAAATTAATGTGAACACCAATATTTTTTGAATACGTTATTACCGTGCTGTGGCACGGAATAATAATAATTATAGTTATTTTTAAAATATATTTATTTAATAATAAATTGATTCAAAATTAATATAATAGTTACTCTTCTCTATTTAAATAATCAAATTACAATTAAAATTCCATTAAAAAGGAGAAGGGATAAGCATGTAAGATTTGTACCCACATTTTCTTGTCATTCACGTAACAAATTTAGTTTTTAAAGAAAAGCTAAATCAAGCCTGTGAGACATTTAAGTGCATGCTTATGGCTGTTCTAGTTATCTTTATTCCACGAAGTGTAATGAGATGCTTGATTCTCTCTATCACATGTTTTAATTTATTATGTCATCATTCGTTACTCTCGCCTTAATCAACACCTATAAATATTATTTTATAATGTTCTTACAACACACAATTATTAATATATTTCTTTTCTTTATTCTCGTTGATTGTTAATTGCAAACATAGAAATTGTATATAGAATGAAGTGACACTAGTACTTTATTGTGAGTTGTACTGTAATTATTGTTTTTTATTAATCTACAAAGGTAGAGGGCTTGACCACAAAGATCCATTTGCAACTTTAAAAGCGGATATTGCAACATATTCACAGCCAGGTGAAGTCCTTATAGTGGGTGATTTCAATGCTAGGACTGCAAGTGAGCAAGCTAGCATTCTTTGTTGTAAAGATGATTGTGACCCTATTTGGCTTACAAAAGAAAGTAATCATCAGCTCGAAAGAATTTCAAAGGACAAGGGTTGCAATCTCTTTGGTGAACAATTGCTTACTCTATGTGGGGCCTTTGATTTAGTCATTTGTAATGGCTTGACTAGATGGGAAAAGTCCAGTAATTTCACTTGCAATACTTACAATGGAGCAAGTGTGGTAGATTATGTAATTTGCTCGCATGGTTTGTGTGAGAAAATGGAAGAAGTTTTGGTTGGAGATCAGCTGTGGGATTTGAAATCAGATTACAAGCCAATTTATTTATGTTTTTCTTGGATTGGAAAGAAACAATTAGAGTCAAAAATTCAGCATGTCCAACAAAATCTCCCACGGGCAGAATTATTTTGACCTCAGAAAATTGTAATACCTTCAAAATGATGCTAGAGAGGCTCTTTGAGAAGGAGAAAATTACAATTCACAGCCTTCATGGTCATGAATTAACACATTTAATTCAATGCGCACTTGCAAAGTGCAAAAGAACAAAAATTAAGAAGTCTGAAACAAATTGCTTTTCGGTTAATGCTTGGTTTGAAAAGGAATACAAAAAGGCAAGGAGAATGTAGAAAGAGTCAAACAAGGATAACATAAAACTCAAATCTTACAAGCAGTTATTAAGCAAGAAAAAGGCTGATTTCATGGTTTCAAGGAGGGAAGAACTAATCTTCCTTGGGAAAAATAATCCTAAAGTATTTTGGAAAGAGCTCCAACCGAAAAAGATAAAAATTGGAAATAATATTACAGCTTCTAAATGGTTTGACTATGCAAGACAACTCTATGAGCAAGCTCCTAAGGTTGACCCTCTCCCCTTGGTCAACAATAGTATTGAACTCTTCATGGTACAAGAGGTAGAGATGGGTATCAAGAAGTTGGGTGTTGGAAAAGCAAAAGACTTAGCTGAACTCCAAGCAGAATATCTAAAGTGGGGCTCAAAGATTCTTGCACCTCACATTACAAAAGTCTTCAACAACATCAACAACAAGGGCTCCCCACAGATTGGACATCTAGTCTGGTAATACCTCTTTTCAAGAGCGGGGATGTCAATAATCCCTCCAATTATAGGACCATCATGATAAACCCTTTATTTGCAAAGCTATTTGGAAGCATGCTAGAAAACAAATTTAGCAAGTGGGCAGAAGAAAGAGATAAGCGTGCTAAAGGGAAAGTAGGTTTTAGACCTAAACATTTCACATTTGATCATTGCATAACTTTAAAGCACATCATTGAAAAAGTTTGGGGGAAAAAGGAAGAAGTCTTTTGTTGCTTTGTTGATTTCAGCAAAGCGTTTGACTCATTCCTAGGGATAAACTTTGGCACAGAATGGAGGAACTTGGGGTTCCTAAACATTTGAGAGCAGCTGTGCATAGGCTGTATGAAGA
Source organism: Pinus tabuliformis (assembly GCA_031772625.1). Taxonomy (NCBI): domain Eukaryota; kingdom Viridiplantae; phylum Streptophyta; class Pinopsida; order Pinales; family Pinaceae; genus Pinus; species Pinus tabuliformis. Next base: position 1,369,520,452 of record CM062818.1, read on the forward strand.
GGTGAAAGTCAAAATTAGAACTTTAGCAGGCATTTCTCAAAGTTTTAGAAGCGATATTGGGGTCAAGCAAGGTTGCCCACTGTCTCCTACCTTTTTTGGTTTATATATCGACAAGCTTGAGGAGTGGTTAAATTCGCAAGGGGGTGATGGTATCTATTTGTGCAAGTTTGTTATAAGGCTTCTTTTGTATACATATGACCTTATTCTGATTGCTAAATCGGCTTTTGGTTTGCAAGAGCACTTACTATCCCTTAAACATTTTTGTAGAAGTGTGGGGATGCAAGTCAATATCAGCAAAACGAAAGTAGTGGCCTTCTCTAAGAAAAGAAAACATAACTAGCATAAGTTCTACTTTGAAGGCAACATTCTGGAAGAAGTTGCGGATTACAAATACCTCAGAATTGACTTCAACAAAAATCTAAGTTGGAATGGCTGTAGAAAGAAAAGAACTTTGGGGTGTTGGAAAGCATTTTATGCTTTTCAAAATAGGTGTAGAGAGGCAGAGTTATGAGACTGGAAGACCACTCAAACTCTTTTTGGGCTTCTAGTGATTTCAATGATTCTCTATGGTTGTGAACTGTGGGCTAGCAGTACCTCCGACATGCAGTGGAGACAAATTGAGAAAATTCAGAAGCGTTTGATTACAAACAAATTTAAGATTAAAAGTGAAGTTCCTTATGATATATTGTTAAGTGAAACAGGGACTGCTCCTATTGAAGCAATTGCTATGGTGCGAGTCATAAGGTATTTAAAAAAATTTGAGCAAATGGAAGAGGGTAGATGGCCTAAGGTTGTCTTTAATGATAGATTGTGCAAGAGCAAAAAAACTTGGATGTAGCAAAATAACAAATGGTTTAGTAAATGGGGTATTTGCTTGAACGCGTGTCCTATAAACAACAAAGAGATAAAAGCTTTTGTTATGGAAAAGCTCCACAAACATACTTGGGATAAGGATCTAGGAAAAAAGAAAAATTACCATATTGAAGTGTTTAATCCCACTCATAATCATCAACCAAAAGCATACATAGAGGCCAATATCTCTTGGAGAGCCAAAATTCTTATTGCTCAGTTAAGGACTAATTCTCATCAACTTCGTTGTGAAACAGGGCGCTGGAAAAGGCCCAAAGGAAGTGTGGGAGGAAAGGGTATGCATTTTTTGTTCTCCCAGAAAAGTGGAAACAGAAAAACATTTCATTTTAGAATGTGAGGCCTTCGAAGACAACATGGAAAGTTATGCAGATATGCTGGCAGTTAGATCTTGGGATAATCTATTTAGCGAGGGGTTTGTCGAGAAACTGGGAGCATTTATTGTGAAGCTTCACAGAAAAAGGGCCGAATACATCAATCAGATGAAGAAGCAATCTGTCCCATAGGCTATCTTTAGCCTCGTGGACGTTAAAATAATTTGTTTCTTTCTTCTTTCTTAATTATATTGGTACAACAAAAGATTTTATGGTACAACAAATTACAGATTTTGTGGTACAACGTAATCATTGTAAAATAAGAGGCGAACCAATCAAAATTGAAATAAATATATTTAAAAAAAATATATATATATATTTTTTTCAAAAGTAAACATTAGATAAAATCATTTAATTTTTGGTAAATTTAAAATTAATGTCAACATCAATATTTTTTGAATACATTTTTTTTTTTGAATAAGACTAAATCTATTAAAGATACAAAAATAATGTTACATGGAGGCACTGGCCTCTGTAGAACCTGTCTCAGAGTTTTTACCAAGTATTAGCAAACAGTAACTAAAAAGGAGACTGCCCTTAAGGGGAAACTAGTCCAAAAAACATGGTGAGAGCTGCCCACGCAGGGGAACTAGCTTGTAAATCCCAAGTTTCAGAGTTTTTTGCGCAAAACAAAAATTGAAAAGACCCCATATAACAACAATTACAACTTAAAACTACAAAAAAGACCCTAGAGATGGTGATCAGGTGTCTAAGAACCTGGATAATGAGTCGTAGCCTGCTAGGTGTTAGCAGGTGGCAGAGGCTCCTCCATGATGAGACACCCGTAAGCATACAAATCTTCGGTGTCATGTTGTTGTCCACTGGTCATGGCTTCCGTCTGTGCCTTGCCACCTGGAGTGCTCATCTCGGCTGCCATCTTCCCATTACCACCTGGGGTGTTGTTCGTCCTGTTCAGAGCTTTCAGATCAGAGCGTGCAACTTCCGTCCTGTTCAGAGCGTCACCTTGAGAGCTGCTATCATGAGTGTTCCGCCTGCTAGTGCCAGTCCTGTCCGGAATGATGCTGGCCGGGACAACAGTGAGTTGTGGCTCCTCTCTGAAGGAGACAGAGATGGTGGCTATAATACAGGGGTGATCCAGGGTGCATCTGAATTGAAACTGGGTGGAATGACAGGGATTCATCATTGGCACAGAATCATCTTAGGGGTACTGGGTTTCCTCATTATGCTGAAGGCCAGCCCTTTGGGCCTGCCCTCTACCACTGCGGGTGTTGGGATACCGACCCGTGCCGTGAGCAGCAGTCAAAGGCAAGGAGGAGTCCGCCTGAGCCGTGTCAGACGGGGACAGCGAGGGAGGGAAAATTTCTCTCCCTCTGTTGCTTCCCCTGCGGCTTCTCATTCTGTGCCTCAAGCGTGGCATATTTGCTTGGTGAATATCGGTACGCTGGGTGATTAGAGGAGCGGGAGGGGAAGGAATGGCTCATGGATGCAGGGGAGTGAGGAAACCGAATACCAGTGGCGGAATTGAGGATCGGAGCGGCAATTCTGTAGCAACAAAGCAGGTTGTGGGAGAAATGGGCACCTTCGTTCATCTCAATGTAGTAGAGGAGCTGGCATCTTCTTCCAGTGGCTGTTCGAGAGCTTGGCTCTACCGCAACGAGTAGGCAGTGACAGGCCAGAGGAGGCATAAGAGGGGGCGGCTCTCAGCATTCTCCATCTTAAGGACCAGAAGTAGGTAGCCTCGGCTCTCTCTCGTCATTAAAGTTTTTCGGCTTTTAGGCAGCATTAAAACGCCATAAATTATGGCGGTGGGCATCTTGGTAGCAGCACGGGTGGCCATGTGGCCATACCACTTGCCCACCTAGATGAACCGCATTGTACCTACATCAATAATCACCCGCATCCGGGGTTTTTGAATACGTTATTACCCTGCTGCGGAATAATGGGTGACCAATATTTATGAGTTATATAATTGCAATTATATAGCTGTATTAATGCAAAGTAGTATATGTCACTTTTGGATTTTAGTAAATATAACAGTGACATATACTACTCATGCATTAATTAGCCTGAAAAATAAAACTAGCTATAACTCCTAAAATATTGATTAATGTGGTATACAAAATGGAGCTAAAATATTGATTTGTGTGGTATACGACATGTAATTATGCTCCATTGCTGCCACATACTACTCCTGCATTAATTACCCTGAAAAATAAAACTAGTTATAACTCCTAAAAGATCGATTAATGTGGTATACAAGATGGAGCTAAAATATTGATTGGTGTGGTATACGACATGTAATTATGCTCCATTGCTGCCACAGGTACCGCATCATTTTCAGCACAATATTTTTATGTTTTGTGGCACTATTTGAGGACAATGCATGGTGTCTCGGGGCACTAAATATAGTTATGAGTTCACAAAATATGAAAATTATCTCGTGATTTTGTTCCCAAATGTTATAAACAAATTATCGAAGGAATATTAATGCATTTTCCTCGCAAAGCTCGACTGACATTGACCAGAAACGAAGTTCTATCCTCCTGCCATTTTAAATGGTTGAAACCTCTAATGTAAAACTGATTAAGACCTAAACCTCCAACGTAAGACTGAGTAAGAGTCACTGTATCCGAATTAAACGGGCAAAGCTTCAGAATTTTTACAGCGTTAGACACAACAGTAAGGACACACATTTTCCGCATTCATTCAGAGGCTACTACAATGTCAAATCATCAAATTTGATAATAATGGCACTCCACGTAGTTTGTGGGGGTAGAAACCAAAGTATTGTGGCAGTGAAACTAGAAATTTGAAGAAATATCGAAGAAATTAAAATGTTAACAAAAAAGTGAAACGATGAAAACTTTTTATTTCTCGTTGATTGTTAATTGCAAATATAGAAATTAATTGTAGAGTTGGTATATAGAATGAAGTGACACCAGTATTTTTTTGTGAGCTGTACTGTAATTATTGTTTTTTATTAATTATATTGGTACAACAAAAGATTTTATGGTACAACAAATTACAGATTTTGTGGTACAATGTAATCATTGTAAAATAAGAGGTGAACCAATCAAAATTGAAATAAATATATTTAATTTTTTTTCAAAAGAAAACATTAGATAAAATCATTTTATTTTTGGTAAATTTAAAATTAATGTCAACATCAATATTTTTTGAATACGTTATTACCCTGCTGTAGCAGGGAATAATAATATAAGAATACATAGGCTTGGAATATATTTAATGATATCCCAATCGATACAACAACAATATCAAAATATCTTAAACAATATTCATGCATAATGTGTACTCAATTTATATGTGATTATCTTGCATAACGTGTACTCAATTTATACGTGATTATCTTTACGTGAAGATTACTTTTTATTAAGAGTGACTTTTTTTTTTTTTTTTTGAATAAGACTAAATCTATTAAAAATACAAAAATAATGTTACATGGAGGCACTGGCCTCTGTAATATCTGTCTCAATTTTTTTACCAAATACTAGCAAACAATAACTGGAAAGGAGACTGCCCTCAAGGGGAAACCAGTCCAAAAAACATGATATGAGCTGCCCACGCAGGGAACTAGCTTGTAAATCCCAAGTTTGAGAGTTTTTTAAGCAAAACAAAATCAGAAAAGACCCCATATAACAGCAATTACAACTGAAAATTACAAAAACGAACCCTGACATGGTGACCGGGTGTCTAAGAACCTGACTACTGAGTCGAAGCTTGCTAGGTGTCAACCGGTGGCAGGGGTTCCTCCACGATGAGACACCCGTAAGCATAGACATCTTCAACATCGTGCTGTTGACCACTGGTTGTGGCTTCCGTCTGCGGCTCGCCACCTGGAGTACTTGTCGCATCTGCCATCTTCCCATTACCACCTGGGATGTTGGTCCTCCTGTTCATAGCTTCTAGATCAGAGCGTGCAGCGTCCATCCTATTCAGAGCGTCGCCCCAAGAGCTGCTTGTTTAGTCAATTTAGTGTTGTCTAAATTGCTATCATAAATTGTCAACCAGGAGCTCGTAAGCTGATGAAGTGAAGGTGTACTATATGTACTTAAGCAACCTCTTAGATCTTTTTGTCGTTTGGGGGTGTTGTTTGTGGTCAATTTAACTTCCTAAGATGGAGTGATGATTTTATAAACAGATGAGTGATAGTGTGTGTAAGGTGATTTCTAAATGAGTGAGTGTGTGTTGCTGGTGGTTTCTAACTACCTTCTAAACTTTGCAAAGAAAGAGCTTGAAATAAATAACTTGAAATGAACTGAAAGCAAAGAACCACTTTCTAATGGCACTAGTCACTACTCATGTTGCTGCAAATAAAAAGATAAGAAAATCACTTTAAAAACCAATGATAATGTTCATCTCTTCCTAACTCTCTGCTTCCAACATATGGTACTATGTAAAACACGATTAGGAAGTAGTTAGAGATAAGTCTAAAAAGTGATAAAGCTCTAAATGACAAATTATAACACCACTGTGCCTTTCTCCAGCATTCTGCTTCCAACATACATTGTTATGTGTAACAAGTGAAGAAAGAGTTAGTGATATAAGCCAAAAGCTACTCAAAGCAAGCTGTAATTTATTAGTATTCTGATCTCTTACAGATGAACAACTTATGATAAGGAGACCATCAATGTGTTAGCATACAGCTTGAGAAACTAAACTAGAAATTAAGCTAGAAAAACAAAGTAAAGGCAGCAACTATGAATATGACAACTGAAAATACCATCAGAGATAAAGAAAATACACAAAGACAAACAATCCCGGGTTAAAACCTGCAGAAAACAATACTGATCAGTTTAAAATAAATGCTGGAAATGAAATGACATGAAATCAAATGGTACACTATTATACATGATGAAAGAAATAAAAATTGCTGAAGGCAAGAAAATGAAATCAAACACTATGTACACAGGCTGTCATAGATGGGGGCCCTCCATCCACGCAACCAGCTAAAAGATTAGCTACGAAAAGGTGAACAGAAACAATCTTCTTTTTATAAAACCAGCATGTCAAAATACAGTGAAAAAGTGCTGTAGAAACAGCCTTCTAAAACAGAGTTTTGATAACAAAATCAGCGCAGCAATTACAATATTCAAAAGCTAATCTATAAGCGTTGGCACACGCTTTATTTATAAGCACAGAGGCAAACTACCCTCTGCGTGAACTAAGCAACTACAGCCTAACTTATTAACTACGCAGCAACACGCAGTCTTAACTAATTAACTTGTGCAGCAACACGCAGGCAACTCCGTGCACTTTTGAGGGAAACGGTCATCATGGGAAGTAAATCTATGTTTGGATCCTGTCTTTTGCTGTCCTCGTGGCGTGGAGGAAGTGCCAGCTACGGTTCCGTGTCCCAGCTGCTCACGGCTCCCATGCCACCGTTTGGAATTTGACCGTTTGACCGAGGGAACACCTGCGTTGACCAAGGGCATACGTGACTGGTTTGGCTCAACCAATAGCATACGATCCATGTGTACATCCATCCCAACATGCCCATGTGGCCCGTTCCTTGAGAAGACGCGTGGAGCATATCAAACAACAAAAAGGCTGCGGAATCTCTGAATAGCTGCGGAATTGCTGAACAGCTGCGGAATTGCTGTATATGTTCCAAAATTCTAATCAAACAGTCAAACATTAGCATAGTTTACAAACCATGATAAAAAGACATGTAATGCAATAATTTGAACAAGTTAATGGAGGAAAAGATAGAAAAAGGAAGAAGTGAATGGGAAAAAGGCTGTTGGGAAGATAGCTAAGTGAGTGCAAGGTTGAGGCTCAACATACCCCCACTCTGAGGGTGTTGCATGTCCTCATGCAACCAAAACTTTGCATAATCCTTTAATTCATATGCTCGGATGCCTCTGCTAAGACATCCAACCTTCTTCTCTTCCTCTTTGTTGCCAAACTTGTTCTCGGTTTCTTCACCAAGCACCTGAATTTTAAGTTGATCAATGCCCGGCTCAACTTCTTGTTTTTTCTCTTCAACTTTCTGTTCTTTATTTGCCAAAGGCCCAAATGAAGCATGGTATTGTCGTGGATCATCTTGTCCACGTTACCTTGTTGTTTCAATTTTTCATTTTCATTTTTGATGTGGCGATTTAGAACTTCTAGTTCAAATATTTCTTGCTTCAGAGATTGAACCTGCTGTTCAAGGGGCAAGACTGTGCTAGGACCAGCAACAGATTGCTCCAATGTTTCTAAATAGTCATATGCTTCTTGCTGAACAGGGTCAATATCTGGAGTTTGCCTTGGTCTGAATTCAAACTCTTGAAAGCTGCTCTCTCTTTCTTGTTGAAAAGGGCTTTCCTCTCTAGGAGGACTTGAGTCAATGTCTAGCTGAATTTGCCTCTTCTCAGGTGTGCTCAAGTCAACAAAATGGGACTGTTTTCCTTTTATTACACTTTTCCTTTCTATGAGCCTTCTACTTCTTCTTACCTGTATCCTAGTGCTTTTCTTCTTGGAGATGGCAGTTTCTTGAAGCTGAGCAAGCCTATGAGCTAATGTTTGGGTATCTTCTTCGGTTGAAGGCTCAGGTGAAGGGGATGGTGTTTGCAAAATAGCTTTTCCCTTATCGCTTTTCTGTCTTTTTGTTTTGCTGCCCTTTTCCTTCTCTTTTTGACCAGTTTCCAGGATGGTTTCTTGGGCAATTTCTTGAAGAGTTTCTGCAATGATTTCTTGGACAGTTTCTTCTACATCAGTATCTTGGGCAGCAGTTTCTTTTTCTTTTCTTCTACTTCTTCGGGGCACTTTAGGAGAGCTAATGGAGGCTGGTACTTTAGGAGAGCTAACAGAGGTTTCAGCCGCCTCCTGAAAATGGTTCCTAATAAGGAATTTCTCCCATGTGTCCTTCCTGATTTTTAACTGCTCTTCAATTAGTATTTTGATGAGGCCATGGTGGTATAGGTGTGGCTCAATGTTACCCACATGTTTTTGCATAGTAGCACTCATTTTATTTAAACTAGACAGCAGGAAATAAGGGAGATTGATGGTATGTTCACCCATAAAATGCATCATTATCTTTGTGTGATAAACATACATTGTACCAAATCTGCCTTCACATGTCAAAAATTTCTGCACTAGCAAAAGTAAGGCAGTCCATTCCTTTTTAATGTTACTTACAGGTATTCCTTTGGTGAAGATAGTAGTATCCATACCTGGATTTTTCAATATGTTCTTCCACTCTAGGCTTTCAACAGTTCGATTCTTGAACCATCGTTCTCCAGTACGAGGCAAAGCAGTTGCTTGAGCCAAGCTGCTTTCTGTGATAGTGAATTGCAGGTCCCCAATCTCCACAGTGTTTGTTTTCCCATCAAACGACCGAGCAAAGGCCTTGGTAACCTCTTTGTGGTATCCTTTAAATTTCTGAATAAATTTTAACCACTTGGCCTTCTGCAGGGCATTCCTTGTTTGTGGGTAACCGTCTAGAAATTTAGAACCTTCCGGCTCTGCTCTCAATAGCTTGCCCATTTCGGTTACCAACTTCTCTTACTGCTCTGATAATACTGTTTGGATGCTAGAGGAAAGAGACTTCACGGGAAAACAGTGCTCCTCAACGTAAATTACGGCTGGAACAGAGAACTATACGGCTACAGTAGAATGGCCGTAATGGAAATTGGGAAAACAGTGTTCAGTAGAATGGCCGTGATGCAATTGTGAGCCTGTTGGTCAGGGTTTTAAGCGGAGAGATGAGGAGAATGGAGCAGCGTAGGTTTACGGTGAGACAGAGTGGTGAATGAATCGAGAGTGAAATCGATGAAATCAAGGGAGTGAACAGCGATAGGAATGAAGTTATGCATGCGTAGAAAGGTATTAAAGGATAGAACGGCCGAATCCCATCGACGTCAGGTAACTGTATACACCTGGCTGCGGAATGATCAGTTGAAGAGCCGTGGTGTAACAGGACACGTCATTCTGGTACGGAGAATTAATGCAAGGGAGCAGGCCGTATCAAGTTTGAATCACAGTGATTATGGGACCGTTAAAACGGAGGTGAGGTGGACTACGCAGCATAATGGACAAGGAGTGAACGGAGATCTTGTTCAATCATTACACTAGGTGCCTAATACCATAATCCGAAAACCATACGTAATGATATAACTGTTAGTTAGAGGTTTAGAACATACCTTTGTGTATTTTGATTCCTTTGCTAATCATGATGCTAACCTTTGATTTATTGCTGCCTTTATATATGCTGTGTGTCTTCACCCTTCAATGATGCTGGTACTTCTGACTGCAGATTTTTTCTTTTTGAAACAGAGTTTATTTTTGTTGCAGGGACAGAGTGTATTAGCTGCGGAATTCGGATATCAGCTGCGGAATTGGCTCCTAGCTGTAGAATTTGCAGCAACATTTTTTCCTGCACCAAGAGAATTAAAACAACTTGACTAAATGAAATAGTCCTGATAGGGACTTTATTGATGAGAATGGGATGGAGTGAATGGACTGAAAAAAATGGAATGGAATTAAGATGATGAGATGGATGAAATGAATGAGATGGATGAGATGGAAGAAGAGGGATTTTTTTTTTTTTTTTGGAAAATATAAGGTGTCAGGTGACCCTGATTTTCACCTTACATTTTCTGCATAAGACTGCCAATCCAGGATTGGTTTTCAGGCTTATACAAGAGATTTTTTTTTTTTTTTTTTTTAACTGAAAGAAACAGAGATTAGGCTGATGGAGGAGAAGAATTCTTCTCCACCAGCCTCATTGCAGAATCTTCTTTGAACAACTTGACAAATTCCTCTTTTGAGAGTGGCTTCTGGTAGATTTTCAGGCGATGGCCATTCACAATAAGAGGAGTATGAAATTCATCAATAGTTTTCACTCGAACTGCTCCATTACTAAAGACTTCATCAATCTCATATGGCCCAAGCCAATGAGTTTGAAATTTCCCTTTGAAGTCTTTAAACTTTGAATCAAACAATAGAGCCCAATCTCCTTTCTGAAACTTTCTTTCTTTGATATAACGATCATGCCATTTAGATCTTTGGTGCTGAACTAGATCGGTCCTTAGAATTGCATCTTGTCTTATTTCATCTAGCTCATTTAGCTGGCCCATTCTGTGTTTTTGGGCTTCTGAGAGGCTCATTCCCAACTGGACTGCCACCTTGAAGGTCTTGATTTGGAACTCAATGGGGAGCAGGACTTCCTTCCCATAAACAAGTTCATAGGGAGAATGTCCTGTTGTGTTCCTCCATGTAGTTCTATAGGCCCATAAGGCTTCAGGAAGCCTTTCCGCCCAATCTCTTCTATGAAGATGAATAGTCTTGGTGATAATGCCTTCAAGAACTTTATTGGTAGATTCCACTTGGCCATTTGATTGCGGATGGTATGGAGTAGATGTTCTGTGCTTGATCTTATATTCCTCCATCAGCTTCTCCATCAATTTAGATGTAAATTGGCTGCCCTGATCTGTCACAATTTCCCTTGGGACACCAAAACGAGTGAAAATATCCTCAAAAAGAAATTGAACAACTGAATTTTCAGTGGCAGAAGGCAATGCCTTGGCTTCTACCCACTTAGTAACATAATCAGTACAAACCAGTATATACTTCTTTTGCTTTGATGGTGGATTAATTGGTCCAACGAAATCTAGAGCCCATTTCTCAAAGGGTTCGATGCATACCTGAGGCTGTAGTGGCATTTCATTTGAAGGAGTTGGTCTCCCAACTCTTTGGCAGTTGTCACACCTTCTAACATACTGCTTTGCATCTTTAAAGAGAGAAGGCCAATAATATCCTAGAGAAAGGATTTTATAGGCTGTCCTCTTGTCAGCAAAGTGCCCGCCGCATGGTTCATCATGACATGCCTTAAGGATGTCAGACATTTCATCTTCCCGAACACACCTTCTGATTATAAAATCTGGCCCTGTTTTGAACAATTCATTAGAAATCCAAGAATAATGTGAACTCTCCTGAATGATTTTCCTTTTCTCATTAGGAAATAAGTGTAGAGGTAGCTTCCCTGTAACTAGATAATTAGCCATATCTGCATACCAAGGAGTCTTGGTAGTTACTGCAAACAAGTATTCATCTGGAAACTTATCTTCTACTGGAGAATCTTCATTAGTGTTTTGGATTCTAGACAAGAAATCAGCTATTGTGTTTTGTTTTCCAGGTCTATCTAACACAGTAATGTTGAATTCTTGTAAAAGTAAAAGCCATCTTGTAACTCTGCCATTAGTAACAGGTTTGTTCATTAAATATCTTATGGCAGAGTGATCAGTATGGACAAAGGTTTCATAGCCGGTTATGTAGTGTCTAAACTTATTGATCGCATGTACCACAACTAAGAACTCTTTTTCTGTAACAGTATAATTTAACTCAGTGGGAGTCAAATTTTTACTGGTGTAATAAATGGCATAAGGGATCAAATCCTTTTGTCCCAAAACAGCTCCTAGAGCTGTATCTGAAGCATCAGTAGAAATGTGGAAAGGGAGTTTCCAATTTGGCTCCCTTAAGATGGGTGCTTCAGATATTCTAGTCTTTAAAGCTTCAAAGGAAGATTGACATTCAGGATCCCATTTGAACTCACAGTCTTTGGTAAGAAAATAGAAAAGAGGAGATGCTATCTTAGTGAAGTTTTCAATAAACCTCCTGTAATATCCAGTGAACCCAAGAAAACTTCTGACATCTTTCTGGCAATTTGGAACAGGTAACTTAGAGATGACTTCTACTTTGGATTTATCAACCTTAATCCCATCTCCTGAAATATGATGTCCTAAAACAATCCCTTCAGTAAACATCATAAAACACTTTTCATGACTTAAAGAAAGATTTGTTTCCTTACACCTTATCAATACTTTTTCCAAATTTTCCAAAGCTTCTTCAAATGTATTACCATAAACTGTGAAATCGTCCATGTAGACCTCTACACAATCATGAATTAGATTTGAAAACATTCCTAGCACAGCCCTTTGAAATGTAGCGGGTGCATTGCACAATCCAAAAGGGAGTACTTGGTAGGCAAAAGTTCCCCAAGGACAAGTAAATGTGGTTTTGTCTTGATCTTCAGGTGCTACCTGAATTTGATTATACCCACTAAAACCATCCAGGAATGAGAAATACTTTTTACCTGCTAAAGTATCTAGTACCTGATCAATAAAAGGTAGAGGGAAATGATCCTTTAGGGTTGCCTTGTTCAATTCTCGATAATCAATGCAAACTCTCCATTTACCATTCTTTTTGGGGACTATAACCAAGGGAGAAACCCATTGGCTATCTGAAATGGGGTAAATGAAGTTTACCTTGAGCAATTTCTGGAGTTCTTCTTTCACGATTTCCCTAAGGTTTGGATTCATCCTTCTTTGTGGTTGCCTAATAGGTTTGCTATTTTCTTCAATATAGATGTGATGAATACAAGTCTTAGGATCGATTCTTTTCATGTCAGTGTATTCCCATGCAAATGCAGTGGAATGTTTTTGCAAAAGTTTGGTTAATTCTTCTTGTTGTGGTCTTTCCAAGTTTCTGTTAATGTTCAATGTTTTTCCTGGAAGGATTTCAACTGTAGAACTACCAAACTCTTCCATTGAGAAGAGAGACATCTGTCTAGAGGAGAGATATTCAATGTCTGCATCTAACTGAAACTGTGTAGAGTCATATTCTAAAGGTATTTCAAAATTTTCTAATGTATTTAGAATTTGACTATCTTCACTGATCTCAGAGATGGTCAGAACAGGTTGAATGGTATCCTCATCATCAACCCACTCATCTTCTCCTATTTCTGTTATTGCCTTTGCTGGAGGATACAAGTTGAATTTCTTGGTGGAATTACCATCTGATATATACATGTCCCCAGACCTACAACTGATAAAAGCATCAGCTATTGCTAGCCAAGGTCTTCCTAAGATAAGAGGATGTCCTCCTAGATTGTTCTTGGGAGTTAGAATCATAAAATCAACTGGATATTCCCAAGAGTCTAGGGAGACTGGAATGTCTTCCAATACACCATCAAGTTTAATGATTGATCTATCTGCAAGTTGCAGTAAAGTAGGTGTAAAGAGAAGGTTAGGAAGCTTTAACTGATCCATGGTCTGTCTACTCATGATGTTGATAGCGGCTCCTAAGTCAATCAAAGTATTTGGGATTTCAACCCCATTAATATGAGTCTTGACAATAGGGCTACCGGGATCCACATACTTTTGCATGGTAATCTTACCCATCATAATGTCTGCAATTTTTCCAACTAGATGTATCCTTTTGGTATCTCTGGTTCTCTTTCCTGTTTTCTTCAAACTCAACTCCTTTATTGTCTTTGCTAGAATGGGAATTTCCTTAATGGCTTGTAACAAGGGGATCTTGATACAGACATTCTTCAATTCATCTAGAAAACTATAGTCAGGCACCCATATTTGCTTTTCCACTCCTTTGTCAATTTGTAATCTTTCAGGAAAAGGAGGTGTAGCTAAAGGTGTCGGTTGCTCAACTATGGGAGTTGTAGAGGTTTATTCTTTTTCTTTTTCTTTTTGGATATTTTGGTTTTGAAGTGATACTTCAGAACCCTTATTGACTTTGAGAGATTCTTCCTCAGAAATGCTTGGTTGTTGAACACTTGTAGAAGGTTGATCTAGGATTCTACCTGATCTGAGTTGTACTTCATTGAGAGGAACAACCATATAGGTAGGGAATGGTTGACCTTCCATCATGTAAGCATTTTGAGGGTTCCTATTATTTGGATTTGGTAATGGCTGAGAGGGAAGTTGATTTGACTTCTGCTGGGATTGAAGCGAGAGTTGAGAATTTTGATTTTGTGGAGGAGGTTGTTGTTGTTGAGGGTATGGCAATGATAGTTGTTGACCTTGATTTGGAAGTTGTGGAGCCTGCTGATTCTGAAATGATGGAGGATATTCATAGAATTGAGCAAGTCTCCCATAAGGATTTTGCATGCTTTGCATCCATGCTTGAAAAGCATTTTGAGGTTGAGGCCAAGATTGTTGCCAAGGATTCCAATTTGGTTGGGATTGGAAATTCATAGAGTTGTTAAACCCTTGATTCTGTTGCCCTTGCCAAGGTCTCCTTGCAATAAAACAAAGAGATTCAAGTGTATTTGGATCCTCTTGAAAGACTGCTTTGAGGCCAGGTATTGAAGGACAATCCTTAGTCTCATGAGTTTCTGAGCAAATTACACATGTTTCTACAACGTGTGCGTCCAAGGGACATTCCCTCAAAGCATGTTTCTTTCTACATTTCGGGCAAAAAATGGCCAAAGCCTCAGCTTCTGCTTTTTGTTTATTGTAAATCTTAAGGGTATCTAGTTGTTCACTAAGACTCCCTAAGATGTCAGTTTTGAATTCATCAAGCATATTGCCGATTTCAGCCCTACTTACTGATCCTGTTGCAGATTTATTTGCTCTAAGGAGAGAAGGATCTCTAGGCCCTTTTTGAGTTTTTGATTTGCCCCTTGAGAGATGGATACAGAGTTCTGCTATATCATTGAGTGAAAGTTGAGAAATATCCCCTTTCCCCATCATGTTTAAGATATCTATCCATTCATCCCTAATGGCTTTTAATAAGAGGGCTTTTAAGGTCTCTTCATCCAAGCTACTCATTTTTGCTCTTTTCAAGTTATATTGAAATCTTTCAAGTAAATCTTCTGAGCTCTCATCTTCTCTTTGTATCATTTTAAATACCCCGTCCTTGTGATTAGTAGGCATACAATAGTCCAAATACCTATCCAAAAATGTCTGTTTCATTTCATCCCAAGACCTAATGGATTGAGTGAGTAACCCCATGAACCATTTCAAGGCTTGATCTTTCAGTGTTGAAGGGAACAATTTGAGTTTCTGAGAGTCATCCAGGTAGTCATAAGTTCGACACACCACTTCAAACTCAAATAAAAATGTTTCAGGGTCCTCAGTTCTTAACCCATGAAAATTTGGGAGGACAGATGGTGATATGTTTTTCATAGTGGCTCGGGAATCCTCATTAACAATGGGAAACCCAAATGAATTATCCCCATCTCTATTTCCTCCTCCAAGGGGACCTCTACCTCCTCCATTATTGTTGTTGTTTCCTCCTCCTCCTCTACCTCTACCTCTACCACCTCCTTCTTCCTCTGCCATGATGGTTCTCCTAGGGATTTCAAAATCTTCTGGTTCCTCTACAAAGGGTGAATGAGAAGAGATTTCCCCTTCTTCTTCAGATGATTCCACTTCCTCAATTACAATTGGTCTTTCTATAGGAGAAAGAGAAAAGTCTCTTCCTGGTTCAAATTCAATAGAAGGTGTGGGAGAGTCAACTCTTGGCTCTTGAATTCCAGGAATTCTAGGACTAGGAGTGTCGGTTGGAGATAAGGGAGGCGTCTCTTGTCTATCCCTTGAAGCAGATGGACTTGTAAAAATTGAACTTCGAGCTCTAGCTAAAAACCTTCCCCTAGAATCTCTAGCTCTATGCATGTCATTTTTTTTTTTTTATTATTATTTTTCTTCAAGTCAAGTTAATAGTTCTTTTTCTGATCTTCCAGGTCACTCTAGGTGCAAGAAGAGAGCATACTCAAGAAACTACTAAATCAATAACTTTCTCTTTTCTGATCCTCCAGATCACTTTAAAGTGCAAGAGGAGAGCATACTTTGATAGGTTATCAACTTCTTTCCTTGAAAGTTTTATGTTTTTTTTTTTCTAAGAATATGGCTACTTAATTTCACTTCCCCGGCAACGACGCCAAAATGTTTAGTCAATTTAGTGTTGTCTAAATTGCTATCATAAATTGTCAACCAGGAGCTCGTAAGCTGATGAAGTGAAGGTGTACTATATGTACTTAAGCAACCTCTTAGATCTTTTTTTCGTTTGGGGGTGTTGTTTGTGGTCAATTTAACTTCCTAAGATGGAGTGATGATTTTATAAACAGATGAGTGATAGTGTGTGTAAGGTGATTTCTAAATGAGTGAGTGTGTGTTGCTGGTGGTTTCTAAATACCTTCTAAACTTTGCAAAGAAAGAGCTTGAAATAAATGACTTGAAATGAAATGAAAGCAAAGAACCACTTTCTAATGGCACTAGTCACTACTCATGTTGCTGCAAATAAAAAGATAAGAAAATCACTTTAAAAACCAATGATAATGTTCATCTCTTCCTAACTCTCTGCTTCCAACATATGGTACTATGTAAAACACGATTAGGAAGTAGTTAGAGATAAGTCTAAAAAGTGATAAAGCTCTAAATGACAAATTATAACACCACTGTGCCTTTCTCCAGCATTCTGCTTCCAACATACATTGTTATGTGTAACAAGTGAAGAAAGAGTTAGTGATATAAGCCAAAAGCTACTCAAAGCAAGCTGTAATTTATTAGTATTCTGATCTCTTACAGATGAACAACTTATGATAAGGAGACCATCAATGTGTTAGCATACAACTTGAGAAACTAAACTAGAAATTAAGCTAGAAAAACAAAGTAAAGGCAACAACTATGAATATGACAACTGAAAATACCATCAGAGATAAAGCAAATACACAAAGACAAACAATCCCGGGTTAAAACCTGCAGAAAACAATACTGATCAGTTTAAAATAAATGCTGGAAATGAAATGACATGAAATCAAATGGTACACTATTATACATGATGAAAGAAATAAAAATTGCTGAAGGCAGGAAAATGAAATCAAACACTATGTACACAGGCTGTCATAGATGGGGGCCCTCCATCCACGCAACCAGCTAAAAGATCAGCTACGAAAAGGTGAACAGAAACAGTCTTCTTTTTATAAAACCAGCATGTCAAAATACAGTGAAAAAGTGTTGTAGAAACAGCCTTCTAAAACAGAGTTTTGATAACAAAATCAGCGCAGCAATTACAAATTCCCAAAGCTAATCTATAAGCGTTGGCACACGCTTTATTTATAAGCACAAAGGCAAACTACCCTCTGCGTGAACTAAGCAACTACAGCCTAACTTATTAACTACGCAGCAACACGCAGTCTTAACTAATTAACTTGTGCAGCAACACGCAGGCAACTCCGTGCACTTTTGAGGGAAACGGTCATCATGGGAAGTAAATCTATGTTTGGATCCTGTCTTTTGCTGTCCTCGTGGCGTGGAGGAAGTGCCAGCTACGGTTCCGTGTCCCAGCTGCTCACGGCTCCCATGCCACCGTTTGGAATTTGACCGTTTGACCGAGGGAACACCTGCGTTGACCAAGGGCATACGTGACTAGTTTGGCTCAACCAATAGCATACGATCCATGTGTACATCCATCCCAACATGCCCATGTGGCCCGTTCTTTGAGAAGACGCGTGGAGCATATCAAACAACAAAAAGGCTGCGGAATCTCTGAATAGCTGCGGAATTGCTGAACAGCTGCGGAACAACTGCGGAATTGCTGTATATGTTCCAAAATTCTAATCAAACAGTCAAACATTAGCATAGTTAACAAACCATGATAAAAAGACATGTAATGCAATAATTTGAACAAGTTAATGGAGGAAAAGATAGAAAAAGGAAGAAGTGAATGGGAAAAAGGCTGTTGGGAAGATAGCTAAGTGAGTGCAAGGTTGAGGCTCAACACTGCTATCATGTGTGTTTCACTTGCTAACACCAGTCCTGTCCGGAATGATTCTAGCCGGGGTTACAGTGCGTTGTGGCTCTTCTCTGAAGGCTACAGTAATGGTGGCGATTATACAGGGGCGATCCAGGGTGCGTCTGAATTGAAATTGGGTGGAATGACAGGGTTCATAATTGGCACAGAATCGTCATGGGGGAGTTGGGTTTCCGCATTACACCGAAGGCCAGCTCTCTGGGCCTGTCCTCTGCCACTGCGGGTGTTGGGATACCGACTCGTGCCGTGGGCAGCGTTCGAAGGTGAGGAGGAATCCGCCTGAGTCGAGTCTGATGGGGACAGCGAGGGAGGGCGAATTGCTCTCCCTCTGCTGCTACCCCTGTGGCTTCTCATTCTGTGCCTCAGGCGGGGCATATTCGCTTGGTAAATTTTGGTATGATGGGTGCTAGGAGGAGCAGGAGAGGGGATGGAATGGTTCGAGGAGGAAAGGGAGTGAGGAATTCGAATTCCAGAGGCGGAATTGAGGGTCGGAGTGGAAATTCTGTAGCAGCAAAGAGGGTTGTGCGAGAAATGAGCTCCTTCGATCATCTCAATGTAGCAGAAGAGTTGACATCGTCTCCCCGTGGCTGTTCGAGAGCTAGGTTCTGCCGCAGTGGGAAGGCAGTTCCAGGCCAGGGGAGGCATAACAGGGGGAAGGCGCTCAACATTCTCCATCTTAAGGACCAGAAGTAGGTAGCCTCGGCTCTCACTTGTCATTAATGATTTTCAGCTTTTAGGAAGCATTAAAACGCCATGAATTCTGGTGGTGGGCATCTTGGTATCAGCACGGGTGGCCATGTGGCTATACCACTTGTCCGTCCTGATGAGCCGCACTGTACTGATGTCATTAATCACCCGCATCCAGGGGACTTAATTTATTTTTTTAAATATAATTGAGAATAATATTTGATTTTATGTATAGGATCAAGATTATATGTTATTAGAAAACGTGTGATTACATTAAATATAGTATTGAGATGATAATAAAGAAATTCATTGTCATCTAAATGAAATTATATTTTGGGGTTAGATGAAGATTTAAAATTAATTTTTCTAAAATTAATTTTGATTGGTTAAAACTCTGTTTTTCTTTGATATAAGGGAACATACTATTTAATTAAGACCTTGAGGTATTTGACAAGAGAGAAAAAATTTCTTTATGGACCACTACCGAGTTATTTCAAGTGACATAATTTTCCTTGAAAATGATGATGAGATAGCCCACATTCATGGATAACATCCATTGATAATTGTCATCACTATCAATTAACAACTGAGTTATGATACTTTTACCATCTTAAATGGAAAATAAGTTTTTGATACACTCTCTGGCCCAGTATGATAGAGATGTTGTAATGTAATGTCCTATAAACATTTTTAATAGATCAAGGTATATATATATATATATATATATATATATATATATATATATATATATATATATATATAACATTATTACTAGGTCAAATTACATAAAAAAAATAAAAATAAAATAATAATTATATTTACTAGCCTAGATCCATCTTAACTCTGGATCTAACAAGCATTGGGAGGGATCAAATTTCTCATGGTACAAACCTCTTTTAGAGTGAAAAGAAATTTAATCCCTCTTGGCACTTGGTAGATCAAGAGTTAAGATGGATCTAGGCTAGTTTCATTATTAATTATTATTATAATTATTTATTATATTTTTGTTTAATGTAATTTCTTTTTTTCTAAGTAAAGGCTAATTCTATTAATAAAAGGTAAAAATACAGTTACAAGGAGGTCGAAACCTCAGAGGAGAGCCGAAACTGTCCATCAGTACATACAAACTGTCCCAGGGTTGGGAAAACCAGATACAAAAAGCCCAAAAGCCATACAGAGAGAACTGGCCATGTTGGTAAACCACAGAAAGGTCAAAAGAAAAGCTGTAACCATACTATCTATACTGACCAGATAACCATAGGAAAAACTGCAGAACCAAAGACCTGATACAACTGCAGAACCAAAGACCTGATACAAAAAGACATTAACAAAAGCCATATAGGCATAGCACATTGAACTGAAGAGCAAAGAGAGAAACTGGGGAATCAAACATGGCCCAGGAGGCTTCAAGCGACTGTTTCATGGTCCTGAGCTTCCTCCTCCACCGGGCATGGATTGCCCATCCACGAGTCATCAACAGTGTCCTCAGCATCTATACCGCTGCCACCTGGAAGAGCTGCCAAACGCCGGATGCCACCGGAACCACTCGCCGGGTGAACAGAGGCCGAGACTCCCTGGAGGTTGCCGTCTGGTGGCTTGAAGACATCAGGGACACTTCCCTCTGCCTGCATATCACCACAATTGAACACAATGCCAACGTCTTCCCCCTGCTGCTCGCTTCCATCCTGAGACTGCGTTGCCGAGGTATGCACAGAAACACTAGGCCGAGCTTCTTCCTCCGCAAAGATTACAGTGATGCTGGCCGAGAGAACAGGCTTATTGAGGCGACTTTGAAATTTGAAATGGGTGGTTTGGAAAGAGTTATGCGGGAAAGGCTTGCCATTGTCTGAGGGAGGGGAAGCCGAAGCCAGAGGAATAACAGGCGGGGGAGCAGGCTGAGAACGCCCACGGCCTCCACGACTACCACCTCGGCGACAACTAGCGCGGCGACGCACCATTGTCAAGGTGGCAAGGCAGCTTGAAGGAGATATGGAGCAGGGCGAAACAAAGCAGGTGCCGAGGTAAGGGAGCCGATTAAGAGTCAGAAACCAGACATTCAAAGTAGCCTTCGGAGCACTGCAGGGATGCAGAGTCTGAGGCAAGCTAATGCAGGGAGGCCAGAGGGAAATAATAGCGGAGAGAGCCGACGAAGCCATAAGTAAAACTTCAGGTGAAGTGTCTCGAACGAACGACACATTCAATTCCAAATGCCAAGTGATCTGCAGGTACCCATTATGAGCCTGCTTCATCCGCAGGAGAGCTTGGGGGAATGTGCGATCCTGCCACCTGCAGGACCAGATGCTGGCGCTGAATAATCCCTCCATTAATATAGCGTTAATGCACCCGCATCCAGGTTTGTTTAATGTAATTTAACGAAGTCAAAATGTTTCAATTAATAATTAGTATTAGTATTATTTGTTTTTATTTTAATTTTATTTTTGTATAATTTGACTGAGTCAAAATGTTTTCATAGGTTTGCACCTCAAGAGATTTGATCCTTCTCGACCCTTGTTAGATCCAGAGTTAAGATGGATCTAGCCTAGTTTAATTTCCTCTAAATAGGCTATATTCCACATGCATACCATGGATCAATACCATGAGTTCTCATAAACTTGGAGCTCAAAAACCACCAAAGTTATTTTTATTTTAATAAATATAAATATTGCTTTTATTTTATTTTATTTTTATGTTATTTGACCAAGTAAAATGTTTACATAACATAACAGGACAAGGCAACATCTCCTCCATACTGTGTTGGAGAGTGCCTCTAGGCACAATGATTAATAATTAAACCTACCTAGATCCATCTTAACTCTAGATCTACCAAGCGTGAAAGTGGATCAAATCTCTTTTCACTTTAAAAGAGGTTTGTATCTCAAAAGATTTGATCCTTCTTAGTGCTTGGTGGATTCATAGTTAAGATAGGTTCAGGCGGGTTTTTAAAATTTACATATCAATCATAATATTCTAATTCTTATTTTGTATTACAATTCAAGTGGGTTATTTAATTAACATGACTAATAGTTTCAACACATCATAGTCACTACCTCTACCATTAATTAATTGATTAAGGCCATGCTCTTTTTTTCCGGACTCGTTTTTTCTCATTATTCGAAAATGCCCATATTTATGCAATTTGTCTTTATTTACGCGTTCTTCCGCACCTATACAAAGGGATAATCACACAATATATGAACCCATACTTCCGGACACATTTTACTCTAGACAAATTAATTGATATATAATATTGGTAAGTGTTTGCTCAATATGAGTTTCTCGACTTCGCGTAATGTAAGAATTCACACCTCTATATTTCGTACAATGTATCAAAAAATCCTAAGACACATTCAGTTTGGTGGCCAAATGGGTGGAGATGCGGAGAAGGGGTAATGCTAACTACAGATGTGTGGAAGAAGCTTTCATAGCACTAACATTGACATTGTCACTATCATAGCCAGTGCTAGTGTGATTCACTCTTACTTCATTTTATTTATTTATTTATTTTTCCATCTTAAACTTTTACAGAAGCACTTCGTACAATAAAATCTTCAACTCCACCTTCACATGCTGCATTGCCCACAAATTTAAAAGTTTTGACTCCACCTCCGCATAATGAAAACGTTGACTACCCCTCTGCACTCCGCACTTCCCGCACTTTTCACACACCCTTTTTCTTTCCTCCACGTAAACAAAAACTTAGTAGCTAATATTAAATGAAGTCTCTTTTTAGTGTGTAATTATTAACTATGTTAAACACAATGGATAAATCCACACCTCTGTATTCCATACAATGTATTAAAAAAACTTGATAGTCCATTATAATTCTAAGACACATTATTGGGAGGCCACATGTGCGAAGTGCGTAGGTGCAGAGAAGAGGTATTTGTGGAGATAAGGGAGCATGGAGAAGTGATCTTGGGTACTGTGTTTTTAAATAGAGCAATAGTCTAATTATTGTAGACTCACCTATTGAATCATATTTCTTTTGTTGAACATAATTCAATTGCAAAAACGAGCAGAAATGATAAATGCAATAAGGTACACTTGTTCGTCCCCTATAATCATGACCTAAGCTAAAGGGGTATGTATGAAGATAAGGAAGTGCGTAGAAGCACTTCACAAAATAAAAACTTTGACTTCACCTCTGCACTCCGCACAATGAAAACGTTCATTGCCATCTGCACTTCACACTTCCCACACTTTCTGCACACACTTTCTCCTTCCTCTGCATATATGTTCAGCCTTCCTCCTCCCCCCCACTTAGTTGTTTAACCTCCAATACCATGATTCACAATTACCATCACAATGGATAATTCATCAGATCTGGCATAAAAGCTATGACCATATCTCCTAGTACAATTGGATAAATGGATGAAGCTATGAAAAAATGGCTTTCATCGTGTAGAATACAAAGATACGAGGGAAGCACAATGTGGAGGAAAGAGAAAGGGTGTGCAAAAAGTGTGGAGTGCAAAGAGGCAATGAACGTTTTCATTGTGCAGAGTGCGGAGGTGGATTCAAAGTTTTTGTTGTGTGAAGTGCTTCTCTGCACATACTCCTTTAGCTTAGGTCATGATTATAGGGAACATACAATTGCATCGTATTGTGGTTATCATTTGTGCTCATTTTTACAATTGAATTATGTTTAAGAAAATTAATCCAATTCAATAGGTGAGTCTACAATAATTAAATTGTTGCTATGTTTAAAAATCCAGTACTAAGAGATCACAATGCATTTAGGGGGGCTAAACAAATATGCGAAGGAAGGAGAAAGGATGTGCGGAAAGTGCGGGGAGTGTGGAGTGCAGGGGGCAGTGAACATTTTCATTATGTGGATTTTCAAGGGGCAGAGAACGTTTTAATCGTGCATAGTGTGAAGGGGCAGTGAACGTTTTAATTGTGCGTAATGCGAAGGGGCATTGAATGTTTTCATTATGCAGAGTGTGGAAGTGGAATCAAATATTTTATTGTACGAAACGCTTTTCCACACTCCCTTATCTCCACGCATACCTCTTCTCCTCACCTCCACACTTCGCACATGTGGTCGCCCAACAATGTGTCTTAGAACTATAACAAAATATCAAGATTTTTCATACGTTGTACGATATGCAAATGTGAAGATTCATACATTGTATTGAACATTTAATACTAGATATTAAGTTTCATGTGCAGGAAGTGCAGAGTGTGGAGGAGCAACGAACATTTTCATTGTGCCGAGGTGGAGTTGAAGCTTTTATTATATGAAGTGCTTCTGTAAAAGTTTAAGATGGATTTTTTTTTTAATATGAAATAAGAGCGAAATTCACTAGTAGTAGCTATGATAGTGGCAATGTCAATGTTAGTGCTATGGAAGCTTCTTCCGCATCTCCACAATTAGCATTTCCCGTACTGTTGCACTCTACACAAATTCAAAAGATATGCGGAGGAAGGAGAAAGGTTGTGCTGAAAGTGCAGGAAGTGTAGTGTGTGGGGGGCAGGGCAGTGAACGTTTTCATTGTGCGGATTGCTGAGGGGCGGTGGATGTTTTAATTGTGTGGAGTGTAGAGGGGCAATGAAAATTATAATTGTGCATAGTGCGAAGGGGTAGTAAACATTTTCGTTATGCAGAGTGATGAAGTGGAGTCAAAGATTTTATTGTATGAAGTGCTTCTCAATGCTCCCTTATCTACACACACACCTCTTCTCTGCACCTCCACACTTTGGACATCTGGCCGCCCAACAATGTGTCTTAGAATTATAACGGAATATCAAGATTTTATGATAAATTGTATCCAATGCAGATGTGTGGATTCATACATTGTATTGAACATTTAATATTAGATACTAAGTTTTGTGTGCAGAAAGTGAGTAGTGTGAAGGAGCAGTGAGCGTTTTCATTCTGCGAAGTGTGGAGGTGGATTCAAAGCTTTTATTATACGAAGTGCTTCTATAAAAAATTAAGATGAGTTTTTTCTTAATGGATTAAGAGAAAAATGCACTAGCAGTAGCCATGATAGTGGAAATGTCAATTTAGTGCTTTGAAAGTTTCTTCCACACCTCCGTAGTTAACATTACCCCTTCTCTGCACCTCCACACATTCCCCCCCCAACAATGTGTCTTAGGATTTTTTGATACATTGTATGAACTGCGGAGGTGCAGATTCAAAAATTGTGTGGAGTCGAGAAACTCATCATATATCAGTTAATTCGTTCGGAGTGAAATGTGTGCGGAAGTGTAGGTTCTTATATTGTGTGATTATCCCTTTATATAGGTGCAAAAGAATATTTCATTATGCAAAATACAAAGATATGGGAGAAGCATAATGAAAGCCTTTCTTGCACTTCTGCATTTTGCACAAACTAAAAGGATTACAACTTCCTAGTTTTTCGGAATGCATGAACAAATGCATAAATAATTTATTTCGTTATCTTAAGTCAATTCAAATAATAGAAGCGAGACAAACACTAAGCAAATGAAACTAACTACGTCGTCATAAGGGACAAAGTACACTTCATTTAATATTGGACAATAAGCACTTAGTTCACAATTGTGAAATGACACTTAGTATTTGGGAAGCTCAAATAAGACAACTCCACATAGGCACAATACTGGGGATAGTTAATCGACTATCCAAGTTTTCATGTCTCAAAATTTTGTAATTCTTTTTAATGTAAAGTCCGAGAAAAATGTTTTGATCGTTTAAAGTTATGTAAAGCCCGGACATGTCGAAGAATCTTTCATTCTGCTTCTTCTGCATTTCCGTACTCATAGTCACTGAACATAGTTAATTGTTATGCATTAAAAAGAGAATTCATTTAATATTAGATACTAAGTTCTATTCATTGAAAAATTAAAACAAAATGGAAGAAGTTATCATTGCGCTTAAGATTAAAACATTTTATATCAAGCAACTGTACACCTGGAAATCAGAGTTGCAAAAAATAAATATATAAATTTCAATTTGAAGTGTGGAAAATACTTTCATCACGCAGAATAGGGAGATACAGGGGAAGCGAATGAAAGTCTTTCCTGTACCGCAACACTCCGCACAAATTTAAAAGATTAAAACATTCAATATTATTCGAACTTCATAGAAAATATAACTACTAAAATTAAAAAAAAAAAAAAAAAAAAACTCTTAACTACATTTCTATTATGTATTCTTACCAGATCTATCTATGATGTAATATAAGAGCTCAAATCACAAGTCTTGAATATCAAGCAACACAATTACAGTAACAAGAGCATATCTATAATTAGAATAAATACTACACATAGAACATATATCTGAAATCTAAAAATGTTCTTGATTATTCATTTTCATTGTGATCAATAGCTGAAGATTGGATATAATATAAAAGCTAAAAGCATATCCTCCGAAACTTATGTTATATTAATGTTTTTGTGAAATGCCACAAAATTCAGATCCATAGAAGATCTTATGCAAAACATTAAGAAAATTAGGGTGAAAGTTGCTTATATCGGTAATGAAATTTCCCAACAACTCAGCACATTAGCTCATTCACTATGATATTTTGACATCTTATCTTTAACTATCTGCTCCTGCATTCTGGGGAAAATGAGTAAACACAATAAATTATTATTTATCTCTGAAACAAAGATATCCAGTAAAAGGAAGCCATATGTTTGACTTCTAAAGCAATCATCAAAATCCTCCTACCTAATCATAAAATTAAATGTGTTCATCCCAATGGGGACGAAGATTGGGCTCCCGTGAACTGTAATATGGAAAAAAGAAACTACAAAATAAAACAAGGAACTGCATCGAGTAATTAATTTAGTTGGCGTTAAAACAAATAACAAATCTCAATAATTAAATACTAGTAAGCAGGAGAATGTGCCACGATTTAAGGACACTTACAATATGTTAAAGCATATACGGTGATTGTTTGATTATTAATTTTCTTTTGGATCCATGATGTCTTGAACGAATCTCTCTAACATATCTTTAATGAAATGTTTCATTGGACCGATTGTGATCTCTAGCTTGACATGTTCATTGAATATCTACTTCTTGATTTGCATAAATTCTTTTTGTAATAACAACCAAGACATACTTTTCTTTATTAATACTAACGAAATTAATTAGCCATTTGCTAATTTATTATGTAGTAAAATCAATTATATCATCAAACTCTCTTGCCATTAACTATTTTAGCCTTTCCAATTCAACTATTTGGTGTATATCTTGTAATTAATTTAGAATCGTGTATGATGCATGGACCGTTTAGACCCGAACAATTTACTTCGCCTTCAGAAACACATCACCTCTTCTATTCTTTATGCTTTTACATTTAGGAATATGTTTTCTAGTGTGTTTATTCTTTTAGACCATCCAACTTTGATTAGCTTCATTCGATTAACATTTGGGAGCCCTTTTTTTTCAGATCAGACAACACACAAGCCTTTGACTTTCGCCTCACATATAGGGGTACCTCTGCATTGTCAGGTCAAGCACTCCATCGATCTGAACCCGGGCGCGCTTCTACCCAATGGATTGATCTATTGATGCTTTGTTCTGGAGAATGATGAGATCAAGAGGCAGATTCAGGAGCTGTTGTAGAAAGGGCACAGTGGGCCAAGCTCATCATCCTGTGGGAGCCCGATTGTATTGGTACAAAATAAGGATGGGACTTGGAGGCTCTATATTGACTACCAGGCGCTGAACAATATCATTGTTCGGAATAGATACCCAATCCCACAGATTGACGACCTTCTGGACCAACTTAAGGGGTCAAAATATTTAAGCAAGATTGACTTAAAGTCCAATTATCACCGTGATCTGAATTAGATCATTATATATTTTTTCATCCATCTCGATGCATTTGGAGTGGAAAAAGTGGAGGAATCAGCTCACGAGACCATTTTTACCAGTGGGACCCAGTTTGGCAAAACAAGGTCTGAAACCTTCCGGGAGTGTTTTAAGGCATCAAATGACGTTTTTTGGGGGTAAACCTTTTCTTCCCAATTCCAACACCTTTCCATGATATTCTACACACAAAGATATTTCCAACGATGCAATAATCATGTCAATCGGAGTCAGTATGCAAAAGTTATGCCACTCAGAAGTTTACCTTCCTATTTTCACACCTATAGTTCGGGAGGATGCCACATTAGCCCCCATTATTCATGGAAAATGGGATAGTCACTTGTTTGTGATGTAAAAGAATCTAGAAGAGTCTATTTTGTAAGTCCAGTTAAGAGTTGATGTAGTCAAACTTAACCACTAGTATGCTATTGGGCCGTGTTATAATCGTGCCACTAGGAGGAAGAGGCATTCCATTCTTTCGAGAGCATTTTGTGCCATAGTTGGGAAAAGATAGCCAGGAGAGATAGGAGGTAGAGAACACATAGAGGATTTATGCACTATAGCAGCCCATGAGCCACATACATTACTTCTTTGTATCTGCAACCATATTTCCAGACAGAGAAAGAGAGCGAAGAGACCTCACCTCCCAGTTGGGTTTTCTCCCGAAAGGGTTTCCTAGAGAGCATATCTTGTGTATTATGTCTGTGTGAGCTTATTTTTTCATTGTGTAATTTTCTGCTTGATTTAATTTTACACGCATGCACTAATTACAGTTAATTTTACAGATCTAGAAATTAAATGAAATTGTAATAGTGTAGAATCTCAGATTTTTAATATAATATTATCAGATCTGTTGTGACGAACTGATTGGTGGAATATCCAAGAAAGTTTATAGATCATTTAGTATCAAAATAGGTTTATTTAGATATTTTTTGGATATTGCAGGGATCTAGATCGACGAGGCCGAAAATTGTGAGGATTTTGCGGCTCAAAGAACAAGTGGCAGATATAAACCACAATGTCAACCTCCTCACGATGGCCCTAAGAATTAAGCTATGGATATTTGGAGAAGAAGGGGGTTCGAATGTAGAGGACAAATCAAAAGGGGGATGGGGAGACCGGGAAGACGCAGATAACCAGATGAAGAAAGAACCTGAAAAAGATCAATCTAGTTCGAGTACCGTGAACCAATCCCTATTTAAAGTGGAAGCAAAATTTGATATCAAGCCATACCATGCTGAGATTGATGCTCTAAAGATGAACCACTGGTTGCAACAAGAAGAAGTTTATTTTAGTGTCCATCAGATCGAGGAAGGGCAAAAGATCTCATTCGCGTGGCTGAAATTGGAGGGCCATGCACTGATTTGGTGGGAGAGACACACATAAACCCTGAGGTTGGAGGGAGAACCTCCAGTGACTAAGTGGGAGGATTTAAAAACCCTCATCCAATCACAATTTTATCCCATTGGGTATGTGGAAGACCAATGGATCAGGTGACATTACTTCAGGCAAAAGCCGGGCCAAAGCGTCCAAGAGTACAACACAAAATTAAGAAAGATGGCTATAATGTTGGGTATCTCTCCAAAGAACCTAGATGTACTCCTCAAGTATTTGGGGGGTCTGCACTGCCATCTACGTGAGCAAGTG
Organism: Pinus tabuliformis; assembly: GCA_031772625.1. Lineage (NCBI taxonomy): Eukaryota > Viridiplantae > Streptophyta > Pinopsida > Pinales > Pinaceae > Pinus > Pinus tabuliformis. The sequence goes on from CM062818.1 coordinate 1,369,549,348, forward strand.
ATGTTGTTCAAGACCAAAACGGTGGACGAGGCTTGTGTACAGGCATAGTACCTAGAGAACATAGGCCTGAAAAGAGCGCAATAAAGTGGATCGAAGAAAAAAGAGCAACAAGACACTTCTAAGGAGGGGAAGAAAAAGCAAAAGGGGGGAAAAGATAAAAGTATGACAACCACAACACACTAGTGAAAAGATCCTAGAAACCATTATAACCACTGCAACATTGATGGCCATACATAGGAGAAGTGTTGGAAGTTGCATCTAGAGGTAAACCTGAAGAATAAGAAGAAGAATCTCATGGCCACTGATTCGAGCAACCAAGTTGAAAGCAACTCAGACATGGATGAGAATATTGCCTATACGTTAGTGAAAAAGGAGGTGAAATCTGAGTAGCCTTCAGCAATAGGAAGATAAATAATGACCAAACTCTTCCATGTAAAGATATAGGTCAAGAAGTCGAATATTGATGCTATGTTTGACTCAGGATTGCAGGCAAATCTCATTCCAACAGATCTAGTCAAGAAGTTGGGGCTGGAAGTTCGTTATAATCCAAACCCATATCCACTGGGATGGGTACATAAGGATGCAGAGCTGAAGGTAACAAAACAGTGTAAAATTAGATTTGCTATCAATGCTGATTTTATTGACAAATTATATCTGGATGTGGTTCCCCTTGATGTATGTAGAATCAGTTTGGGAGTCTGTACATGTACATGTGTGATGCAATATTCATGAGAAGAGCTAACCAGTACCGACTCATCAAGGATGGAAAATCATTCATCATCAATGCACATAAAGGCAAGTCAAAAATTTCACTGGTAAGTGCAAACCAAGCCAAGAAATTGATCAGTTCCAACAAGAAGTATGTTTTATTGTTTTTAAGAGAAAATCTATCTACAAAGGAGTTAATAAGAGGCAAGGCATCCCTAGAGAGGTGTACTAAGAAAAAAAAACAAAAATTGGAGGAGTTGTTACATGAATACAAGGACATGTTTCGAGAGCCTAAAGGGCTACCCCTTAAGAGAGAAGTGGAGCATGAGATCCAACTATTTCCAAACTTCCCATTGCCAAATATTGGGTTATACAACCAGTTTGTTGTAGAAGCAAGTGAAGTGAAGAAACAATTGCAGCAACTTTTGGAACAGGGTGTCATTCGACCGAGTACATCACCATGTGGGTCACTCATCATTATTGTACCAAAGAAAGATGGGAATTGATGGATGTGTATAGATTACATGGCATTGAATAAGATCATGCTCAAGAATAGATACTCCCTGCCTAGGATAGAAAATTTTCTAGATCAGTTGCAACAAGAAAAGTATTTCACCAAGCTAGACTTGAAGTCTGAATATCACATGGTTTGAGTCAAAGAAGAAGATACATGGAAGGTCGCCTTCAAAACCAGGCAAGGTTTGTATGAGTGGTTAGTTATTCCATTTGGCCTATGTAATTTACCAACTACATTTATGAGATTAATGAATGATGTATTGCGCCCTTTTATAGATTCATTTGTTATTGTCTATTTGGATGATCTACTAGTATATAATGCTACTTGGGATGAACATATTTCACATTTGACGCAGGTGTTAGAAACATTGAAGAAGCACCAACTGCTAGCAAATCTCAAGAAGCGAGTTTGCGCAACAGTCCTTGGTGTATTTGGGATATATGATTGGTGGAGGAGAATTGAAGATAGATCCTTCCAAGATGGACGCCATCATGAAATGGTCGGTGCCTACTAATGTTACTGAGGTTAGGAGTTTCATTGGAGTAGCATAGTACCTGAGGAAATTCATAGCCTCATTTTCAACGGTAGCAACATCGCTCCATGCCATAACAACAAGTGGAAAGAGTTTCCAGTGGGGAAAAGGGAAGCAGAAGGCTTTCAATGAGTTAAAGAATAAGATTAGTGAAGTACTAGTTTTGGCATTACCAAACTTGCAATGAACCTTTAAAGTGGAGATAGATGTGAGTGGCTATGCTATGGGAGTTGTGTTGATGCAAGGAGGAAGGCTCGTTTCTACCATTCTAAAGTATTTCATGGGGTAGTTCTTAACTACCCTACCTACTATAAGGAGCTCTATGCCATGGTGCAAGCTGTGAAGAAGTGGAAGCACTATATGATAGGAAAGGAGACAATAATCCACACAGATCACCAACCGTTACAGTACCTGCAGGCCCAAAATAAGTTACAACAGACCAGGCATTACAAGTGGATGGGGTTTTTACAACAGTTTCATTTGGTGATCAAGTATAAGAAGGGAAGCACAAACAATTTGGTTGGTATCATTTCAAGGCCACCCACATCAAATATTATAGCTTTGGGGACTCTTATGCTCATGAAGCCATTCACCCATGGTGCACACGGAGAGGCATGTTCAGAAGATGAGGACTTCAAAGAGGTGTATCAACAATTGTAGAGTCAGAGTCATGTGCATGATGGTGACAACACCATTGACTACCATCTCTAGGATGGGTTACTGTACAAGCTAGATAAGATACGTGTTACTAAAGGTCAACGTTTTCAGCTAATTAGAGAGGCTCACACTTCCAAGGTTGCAGGGCACTTTGGTGTAGGAAGACGGTGGCTAAATTGCAGAGGTATGTGTATTGGCCTAAGATGCGAGAACAAGTAGCTAGATTCATAAGAGGATGCATGCTTTGTTGTACCAGCACGCCTATCAACAAGAAACAGGGTCTATATCATCCCTTACCTATACCTACTCGTCCTTGAGAAAGAATTTCCATGGACTTTGTGGGAGGTTTACCGACAATCAGGGAGGGACATGACTGCCTGTTCGTGGTAGTTGATAGGTTCAGTAATATGTGTGTTATGATGCAATGTTAAAATACCATCAACGGACAAGAAGAAACAAAATTGTTCTTTGGATAGGTCTGGGTACACTTTGGGATACCAAGGAGCATCATTTCAGGCAGGGATGCATGATTTCTCAGTGCATTCTAGACTACATTGTGGGATAAGATGGACACGAAGTTGAAGAAATCTACAATGTTCCATCCACAGACAGATGGGTAGGCAAAAGTAATCAATAGGACTTTGGTGCAGCTTCTGAGGGGTTAGAACCATAAACATCCGAAGACCTGGGATGAAAATATGGTATATATACAAAATTCTTATAACAGAGCAGTCCACACTTCTACAAGAAAGTCCCCATTTGAAACTTGTTTTGGATATTTTCCACCTTCACCTTTGGATATTGCATATGAGCAGCAAGGAGGAGTGAAGGAAGACATTACAGGAGATGTTTTGAGGGCCGAAAAATTTATAGAGAAGATCAGGCAGATCCATTACAGGTATAGGAAACACTGCAGAAGTCGCAGGTGAAGTATGAGGCCAGACATGATCAACATAGAATAGAGAAATCATTCAAGGTGGGAGACAAAATATGGCTACAGTTGAACAAGGAGAGGTTGTAGGGGTCTGGTAAGAAAATCAAGGCTCTAAGGTATGGTCCTTTGAGATACTGGAAAAGGTGGGTGATAATGCCTATCGACTCAGTTTACCACCATATATGCACATTTACTCAGTTGTAAATGTAGAGAATTTTAAACTCTACGAACCTTCCATGCTAGATTAGGAAGAGGAACAGGTCCTACCTTTTGTGGAGGATTTGGCACGAGACGCTCAGGTAGAGTTGATAGAAGATATAGTTTTGCAGAAGAGGTACAAAATTACAAGATAAGGGTAACAAGACCTTTGGCAGATTTGGTTGTAGGGACAACTTCTAGGCAAAGCTAAATGGTACACTAGAGAGAAGGTGGAGCAAAAATTTCCTCACCTCATTCAGTAAAAGATTTGGGGACAGAAAGCCTCCCAAAATTAGGAGGTGTGGTCCAAATTAGATCATTATATTGTTTTTCATCCATCTCGATACATTTGGAGTGGAAAAAGTGGAGGAATTAGCTCACGGGACCATTTTTACTAGTGGGACCCAGTTTGGCAAAACGAGGTCTGAAACCTTCCGGGGCATTTGAGGCATCAAACAACGTTTTTTAGGGGTAAAATTTTTTCGTTCATTGAGAACACTTTTTAATGTTATTCTACACACAGAGAGATTTCCAACGACGCAAGAATCACTTCAATTGGAGTCCATATGCAAAAGTTATGCCACTCAGAAGTTTACCTTCCTGTTTTCACACCTATAGTTTGGGAGGATGCCACGTCATCCCCCATTATTCATGGAAAATGGGCATGTTTGTGATGCAAAATACTCTAGAAGAGTCTATTTTGTAACTCTAATTAAGAGTTTATGTAGTCAAACTTAACCACTGGTAGGCTATCGAGCTGTGTTATAACGAGACCACTAGGAGGAAGAGACATTCCATTCTTTTGAGAGAATTTCATTCCATAGTTGAAAAAAGATAGCTAAGAGAGATAGGAGGTAGAGCACACAGAGAGGATCTCTACACTATAGCAGCCCACTGGCCACATACATTACTTCTTTGTATCTGCAATCATATTTCCAGACAGAGAAAGAGAGCGAAGCGACCTCACCTTCTAGCTGGGTTTACTCCCAAAAGGGTTTCCCAGAGAGAATACCTTGAGCTCAACATTCCATTGTTCCTTGGTTTTCACCTAGTGTTTAATGTAGACCGCCTTCAGCAATACTTTCCACCATTGTTTGAGACATTCGACATTGCAGAACAACTCACACTAATAGAGGTGAACCCAAACTGCATGGAATATGCCACAATTGATCAAATCATGGATACAAAGATCAATAACACTCGCCAACAGAGGATCCAACAATATCAAGTTGTCAAAGCAGACCAACTCCTTCACCAAGGCAAGCGGTTCACCAGGGACCGGGTTCAACTAAAATTTCTTCACGTCATGGAGGCTCTACACACAATGGGGATCATTGCTTCATAAGGTGGGAGGAATGATCTAGGTGAATATTGGTGGCCACCCACCTATTCCACCTATACCTCCAGTCAGTTTCATTTGTTTCCTTATTTATTTCAGCATTTAATACTTTTAGCATTTTTTCGGGTCCTGAACTTCTGGAGCATTTTTGACCCCCTAAGCGACGTTTTTTTGAGGTTCGCAACAAGCCATCCAAAGGCCTACCACAAGTCCTATAATACTCGAAGAGACCTTTCCAACAAGGTATCATATATGCCAAATAGAGATAATATGACCAAGTTACGACTCCAGGAAGTTGGCTACCCAACTAACCCCAACGGGGCCCACAAATTCTTGGTGTTCCATCTCCTGGGGTTAGGGTTTTGGTTGTTTAGGGTTTTCCATTGTTGTTCAATAATAAATAAGCCCTTGAGCCTCATTGTAACATAGCTCAGAGGCATGTAGATGCCACATCTCTTCTCATAGATAAGCTACCATCGCCCGAGCTAGTTTATTTCCATTATGTTTGTAAGCATATTTCAGTATTATAATATTAATGAAATGAAGTGTTATTTCTGCTGCATCTTTGTATTTATGGTTATATATATAATTTGTTGCGTTCCTGCTTATGTTCAGATTAGTATTTCCAGTGGAGCCATTAACAAAGTGTTGTCGCTCCCAGAGACAACCTCATATTGCTTGCAAGACTAGTGCCTGGGCACATCTAGATTTTGTGTGTCTCAAATGATTCTCAGTAAAATGGAGACATCACCTGTATTCTATATGTATATATAAAATGGAGTGGATTGGCTCATTCATCTAAAGGAGTAAGACATGAATTTCGGGTACTTCTTCAAATGTACAAATTGCATAAATATATGCATAAAACAACGGAGGCCGAGTAGTTCGAGGACTTACAGTTTAATAAGATTTTATAGAGCAATGAGAGAGGATAAAAAGAAAGATAAACTCATCACATATAGCTTAAAGCATCAAGAATTCTAACTTTAACACATAGAGCTTGAAGCTTTAAGGATTTCTACACTTATTTGATTTACAGGTAGAAATAATGGATAAAAGAGGGACTGAATGTTATGACTCATGTAGCACAAATTTAAAGATATAATTTCAATAAACCATACAAGAAAGTGCATTAATAATATTTTGAAAGATCTGTATTATAAAGTCACAAAATCTTAAAATAACATGCAGTGTTTTCTTTATAATTTCTGAACCTCTGTGAAGTGTTGCTTCCCTCTATTTATCTGGACAGGGGGAGCGTTGAACATTCATTACATCAAAATATCTTTGGCTGAGTTTCAGTTGCCAGGTTGACTAGCTATCTCGGCCAGGGATGACACCGTGGCCCAAAAGCATTAAAAAATATTAATTGGCTCATTAAAGGGCGACAACTTACATGATAACAAATGAGTCAATTAATCAGATGAACAATGTTAACAAAAAATCTTCATGCCCTTCCTGTGATCGCTTCTACTTCTTGTTGTAGTTTTCTCACGGTATGGCCTCCTGTGTTGCTCAGCCGACTCCTGTCATTTCTTCCTTTACTTCTTGAACCATTCATCCTTCAAAGATGGGAGTGGGCACTATCAGTTTCATGCCGCAGTACTGAAGCAGAGGACCCCTGGGTGGTACTTCGTCTTCCCTCTATATGGGGGCACCATGCTGGATCATCAAGTCTTCCCGAGCTACCAAGTCCTTGTTTATTTCTGTCAGTGTCGACCCTAGTTCTGTGTCACAGAGGGCCTTTCTGGATCAGCCCATGCTAGGTTTGAATGCTCCCTCTTCCTTATTAAATGCCACAACTGCCGACCCACCACACCTTTAAAGTTCTGCAATACCTGGTCGTGGGGTTCTCATATCAAGATTTTTGTTCTACTGAAAATCATTTACAGGACAGGGCCTTTAGATCCACTTTAACCCCTTTTGCTTCATGTTGATATTGCAACAAGATGATGGAGCTTAGTGAAAAGAGTCGCCTTCACTAAGTGGGCCCGCAGGCAAATTATGGCGCAAGTTCTATTTTTGATCCCAGTAGGGATGATCACAGTATGAGTGATCACAGTGTGGGTGATCACAATGTGGGTGACCACAGTGTGAGTGATCACAGTATGAGTAATCAAAGTCTATTTTTAGACTGGCTGTCAAAAATAGAAAAGTCAAATAATATTGTCTCATAATAATATTTGGACTATAAACTTGATCTTATTCTCTTGGAGCACTTCAGGATGAGCTACGGATGTGGTACATGCAGATCCTAGAGGGAAATACGTGGTTACCTATGGGATGACTAATATTTTCATGTAGGACTTCAGTTAGAACTCAAGTGAGTTGAGTTTAGTGGACTGGAGGTGTAGTTGATGGAGTTGTGTTCAGTTTAGCTTTGTTATACTGGTTGTATTTAGTCTAACTGGCAAATAGACTAGAGATGAGTTGGGTGAATTAGTTATTAATTAATTCACAAGTTATTAACTCATAATGCAACTATAGAATACATTAGTTAACTCAGTTGCATGTCAGTGCATGTTCAGTTCAGCAGGGACAGGTGTTAGAGGATCAGATTGCTATCAGTTGTGACTATAGTTGTGCATGATGATTTGCACAATCAGAGGGATTGAGTATGCCAATGAACTGGCCAATATCAAGAATTGTAGCCTGTGCTCACATCCAACACAGTGTGAGTGATTCTTTGCAGGTGAAATACGAGTTTGGTAAACCATTCTCATCAGTTCTTGAGCAGGTATTGAGCTGGAGAGGCAGGCAAGCAGTGGAATAGATTTGGAGATCATATCTGAGCTGTATCGTGTGTAACAGGTGGAGTTGGTACTGGATTGCTTGTGATAAGCATTGTACTTTGTAATGTTGCATGTTCTCAATCATTAATATACAGATAGTGTGGGGTTTTTAGCGAGATGCTTTCCCCGGGTTACATACTGTGTTAATGTGTGAATGCTCTTGATGCTTTATTGTTATTGATGCTGCTATATTGATGATCAACGTAGAGGAGCTTATGTATTGTGTATTTTTTCCGCAATAGTACATGATCAGGATAATATCTGTTGAATATGTGTTAAATTATTCAAAATTTCTACATGGTATCGGAGCTGTTGATCATTAGATCTACTATTCCGGAAGTGTTTACATTCTATTTCTTCAGGCAGAGTCTATAATCGGGCCAGGTAACCTCTGGATTCATCCTTCCTTTGGAAGGTGAGATATCCGGTGAATGCCCATACAGTCAATCTCTGTACGAGAAATATTATGTTCTCACGAATCTTAGATCCGAGGCGGTTGAGTTGGTTGCTGGTGGAATTCGAATTTGCAGCAGTGTTTTCTTGGTGACAACGCAACAATGTCTCTCAACGGATTGCGATTGGAGTATGCTCTTGAGGGCAGCTCAAACTATATTTCATGGAAGGACAGGATGGAGGCAGTATTGGATGATAACAGGCTGAAGTAGTTCATAGATACGGATATCCCAAAGCCTACTGATGCTGCTGAGGCGGAAGTTTGGCAAAAGAAGACCGCAAAATGTTGAAGGATTCTGTTGGAGGGTGTGAAGGATCACATTGTGTCCAGCCTCCATGGAAAGGCTACTCCATATTTGATGTGGAAATCATTAACATAATTATTCCAAAGCAAGAGCGATCAGAGGAAGCTGGTGCTCAAAGATAAACTCAGAAACATCAAATGCGAGAAGGGTGACAATATTCCCAAGTAACTCACGAAGTTCACTCAGTGTCGAGATGAGCTGGGAAGTGTGGGGGTTACTGTCGATGATGAGGACTTGGTGAGCTTGGTTCTCCTTGGTCTTCCGAAGAGTTGGCATTCCTATCAGGACTCTGTCAATGGTCAGGAGAAATTGCCAGGATGGGAAAGACTATGGTCAGATCTTGTGCAGGAGGAGATCAGGCGGAGTACTAGGGACAAATCTTCGTCAAAGGGAGCTAATGAAGAGAATTGTGCTTTGGCTGCCAAAGCAAAGAAAGGGAAGAGCAAGAAAGCTTCTCAGTATGGTGCAAAAGGCAAGAAGCAGGATATGTCCAAGGTGAAGTGTTTTCACTGTCACCAGCACAGACACTATTCCACTAATTGTCCGCAGAAGAAGAAGAACAAGCAGGCTGCTGGATCTTCAGCAGGAGAGGCTCTAGCCTCACAGTTTGAGCTTGATTTTTCATTGATCGCATGCTTGGTTTCAAGTGTGATGGGATCAGTGTGGTTCTTGGACAGTGGTGCGTCTTTTCACATGACGGGAGATAGAGATTTGTTCTCTGATCTGGAGGACAAAGATCTTGGAGTGCACATCGAGATGGGCGATGATGGTAGATACAGTGCGACCGGTATCGGTACCATTTCCTTTGAGAGGGAGTCTGGTAAACCCTTCGTATTGAAGGAAGTCATGCATGTTCCAGGATTGAAGAAGAATCTTATCTCAGTGGCGATGTTAGAAGACAAGGGGTATGATGTTGTTTTCAGCAAGGGAAAGGCTTTCCTGCACAACAAGACAACTGGTGAGACCCGGAAGATAGGGGTTCGAGTGAGGAACCTTTATCAGTTGCATGTAGATGGATGCGCAACAATGGCGGGCAAGGCAAAATGATTGGTGAGCCGGGATGATGGCGAGTTGTGGCGCAGGAGATTGGGTCACCTTCACCATGGACCCTTGAAGATACTACAGTAGATCACTATAGGGCTTCCTAAAGGCACACTTGTGCAGTCATATCAGTGCAAGGGGTGTACTTTGGGGAAGTTTGTGAAAGCCACCTTTCACGAGAAGGATAGTTGCGCCACGACGATCCTTGAGAGAATTCACACAGACGTGTGTGGACCTTTCTCAGTTACTTCGACATCAAAACACAGGTATTGTGTGATTTTTGTTGATGATTTCTCTTGTAAGTGCTGGATCTTCTTCATGCAGAAGAAGAGCGAGACATATTCAAAGTTCTGTGAATTCAAAGCACTGGTCGAGAAGGATTCGGGGAAGAAGGTGAAGGCTCTTAGGAGCGATAATGGTGGTGAATACATCTTAGACGAGTTCAAGGATTTCTGCAAGGCAGAAGGGATTCGAAGAGAGCTCATAGCTTCCCATAACCCACAGCAGAACGGGGTAGCTGAGCGGAAGAACAAAACGATTGTGGGTGCTGCACAGGCAATGTTGCATGATCAGGGCCTACCCCTTCACTTGTGGGCGGAAGCATGCAATACAACAGTTTATGTGCAGAACCGTTGTCCTCATAGGATACTTGGCATGAGTACACCCGAGGAGGCTTATTCTGGTAAGAAGCCCGATCTTTCTCATTTGAGGAATTTTGGTGCTAACGTTTACATGCATATGACGAAGGATGCCAGGAAGAAGTTGGAGCCGACCGCAGAGGTTGGGATATTTGTGGGGTACACTGATACGCCCCACAACTATCATGTGTATTTGCCAGACAATGGTAAAACTGTCGTGCGACAAGATATAAAATTTCAGTAGGAGAAAGCCATGAAGTGTTCGCTTGAGAGGGAGCTAGACTTGCATGCAGATGAGGAACTATTAGTTCCTAAGGATGAGCTTCAGGATGTGGATCAGCCACATGACGAGGTTCATGGAGTGGAAGATACCACTCATGCAGAGCCAACCATCAGAGGGCGAAAGCGCTTGACAGAAGCTGAGTGACTGGCTCAAGATGCAGAGAAAGTTGTAGGACCACCTACAGCCCAACGCAGGCAGAGACAGTCACCTGATCGGTACACTGGATACATGGCTCTTATGAGAAAGTGTGTTGTGACTGAGCCATCCTCTTTTGAGGAAGCTGTGGAGGATCCCGCATGGGTAGACGCCATGGTGGAAGAGTATGATTCTATTGTCAGAAACAGTGCATGGGAGATTATTCCTAGACCGGAAGGGAAATCAGTGGTGGGTTCGAGATGGATCTACAAAGTTAAGCAGGCAGCAGACGGGAGTGTGGAGAAGTACAAGGCAAGATTTGTTGCCCAAGGCTTTTCACAGATAGAGGGGATCGATTATGAGGAGACCTTTGCACTTGTCGCAAGGTATTCTTCCATACAGATGATTCTTGCTCTCTCAGCGCAGATGGGATGGCACATTCATCAGATGGATGTGAAGACTGCGTTCCTCAATGGAGTCATTGAGGAGGAGGTGTATATTGAGCAACCCGAAGGCTTTGAGGTCTTCAGCAGCGAGTCACATGTGTGCAGGCTCAAGAGAGCGTTGTATGGGTTGAAGCAAGCACCACGTGCTTGGTACACACGGATAGACAGCTATTTCACAGGACTTAGATTCTCTAAGAGCGAGGCAGATCCTAACCTATACCAGATTATGGTGGAGGGTAAGTTGCTTATCATTGTACTGTATGTTGATGATTTGATTCTAATGGGTGATGAGCTGTTGATACTGTCATGCAAGAAGGATCTTGCTACAGAGTTTGAGATGAAGGATTTGGGCCTCCTTCACTCTTTTCTAGGATTGGAAATATGGCAGCGCAGTGGTGGACTGTTTGTTTCTCAGGGAAAGTATGCTCAGGAGATACTGGAGAAGTTCAACATGCATGGTTGCAAGCCTGTTGATACTCCTCTTCCTGGAGGTTGGAGGAAGGAGGATGCCACTTCGGGAGAAGAAGTGGATGCCACTGTTTATCGATAGTTGGTGGGGTCGCTGATGTATTTGGTCAATACAAGACCTGATATATGTTATGCAGTTAACCAGCGTTCACAAGCTATGGTTAAGCCTACCAAGCTCTTCTGGAAGGCGGGAAAGCATGTATTGCGCTACTTGAGAGGCACATCGGGATATGGTTTATGGTAGAGACAGGAGGATGAGGTGAAGCTATGTGGCTTCACGGATGTAGATTGGGCAGGGATCCAAACGGACATAAAGAGCACATCAGGAGGGGTCTTCAGTATTGAATTGACAACAGTTTCTTGGTACAACAGGAAGCAGAGATCCATGGCACTCATTTCAGCGGAGGCCGAGTATATGGCAGCAAGTTTGGCTGCATGCGAGGCTATATGGATGAGGAAGATCATGTTTGGTTTGTTCGGTTCTCATTTGGATCCTACTGTGATTTACTGTGATAACCAGAGTTGCATTAAACTCTCGGCTAATCCTGTATTTCATGATAGATCTAAGCATATTGACATCAGGTACCATCATATCAGAGATTGTGTGCAGCGGAGGATCATGTTGCTTTCATACATTCCAACGGAGGATCATGATGCTGATATTCTGACGAAGGCTCTCACCAGGAGCAAATTCGAGTACCACCGAGGCAGGATAGGGGTTGCTGATAATCCATATCTTGTCGAGAGGGAGTGTTGAGATTGCAACAAGATGATAGAGCTTAGTGAAAAGAGTCGCCTTCACTAAGTGGGGCCGCAGGCAAATTATGGCGCAAGTTCTATTTTTGATCCCAGCAGGGATGATCACAGTATGAGTGATCGCAGTATGAGTGATCACAGTGTGAGTGATCACAGTGTGGGTGATCACAGTGTGGGTGACCACAGTGTGAGTGATCACAGTATGAGTGATCAAAGTCTATTTTTAGACTGGCTGTCAAAAATAGAAAAGTCAAATATTATTGTCTCATAATAATATTTGGACTATAAACTTGATCTTATTCTCTTGGAGCACTTCAGGATGAGCTACGGATGTGGTACATGCAGATCCCAGAGGGAAATACGTTGTTACCTATGGGATGACTAATATTTGCATGCATGACTTCAGTTAGAACTCAAGTGAGTTGAGTTTAGTGGACTGGAGGTGCAGTTGATGGAGTTGTGTTCAGTTTAGCTTTGTTAAAATGGTTGTATTTAGTCTAACTGGAAAATAGACTAGAGATGAGTTGGGTGAATTAGTTATTAATTAATTCACAAGTTATTAACTCATAATGCAACTATAGAATACATCAGTTAACTCAGTTGCATGTCAGTGCATGTTCAGTTCAGCAGGGACAAGTGTTAGAGGATCAGATTGCTATCAGTTGTGACTATAGTTGTGCATGATGATTTGCACAATCAGAGGGATTGAGTATGTTAATGAATAGGCCAATATCAAGAATTGTAGCCTGTGCTCACGTCCAACACAGTGTGAGTGATTCTTTGCAGGTGAAATACGAGTTTGGTAAACCATTCTCATCAATTCTTGAGCAGGTATTGAGCTGGAGAGGCAGGCAAGCAGTGGAATAGATTTGGAGATCAGATCTGAGCTGTATTGTGTGTAACAGGTGGAGCTGGTACTGGATTGCTTGTGATAAGCATTGTACTTTGTAATGTTGCATGTTCTCAATCATTAATATACATATAGTGTGGGGTTTTTAGCGAGGTGCTTTCCCCGGGTTACATACTGTGTTAATGTGTGAATGCTCTTGATGTTTTATTGTTATTGATGCTGCTATATTGATGATCAACGTAGAGGAGCTTATTTATTGTGTATGTATTCCGCAATAGTACATGATCAGGATAATCTCTATTGAATATGTGTTAAATTATTCAAAATTTCTACACTTCATGTGACCGGGGCTATGACCAAGTGCTTAATCCTTGGGCGCTAGGGCCTTTAGACTCTTTTCAGGGGGGCCTTTTCCCTTTGTTACTAGGAATCTCGCATACTGGCGGTTTATAACACTTTACCTTTGGAATTTTCCCCTTGATACTTGCGATCGCCGATCTCTGGGATTGGGCCCACCCAAGATATCACAATCGCACTGCGAGAGAGAGTGTTGAGGACGAGTGGTTTTCAGAGAGGGTCATGAGCGATAAGTGGTAAGTGAGGGGGGGTGCAAAATGATATGAGAGGGACATGTAGCGGAGGGCCCCGGCAAGGAAACTACTTTTTGGACCCCCCCGCTGATAAAGGGAAACATGGTGGGGGGGCAAGGGGGCGAAAAGGCCTAGGAGTCATTGACCTGGACGGAATGAATATGGGCCATCCAGAGATGGGAGGTGTTGAATGAGTATGCGACCTTTGAAAGGGATGAACCTGACAACTTTTAACTCCATTGTATAAAATATCGCGTCCGGGGAGTTCCCGCATATCACAATCGCAAGCTGGGAGAGACTTCGGCAGAGGAGGAACCTTTGTTTTGTGTGGTCGCCGATCTTCAGGATTGATGACATCATCAGTGCCACATGACACTTCTTGAGTGGTGACACTTGTCACCCGGATATGCCCCCATAGGACCCTTGAAAATGCCGAATCTGCGTGCCTCATGTCTTCTGTACTGACACATCATGCTGACGTCAGTTGCCATGTGGATTCATCCAGACCAATAGTGCTCTGCCACGTGGCCCCCTGGAGGAGAGAGAAACAGCCCGCCTGCCTCTGGTTTTGCTACCGATTTCCTTTGTAAATCAAAATTGACCCTCTCCTGCTGTTTTAACACTATCGGTGTATTCCCCCTTAATTCCTGAAGAATGGTCTGTTGGACCCGTTGATCGTTGATTTGCCGATATTGGAGCCCTGCCCCTTTGCACTGCACTTTGAAATCCCGCCGATTGTTGATATGTCGCGCCTAGGATCCTTGGATTTTGTGATTGCCGACATTGGCGATCGCTCAATTGCAGGTTTCTTGTGTCCTTCCCCACTGCTGCTGCTAAGAAACTGCGATTGCGATTTCTGATTTTCTCCCCGACCTTTGATAAGCTCTTATCCTTCATTTTAGAGGCAATAGAACCCCTAAACTTCAACAGGCCATATCTTTTGATCCATAAGTATATTTTCAGACTTCCATATACCGTTTAAAAGATCGTTCCGAGCACTATGAAATGTAGAGGGTCTGATTTGGCTTTCAGTTCTTTTGTGGCCTGGAAGATGGCTTCGAAATTCACTACTCTTTGGCAACTTTAATCAATTGAAAACTCATAGCGCAGTGAGTGACAACACAAAGGACCCGAATTTAGAGCATATTCTAGCTCTTTTATTCTTGCTTTCAATATTAGGTCTCTGCTTCCCGTTGGCCAATAGACACTGCAAGTGCATCACCAATAGCTTGATGCAGTCTCATGAGTCCACTAGCTACAACTCCAAACACATTAACATTTGTTTCTACTTTATCAATAACTCTTTTTATTATGGAACTTTACCTTTTCACTTTTCAATATTTTATTGTCCTTGTCATAGTTTGGATCTTGCAAAGTGACAGGGAAATCATTGAAAGTAGTAGCTTATTTGGCAATTTGCTTCACTATTTACCAATTTTATGCTAAACAAGTATTGGCCCAATTAGGTAGCATATCACTTTCAATTTCCGCGTTCATAGCTTGTTTAATGCTTCCTGTTTTTGGGGGACTTTTGGATTTGGCTAATTCAACCATGTGCATTTTGTTTGGAATGAATGTTTGAGGAGTCCCTTCATCATCTCCACCACCTATTAGCTGACCATGAATCATTTTTTCTCTTGCATTATCCTTTCCGTTATGTTGATTGGAAGATGAAATCGGACCAATACCAGATGTGCAAGGAGAAGATTGATGCGATGGGTTTACACCTCTTTGCTTGTATTTTGTTTCCGTGCTAATGCTAACTTATTCAAAAATTTCTCCAGTATTTATTACCAGTTCTTGATTATTGCTTGGAACACTATGACTCTCTTCGCTTTCCTCTGCAACTCTTGTAAACAAGTTCTCATATTTAATAGTACCTAGGTGTGCGGTAAATAAGACTTTTGGATTAAAGCCTTGTAGGGCTTCAACTTATTTTAAATTATAACAATACAAAGACTTTGCAAGATCTGCAACGTGAGCCACATTCTTCACAGTGACTTGTCCAACAATAAATGGCAAAGAAATAAATTGTTTTTTCTTTTTTTGTTCAAATATAACTAGCCAATCATGGTATTGTCTGCAAACCTCAACAACAAAATACCTATATATAACAATTCTTGGAAGTAACAATGGTTTACCTTTAAACCCATAAATTCAAATAATTGTATTATTTTCTCTTTCTTCATGTACCCCTTTGCCCCATAGGAAAACTTGGGTTTGGGTAGATATTCAATGGGGCTCTTGTCCAGTTATCATGTAAATGATTTGCTTTACAAATACATCTTGGATTAGACCAAAAATTAAAGTAGATAATTGTCACGACGACAAATTATTCATATGTATTTTATATCGTATATTTGTATTTCTTATGACATGTTCAAGCAAAATTACAATTGTTCCGTGAAACTATTAATAAGCCTTGTAGCTGCAAACTATCTCCACAAGTTCCACAAGCTTGTTCGATAATTCAATTCTATTTGAAATAAAGTTTGTCACCTGGAAAATTCATTAATTAAATTTTACGCGTAGTCATGATAACACTTGGAATTTCAATGCCAAATGCATGATATAGAATTTTTACAGATTTGTTAAAAAACCTAATGTTTCCAGTTTTCCAATCTTAACCTATAACAACATCCTCTTGCTATTGAAATTCAACAATATTGAATGCGTACAAACATACAAAACATTGCACGAGAAAAGTTTTGTTCCTTGATCCGCACACTTGTTCTCCTGCAACTATTACTATTACTCGTGTGAAAATTGTTACAGATGACACTCTAAAAAAATGGCAATTGAAGATACTAAAGCCAACATTTACAAAAATTAATGGAAATAGATCTTGAAATTCCAAAACCATCTTGTCCATTTAATTCACACTTTGCTCCTTCTTTGATATCATTGTTATATGTGTCATAGGAAACATAAATATATGATATAAAATAAATATGAATTACTTGTGATCATGACAATTAGCTAAGAGACTATCAATAATAATTGTAAATAGATAATTGTGCAAGGACAATCACAAACAAATATTATGTAGTGACGTGTTCAACTACCTTATACCATGAATCTACTTGATGGTTGAGTTGGTCCCCACCACTATATTGATATTGATTCATTTTATTTGATATCAGACTGCAAAAAAAATAAAAAAAGAACCAAATTTGTTTTATGAATGACCTGACACCCACTTTGAACACTACGGTACAAAGCTAAATGTCACCACTCATTTAAGCAAGCTGCACGGATCCACATACATTTTCCCCATACATTTCTTCCATGTACCTACCTCTCGCACAATACTAAACCCAAATCTTTGAACATAATACAAAATAACACGAAATATTGGATAAAAAGCTATTCTTCGACTAACGATACCAACCACGTATTAATAGTTTATGACAGAGCTGACATCATATAAAATCATATATCGATTTCTAATTGAGCTTGAATGAAAATTCCAACCTGTACTAGATATATATAATAAGGAACATCACACTACATTTCTCTGAGATAGACTTATCCCTTTGTAATAACACACCACTTATTGAACCTTGATTTGTCATCAATAATGAATTAATATTGTCTCCCAATCGCCTTATTTTCAGAAATTCGTACTTTTCATACGATAATTAGACACGCCATTCAGACACTAAAAGTCGAGGAAGTGATTTTATCTGACCTCAGCTTCGAAGATAACAATTTATGTAAGGCAACAAAAGCTTTGACAATACTCCTAGAATTTAAACACACTCTATAAAGAGAAAATGTTACGCACTTTGATATTCCAAATACATAGTCGATAATGAAAGTTCTTATCGATTTAAGCAAATGAGTTATTTGTATTGTTGCAAATAGCTTCTTTCCTCACTTGAATATCCATTTCACATCTGAAACATGTTACGAAATCTTTGTATCAGGGATAAAGCTAACATCCAGATTTTTTTATCATCCCAATGCCTGTCCTATCATTAGTATAAAACACGGTTGCGGGAGAATATTGGTCTTTTCAACATTCAATTCACCAACTATGCACGTGTGTAGGTCATCTCTATGCATATCATTTAGATTGTATCAATATTATGCTATTATTCTACCCAATGATGCCATAACTCACAAAATTGCATTACAATTGGTTTAATAATAGTAATGTTCTATAGTTGATACATTGTACTGAGTACCAAGATGCGGAAGAAGTGAGGGACCACACAATGTATCAACGTTTCTTGTCCTTGCTTTGCACACTCATTCTCACACGCAACACCTCTTCCTTACGAGCATTAAAAATACATTTAATTGAATATTCGATAATTAGTATCTAATTCACAAATGTAAGAAGTCAAGAATGGGTGTGTAGAAGAAATTTTCCGACGGGAAATTTATGTGGAAGACCGCAACATTGCAGTTGAAAGTTTTTATTACATTATGAATTAAAGTTTATGTTCCTTGCTCCACACGCTTGTTCTTCTGCACAACACTA
This sequence comes from Pinus tabuliformis, assembly GCA_031772625.1. Classification (NCBI taxonomy): domain Eukaryota; kingdom Viridiplantae; phylum Streptophyta; class Pinopsida; order Pinales; family Pinaceae; genus Pinus; species Pinus tabuliformis. The sequence continues at coordinate 1,369,567,479 of CM062818.1, forward strand.
CTTTTTTCTTCAGATGCATTAAAAATACACTTAATTAATATTGCATAGCAATAATAAATATTTAATCCAAGATTCCTCATTTCTATTTTATAAACTGTTCTTTATAGTTTTGAAAACTGCACATCCCACATCGATCCTCTGAACATGACGAATTAAATTTTATGTTCCTAGTTAAATTAATTTCGTGTCTGCGGAATAAAGTTCCCTCTGCACCTCCATTTTCTTGCACATGCCACGTCCTCCGTACATCCTTCATTCCACACAGATTCACAACTCCATGCAACTGTTCTCCCACACAACTAAATCTATAAAAGTTTTAAATGGAAAAGAGTTTAAAATAAAATAATAAGAGATAAATGCACTAGCAATACATGTCCTGTTGTTTTACTATCAAAGCACTAATTGAAGACACACCCACCCCCAAAAGAACTTGCTCAGAGCATTACGTCAATGTCAGTGTTAGAGCACTCACTAATGGAATGACCAATCACAAAATTAGTCTTTTTCTTTTTTTAAAATGATTTGTTAGACAGTGACAAATACCAAAAATAAATCACCCTCCACTAGGGGAATTATGTCGCATTAAGGCTCGCTCAGCGAATAAAATATTAGAAATAATATTTCCAGAAATTAAAAAATTATTTTTGAATTTACAGAAAAATATAAATATTCAACATCTTCCGAAAACTTTGGTTAAAATCACAAAAACTTAGCAAAATAATACAAAGTTTACGCACTTCGACCGCGAAGCGAATGCTATATTCCCTGACAAGGTAGGGAGTAATACTATGGACTTTTCCCTTGTGGATTATAGGTTTGAATATATAGGAATATAATATATACAACTATATAAATATAATAGTCAAATTAATGCGAAAATAAATTTGAAAGTAAGAATATTTTATATATTATTTTGATGTCATTGAATTAGATATAATAATTCATAATATTTACAATGATTAGATTTAATAGTACAATTATGTTTGTTTGATTTGATTTCGAGGTTTCATTTTATAATGCAGTTAAGGTTCAAAACTCATGGTAGTTGGGAGGAGACACTTAAAAAAATTCCAACCATGTTAAGGGTTGATGTGGCTGAGGGCAATGCAATATACCCTAGGTGATTTTTACGACTTAGATGTCTCCGAGTCATGATTTCTTAAACCATAAATGCATCTTGCAAGTCATAAACATGTTAACAAATGAAAAAAAAAGAAAATTAATTATAAATAGATATCTAGTAATATTTTTAATTAAGAAAATTGATAATATATAAACTCAACTTGAACAATTATGGCGATTATTAGCCTCAAGTATATATATTTTTAATATAAATTAGATAAAAAATTGACTAGATAATATATAATGTCAATTTAGTTATTTATTGATAGAAATTAAACAATAAAATATTAAATATTGATTTTAATATTTGAATGATTTTATTAATTTAATTGAATTTAAATGATTAAAGAAAAAAACCTTTTTTAACTCATATTCAAATTTATTCTCATGAATTTATTAATATCAACACAATACTAACAATCTTGATGATGGAAACTTTAGGAAAATTGTGTGATTTGTTCATTTCGAGTGAACACTTCACCCATATTCAGGGGAAAAAAGCTTAAATTGATTAAGCTAAGAGTGTGAGACCAAGAATAAATAGAGGATAGAGAAAGAATATGAGTATTAGGAAGGGTAAAAAGGATGTGAATGTTGATGAATTAACATTTATTAATAACTACAACTTATTAATTTATTATTAGTAACTTTTTTCTTGTAAGTCAAGGGGCTTCTACTAATTCAAAGAAGATTTACATCGCTGCATGCAATTTTCCATAATTCTTCTAGCCCCATTCCTACTGAATTTGTTGGCTAGAAGAGAGAAACAAAAACAGATAGCGAATTGCTAATACAAATTAAGTAACTTTAGTTGAAACGACCAATGAAACAAAGTACACCTAATATTAGAAAGCAACCCACGACCATCAAGGATTAGAAGGGTTTACCAGCGTTGGGTTCTCTAGTCCAGTGTCAGGTGATGAGGGAGGTCTGAAGTCAAAATGTACGTGTTTTTCAATGTGTGATAGCCTTCCTTCCAAAAGTTTCAACTTTTCATGTATCCTCCTTTGACCCCTCTATAGGGTGGCTTGATGCTCTACATTTTCCATTGGTTGTGTTGTAGGTTGTTCATGAATCCTATGATAACATTTTTATCATTGCGACGATCTCGACTAAGCTACTCCAAGAGGATGGTTACATGTCTAAGCTGACTTTCAAAGGAATCAAGGGGGGGGGGGGGGTAATTCCACTTTGTCAGGTGACTATTCTGGATTAGGGTCCAATGCTTCCCCTAACTCTTTGTCCTCCATCCTATGCTCAACCCATTGTCCGCTCAAGCCAATTCCCCTCTGTACCCTGCCATGTTGGTGGTGCATAGTACGCTTTACTAGATTCCAGAAAAACCAAAAGCACTGACTATTCACCCAAGACCTAACATGTCACCACTAAAATCCACTCCAACCACAACACCACCCAACGACAACAAAACATTATGTCGACTCGCCACATCATCTTAGCTTGAGTTTTATGGACCAACGAGTGGCTAGGTCGACCACCCACAAGTATTTCTCCACAAGGCAACACTCAAACCCTAAACCATAAGTCACATTATCAACTACAACCAGACATCAAACCTCATCGAGTCTCTCAGGCAGACACCCAACAACCCATAGAGCATCAAGAGCCTTGAATTAATTGCCTCCAAATACGAAACAAAGTAGTGAATGTTCCGTAAATTCCCACCCCTTCCCATGGAGGTCCCACATCTTGCAATAATGGAGTATGATCTCCTACCTCAGAGATTATGACCTACATAACCATTTTTCAGACTTAAATCCCCATTCCTAGCAAGAAATGCAGAGCTCAGACCGACTACCCCAAAATAGACAAACTCATTGCAATTTATAAGAATTAAACAGGGAAACCAGATTACAGACCAGGGAGACCTTAACAGTGCCTTGAACATACGTTCACATGCCAACTTCTCCCAAGAGACCATAGCTTCCCACACTTTTAAACCCCCATTCTCAGCAAGATACACCGAACACAAAACCACTAATCCAGAAAATACAAATTCGTCGCAATTTCTAAATTTATTACTGATAACTATTTAATAACTATAAATTATTAATTTATTATCGATAACTATTAAATAACTATAAATTATTAATTTATTATTAATAACTATTAAATAATGGAGTAGTCTAACTTATGGACGAAATAATATTTTTCAGGGCATTTTTTTTGTTAATTTCAACCAAATTCTCGTAGAGATTTAAAAAAAATTGAGTTTAAGTTGTTTAATCTGTAGAATTTGAGTGCCGTAATGGTTTTTTTAGGGTGCTAAATCCATTTATGCATTCGAAAAAATAGTTTAAACAACAAAAAAATTACAATTTGGCTTGAAATTGTATCCCCGGATTCCGGTGAAAAAGACTATTTCGTCTATAAGTTAGACTACACCGATTTCGTCTATAAGTTAGAGTATTAATTATTAGTATGTTAATTTAAAGAATTTGGGGGATAGGGAAGGGTTAAGGCTCAAATTAGAATAAATAAAAATAAGAAAGAGATAACAGGAATAAATGAAATGTAAGGTCAAATTAATAAAAATAATAGATTATGGTCTTGATTTTAATACTACAAAGATTAGGGTTAGAATTAAATATATATTAAATATTAAAATAGTATTGAAATATTAAATTATTAAAATAATATTAAATTAGAATCAAAATATTATATTAAAATAATATTTAAATAGAAGTAAACTAGTCTTTAGATATAAGTAAAATTAAATTAATATTAAATATGAATAAAAGTTACAAACAAATTAAGAATGATTAATAATGACAAAGAAAGAGAAGAGGTTAAAGGGAACATGAAATACTGGATTAGATTAGAATAGATTAAGAAATGAATTAGGAGGAAGACATTATAGAGGATGAAAAAGAAATTAGATAGGATGAAAAAGATAAGAGAAGGTGATGGGGAGGGGGCACAATACAGATAGAGAAATGATTATAAGTTTGGGGGGGCGGGGGGAAGAGAGAATAGGGGAAAATGGAAAAAGGGGGAGGGTGGAACAAAGTACCAAAAAATACTAAAGAATAACATGTGAATGGTGAAGAAATAGGGGTACTAACAATGGTTAAGACTATCATCAGTGTTAGGGGAATTAGGTTTAGTAGGGGAAAAAGTGGATAATGGGTTTCCAAGAATGGCTCAGTTGATATCCATCTTCTTGATTAAAGTTGTTAAGGTGCTATTTGATTTCTAGAGCTTCCCTAATGACACAGTTCGAGTAGAAGAGGGCAAATGCTTCCCAAATGACTTGATGGACTCTCCTTAAGCCTTTTAAATAAAGGCTTCAATTATGTTCTTGTTCCTTGTAACAATCCCTTTGAGGACATTATATGTTATATTGAATCCATTTACCACCACCTTCCCTCCTGTGTGGAAAAAGAGCTTCAAAAAGAACGTGGATGCATTTTTTGAAGCTCCAAGCTCCCCAAGCCTAACCTTTTAAAAGAGGAATTTATGGCCCTTCTTCAACTTAATTCCAACCCCAAAATTCTCATTTTAAAAGCTGATAAAGGAAATGTGTCTGTCGTTATGAATTACTCATATTACCTTTGTAGAATGATTAAACGCCTTCGCTCCTCTTCATAAAAACCCTTAACCAAGAACCCCATCAAATCAGTGACCAACAAGGTCACTAGAGCCATTGAACCCTCCTCCCTATACCCCTTGATCCAAAATTTTCTCATCCCCCTTAACCCCATGACCCCAAGATCTATGGTCAACCTAAAATCCACAAGAAGGATATTCCCCTTAGACCTATCGTGAAAACTATTGGTGGTCCCACCCATGCCCTTTCTTGATTTGTTTCTAAGAAGCTTCATCCCTTCTCTTTCCACTCCTCCTCCTTGATTAAAGACTTCGTTGATTTCATGCATAAAACTAAACACTTAAAGCTTGATGGAAACAACATCATGGTTAGTTTTGACACTATCTCCTTATTTACCAAAATCCTTGTCTCAAAAGCCATCGATCTCATTTCCAAACTTGTTGACTCCGAAACCCTTAACCTTATCAAAATTTACTTGACCACCACTTTCTTCGCTTTTAATGAAGTCTTCTACGGAAAAATCAAGGCATGGACATGGGTTCGTCCTTTTCCTTGTTGTTGCCAAAATTTTTATGGAGCACTTTGAAACCTTAGCCCTTGAAATCTTCCACTTAACCTACGTTCTAGAAGTGCTTTGTCAATGACACCTTTGTCATATGGTCCCATAGTATGCCAAAAATCTGAGCCTAACTTACCTATCTTAATCAAATTTCTCCTCACATCTAGTTCACTATGGAGCTTGGAGCTAACCAATCCCTTCCCTTTCTTAACGTCCTTGTCTCTCGCCTCCTTGATGGCTCTCTTACCCAACAAGTGTATTAAAAGAAGACTCATATCGACAGGTACCCCTATGTCAATTCTCATCATCATCTAGGTCAAAAGTCTGTTGTGCTTAAAACTCTTGTTACTAAAGACATTTAGATTTCTTCCTCTTAATCATTTTCCAATAAAAAATACCATCTCACCAGATTCCTTAAAGTCAATGGTTATTCCTCATCCCAAATCAAAAAGGAATTCTATTTCGCTCTCCACCCAAATTCTAAAAACATTTCCAAAAATTTACTCTTAGCCAAAGTATCCCTTCCTTACATTTAGGGGGTTACTGATCATATTTCCAAAATCCCTTCTAAAAAGAACATCAAAATCCTGTTCAAACCCCATAAAACCCTCAACCAACTCTTCGGATTTACCAAAGACAAGAATGACTCTATGCTTTTGTTGAAAATAGCAACAAGGAATGATAAAAATAAAATCTAGAAATTCCAGTCTAATTTTCCTTGAATTAAAATCAAAATCTATTCTCATAACAACTTGTAATAGTTAACTAGAGTGAGATGACTTAGTTAACTTAGGAATTTCGAGTTGGAAGTCTTTTTGAAGTCATGTATATGTTCTCCCTATATTATAGGGGTCCAGGATGAGTTAAGTATGAGTGGGAATTAGTTAACTCAGTTTACTGAGTTAAGTCCAGTTAAATTAGTTCCAAACTGTTTGAGGAGATAATAGTGAGTTAACAGTCAGTTGGTTCACTAATGCATTAATTAGTGCTACTCTAGTTTACTTTAGATTTCCTCATGAGGAAATCATGCATTTCAGTTCAGAGAAAGCCCCAGTTGAGACTAGAGTGCAGGGACAATGTATTATTTGTTGTAGAATTTTGTGAGTTATACAGATAGTGCATGCAATCAGGAGCTGATCCTTGAAGGGATTGCATAGTTTTGGATGCACTGGTTTCCCTTTAATATGGGCTAATCGGCCATAGGAGTTGCACAAGGAAATAGGGGTTTGGAGAGTTGGAGAACTGGCTAAGTGTTGGCCAAGAGTTTTCTTGTGAGTTGGAGATTGATTTTACTGAGTGATGGGATTGTTCTTGTGAGAACAAGCATTGTAATATCATCTTGGATTTCTTATTAATGCAATACAGATAGTGGGGTTTTGAGTTGTGGCTTTCCCTGAATATTTATTGTGTTATGTGCCATTGATGTTCTTCCTCTTGTCTATTATTGTTTCGCTCAATCTCTATGTGCTTCCGATGTAAAGAGTAGAAGTAGATTTTTGTCTCTTGCTTTAGTACATTGCATGATATTGTGAATCTACAGGAAAATAAACATGGTATCAGAGTTGAGAACAATATACTAGAGGAGATTTCGAAACTTTGAGTTTTGTGTTACAGGTGAAATTAGAATTTGCAATACATAATTCAGGATCGATAGATGGCGTTCTATGGTTTGCGGCTTGAGTATGCCTTGGATGGCAGCTCGAATTATATAGCCTAGAAGGACAAGATGGAGGCTGTGTTGGAGGATAATGGCTTGAAGGAATTCATTGATCAGGACATTCCTAAGCCACCAACATCAAATGATCAGAATTTGGCCGAATGGAAGAAGTGTGTGGCAAGGGCGAGGAATCCTTGAGGGAGTTCGAGACCACATTGTCTCGAGTCTCCATGGGAAGGAAACTCCGCATTCTATGTGGAAAGAATTGAAGGAACTTTTCCAATACGACAATGACCAAAGGAAGTTGGCGCTGAAAGGTAAACTTCAAAAAATCAAGATAGAGGGAGGCAACCCAATTCCAAATTACTTGACCAAGTTCACTCAATGTTGTGATGAACTTGGAAGTGTTGGAATCACTATTTCTGAGGATGATATGGTGAGTCTTTCTCTTCTTGGACTCCCAAAGAGTTGGCATAGTTATCAGGACTCTGTCAATGGTCGGGAGAAGCTGCCAGATTGGGAACGACTGTGGTCAGATTTGATGCAGGAGGAGATCAGGAGGAACACCAGAGATGGGACCTCTTCTAAGGAAGTGGAAGAGGATTTTGCCTTATCGAGTAAGGCAAATAAGGCCAAGGGAATAAGTCCCAAGGCGAGGAGGGCAAAAAGAATATGGACTTGATGAAAATCAAGTGTTTTCATTGTCATGAGCACGAGCACTATGCCAAGAACTGCCCACAAAAGAAAGCAAGCAAGAAGGAGTCGACAGTAGCGGCAACAAGTGAATCTCTAGCTTCACAATTCAAAATTTATTTCACTTTCATTGCATGCATGGCCAACACTTCCATGGGAGGCGTGTGGTATCTTGACAACAGTGCACCATTCTGTATGAGGAGAAATAGAGATCTCTTTAGTGATTTTGAGGAGAAAGATCTCAAGCATAGCATAGAGTTTGGAGATGACGGGAGGTATAGAGCTACCGAGATCGGTACAGTTACCTTTTAGAGGGAGTCTGGCTCCCCTCTCAGGATCACATATGTGATGTATGTTCCAGGACTAAAGAAGAATCTTGTTTCAGTCGTAGTATTGGAAGACCGTGGCTATGATGTGGTTTTTAGTAAGGGAAAGGTTTTCCTTAGACACATCACCATGGGATAGGTGAAATAGATCAGTGCATGAGTCAAGAACATGTATGCTCTTGAGGTTCAAGATGCATGTAAAGCCTTGAGGAGCAAGGCAAAGGTTAGAGACTTGGTGGTTGAGAGGGAGAGTAAATTACCTCTCAACATGCAACCCCAAAAGAAGCCTCTGAATCAAATTTAGGAAGTTGTGGAGCAGCCACATCTAGAGAAGATGAGAGGAGACTGAGTGGAGATATCCACTCAAGCAGAGAAGAAGCGGTCTCAGATAATTGTGGAGCAACCACAATTGGAGAAGCTAAGAGGAGACCGAGTGGAGGCATCCATTCATGCAGAGACCTCCAATAGTGGGAAATTTTGAGCCAAGTGGGCAGAGGGATCACATGCAGCCATACCTCTAGGTGTGAGGTGGGGATATGTGATATGATAGTCCCAAGAGGGTTGAAATTGGGCAGGATCCATTGAGAGGTTTTATCTCATGGATCAGACCTTGCTATGGGAGCCTAAATTACATAGTAGCGGGAGGAATCAGTGGGATTGATGTAGTCAGATATCAAAGTGACAGAGGCTAGAGAAGTCAAATACTAAAGAAGCGTAGAGAAGGGCTGAAAATAGTGCAGAAAGGCAGAGTCAAAAGAAGTGTAGAGCTTTCAATCGACAGAGGCAATAACAGTCAGAAACTTTGGTGTCAGAGGCATCATTCTGATTCAGGTTGGATGTTTTTTTGTTTCTGGAGTTGCTGGATCAACAACACTAGAGAGAAGTGTTGCATACAGAACATTCCAATGGTTCAGGATCGGGATCGAGTTGAATTCCTTTCTTGTTGAGAGGGAGTGTTGAAAATAGCAACAAGAAATGATAAAAATAGAATCCAGAAATTCCAGTTTAATTTGTCCTTGAATTAAATTGAGAATTAAAATTGAATTTTATTCTCATAGCAACTTGTAATAGTTAACTAGAGTGATTTGACTTAGTTAACTTAGGAATTTAGAGTTGGAAGTCTTTCTGAAGTCATGTAAATGTTCTCCCTATATTATAGGGGTCCAGGATGAGTTAAGTATGAGTTGTAATTAGTTAACTCAGTTTATTGAGTTAAGTCTAGTTAAATTAGTTTCAAACTGTTTGAGTAAATAATAGTGAGTTAACAGTTGGTTGGTGCACTAATGCATAACTAGTGCTACTATAATCAACTGAAGATTCCCTCATGAGAAAATCATGCATGTTAGTTCAGAGAAAGACCCAGTTGAGACTAGAGTGCAGGGACAATGTACTATTTGTTGTAGAATTTTCTAAGTTGTACAGATAGTGCATGCAATTAGGAACTGATCCTTGAAGGGATTGTGTAGTTTTGGATGCATTGGTTTCCCTTTAAGATGGGCTAATCAGCCACAGGAATTGCGGAAGGAAATAGGGGCTTGGAGAGCTGGAGAATTGGCTAAGTGTTGGCCAAGAGTTTTCTTGTGAGTTGGAGATTGATTTTACTAAGTGATGGGATTGTTATTGTGAGAAAAAGCATTGTAATCTCATCTTGGATTTCTGATTAATGCAATATATATAGTGGGGTTTTGAGTTGTGGCTTTCCCCGAATATTTATTACGTTATGTACCATTGATGTTCTTCCTCTTGTCGATTATTGTTTTGCTCGACCTTTATGTACTTCCATTGTAAAGAGTAGAAGTAGATTCTTGTCTCTTACTTTAGTACATTGCATGATCTTGTGAATCTACAAGAAAAATTACAACTTTCCTGAGATTCTATGAGATCCTTCAAAGAATGCCTTAAATAAGATATGACCCGCACCTACCATAACTGAATCACTAAATCCGCCATAGTTGAAGACTCCCATAATACCAAACATTTAATATGTTTTGATAAAACCAAAATCTTGGCCTCTGCCCCCTTCCAATTAGGCCCCCTTCTACTCTAACTGTGTCATTAGGGAAGCTCTAGAAATCAAAAAACACCTTAACAACTTTGATTTGGAAGATTGATACCAATAAGCCATTATTGGAAACCCACTATTCATTTTTTTGTCTGCTAAATTTAAATCCCCTAACACTGTTGTCATTCCTAACCATTTTTAGTACCCTTGCCCCTTCACCATTTATCTGTTCTTCTTTGGTACATTGTGCCCCCCCTTAATATCCTTTCTTTAGCTTTATTGTGCCCCTTCCCCTCGCCCTCCCTCCCCTTTTATTATCTTTTTCATTCTATATAATTTCTTCCTCCTATTTCATTTTTAATCTATTCTAATCTAATCCAATCTTTTATGTTCCCTTTAACCTCTTCTCTTTTTTCATCATTATTACTCATTCTTTTCAATTCTTTATCCATTTATAACTTTTATTCTTATTTAATACTAATTCAATAATCTAATTTTAATACTACTTTGATTATATTTTTATGTTATTTTAATCTAATATTTCAATTCTAGTTTAATATTATTTTAATAGTTTAATGTTTCAATATTATTTTAATATTTAATATAAATATCTAATTTGAACCCTAATATACACGAGTAGTATTTAAGTGCAGCTTTTTGGAAAGTTTTCTGGTTTATTTTCCCATCCAATTTGTCTAGAATACGACAAAGATTCATTGAAATCACAAGTTTAACAGGTGAAATCTTCATATCGAAGTGCCCCATGAGTTTTTAAGGGTGTTGAATCCATATATGTAGTAAAAAAGCTAGTTTAAACAACAAAATTTGGTAGTATTAAAATAAATTTCAACAATAATTTATTATTTTTATTAATTTGACCTTAAATTTCATTTATTCCTCTTAATCTCTTTCTTAATTTATTAATTTACCTTACATGTCATTTTATTCCTCTTATCTGTTTTTATTTATTTATTTATTCTAATTTTAACCTTAACCCATCCCTATCCCCCAAATTCTTTAAACTAATATAATAATAATAATTTAATAATTTATAGTCATTTAATAATTATTAATAATTTATAGTTACTAATAAATGCTAATTCATCAACATTCACATCTTTTTTACCCTCTGTAACGTCATAGTCTCTCTCCATCATCTATTTAATCTTGGTCCGACACTCTTAGCTTCATTGATTTAAGTTTTTGTATCCCTGTAGATGGGTGAAGTGTTCACTGGAAACATCAAACCCCTCAATGAGATAACTATGTTTGTGGAGTTTTCATCGTCAAGTTAATTGTGAAAATCTACATGCCAGAATTCTAAAAACTTATTTTTATTTAACTATATAAAAATAAAATAAAAGATTTCCAATAATAATAATAATAATAAAATATTTTAATTTTTTTACTTAACTTTTTAAATCTATATCTAATAGGTGTTGAAAGGGATCAAGTCCAAAATCAAAATGGATCTAAATTGATACTTTTCCATTCCATAATGGATTTCCTCAAACCTTTTAAATAAGCTTCATTGAGCCTTTATTTTTATAATTTTATAATTTTAATTATTGAAAGATTTACTCCTCTTATTATTTTAATTTTGACTAAATCAAAATATTTATTCTAACATTACAACATCACCATCATACTAGACTAGAAAATACCACTTGACATAATAAAATAATTATAAATTATGTTTAATGATAAAATTTATATTTAAAAAATTAAAACATAACCATAATGAAAAAGTATGGGCAATATTCCCATCACATATAAAAGCTAGGTATAAATATAAATATGACTTTTAAAAATAGGATAATATGTAATTTAAAGAGCTCAATCAATGCATATCCCTTTAAAATGGAGCCCACAAAAAGAGACTTCATCCTATAATGATGGGAATAATATGCTACTTTGAATGTACATATTCATTCAATTCCAACAAGGGTTACATAGTAGCTAGGTTTAGATATAGCTAAATTAAATTAGAAAACAATAAAAATATTAGGACTCGAAATTTTAAAATGCTATAATTAGATTAATTTTAAAATTGTAATTAAATGCATTATTAAATTTTATAAATTAACATTATTTGTATTGCAACATAGAAATAATTATTAATAGTTTGCATTTGGATTTTTATAGTTTGTGAATATGATCTTATGAAAATCTTATTATTAGACCTAGGTCCTATCATAAATTTCTATTATACCTTGGTTTGTGAATACGGGACATTTTATTTATTCTTATTTCAAACATTTTATTATTTTGAATATCATTCATTCATTAATAGTGTAAAATCTATTATATGTGGTTAAGTTCACACAAAAACCTAAGTGACCTCTACCCCTTAAAAATATAATGTAAAAATAAAAATATATCTCACATATCATTAACGAATATTTTTGAATTACATATGTGATTTTAAACAATCATTTTAAATTATATATGTAATTTTTTTTATTTTTATTTTTAACTGAAACGCTTAATTTTTATTGATAGAAAGCTGATCGGGCATAGCCTAAACGACCATTATATTTTTCATTGATAGTTACAACACGATTTTCGCTTAAGGAATGTTTGCCTTGGTTGGAATTCCTGCATTTATGCTGATCATTCCTTCCTGAAGAGAGCATCCAATATTTGCCAATCTGTCTGCGTCTTTGTTTAATCCTCTAAGAATGTGACATATTTGAGCCGAATGGAGGTCTTTCAACATTCTGTTTACTCTTGCTAGCTGCTTGTTTAGTGCCGGATCCTTGAGTCTTTTCTTTTTTACCATTGTTTTTATCAACAATTCTGAGTTGCCTATTATTAAGATTTCATTTGGGTTTTCTTTACTTGCAATTTGGCAAGCTTTCCAGAGACTGAGAATTTCAGCTTGATTGTTTGTTTTCAATCCCAGGCCCTAGCTGAATTCGTATTTTTTCCCATTCCGGTAGAAGATCACACCTCCTGCTCCTGACCTCCCTGGATTGCCTTTTGAGGCTCTGTCAAAGAAAATAGTGCATTTGTCCTGGGATTTCCACCACTTTTGGAAGTTGTCTTCAGTTTTATGGATCTGCCATCTTTCCTTGTGGATTGGTTACTTAATTGCTGGATGTCTGTCTTTTCCTGTGTAGTCTTCCAACCACGCGCTTTCTTCTCTTCTTAGGGAGTTGTCTTCCTTTGCAGTATGGTGATTGAGAGTTTCTAGGAGAAGCTTCTTTGCCTGTTCCGCCACTTTCACTGCTGGCAGCTCAATGTTATTGAAGATGATCTCGTTCCGGGCTAACCAGATTTTCCAGCAAACATATTTAGGCGCAACTATCCATACTTTGTGCCAAATTGATTTGCTGACAATTCGGTGGGGGTAGCTGGCATTCCAGGATGTAAACATGGAGACTATCGTGCTTTGAGAAGGGGGGCTCATGTTCAGTTCAGAGAAGAAGATGGACCATACCTCCTTCGCGAAATCACACATTATGAACATATGGTTTGCTGTTTCCAGATCTCTTTTGCAGAGGACGCATCTGTGTGGCCCTGCTATACCCCTTTTGCACAAGTTTTCACCCGTAAGGATTTTGTTATGAAATAGAGTCCAAAAAAAGAAGTTGATTTTAGGGATGCTGAAGCTGTCCCAAATCTGCTTCCACACAATTCCCTGATGTGGTGAATCTTGCTTGCTTTGCAATTGATAATATCCCTGGTTTGCTGTGTACACTCCGTTCTTGCCACAACCCCAAATGTCTTCCTCATCGATGTGGACTGGAGCAAAATCAAAGATTGTGTTAATGAGGACAGCCAACTGATTTTTTAATTGCTGGAATTCTGGGCAACTTCCATCTCTGCCAATTGCCATTGCTGTCCCATTCTGATAAATCCTCTATTTTCCTGATACCTTTTGCTCGGAGCCAGTCTCTGATCTTAGCGATCTCTGTTTTTTCGTTTAGAGGCTGATGTCCCATTATACAGTCTTTCCATAAATTGGTTTTCTTCCCATTACCAAGAATGCGATATAAGTGACTTCTGAAGAACTCTATTCCTTTGACACACAATTTCCAGGCTTGCATGCCTTTTGGATGTTTCTCCGGCTTGTAATTCGTGATGGTCCGATTCTTGAGGTATTTCTTTTTAAAGATCTGGCTTACTGGATGGTTGGGCTCAACACATAACTGCCATAGCAATTTGCAACCCAGAGCCATGTTTGCATACACAGGATCGCGAACTTGGAGACCTCCTTCCACTATTGTCCTTTTGACTGTGTCCCAACTGATTAGGTGAAATCGGTTGTTGTTCCCTCGCCCACTATTCCACATAAAGTTGCGTATATATCTGGAAATTTGATCTGAAATGAATTTGGGTGCCATCATCAGAGCAGCTTGAAATGTGGGCAGAGCTGAGAGGACAGATTTAATTAAGGTGAGTTTGTCGCCTGTGGATAACCATAAGCCTCCCCACGCTGCTATCTTCTTCTTGTATTTTGAGATTACTTCCTCCCACAGGTGATTTCTACTTGAGCCCAACTTTATAGGTAGACCCAAATATTTGATTCTTTCCCATTCTGCGTGCCCTGTGTATCCCAAGTCTTCTGCGATTTTCCCAATTGAGTGTTGGTCTATGTTCCAACCATAGACTGCACTTTTCTTTTCACTTACCAGTGCGCCCGTGATGCTGCAAAATTTCTGTAGTATGGTTCTGAAGGCTGTTGCTATTCTTGAAGAGGCCCCCCCCAGCAAGAGCGAGTCATCAGCGAATAATGCATGGTTCACTGGTTCTATGCCTTTCTCAATTCTGATCCCTGGTATACTGCCTTTTTGTTTTTCCATAGTTAACTTTCTACTTAAAGAATTTGCCATCAGGATGTAGAGAAAGGGTGAAAGGGGGCAGCCCTGTCTCAGGCCCCTTGTGGCTGGGAAGAAGTTTGCAGGTCTGCCATTTATCATTGGTGCTATCCATATCTTCTTCAGGCAGGCTTTAATTAAATTGATGAAGTCATGGCTGAAGCCAAAAGATAATAGAACCCTGTACAAAAAAGACCTATTAACTCTATCAAAGGCATTGCACATGTCCATTTTGATTAACATACCTTGTTCTTTTCGCAACTGACTGGAGTGCAGAGCTTCCTGAACTTGGATGACGTTGTCCAAAATGTGTCGCCCTTTCACAAAACCTCCTTGAGCTGGAGAAATTAATTTTTGAAGTAATGGTTTGATTCTATTTGCCATCAACTTGGCCAGTATCTTGTAGGATGAGTTGCATAATGAGATAGGTCTGTATCTATCGAATGTGCCTGGATTTGCTTCCTTTGGAATTAGGGCGAGAAAAGTTGAGTTTATGCCGCCTCCGACCTTTGCCTTCCTCATGAAACCTTGAACCATTCTCATGAGATCAGATTTGATTATCTCCCAACATATTCTGTAAAAGTGAATTGAAAATCCATCGGGCCCGGGGGCTTTGTCTGGCTCCATGGACCAGACTATGTTTGATATTTCTTCTTCTGAGACTGGCCTTAGAAGTGTTTCATTGTCATCTGAACTTACTAGCTGGGGAATGTTTGTGAGGAATTCTTTTATGTCCTCCTCGCTCCCATCTTTTCCAGTGCTGAGAAGGTTTTGGAAATGCTTAACGACTGCCTCCTTGATTTGTTCAAATCCTCTACATACCTGTCCACTGGATGTAGTAATTTCTGCAATGTGATTTTGCGAGATCCGGGCCCTGTATTGTCTATGGAAATATGTAGTATTCCTGTCCCCTGCTTTGAGCCACAGGCTGCGGGATTTTAATCGCCAGTATTCCTCCTCATTTCTAAAGGAGCTGTATGCTTTCCTTTGGGCATATTTTTCTTTGTCTAGATCCATGGTTGAAATGGCTTTCTCTTCCAGCCCAAATTGAAGTTCTTCCAACTGTTTTGTTGCTTCTTTCCTCTGGCTGGTGGGGGAGTTGGCGACTTTCTTTATCCATTCTTTGAGTGCATTTTTGGTGTTCTTAATTTTTTGCTCCCATACATAGCTTGGGGAGCCTAAGACATCTTTTTCCCATGCTGTTTGTACAGTTTCAAGAAACCCCTCTCTTTCGACCCAGAGAGGACTGAATCTGAATGGGAGAGGACCGAGATCTTCTTCCTCCTTTATGCGCAGGAGAATTGGCTTGTGATCCGATGTTAGTTTAGGTAGGATCTTGGAGAAGACTATTATGTTGTCCATCATAATTGCGCTGCTGGCGAGGAATCTGTCTAACCTTGCTGAAATATGGTGTTCCCCTGTTCTATTATTTGTCCAGGTGTATGCTCCTTTCACCGGCTTAAAGTCTACTAAGTCCCATAACTGGATGAGATTTTCCACAGTGGGGAGGAAGGGATCTCTTGTAGAGGATCTGCCTTGCTTTTCTTTAGGATCTAGGATTATATTCAGATCTCCTCCTATGACTATATTCATAGGGCTGCATTGCTCTAAGTAATCTGATAGGGTCTTCCAGCACTCTTTTTTTTCCTCATAATGCACCGGGACATACATGTTAAACAAATCTAGTTTAACTTTACTTGCTGTGTGCCATAGTTCTGTATATATCCAATGTTGGGACTCGTGAAATCTGCCTAGAGTGAATAAGTTCCTAGACCAGAATGTGCCTATTCCTCCAGCCGAGCCTCTTGCACTGATTACCTTCCCCGAATCAAATTTCCATTTATTATTGCTGGTGTTAAGAAGGATCTCCCCTTCTATTTTGGTCTCTTGGAGCATGAGTATGTCTATGGGTTCCATTTTCATTAAATCTTTGATGGCCTCTGCCTTAGTGGGATTTCCCAAACCCCTGCAGTTCCAAGAGACCAGATTCATCATTTACAGCTTGTTGGTGTGGGACCTCCTCCCTTGGGGGCCCTTGGTCTGGTATTCCTTCCAAGTGTCATTTCAATAGTAGCTTGACTTCCGAGGGTTTTTTGCCTTTCTGATTCTTCTTCCCTAGCTTCCTTGTTTGATCTCCTTCCGGCTCGCTTGGATGGCCTTTCAAAGGTCTCATCATCCGAGGAGCCAACATTTTCTATCTTCTTCTTCTTCTGTTTAATTATATCAGCATATGAAGGGGAAGAGTTATTACTTGGGTTCGGATTTGATGTGTTACCTGGAGCTTGAAAGTCGATGTTGTTTAGCTGGGGAGGATCTTCTTGTTCTGTCTCCAGAGGCTCTGAGGGAGGTGTGAGAGATTCGAAGGGGTTTTTGTCCTCCACTGCGCTGGTGACTTCCTTGTTCCCGGCATTTTGATGACTTTCGGTTTCTTGCCCTGATTTATTCCCTGTCTCCTTGCCTTTGTTTTTGTTGTTCTGCCTGTTGTTTGCTGCTTTCTTTACTTGCTTCCATTGCTCTCCTTTTTCTCTCTCTGTAGTTTCCTCATTTTTCTTCTTACAATATCTTGCGAAGTGTCCGTATTCGTGGCAATATCGACATTTGAAGGGAAGCTGCTCATAGTCGAGCTCTTGGATATGCGTCCAGTCCGCCACCGAGAGCTTAATGGCTTCAGGAAGCCCGATTTCTAGATCGACCTCTACGCAGATTCTCGCACAGGAGTATTGATCCTTCCTTGGCGCCTGGTCTATATATCTGCCGAGAGCATTTCCGATGGATTGCAGCGAGTTCTGGCTCCAGCAATGGAGGGGGAGGTGAGGAAGGTGCACCCAGACTGGCACCGCCGTGGGCACATCTTGAGCTGGATCAAAGTCGGGGGACCATTTATTCAAATATAGTCCTTGAGGGCCCATAAAATATGGCCCGTTTCTGAAAATCAGGCTTCTATCTTCTGCATTTTCGAACACGAACACAAAAAAACCCTTGCCCACGAAATAAATTTTTATTCCTTCTTTGACCAGGGGGATCCAGTTGCGCTTTACCCAATCTTCAACGGCTTTCGGGGAGGGCCATAACCCTGTAAACTGACCAATTAGTCCTCTTTCGGCGAGATTCAGTGCTGATCTGCAAGTGTCTTCCACCGGCAAAGACACCGTTGGAATACTTCCCAGTTTTTTGATGAACTTGAGCTGAGGTCCAGAAGGCTGACGTTTTCCTGAGGCTGCAACAAGAGACTTGAATGCTTCCAGTTCAGGAGGTGGTGGTGGGGAGTCTTCAAAGCCATCGCCATGTTCCATGTCGAATGAGGTCGCCCTCAAGGAGGAAAACAACCTGTGTTAGGCCATAAACGGAGCCCCCATGCGAGGGTGCTGCAGCTTTCAACAGATCCACAGGCCACTGCCAACCAGCGCCGCACGGAATAGGTTAATCACCGCCGCTGATACCTGATACGAGCCCTAGAGGAGTTGCATATGTAATTTTAAATAATATATTTTTTATTAGATTATATTAATCATTAACTATTTTTATAAATAGGAATATAAAATGATTATACTCATTAGCAATAATTTTATCACCTTCGCAAAACAAATTGTAACATAAATGCCCATCCTACACCTTGATGTGATCTATGTACTTTTGGTTAATTAGTAGAGCCAAAAGACAATAACATGTTCAATTTGATAGCCAATCAAATTGAACATAAATAAATTAAATTATTTAAAAAAATAATATATTTCAATGTGCAATGTTTTTTTTTTCTAGTTAAGACTAACCTAAGTACCCACGGGGGATTTGAACCGGTGACCTATCGCAAGGAGTGGCTTAACAACACACCCATTCACCGTCAATCCAAAGCCCCGTGGGCTTCAATGTGCAATGTTATACCATAGAATTTTTTGCAATTTTTTTTGGTCAAACCCAAACTAATATGGGTTTGACCAAAAACCCATTGCAAGCAGGAATAATAAGTATTACAAAACCATTAAAGACACCATAGCTATGCTAGTTTTATATTTTATTGAATATATATGTTGAAATTTAATATAAAGAGCTAACTAAGGGAGTGAGTGGACCCACTAAGTTTAGGTGAAGGGATTGTGTAGACCTAGGAGGTTAGGGAGTGAGTGGACTTAAGGGGCTTAGGTCAAGGGATTGTGTAAACTTAAGAGGTTAAAGCTCATTCTCTTACAAGTTAGGGTCCCTCCCTCTAATTTTATGTGACGAAGCCCTACGAAAGAGGAAGGTTTAGGATCATGATGGGATGGAAATTGACTTTTTAAACACAATGACCTTTGTTTTTTCCTTTTTATTTGATTATATTTTAAAATAAGGTTTAGGATCACGATGTGGAAAATATGGATAGAAATATTATTACTCTTTCTTTGTTATATATGATTTATAATAATGGTTAACTTGGGATTAACTGTGTGTGTGTGTGTGTGTGTGTGTATAATTGTTCTTTGAATTGTTATTTGACAATAAGTTTGAGGTCTTATTCCAAGCTTTCTTATTCTCAATGTATATATTTCATTGAGAATCTCACACAAGATTAAGTT
This sequence comes from Pinus tabuliformis, assembly GCA_031772625.1. Classification (NCBI taxonomy): domain Eukaryota; kingdom Viridiplantae; phylum Streptophyta; class Pinopsida; order Pinales; family Pinaceae; genus Pinus; species Pinus tabuliformis. The sequence goes on from CM062818.1 coordinate 1,369,586,782, forward strand.
TTAATAAAGTGATACATCCAAATTAGATTTAGGAAGAAATTCGTTGATCTTAGATAGCCTATGTTTTTCTCCATACTCTTTTGGTAAATATATGTTGTCACAATGTTTGGTCATAATTTTAGCCACCATCTCACCACTTCATACCACCACTTACCGTCTTGTCCCATTGCCTCATGTGAGAATCCATTTTTCTATCCCTTTTGTAAATATTGCTGTGAATTGTAATTCATGTAAATAATGTGGAAATTTAAACATTGTCTAGCTTAAGGAAGTGGACACAAATTCAAAGGTATGAGGATGAGGAGTTGCTTGTAAACCCAAACCACTGTGTTTATTTCACCGCCTATCTCCCTAATGGATTTATGGCATTGCTGGTGCAAGCATTGAATTTAGGTTATGGGCTTCTCGAGTGAAGGATGGGCCCATGCAGTCTTGATTCTCGATATGTGGGCATGAGAAAAATGCAAGGAAGGGACATGAAACAATGACATGATGAGGGACAAAGCAATGCAACAAGAAATGTGTGGATAGATTGTTGTATCGAGAGAAGAGATGACTCATAGAAGAAATAACAACGTAGGTGAAAGTGTAAGAGAAGGAAGAGTGCAAGCTTGACAATGGATGTGAATTTGCAAGGGGAAAATAAACTTTTCTATCCCATGTTCTATTTTTGGGATGGTATTCCCTATGCTATGCTATGGACAATATGCGGGCTTATAAATCAGTTGGCCAGTGATAGTTCAATGGAGTTGAATCATCCAATGCTAGCCTTGGGCTGATAAGCCACTGGGGTGCTAGCTAAAAGGAACCGATAAACCACTAAGTGATAGCCTTAGGTCCGATAAACCACTTATGTGGTTGTTTAGTATGTCGATAAACCACTTAACAAAATGAGACAGCAAGGTGCTAGCTAAAAGGAACCGATAAACCCTAAGTGTTAGCCTCGGGGTCGATAAACCACTTATGTGTTGGTTTAGTATGCAAATAAACCACCTAGATAGTGGTCTATTGACTCATGCAGTGCTAGCTTAGATAAACAATCAATAAACCACCCATGTAGTGTATTCATCCTCATCAAACTAAACTACATCTCACTAAACCTTGGGTGAATCCCTATGATTGATTTCAGTTGGGGTAGAGGCCATTGTGGTGCTTGCTGCTGAAGGTAGTTGATATACCTCTTCTTCTTTGTTATTTAGTTGTCTGGTATTAGTTGGAATTCACTTGAGCACTTAACATCGCAAACATTGAATACGACTTGGTGGTGGTTAGCTGCAAGAAAGATTGTAGTGTGGTTGGCCTATGGTTGGATGGAGAGTTGAAGTCCCTCTCTCAGTTTCTAGTCACTCAAGATAATAAGATAAGTATATTTTCTTGTACGCATGTGGCACAATGAATGATGGATGATGTGATGTGATATGATATTCCTAGTTTTTTATAATGAAATATTGATAATGAGTGTTCTCATGGTTGAAAATATTGTAGAGCATGTGCTTGCTAATATGTTCTTGAGCTATAGATTCATTTATATGTTTATGTATGATTGTTTGACATGATCAATTGGATGTCACTGTGTGATATTTATCATGGTTTGTTATGCTATTTTTACCATGGATTCATGTGCTTATAGATTATTAATTGTCTCTCTTGGTGAGGGACTGTAAATGATATGATGTATAATATATCAATGATCTAATGTTTCTTGGGACACATTCTATGGGATTAATATGATATTGTTGTGTTTTAAATTATAGAGTAGCGTTAGCCATGGATAGGCTTACTCTTGCATCTATTAGTAGGCATGTTATTGAATCTATTTGTTGTATTTCTAGCTTGAATCAATGTCTGAAATGTTGGACTTGGAATGAAGGTTCCATTCCTATAGAAATCAATGTAGTGAGTAACACTGTGCATTAATGGAATTCTGGGATAAGTCCCTGAAACACATAAAAGTTTCGAAGTATAGAGAAGTACATATAATTTGGTTGTATCCAGGTCCGAATATGTTATTGATGTAGTTTTGTATCCTAGATGGATACAATGTGGGCTCGATGAATGTACCCAAGAGTCTCGACATATGGGTCAACTTCCCTTGTGCATATTGGGAGAGTCGCCAAATTTAAAATAAACACAGATAGATTATGGAGAAGGTAGTTATAGCTAGTATCTGGTGTGGGGCTCGTTTTGGGATTCCAAGGGCTTGGAGCCATATATGCTTGCAAGAGGGATTTCAACCGAAATCCAGGGTGGGGCCTGTTAAGGTGCTCAAGGCTTAGAGTCAGGTATACTTTATGTCCAACAGATGTATCTGAGAATTCAGACATCTAGGAGTTTTGTGTTTGCGTGTTTCATGGATGAGACATATGTGGGCCATGGTTAGATAAGTGTTGTGGAATGGCGGTGAGTTGGATGTATTCAGGAATCTAGGGATTTGGGAGGTTTGTAATCTCAATGTGCTTGTGCACCCAAATATCCCTTTTTCTGGATATAAAGGAAATTCATAACTTGCACTAGAAGTTGAGCCTAGTGGGAACCATCAGAAAAGATGATTTGGCAAGTGCCATAAATGCATCAATAAGTTGCACAAGCACCATGTGGGTGTCGTGGTTGACATGGCAAGGAAACATGGATCTCGCGTGGGTTCCATGTGGTAGCCCCTGTTGACTTGGAAAGAGTCAATGACAAATCTATGAAAGGGCTAAACTTTCAATCCAGGAGTTGGATTGAGGTAAAATTTATATCGCTAGAAAGCTCTCGACAAGCTGCACATGATAATATTGTCCAAAATTAAATCCACTAACTTTGGTGAAGAATAAATTTTGTAACCCCATTTCCATAATGAGACCTTAGAGGTTGTGTTAATTAAAAGTAACACCTTCCTTCAACTCGATAAACTCCAAGGGGGTGGGAGGGAGTGTTATAGAGTGGTATCATAGTGTTAGGCCTAGAGGGATAAAATATATAACTATGTTACAAAGTGTGTTGTTTTTTTACTGATTGTTGTTGTGTGCAAATGGGTGCTGGTTGTAGCACTCTTATTGATGATTGTGTGTTGACTGTAGACTATGTTGTATGCATATCAACATTGATATCAAAATTGTGAAATGAGAAAGATCATGTTGTGATATTTTAGTCGTTTTCTAATAGGCATGCTAAATTGAAAATTAGTGTTTCAAATAGCCTCACATCAACATGCTTATATCACTTATGCCAAGGTGATGGGTAAATATATTTATTTATGTTTTGGTTTGCCTAATAGTTATGTGTGTGTAACAACACTTAACAAGAAATTAAAGAACAAGACAATAAAGGGATTAGCAACAAAATGGTGTAGTACAACACTAACATACCCCAACATGGTCATGAATAAGAGTCAATGGAAAAGACGAGAGAGGAAGACTTCCTTGATTGGATTGACACTCTCAAAATTTTAAGGGTTGAGCTAAGAAGTTTCAAGGTTGACATTGAGAATATTGTCAAAGCTTAGGAGAAGCAAGCTGAATAAAATGTAGTTATACTGCAGAGCCTGTTAGACTTGCAAAGAGATAAACAACATGATCTAGATTCCAACAATCTAGGAAAGTACAAATATAGGAAAGGCTCATTAGGACTTTGGAAGCATGGATTAAGGACTGATGGTATAGAGGGAAACAGATCTAAGAAAAAACATAGGTAGACAAGAGAAGATATAGTAAGAGGTGGAACTCTACTAAGTACTTCATAAGGAGGACATGTAGTCATGAACAACTATCTAGTGTTGCAACTAAGAGACACTGCCAATAAAAAAGGAAAGAAAAAGGATTGCTTCTAGAAGGATTTAAGAAAAACCTCCTACACCGATTGAGAGGTGAAGAAGGCAAAGGAAGTAGAATCATGGTTATTATGAATGAAGAAATATTTTAGGGTACATGATTACTCTCAAAATATGAAAGCAAAAGTAACTACTTTCAATTTGAAAGGCAAGGCTGATATATGGTGGGAAGAGCTGAAGAATGTGAAGAATATTAAATTGGAGGTTCTCTCGTGGAGGAGATTTGAGAAATATTTTTGGTAAAAGTACCTATTTGAAAGGTATTATGACAACAAGGCCAAAATATTTTATGAACACAAACTAGTGCAACTGACAACTGATGAATATATAACCAAATTCTTGGAGCTATTGAGGTATGTGCCTTACCTCAAGGATGAGAAGATAAAGATTCAAAAGTATCTGAGTGGTTTTCCATCAGAATTCTGGGATAATATAGAGTTTGATGAGCTACAAAATCTAGAGGACATTGTCTGAAAGATGATGTATTTCTATTGACTTTCAAAGCATAAGATTGAGCCCTGAAATGATTGGAAAGAAAAAGGAAAGTCCAACTTTAGAGGAAAAGGGTAGAAAATTGTAGGACATCGTCGAGGTAGGAATGTGAGGTTCACCACTCCCGCAAGGGGTGAGCTTCAAAAAAAATCCACTACTTCCATTCAAGACCAACTCTCTAAGCATACAAGAGAGGAAATACAAGGCTCTAAGAGAAGACCCGTAGAGTGTTGGAAATGTAGGTAAAGCCACTTATAGAGGGATTATCCTCAATGACAAGAGAATGGCCTGATGTTGTACAATGTGCAAGAAGCAGAGACAATGAAGGATGTTGCTCAAAGTGTGCCACAAACCTATACCGCGTCAGACAACAAGCAATATGATCACCAAGAACCAATGATTGAGATGGAAGGTATGGTCGATAACCAACCTATTTTAATTTTAATAGATCTAGGTTATAATTTCAATTATAATAGTCAAAGTGTTGTAGAGAAGAATACATTGCAGAAGATTGCCCATGACATTTCATATTTAGTCCAGCTAGAAATGAGGACTAAGAGGTGAGCTAAATAATTGGTGAGGTCAAGTGCAGTGGTGATAAAAGACATTCCCACATTCACATGCTTGAACCTATTTACATTGGGTTCATATGATGTTTTGGTCAGCATGGACTAGCTAGCAGGTCACAAAACCAAAATGGATTGCTACAACAAGTCGATAAAATGCCTCAACAAAGAAGGGGAAAGAGTGACACTACAAAGGAAGAGAAACCAGGTGATGGTCTGACAAATATTAATTTTGCAATTGAGAAGGCACAACCGCAAGGGGTGTAGATTATATGTTGTTTAAGTAACTAGTGAATCAGAGGCTGATAAAGATAGAATGGAAGAGTATGCCATTTTAAAACAATTCAACGATGTGTTTCCTAAGGAAATTCCAAGATTTCCACCAAGAAGAGGAATTGATTTCTCAATTGAATTGTTGCTAGGATCAACATGCGTGTCGAAAAATCTATCTCGTATGAGCACATCGGAGCTGGTGGAATTAAAATTGTAGTTAAAGGAAATGTTGGACGAAGATACATTAGGCCCATTGTATCACCCTGGGGAGCTCGAGTATTATTTATGAATAAAAAGGATGGCACATTAAGACTTGCATTGACTACAGGAAATTGAATAAAGCCACAATCAAGAACATATGTCCCCTACCAATAATTAATGACTTATTTGACTAGTTGAGAGGAGTTGTGTTATTTTCAAAGACAAAATTAAGGTATGGGTACCATCAAGTATGAATTAAGGATAAAGGCAACCACAAAACGATCTTTAGAATGAGGTATGGACATTATGAATTTGTGGTGATATCATTTGGACTCACCAATGCTCCAACAACATCTATGTGTTTAATGAACGTTCTTAGTCCACACTTAGACATGTTTGTATTAGTCTTTGTAGATGACATTTCGGTCTATTCTAAAACCAAGGAGGAACATGAAAAGCATTTGATAACAATTTTGTAATTTCTAAGGGAGGACAAGCTTTATGCTAAGCTCAATAAATAACCATATGGGCCTTCTTGAGTTGCTCTTGTAGCTGTGGAATCTCTTTTTCTTTATCATCAATAATATCATTTGTTGGTATAGTTTCCATGGCTTCAAATGTCTGCTCTGAGGGAAACTTCTTTGCAATAGATCTAGTAAGGGGCTTCTTGGGGACAACCACTTATTCAAAAGGAAAATGGAGCTTCTTACCTTTCTTCTTCTCTTATAAATGAACTGCAATTGAAGGCCTTTTCACAGAACTTCCAGATGGTGATTGAATGTCTCTTTCCACTCCCGAGGGTGTCTCCTTCTTGCTGCTAGAGCTAGTTGGTAAGTTAGCTACCAGATTTGAGGAATGTACAAATGACTTCCATGATTGATTTCTCTTATTTAACTCCTCTAATACCAGCAATTTAGTTAAGGAAAAGTTGAAAAGGCTAGGTTCCACTTGGCTTTGTTTTCCCTTCACTTTGTTTTCCATCATGTTGATACTCCTGAATAGATAGAAGGGAAAATTCAACAGGATCTTCCATGTAAAATGCTTTAAATATCTAAAATGGTATTGATATCTCCTCCAAAAACTACCCTCACAGGTAAAATACCTCTGAATTTCTTGCAAAAACTTGTTGTGGTTTTCAAGTAAATACTCCTTAGGGATAATGGATCCATACCCTTTATCTCTATACTCAGGCTTTAGAAAATCTTTATAATTGGCAATATCAAGAAGCATGCCCTTGAACCATTGCTCTCCCTGAAGGGGAATCTCTGTTGCAATTGATATTGTGACATCTAAAACTAGAAAGGTGAGCTCTCCAATATTAACCTCCAACCCATTAAAATTCATAGCAAACTCCTTAGTGAGTTGTACATTATACCCTTGAATTTTTTCACAAAATCTAATACATCCAACTTTCTCAAAGGAAACTTTGATTGTTGGGTCTGAATTGATGAATGTGAGGTCTTTGGGTTCAAACCTGACAATGACACCTCTCTTATGTCTCTTTCCCTATGGGTTTGACAAGGTTTTTTGCAACATATGGGTAATATAGGGTTTCTAAGATGCAATCTCAATGTAGGTCTTTTTTGTGCAACAAATAGGATGGTAATGGTGAAAAGGAGCTGGAAAATAGGGTTGTGTAACAATTGAGAATGGAAAACCCTATGAAACAATTCAATCAATACAAATTACCTCTCAAAAACCCCAAAACTACTATTGTATGCTTGGTCCCAGTGGCAGAATTTAAAAAAACACAAGCGCAACGCCAAAAGCACAACACATGGAAAAAAACAAACTCAATCACCTTTGAGGAACGCGAAGATCAGGTAAGAGGCTTCAATTTACTTGCATGACATGGTAAAATTTCCATATGAAGGTTGCAGACAAGAACTTGGCTATTTGGTAAGGATAAAACATAAAAATGCAGTGGACAAGTAAAACACAACGAAATTGGAGAAAGCGTAGCGAGTGTGCAGAAAACGCAGCGAGCATAAAATTTAGGAATTTGCAGGGTTCCTAGGTATTCTCTGAGCACATGCATGCAATTTTAAAGTTATACAAAACCAAGGCTTCGAACAAGACAAGAATTTTCACCTGAATAGACAATTTGATCCTCGTTTTGAAAGAAACACAATGCCTGTGGGTGAGTGTAGTGACTATCTGCGAGCCTAGAAAAATCCCTTACCTCCTTTGCGCAATGACCTCAAAACACCATATAGCTAGCTTATGATAAATAAATGAAGAGCTATGATATTTTTCTGAAGATAAACCATGCATTCAAACTCCCAAGGTGGTTGAGTGCGATTTTGATGGGTGATGATTGCGATTTGAACTTGAATAATGAAAGAGAAACACTGTCCTGCTAACTGCTAACCATTGTACTGATGATGTCATGGCTGATCATGACTAGACATTCTAACAGAATCAAGATAACCTACAAATCTATGCCCATGATGACAAGGCATGACAACACGACCTTGCTCATGATCTCTTGATGAAATTTGACCCTAGACCTACTTAACTTGACCCCTTAGGATATAAAAGACCATTTTTGTGACTCTTCACACACTTTGACATAATTACATTGAATAATAAAAATTTCATTCTAAATTAAGACTCATAGCTTGATCTTCTACAAGATCATAGCTAAAACTTTATACATTTGTTAAGTAATTTGAAAGACAAAACTTGTTCTTTTGACTACTATGACTATAGGATACTAACATTGGCTCCAATGGGGATGACATCCTCCCTGTGAGGTGCCAAGAACACTGTAGACCACGTGCCTTACCATTAGTATTATCGACTCCTTAACTAGACCCAAACTGACTCAAGGCAGGCTCATGACTGACTCAAGACGTATTACATTTTGAAAAATGGTAGCAAGCCATCAAAATCTTAGTGCGTTCTCTTCAGGATTCAATTTCTAATGTCAGCTTCGCACACATGCAATATTGAAAAATGGATGGATATATACAATGAAATGAACAAAATCAGCTGATCTGAAGTGAAATAATGCTTGAGGAACCTACCATTTACATGCCCTCCAACCAGAAGTTTTCTAATCAAATCTTCCAATAAGTATGCATTTCTTCCATGGAATGTTGCAACCTTGAAAGGTCCCTTCCAAAGGTTTTCAAATTTACCATGCTTCCCTTTTTCTTCATTTGTAGCACCCCACTTTAAAACCAAGTCACTAGCTTGAAAGTCTTGAACTTTTGTTCTCCGATCAAAGAATTTTTGTATCTTGTCTTGAATTGCTTGAGCGTTGTTGTACACCTCCTCTCTTGTTTGCTGCAACTGAATCATCTAGTTTATCCTCCTTTGAATGTCATTTGGTTCTGCATCCCCTTCCCGCAACAATTTCATGACTAGAATCCCCAAGGAATAAGGGAAGACAACATATGTCCCATACATTAGTTGGAAAGGAGAGATACCAACTGATTTTTTAGTATTTACCTGATCATCCCACAAGGCATAGATTAACTTCTTGTGCCATGTTTTCTTATTCCCTTGCAACAATTGCTTATGATATTCACCAGAATCTTGTTAGAGGACTCAACTAAACCATTACCCTGTGGGTAATATGCAGTTGAGTGCTTAAGTAAAATGTGGTATTTGTGACGAAATTCAACCATTCTTTTAGACTTAAAGGCAACAACAATGTCTATGATTAATCTATGAGGACAACAAAATGTTGAAAGAATATTACCTTTCAGGAATTTAATGATGACTATATCTGTGGCCTGCCTGGTTGGTATTGCTTCTATACACTTAGTAAATTAATCTGTGGTTTTCAGAATCCATTTATCTATACTTAAAGACGATTCAGATGAATCTCCCCGAAGAAATCCAAAACCAACTGCTGGAAATGTGCTTCAATTGTAATAGGTTTCGAAGGTAAAGGTAAATGTTTCCTTCAAAAATCTGACATTCATGACGACCTAATACCCTTTTATGAACATCAACAAACAATGTTAGCTAGTAAAAACCAACTCTCAGAATTTTGTTTGTTGTGGCTTTCCAGAAATGGTGACCTCCACAATATCCTTTATTAAATTCTTCAATATACTTTTGTGCTTCATCTTCCAACAAACAATTTAACAATACACCCCTTGGATCCTTCCAATACAGAAACTGATTCAAAATGCAGAAATTTACAGCCTTCAATTTCATAAATCTCGCTTTTCTCTTTGTCATCCTTGGAGGAGCCTGTAAATGTTGTAAACAATACATTATGTCCGCATACCATGGAGAAGAGAGAAAATTTTTAGATACCTGTTGAGAAGGCTTTGAACTGTCATCGAGCAAAATTGCTATGAAATTAATATTCAACAGACTTAGATTTGAATATGCCATCAACTTAGCCAATCCTTGACCCTTTATCAGCTTAGAAGGCTTAATATCCACATCATACTCGAGAATGGATGTTATCTATCTATGTATTCTACCTTTAGGATTGGGTTGAGTGAGAACGTCCTTCACAACAACACTTAGAACATAGGCAATCACATATGAATGAAGCACATAAACTCTAAAATCCTTTAAATCCTTTACCAATGCATATGCTTTATTCTCCATAATATTATATTTCAGGGAAGAGTATCTCAAACCTCGACTAAAGAAGGCTATGGTATGCTCATTGCCTTGCTAATTTTTCTGCATAAGGGTTGTTACACTAAAATTTGTCACCATGACTATTTGCAGTTAGTATGGCTCCGTCAACTGTCATACTATCCTCCTTGGCAAGCCTCATACCTCTGCTCTCCATGTCAAACTCCAAGAAAGAGAGAAAGTCATTAAAAATCTATATATCTTAGGGTACGTAGTTTCTCTTAGCCTTACCTGCGTGTACACACTCCAAGTTTACAATACCTGCGTACTTGTACGCTCTGTATGTAAAGCAATGGGTGCGTACTCCTGTAAAGGTCAAAAGGCGCAAGTTTCACTCCAAAAAAGTTACTTGTGGTCATTTCTAGAGTATTCTAGAAGCTTGTTTGATGTGTATGAAGCGCCTCCAGATGGTTCATGTATCCCTACCAAAGAGGAACTTATCCCATCAAGAGGGGAGCTATCCCATCCAAAGAGGGGCTTATCCCATTGATGGTGGACCTGAATAACTTTCTCTAGAGCACTATAAATACAGACATTAGGCCAGAGGGAGGAGAGGTTGAAAGCTGAACATTCCTAAGGGTAGATGCTGTTGGAATTAGGACTCCCTTGTAAAGCTTGAGAGGAGAGATTCCCATCCTTTCCTAGCCTTATTTGAGAGTGGGTGAGCTGATCAAAGTAAAGGAAAACTCTTGTTGGACCCTAGGAGGGACTTGCACAACACCAAGGCTCAGGTTGTAATGGTTCCTTTTGTTACCTTTTAATGCAAATGAACTTATTTTTCTCAACAGATTGTTATTCATGGTTTGTTTCATATACTCCTTGGTCTGTATGATGGATATGTATTGTTTTATGAGTTTATCAGGTGCTATTTAATCTTTTGGCTTGTTAGTGAATGCAGGTTTCGAAGAGAAGGAGGAGCTCATCCGGATCGGCGAGGCTGGACTACTACAAAGCGTTGGACTAAAGGTATGTTAAAGATCCCCTGATTATTTGTATTTGCAATGCTTGTTTAGAGAAAGGTAGGATTTATTTGTCTTGTTTGTCACTAGAAAGCTTTTGCTTCTAGGGAGGTCGGTTGTGTCCGCACTAACGACTCTTTCCGCATGACAAAATGGTGACTCCGCTGGGGAATCCATTGATGTGAATGTTTTTTCCTCTGTATGAACTTTTGATCTGAGAAAAGTCATTTGTTTTCTGGTTTTTGGCTGTCGGACTGTGTGTTTGGGTGGGCTAGTTTAGGGTTAAATTAGATTTTAGTTTTTCTTTGTTTTGCTAGAAGTACGCAGCCTCTGAGTTGAGCACAGTGCGTACCTGTACGCACTGTCGCTTTGTGCACAGAGCGTACCCGCACCTGTGCAAACAGGTCGCCTGCGTACCCTGTCAAAATTAAGAAAATATCAATTTTCTTCTTTTTGCCTTTTAGATTTTGTCTTTAATTTGTTTTTTCTGCCCAGATCCACTGGTTTTCTGCCATAAATCTTCACCTAAGCTTGTTTTGTCAGTGTCGAGGGTTTTAGTGAAATTCATAGGGATTTTGCCTTAGGGTTTGATTTTTAACTGGTCCTGTAGTGACTTTGGCGTTAGAGGTTGTCAAACTTTGGATCTCCTTGGTTTTGTTCAGTCCTCTTAGGAGTCGGGCCTGTCATAAAATTCACCCTTGTGAGAGACCTACCTTTGTGTCTTCTCTTTGCGAATCTCGAAAAAGTTTGTCGTTGGAACTTTGAATTTTATTCTTGAGAAAAAGAACAAAAAAGATTTTGATTTTTGTTTTTGACTAGTTTTTGGTTCTGCATTAACTAGTCCTTTGTTACATTTTGACTGAGTAAAACATCCAGGAATCATCGTTAGTAAGCTTTTGACTCGTTAGATTTACTTTTAGGTGCTTTTCTCTTAGATTTGCTTTTGAGTGAAATTGAGTTGATTTGATTGCCATAGCTTTTTTAACTTTGATTTTTGTTAAAGTAAGTTTTACATGCTTTATTAATTAGAAAAAATACAAAAATATCTTTTGAAGGAAAGTTTGCTTTGGTAGCATTTGTGTCTTTGAAAGAAAAATGAATTTTCGTGAAGTGATTAGTGGTCATGTGTCGTATGTTTTGAAAAGATAAAGAGTTTGTTTCTTTGTTTTCATTGCCAAGAAAGTTGTTTTTATATCAAGTTTGCATTCTCCAACTCTCTTAGCTAGGGAATTCATTGAAAAAGAAAAATTAGTATAAATCATCCTAAGTGCATCTTTTTAGTGGATTTCGGTCGAGTCTACACACCATCAGTTTCATCTCCACTACCTTTTGTCTTAAAGAAAGCCATAAAAATTAACGCTTAAAGTAAAATCAACTTAGTAACTTTTTATTTACTAGGGCTCTGAAACACCAATATAGATCAGGCTAGTGTCTTGGAGTAGGAGAGTAATTAACTCTCAAAGACAGCAAAACCAAACAAGTAGCTCATCTTGTGGTAGGATAAATCCAATTGTTTCATTTGTACTCTGGGAAATCTCCTCTTAAAGGAGAAGTACGAGCTCGTGTCTGAACCAGTGAGGGGATCAATCCTCCCTCGTTGGGAACGACGCCAGACACGCACGTATTACAAACGGTAAACCTCGGATTAACCATTGTCGAGGAGCCAGGGGTCACTTGTCGGTAAACCTTGGATTATTATCAAGGAGCCGGCAAGGGGATTGAGCTTGATACTCTGCCCTTGCGTGCTGTCGGAGTGTAGACTGTTCCCCCAGGTGCATTTGTTGCTGTTGGTAACCTTAGTGACCATTATCTTTAGGATTCTACCGAGGTGACGGTGGAGGGAAGATCCCACTGTACCTGGAGCAGACGTCGGCTAGACTCACTTGGATTTTCCGGGGGGTTCACTTCACTCGAGACGGTTAAAGTGGAGGAACTTGTGCCGGTCTATTCATTAAGCAGGTTGCCGGGGTAACTGTTCCGCCCACCACTTCTGTACTGAATCCGACGATGTTGTGTTTCATCTCCAACTAGTGTTTTTGGTTCGGAAGGCTACTGTTTGTGTATGGTTTGACGCCCTAGATTCTTTAGGCGTGTGATTCGAATTTGTTTGGTTCTTTAGAGGCTTTAGGTGGTTTGTTTTGAGATTTTACTTTGTTTGCGTGTGCAGTAGTTAAAAGTTTTTAACTGTGGCTCAATTACCGAGATAGTCCCATAGACTTCGGGCCAAGTCTCCTGAGATTGTTACCGTGGCCGATTTGTTGAGGAAGTCCCGTAGATTGCGGGGCGAACCTCCTGAAGAGGTCCCGAGTCATTATGAAGGTTTAAAGGTCCTTGTAACTCCTAGTGGCAGTAAAATAGGTTCACCTGAAGAAGGAGAATCGTCATTGGTAGTCCATCCGGATTACCAAAGTCTAGAAACAGGTTATAATCCTGAAGCTGTTGCAGTTTCCGAGCTTGTTGGTAGTTTTTCATCTACTAGTGATATAGGCGAAGAACCTGAAATATCTGAACCTGTTACTCCAACTTCTAGTGCACCTGATTCACCTAGGGTCGAAAGAGTCATCACCGAAAATCTTCCTGCTGGTTTGATAGCTATTGAAGAACTTGCTCCAGAGGAAGAATTAGGCGTATCTATCCTTGAAGATCAACCCACTATTGATCTAAGGGAGCGTGAATCTATCTTTTACAGTCCTCCTAGAAGTACTACTTGGTACCTTTCGTTAACCAATTATTTAGACAACTCAGGGATAAGTTTTTCTCCACCTCGAACTCCTTTTCCACCTGGAGGTATTTATACTCTTGTCAATATGCCTGGTCAGTCGTCCGTGTTCACTCAATCTCCTGAATCTTTCTTGTACGACGGTCCTTTTGTTCCCTCCGGGTATCAGTCACTTTCTGGTACCTTTGCGGGAGCATCTCCTCAACCCATTGAACATGGGTTATTAGCTGGAAACAATGGTAATAAACCGTTGGGTGTAGGGGACATTTACATGATGTCAGGTTAAGTTCCCGGTTCTCAACCTCAAGGTGGTCAATTACCGCCTGGGGGGCAGCCTCAATTAACGCCTGGGGGGCAACCTCAAGGTACACAAATTGCGTCTGGGGGACAACCTCAAGGACAGTATGTACCCATAGTACAATACATTCCCCAAGGTCAACCCCAGCCTCAATATGTACCCCAGGGTCAACCTCAGTATCAGTATTTACCTCAAGGTTATCAACCTCAAGGTCAATACTCGAGTCAAGGTTATCAACCACCTCAAGGTCAATCATATGTTCAAAGTACGGGAACTGTGCCTTTCAGTTATCAATCCTATCCTCTATCCGATTATGGATCTCAATATCCTCAACCTGTCATGGGTCAATACCCTGGAATGAACATAGTGTGGGATCCATCGCAAGTTTAACAGGTATTGCAGCCAAGTATACAGTTGTCATCTCAAGTTGGAAAATCCTTAGTTGCTGGTCCATCCCAGCAACCGGTCCAGTCTAATGTTCAAACTTCTGTAACTTCGGTAGTTACTCAGCCGCCAATTGCACCTAGTACTCCATCTCAAACGGCTGCTGCAACTACCGCAACATCTGCTCCTTCCACCACACTTGCTTCTGGAGTATCGACAGCTCCAGTTTCTACTGTCTCTGCAAATACTCCTCAGACATCTTTACCATTGTTTGGATCTATGATTCAAACTACGGTTCAGATGCCTGTAGGACAACCTGGTTTAAGTACGGTTGTCACTAGTCAACCACAATTCGCTTATCAACCGTACCAGGGACAATAACAATACGGGCCTGCTGTCCAACAGCCGGTTTACCAGTATCAACCGTATCCTGGGTACACTTATCAACAACCTCAGCAACCCCAGTACGGTCCGTTTAATCCTGGTTTTCCAGGAGGATATAATATCCCGAATGCGATTCCTATTCCAAGTTATCCTGGATATCCTCCTCCTGGGACTGGTCTTGTGACGCAGAGTTTTAGGGATCCTAATCGGCAATTACCGTTTATCGCAACTTTGGATTTACCAGACTTGACACGCCTAACGAACGATCCAATACACTATCTTCCGTTCTGGCCGCCAATGCCAAATAAGTTGCCCAGTGATATACCCAAGTTCGAAGGTAAGTCTGGAGAGGATCCTTCTAATCATGTGATGACTTACCACCTCTGGTGTGCTTCAAATTTCATTTCGGATGATTCGATCCGCTTACGTCTTTTCCAGTGTACGATCATTGGTCTCGCGGCCAAGTGGTACATTGAGTTACCATGGGCCTCTTTTTACAATTTTAGTTAGTTAGCTACCTCGTTCCTAACTCATTTTCAGTTGCCGGTCAGATATGATAACGGTACGGAACTACTAACTTCACTAAAACAGTCGACGTCCACTTATATTTCCGATCATATCCATGAATGGAGACGTTGACGGCGATTAGTGAAAGTTTTTATCCCGGACCAAATCTTAGCTGAATGGTTTGTTAAATCATTATTACCGAAGATTACTGAAGATGTAGCTAAGGCCGGAGTAGTTACTGAAGAGCAAGTAATTGCTCAAGCGCAGTACCTTGACTTAGTTTACACTCAGTCAGGTACGTTACATGAAAAGATCCCAGATCTTCCAAAGTCAAATCAAATCGTTGCTGCTCCTTCGGGATCTCATGCTGCTGATGGCATGATTGGTCCGGTAAATACTAAAAGCAAGAAGAAATCTTCAAAGAATTCTTTGCCCATTATAACCTTACTAGATTCCCCGACAGGAGAGTCTTCTCCTGAAATTTCCGCCGATATTCACGCTGTAAAACCATCTATGGCTAAATCAAAAAATGGTGGGAAGAAGAAGGGTAAAGCAGACAAGACTCCAAAGGAGAAAACAGAAAAGTCGGAAACCAATGACGAAAAGCGCAAACCTCGATATCCTTGTCTAATTTGTGAAGAGGATCATTTTACGAGAGATTGCCCCCATCAGGCCGAGGTTGTGAAAATCGTCAAAGGTTCCTCAACTCCTGCTATTTTGAAAGATCCATTTCCAAAGCAGGAGAGTAAGATGATAGGTTCTTCCTCGAATGCCACTGAAGAACCCATATTGAGGATGTCTCATATAAGGATTGCGACTCGATCTCACGATTATGGTAGTAAAATTCTTGTTGATGGATCGAAAGAAGCAGAATCTTGTCATTCAAATCCATCAACCTCAACTCCCGGTTCCGATCCACTACAGATCGAGAAACCTAACCCTGACTTAGTAATAAAACCGCCCGCCAAGGGTGTACTTCGAAGGTCTGCTTTCAATCCACATGCGAGAGCGGCCCAGAATTACAACATTTTTGAGGATTTAGCTGTTTCACCCTCAGCAATGTCGGCTTTAGAAGTGTTGCAATCATGCCCAGCACAACGAAAATTACTTTTGTCGGCTATAGGAGCTGTTGATGTTCAGGACCCGAACCTGATAATATTTGATTTAGAAAATAGTACACCGCGTCTCCCTCATCAAATGGCTTTTCGGATTCCAGTGATAGTAAAAAACAGGCCTATTCATCGGACTGTAATTGATGAGGGAGCTTCCATGTGTATTATGTCGATTCAGTGTTGGAGATCGCTTGGTTCTTCTTCGCTGAACCAATCCCCGACAATTCTTAAGGCCTTTGATGGCCGTGGGTTCCATCTGTTTGGCATTTTACAGGATTTGCCTATAGGGGTTGAAGGAAAAACCGTTAGTCTGGATGTGGAGGTGGTTGATTTCGCTCTAGACTACAACCTTCTCTTGGGTCGAAGTTGGTCTTATGCTATGACAGCGGTCGTTTCATCGATCTTCAGAGTAATAAAGTTTCCACATAATGGCAAGATCGTGACAATAGACCAACTGGCTTATTTTTCATCCGACCCAGCCTCTTCAGAGAGTATCCAGCATGTCGGTAAAACGACTATCCCTTATAAGGATGTTGGCGTAGGATTAGTTAAAGATTCCGGTTTACTGGGAACTTTTCCTTTTCCTCCAATCAACGCAGACCCTTCATTCGCATTCATTCATATGATTACTTCAGACACTATTATTTACGATGATCCTTGGATTGTCCCATCTGAATCTGAGATAGACTCATTCGGTGATGCAATGCCTTTGAGTCCATATGAAATTGCCTATGAAGCCGTGCAGTCTTTTTCCGACCCAAGTTCAACCAAAATCGACCAAATGAATGTGGTCCGTGAGGAATCCCTTTTCGCGTCAACCTCGGAGTTAATAACGTTTCCCGAAGTTGTGTCATCTGACGAACAACTTTGTGAAGTCCTGTATGTAGACGATTTACCATGGGAAAATCTCCATCATAGATCCTCGTTTTTACCTGAGGATGATCGTTTTGAAAATGATTTCTCATCAATTTTTACAGCTGAATATGTCAAAGACGCTCAGAGTCCAATGAAACATCCTGATTCAGAGCTAAATTTGGGAAACGTTTCTCGCACTATTCCAATTTACATTTAAGTGAAGCCCGGAATTGTTGAACACATTCATATAGGTGCCTCGTGTTCAGATGACGAAATTCAAATATACAAGGCCCTATTTCAAGAATTCCGTGACGTGTTTGCCTGGTCCTATGAGGAAATGCCAGGAATTGATCCCTCCATTGTTGTTCATGAGATCAAGACTTACCCGGACGCTAAACCCGTTCGGCAATGTCTGCGTCAGATCCACCCTCGGAAAGCGGCTGCAATTAAAGCAGAAGTTGAGAAGCTGTTGAAAGCAGGTTTCATTTATCCGATTCCGTTAACGGATTGGGTATCGAATATTGTTCCGGTTAACAAAAGCAGGGAACAATAAGAATATGTATCGACTATAGGGATATCAATCGTGCTTGTCCCAAGGACAACTATCCCACGCCCTATATCGATCAAATAATTGATGATTGTGCCGGCAGTGAAATAATTTCCTTTATGGACGGTTTTTTCGGTTACAACCAAATCAATATTCTACCTGCCGATCAACAAAAAACGGCTCTCATTTGTCCATGGGGGACATTTGCTTATTGCAAACTACCTTTTGGGCTTAAGAATGCCGGAGCCACTTTTCAAAGGGCGATTTCTTATGCATTTCATGACATCAAGCACATTGTGCAACCGTATCTCGATGATTTGCCCGCTCACTCCTTACGTCGAGCTGATCACCTTGTCCATTTACGAGCAATTTTTATGAGGTGTAGGCATTATCGTATACGGTTGAACCCACACAAATGTGTCTTCTGCATCGAAGTGGGACGATTTCTGGGATTTGTAGTTTCAAAAGCCGGCATTCGCGTCGATCCCTAGAAGGTCGAAGCTATCATCAAATTGCCTCCTCCTTCGAGTCTGCGCCAACTCCAAAGCTTGCAAGGGAAAGCAAACTTTTCACGCCGATTCATTCCTAACTACGCCGAGATTACCAAGGGTTTTACCCAGTTGTTGAAACAAAATGCTCAATTCTCTTGGAATGAGATAGCTCAGAAATCTTTTGATGCGCTAAAGCACGCGTTGACCCATGCACCGTTGCTGCATCCTCCCAACTACAACCAGGATTACTTTTTGTACCTCGCCGCCGCTCATTCCACCATTGGAATGGTCTTAGTACAGGAAGATGAACTCGAAACGGAACATGTGATATATTATCTTAGTAGGACATTAAATCCCACTGAGCTAAAATATTCGCATATGGAGAAATTGGCCCTGGCAGCTGTTAAGGCTGTCCAACGTTTTCGTCATTACATTCTTCTCCGTAAAACTACAGTCATTTCGGATTGCAACCCTATGATTTACATTTTGACTAAACAATTGCTAGGGGGCAAGTACTCTAAATGGATTGTTATCTTGCAAGAGTTCGACTTGGAGTTTGAAAAATCTAAGTCTAAGAAATCTTTAGTTTTTGCGGAATTGATGTGTGACTTCCCGCGTGCTGACACAGAAACTGTGGCAGAGGAACCCATTGCGGACGAATCTCTGTTTCTCATCAACACTTTAGATCCGTGGTATGGGGATATAATTGTCTATCTCCAAACCCAATCCTTTCGGCCCGAAGCTTCAAAGTCGGAACGCCGAAAAATTCGATTCCAGTCCCAACAGTACAAAATTATTGGAGATACTCTTTATCGTCGTGGGGCAGATTTGGTTTTTCGCCGTTGTTTAACTCATGAAGAGGCAGAAAGGGTTATGAATGACTGTCATTCTGGAGCGTGTGGCGGTCATATGTCTGGGTATGCCACAACTCAGAAGGTGTTGCGTGCTGGCTACTTCTGGCCGTCCATGTTTAAAGATTGTATCATTGCGGTCCGAAAATGCCACAACTGTCAAGTGTTTGATCGCAAGATGCGCACACCACCTGCTCCTCTCCACCCTATAATTACCGTTGGTCCTTTTTCTAAATGGGGTATCGATTTTATTACATGTAACCCTCACTCGACCGGGGGGCATGCGTATATCATCCTTGCGGTTGATTATTTTAGTAAGTGGGCCGAGGCGATGCCTACATTCGAGGCAGACAGTAAGACATTTGCGATTTTCGTATTCAATCATATTATTTCTAGGTTTGGTGTCCCACAAGCGATAATTACTGACCATGGGCGCCATTTTCGAAACATTATGATGACAGAACTTACAAGCCAGCTTGGTTTGCGTCATGATAGTTCTACTCCTTATTATCCCCAAGCAAACGGTTTGGTTGAGTCCATCAACAAAGTTCTAGTTATCATGATCCGACGAATCATTGGTATTCATTGGTCGAATTGGCACAACATGTTATTTTCAGCGCTTTGGGCGTACCGAACCTCAGTAAAGACATCAACAGGGTTCACTCCTTTCCAACTAGTTTATGGTTTGGAAGCAGTGTTTCCTATTGAATGCGAAATCCCATCACTTCAAATGGCTATTGAATTACTTCCAGCTACTTCCGAAGAGGAGAAGCGTCTATTATACTTAGCTAAATTAGATGAGACTCGACGTGACGCTGCATTGGCAATCGAGACTCACGCAAAAAGAATGAAAGCTCAGTATGATCGCAACGTGACCCCTCGTAATTTTTCAGAAGGAGACCTATTGCTATTATATGATCAAGCTAACGATAAATTAGATGCTGGAAAATTCGTTCCCATGTGGCATGGGCCCTACATTGTTAAGCGAAAGCTAGCAAAAGGGGCCTATGAGCTGGTAGATTTTGATGGGGACTCTTTGGGTAAGCCCAGAAATGGACTTTACCTAAAGAGGTATTATGCTTAAATGATGGGTATGGAGATTTAGTTAGGTTAGTTTTTCTTTCTAGCTGGTGTGTTTGTTAGTATAGACAGTGTGCTTAGCTTAGAGAGTGTGTTTTTCGTCGTTATTCTGGCTTATCTTGGTTTTACTCTTGATATTGCAGATGTCGACGCCTCTCCAAACGTACATTGGATTTGCTGATGGTGCTTGTCGTAGTACACGAAATATCTCTTCCGCAGCTTGGGTTATCTATTCGCCTTCTGACGAGTTAGTTTCTATGCATGGGGTGAGCCTCGGTCAAACAACAAACAACATTGCAGAATACAGTGCAGTGATTGAGTTATTATCTGAATCTATTTCATTCGGGATTCGGAGTTTGATAGTGAGGTTAGATTCTGAACTCGTTGTATTACAGCTTAATAGAGTATATGCCATTATAAATCCAGTGTTATTAAGGTTATTTTTGAGAGTGCGCCTCTTGGAACGTGAATTTGATTACATTGAATATCAGCATATTCCAAGGTCATTAAATACATTAGCAGATGCAATTGCTTCTCGAGTGTTGGACAGACATTTGCGATAATCATAAAAGTAAATTTAAAAAACATTTCATCATACATATTTAACAAGATAAGCCGGTAATAATGATATATATATAGATAGGAGTGTGTAAAAAATATACATCGTCTTTGATCATAGGTTGAAAAACACCTTATGATCGGCAAAAATGATAAGTACAAAAAACAAAAAATGTCACATCTATCTACAAAAATGACTAGCCAATCACTGGTGGTGCTCTCTATACGAGACCACTGCCCGCGCTACCCTACACAGGAACCTCCTGAAAGGTCCTGGAACTGCGACCACATAGCGCTGAAGTCGGATAGGAATATCGTCTATAGTCGTCTCTGGTATGTCCGCCGTGAGACGCTCTAGGTCCTGTTCCAGCTCGGCTAAGGTCTCTGCGGCCGCATCCTGTGGGGCCGGTGCTGGTGCAACTGGTACTCTTCTCTCGAATGGCCGGAGATTGGCCGGATGCTGTGGACCTACATTTGCATTTTGAAATTTGTCACTGTCAGTTTTGAGACGATAAAAAAAAAAAAAAGTAAATAATTTAAAAACTTGTGAAAAATGAAGTACCTCTGTCGTCCCATTGTTCTCCCTGTGGAAGAACCATGTCTGGATCACCGCGAAAATCTACTCCGGCATAAGGAAAGTCCTGAATCGCAAAGACCTGGTCCTCCAACCAGTGAAAGTAACCTACAGGAAATCGAACAACTCCCGCTCCCTCATCAGGATGTCGGGCCATCACCGCAACCCATCGCATCAACTTTGGCTCCCGAGGAGGCCCAACTGCAACAGTGAGACGCTGTGGGATCAGCATCGGAACCCTCTCTAGGGCAAAGCTCATAACTAGAGGCCCATACCCAAAGGTCTTTAATTGCCCGTTCTTTGCCCTAGTCAGTTGGCCCTTCATATTGGCCAACACAGCGTCACACCAATTGAAAATGGTGCCTCGGTAGCAATCTATCGCCATCCGCATTTGAGACCCGGTGGCAATATGCAAGGCGGCTGCGTCGCAGAGTCTGGTAACTGTAAAGGCAATTACCATAAGTTCAGGCAGGGATATGTATTTGATTTCTATCCCTTTCTCCTGGTTCTGATTGTTGCACCACTCTAGCCGGAGGCTAGCAAGGGATTGGCCACCCGGCCTAGTCCCGGACAGAGTCAGTTGCTCGCCCCTATTAGGCAAACCAGTGAAAAAATATATGTCTGAGGGCTCTATCTCGAGCTGGTGCTCTCTGATGTAAAAGCATTGATCCTGAACATTCCACCTTTCAACCAGCCATTTTAAGAATCGCACCTGGGCCCTAATGCCAGGTATGGCCCAGTATTTGTAGAGATCGCATGCCTTCAAAGCATCAATGGAGGGTTGATGATCTATTGCGGCCAAATCGACATCTTCGTGTTCTCTTTCGCGCCAATCAAGCATGGTGGGCAATCTACACACCAGAAAACATTCAATAGAATTCATTAAAACAAAAATTGATGGTTTAATTTTGAGATTTAGGGTTTTGAAATTACTTTGCGCGGAGTACGCACCCCGCGTTCAGAAAACAGAGCGTGGGGACGCAGCTGTTCTGAAGGTAGGATGCGTACTCCGGCCATTTTCCCATTAACGAAAATGTCGGGGTACGTAGGTCGCCCATGGGGCACCTGCGTACCCCGAAATGCGGATCCTAAAACCCCAAAGCCCTCAAAAAATCAAACTAGGGCTTAAAATGAAATTCTAAACGGATGAAAACAAAGAGGAGGATGTTGTGAAATACCTGAAAGAGACGACACTCGATTTCGACGGTCGGATTCTCCGCAAAGTCCACGAGAAGTTTCTTGCCAAAAGCCCTTTTCTCTCCCTCAACAGTAAAATGGTAAAAATGACATGGTAAAAGGTCTTTTTATAGGTTTTTTGGATAAATAAATGCTAAGTTTGTTTATTTTTCACCATGGAAGGATATTTCTCAATGCATTTTTGCTTATCTTAAACAGGTATGAGTAATGTGTCGTTTTTGTGCAGGGTAATAGGACTTTCAAGGAAAGTTATCATTTTTCACGAGCCAAAACATCAGAGTCATCTTTTAAGCCCTTTTCTGACTCCTAAAACATGAAAAGATCGCCGAGCGTCTCTTTTACACTCGTTAAAATGGAATTAAAAGACGGTCCCCTTATAGCTCTTTTCTGACCGTAAAAACAGGAAAAGATTGCATGGTTTTTGTCGTTTCAAACTCGATACGGAAATAAAACGACGTGTCCTTGATCGCTTTTTACTTTTCAGGTCAAAGGCACTAATCATGAAAGTACTCCTTGGTCGCAAGACTAAGCGGTTCTCTCAAGTATTATTTTATACTTTTTCGGGCTTGGGAGACACAACTTTACGAAAAAGTTCAACCTGGAGCCTTCTTAAGTTTTTTCAGACTCTCTAAAAATGAAAAACACCGAGTTTCTCCTATACTGGACTCGTTAAAATTTCACAGTAAAGGACCTGTTCGATTACAAACAGGAACGGACCACTCCTTCTTAGGGTTCGAATTAAAACTAAGTTGGACTCATCCGAAGGATGAGCTTATAATCAAGCATATGTTATCCTCCTCAAGCTTGTAAAAAATAAAGAGGTACTTGCCAGAAATGATAGGGGAAAAGAGAGAAAAATGAGCCCATTTGTTATCCTTTGTCTCAGAAGAAGCCTTATTACCACTCTTGAACACGACACTTTTTATTCACCTGGGTTGGGAAATCCTTTGCCTCACAGTTGATCAAACACATTGAAAGCCTTTAGCCAGGTATTAACTTTGGGTCAAATGTTACCAAGCCATCCGTCGTGTCGTTATGTGTTCAAGAGGTCTCTGCAATAAACATTCATCTGCAAAATAATCGTCATCCATTTTGACCATCCCTGAGTCAGTCCTTACAGCTACATTTCTTCAACTTGATCTATGATTTCGTGTTGTGGGCTTGCCTGCAACGGGTCGCTTTCTATCGACATTAGCACATTATCTAGAAAGATGACCTAGGAATCGTCAGTACCTTGGAGTCTACATGCATCAATGGCAGGTTTCTCGCCTTTGACGACAGTTTACATCATTGACTCTCGATCGAAGGATTCCGTGAAATGTTCGACATCAACTCATTCATTCACATCTCATGGATTGTACTGGGTACTTTGAGAACCATTGACATCACTGGTGGTCTCTCTCACGCTTGTTAACAGTTTACATCATTGAATGATAATCAAGTGGTTTCTACCATGTTCGACATCAACTCATTTATTCGCATGGATAGGATCGTACCTGTTCGGGAAGTAGAAATGAAGACCCTGGATCTAGTTTCCACCATCCAGGCTGCGAGGAGTTTTGTATTCATTATACAGTAGACTAATCATAAACAGATGGTTGCGTCCATACTGTGTCTACAAAATTCTATGATTATGATGTACTGCAGAATCATTCCTGTATCAGAACAGTAGATAGTCAATTAGTTAAAGTTTTCAATCTGAGTATGGGAATGCCTACCTCAGCGATGATATGATCATATATATGTATTTTGTATTGAATACTTGCAGGTTCCGACTGGGCTCTCCACAAGATAATCCTTGAAATGATAAAGTACTTCACCCTTCCTAGATGATATGAAACCCATATCTACTACAGGCTTCGCACTTTAGGGGGCAATCTGTTACACTAAAATTTGTCACCATGACTATTTGCAGTTAGTATGGCTCCGTCAACTGTCATACTATCCTCCTTGGCAAGCCTCATACCTCTGCTCTCCATGTCAAACTCCAAGAAAGAGAGAAAGTCATTAAAAATCTATATATCTCTGGGTACGCAGTTTCTCTTAGCCTTACCTGCGTGTACGCACTCCAAGTTCACAATTCCTGCGTACTTGTACACTCTGTATGTAAAGCAATGCGTGCGTACTCCTGTAAAAGTCAAAAGGCGCAAGTTTCACTCCAAAAAAGTTACTTGTGGTCATTTCTAGAGTATTCTAGAAGCTTGTTTGACGTGTATGAAGTGCCTCCAGATGGTTCATGTATCCCTACCAAAGAGGAACTTATCCCATCAAGAGGGGAGTTATCCCATCCAAAGAGGGGCTTATCCCATTGATGGTGGACATGAATAACTTCCTCTAGAGCACTATAAATACAGACATTGGGCCAGAGGGAGGAGAGGTTGAAAGCTGAACATTCCTAAGGGTAGATGCTGTTGGAATTAGGACTCCCTTGTAAAGCTTGAGAGGAGAGATTTCCATCATTTCCTAGCTTTATTTGAGAGTGGGTGAGCTGATCAAAGTAAAGGAAAACTCTTGCTGGACCCTAGGAGGGACTTGCACAACACCAAGGCTCAGGTTGTAATGGTTCCTTTTGTTACCTTTTAATGCAAATGAACTTATTTTTCTCAACAAATTGTTATTCATGGTTTGTTTCATATACTCCTTGGTCTGTATGATGGATATGTACTGTTTTATGAGTTTATCAGGTGCTATTTAATCTTTTGGCTTGTTAGTGAATGCAGGTTTTGAAGAGAAGGAGGAGCTCATCCAGATCGGCGAGGAGCTCATCCGGATCGGCGAGGCTGGACTACTACAAAGCGTTGGACTAAAGGTATGTTAAAGATCCCCTGATTACTTGTATTTGCAATGCATGTTTAGAGAAAGGTAGGATTTATTTGTCTTGTTTGTCACTAGAAAGCTTTTGCTTCTAGGGAGGTCGGTTGTGTCCGCACTAACGACTCTTTCCGCATGACAAGGGTTGTTGCAATTGTATGTTTATATGCAAAAGAGAAAACGATGAAATCTTTAGTATAATCAGGACTTGCAAAAATAGGAGCGCTAGCTAGAGCCTGCTTTACCTCATCAAATGATTTCTTTGTCTCAACAGTCCATCTAATTTCACTTTCCTTCCTTAGCATGTTAGTCATAAATCTAATAATATCTACCAAATTAGGAATGAATATTCTCAAAAAATTAATTCTACCCAAAAATTAATGTACCTCCTTCTATTTCTTGGCATATCAATTTTCTGGATTGCAACAACCATGTTTGGATCGATTTTTATGCCATCCTTCGAGATGATATGTCCCAACAATTTGCCCTCCTCCATTGCAAAATGTGATTTTTTTGGATTGAGGGATATGCCATAGCTCCTGCATTTCTCAAAAACCTGTCTCAAATGCTGCAAATGATCAAAATCAGATTTTGAAAAGACAGTTATGTCATCAAGATACATCGTAATGAACTTGTCCTTCTCGTCAGCGAATGAAATATCCATAGCCCTTTGAAAAGTGGCCCCTACATTCATTCGTTCGAAGGGCATTTTGGCATACATGAAGGTACCCTAGGGAGTGATGGAAGCTATTTTTTCTTAGTTACCAAGATGTACCATGATCTGATTGTACCCTAAAAAACCATAAAGCATGGACATCCTTCTTGAGACAACAACCTTCTGCAATATATGGTCCATCTTAGGCAAGGGGTAATTTTCCTTTAAAGACACCTTGTTAAGGTTTATGAAATCTACACAAAGCCTTATCTCTCCTGTTTTCTTCCTCATAGGTACCAAATTGGACAACAATTTTGAAAATCTTAGGGGGACAATAATTTTTGCATCAAATAATTTTTTGACTTCCTTCTCAATAAGAGGCAAAAATAAGGGGTTTGTTCTTCTTAACTTTTTCTTGAAAGGCTTTTGATTTTGCTTGATGAGAATTCTGTGTTGAATGATGCTCTTGTCATATAATTTAAGATCCTCATATCCTTATGAAAAAACATCTGAGTATTCTTTCATGAGATCAAGGTAATTCTTTCTATCTTCAAGAGTTAAGGATCTTGAGAGTTTGAAAATCTTAGGTTATTGTTATGTTCCTATGTTACAATCGTCAATTTCTGTTTTAGTGGGAACTACCTTTGGATCCTTTGCTACATTGTTTTGGTAAAATAATTTCTCAAGAGGCACGAACCCTCTTGGAATTATATTGTTATTCAATTTTATAACATCCATATCTATCATTTGATTATCAAAATCATCAAAATCTGAACCTAATACCTGCTGTTCATTCTCGCTACAACACTTTTCTTCATCTATTCTTAAATTAGAAAATTCCCTAGTCATTTGTAAAAAAAATTCAAGCTGCTTGTCATCTTTGAAAACTTGCCAATATTTCACATTATATGGAACTACTGGCCTATGTTTAACTTCTATTTCATATTTCTTATTGAGATAGATGGGAATTTTAAACACACTTGCTCAAGTGTCTAAAACATCAACTATCATATTATGCTCCCTAGGAATCACAGATAAATCATACTCTGATCCAGGTGGATATTGGTGGCCACCCACCTATGCCACTTGGACACCCACCATTGTTTCTTTCAATTTTTCATTTCTTTATTTGTAGCACAATTTACTATTTTTGGCAGTTTTTTGGGTCCTCAACTTCGGGAGCCAGTTTGAGGCCCTAAATGATGCTTTTTAAGAAAACTGGGGCCAATATGGGGGAGAAATTGATGTTGGCCATTCAAAAGTTGTAGTCCTCAGATATATCTTTCTAAGGAGGTATTGTGCACATCAAACGGAGATCGTATCCCAAGGTTACAACCCCGGGAAGTTGATGTACCAATTTACCCAAACGAGGCCCATAGTTTGACGCTTCATCTCCTAGGGTTAGATTTTTGGATGTTTAGGGTTTTACATTGTTTCTCAATAGTAAATAGGCATTCAAGCTTCATTGTAACACAATCCAGAGGCATGTAGCGGCCACATCTCTTCTCAGAGATAAGCTACCATTGCCCGAGCTAGTATTATTTCCATTCTGTTTGTAAGCATATTTCAGTATTTGATATTAATGAAATGAAGTGTTATTTCTGTTGCATATCTATATTTATCGTTATATTTGTAATTTTTTATGTTACTGTTTAAACCCGGATCAGTGTATCGGAGCTAGGTTTTCTCTTTCTCTGTTTTTCTTTGCCTGTCCCCAACGAGGTCGGGATATAAGGAGTTAGGCTCGATCTGGTTGAACCTTTGCAAGATCAGCCTCGAAAATCCCAACATCCGCCCATGGGGGAAGTAAAGAAAGATGAGGGAGTAGGAGATCCTATCAAAATATTGCTCGAGGAGGCCCTCGAGAAACAAAGGAAGGCGATGATGGATAACTTTTCCTAGGTCCTTCAACAGTTGCCCACCGACAACACATCCACATCCAACAACCACTTTTGAGGCTCCACTCCTTTTAAGGTACAAGTAAACATTGACATTCCCATATTTGAGGGCCAAATAGATGCATACGCCATAGATGATCCGAATTTAAACAAGAACGCAACAAATTACAGATATAACCATAAATACAAAGATGCAACATAAATAACACTTCCTTTCATTAATATCAAATAATGAAATATGCTTACAAACAAAATGGAAATGAGACTAGCTCGGGCGATGGTAGCTTATCTCTGAGAAGAGATGTGGCGGCTACATGCCTCTGAACTGAGTTACAATGAGGCTCAAGGGCCTTTTTATTATTGAACAATAAGAGAAAACTCTAAACAACCAAAACCCTAACCCGAGGAGATGTAACACTAAGAGTTTATGGGCCCTGTTGGGGTTAGTTGGGCAGCCAACTTCCTGGGGTCGTAACTTGGTCATATTATCTCTGTTGACACGCATGATACCTCGTTGGAAAGATCTCTCCAAGGAATACAAATAAAAAAGTGAGTTGACTAAATTCGCCCAGAGGAATATTACAAAAAAACATCATTTAGGGTCTCAAAATGGCTTCGGAAGTTCAGGACCCGAAAAAATGCCAAAAATAATAAATTGTACTACAATTAAGGAAACTAAAAAAATGAAAGAAACAATGGTGGGGGTCCAAGTAGAATAGGCGAGTGGCCACCAATATCCACCTATATCAGTAGATAAAAATTAAAATATGCTAGAAGGATATTTTTGTTGTTCATGATTTTTCCAGTCGGGAAAAGATTACTTTTTCTCTTCCCAAAGCCACCCCCCACGTCAAGGACTGGTGGGAAACCTACTGTGAGCAGAAGGATGAAAGTACGACCTCACTGTTTTCAGCTGCACCCACTTCGAATTCGTTCCGCGATGCCATCAAGGAGCAGTACGACCCTGTTAGGAGCTATGAGGATAAATACATAAAGTGGACCACACTGCGATAGGGAAGGGACCAAGATGTGCTAGAGTTTACCAAAATTTTTCATACTTGCGCCTGCCTACATAGGTACATCCAGGACGAGATGGAGTTCCTGGATATCTCCTCGCTCGGCATGACTTACCGATTAGCCGTCAAGATCGAGCAGAAGTTTAAATAGAAGAAGCGAGACTTTGGATCGATGAATTTGAAGCAAGGGAAATGTGCCCCAAAACCGTAGAACAAAGGACAAAGACAAGGTGGGGCGGCCTAGGACAACCCGTCAAAGTCGCAAGCAAAGAACAACACCGTGAAGTCAAAGAAGGACATGGAAAGTGGTGTGAGTTCCATAAGAGCTCCACTCACAATACAAGTGAGTGTCGGGCCAAGAAGTCACTGGTGGCCGAGCTGAAAGCTTCGGAATCAGATGCATGTTCCAACTCTGAGTCAAAACCGGACAAGGGGAACGATAAAGGAAAGAATATTATCGATGCGAAGCCGAACGCCATTGTTTCCACCACGAATATCCAAAAAGAGGAACTTGAAGATCCAGAGAAGGAGGAGCGCCTCTTCCACTCCCAAATGTGGGTAAAGGGTTCCCCACTACAGTTCATTGGCAACAACAGGAGCCAAAAGAACCTTATTTCAGAAGAGGTCATGAAGCGACTGAGCTTACTGACCATAATAGACACACAATTGTACACCATCGGGTGGCTTCACCAAGGTGTTGTGCTGTACAACAACCCCCCATTTCATAAAAATTTTACTTTCAAAACTATAATATAAAATGGGTCCCTTTTAGATTAAATTGGTATCAACTTATCATTCCTCAAAATGTCTGAAAAGAAATAAAACATTATAAACCTTTTGAGACAATATATAATTGGTCTTATAATAAAAAATGAATAATTCTTTATTATTGCGCTAAAGCGATCGCAAGATCGCATATCGCAATAACAAAGGATGCATAAAAAAAGACCCATTGGTTTTCCCCGATGCGACAAGCGCGAATAACTATCGGATATCGGGGAGGTAAGCAATCGTAACAAAAGACCCTTCTCTTTGCTTCGATGCGATATCACTATCGGCGATCGGGGAATATAACATGCATGCAACTAAAAGCCCTCTTATAAAAAGCTCCCAATACGAATTAGCGATATCGCTATTGGCGATTAGAGATTCCGTAATGACACCAATATAACTACTTAAACATTCCTCCGATCCCTGATTGCGATAAAGCTAAGCGCGACTTTAAAAAGGATTGATAAGGCTTGGGTAGATTGTGTTGAATTATTATTAAAAGCCTTTCTCTTCCCGATAGTGATTCACTTGCGCCCAACCACCAAAACATCAAAGCCACACTTAAATGAATTATTCAGCCAATAAACGATATGATGAGCATTTAAATGATTGACAGGTTTAAACGACCAATTAATGAAGCAGTGATACCAAAATCTCTTCAGAGATTGTATCTGCGGTAGACTTATGTTAATCCTCCATTATTCATTAATTGATATAACTCTTTCATACTTGGTTTGCGCCACCTATTCTCCGCATTACGTTCATTTTATCTCTTGTGCAGAGCTCCTCCGAAGCAGCGAATTTAGGCCAAATGGGGAAGAAGTATAGGAAATTTGGAACAGCTTCAGCTTCCGCAGTAGCAGGACAACACATTGCCAATCCGGGACCAAGTAAAAAAGGATTAATCTCAGACACCACATGTCTTGGTCTCGGTAATACTACTTGGCAGAGCATCTATAATCTGGTTGAGGCCGAAGAGCCTCAGGAAACATCAGTACAAGCTACAACAGACTCGAACCGGAAGTCCAAGGCAACCCTAAAGGATTTGGCTGATTCTTACCTACACCGGATAGCAGCTTGAGAGAAAATTCTTCCATACACAGATGTGGTAAGATGGGCAGTTGAGGAAATTCCAATTACAAACAGAACATTTTGCACTATCGACGGGAGAGTATTTGGTTCATTTCAGCCCAATGATTTGAGACAAATGTACCATTTGCCCGAACCAGAGAAGAAGTATAACAAAGCATTCCTGGAGAAGTTCAGAGATGAAAATGAAATTGAATCAACACCTATACGAGAATGGAGACAAAACCCAGTGAAACACAAGCATGAGTCCTCGGGTAAGTACTCTGTCGATTCCTTGTGTTCTCCTTATTGTTATGCTGGAGCGATGATGTGTAGGATTTGGGGGTTGCATGATTCCTCAAACTTCTCCATAGAGATGGTACCTTTAATGGAAGTAGCATGCAATAGCGAAATAATGGATTGGGGGAATATATTATCTGATAAGTTAGCAACAGCTATTCTTGAGTTCATAAACAAATCCCGCGTTACTGAAAGGTTCATTCCTCCATTTTACTTTAGTGCCTACATCTTAGATACTCTCTATTTTAACTCCGAATTTCCTGTGCTGGGGTGGAGATGGAATCCATAAGACCCCATGCCCATTCATATCTATCACCAGAAGTTGTGGAAAGCCCATTATAAACACCACCTATATCAAGTTTGCAATGGATTTATGTTACTCATTTACTATGCAATTTTTGACAAACCTGCTCCTAAGATTTCCTCACAGGCAGAAATTGACTTGACAGCCTTAGGAACCTGGTTCAGAGAAGAAAAATTTACATATGTAAGATTTTTTGGTAGTTATGCCAGGCCTCACGTCCTCCCCTTGTATATACCCGACAAACTATTGGCTCAAGAGATAACATATCAGCTTACATCCGAAGGAGTTACAAAGACTCTGAGGAATTCAAAGAAGCAAGTTTGGCCTCCTTTTCCTCTAAGGTGTGGCGTTTACACTTTGCATGACTACAAGCATGCAAAGAAAGAAGCAGAAAAGATAAATACACTGAATCTCGCCACTCTTCCTAACAGACGATTTGATCCAAACAAAGTCGTCTATAATGTACTAGAACAGGCAAAACTCACCAAATTTGAACATAACAAAGATAAGTTGATGACCTATTCTCCTGGGCCGAGTCATTATTTCAGGTTCAAACGCTAGCTAAAATGAGATATCACGACGACGGCTTAGTTGAATTTAACAAACTTCGAGAGCAGAGGTTGCAAACTCTGCCTCTAGATTTGTTAGCCACTGCCCCGATGACACAGTCAAGCGAGCCTGAGCAGCGACTTACCAATGAACCTCCTGCTGCATCAAATTTTTTTGAAGAAGTCCAAAGAAGTGAGCAGGAGGAAATCCAGAGGAAAGAACAAGAGGAAGCGCAGAGGAAAGAACAAGAGAGAATATGTGAAGAGGAATAGAAAAGGTAGCAGGAGCAGAGCAGCAAGGATGTGAATGTCGATACCCAGATTGACCCAAGGTTTCTCTAGGAATGGCAGCAATTCGATTCAATCATAAGCAATCTAGAAAGCTCAAGAGAAGTCGATACATCCAAAGCAGCTGATACACAGGATACAACATCAAAAGAGGTTCCAAGCAAAGGAACCAATGGTCTACCCCCTACTACAGACTTAGAAATAATTCCCAAAGATCCTTCGGATCAAATCATTTTGCAAGTGGAGGATATACCTCCATTGGATGTCTTTTACAGCCCAAAGAATAGGGCCATAGTAAAGTGACAGCGGAAAAGGAGAAGGATTGATCAACCTTCCCTGTTCCCTGAACAAACAGTGACAACCAACGTAGTTTGGAAGGAGGAGTTCAATCCTTCTGATGACCTAACAAAGTTGTCCCAATATGCTGGAGCCTATTCGGCGGCCACCATGGACAAGGCATCGGAAGTGAGTAATTTGTTAAAAGAAAAAGACCAGGCAATCGCTTCGTTACAAGTACAACTATCGGAGGCACAACAAAAAGCAAAACAATTAGAACATCAATTGTCCATGCAACAACAATTGAATAATCAATTGAACAAGCAGTTGCATGAAGAGAAACAGAGGGTAGATTCGAGTGCGATTCAAAAGCATAAAGAACTATCTGAGGCATTAGCAAAATTGGAGACAATGAATGAACATATGGTAAAGACAAAAGATGAGCAAATTGCTCAATTATTAGGTCAAATAGAGAAGTTCAAGAGTCTTCCGCAGCCTGCCGATTTCAGAGCAGAAGCACTACAGATTAATAAGGCACTGGTAACACAAATAAGATTATTGTGTCATAAAATTGCTCAAGTTGAACCCCTGTGTGACATAACAACATCAATAATCGATAAATCAGTCGATGCTAGACAAGACTTAGAGCAAGCCGATGAGACCTTAACAGATTTTCTTACTTGGCAGGACACTAATGAGGGACAGGCAACAAATTTGCCTAAAATCCTAGAATCCCATAAAGAAATTCTATTTATGGAGTGGCAGTCCCAATTGATGAAGGCAGAGAGAGCAGTTTCTAGATGCAAATTATCCACAAGTAATTTGATTGAATTAATTAACAATACTCTCTATTTATCTAATATGATCTCTCAATGTACACCAGGTAAATTACTATCAGCCAAAACATTGGAGCAATCATGTTATCAAGAGTTGGAAAAGAATGGGAGATTGATCACAGGTATTAAAAGTTTAACTTGGGACACCTATTGGTTGTTCCTAGTAAAACCATACAGCCAGAGAGCCGCCCTCAAGTGCCTAACATATGCAATCGGGGGTATCATTCCCGATATACACGATGCCACCTATTCTGCTCAACTCAATTCTTGTCTCAGCCGCCCTCAAGAAGTGGAACCGATGCTAGCGATATGCCAACTCAGGTCGAAAGGAAAACAACCAAAGTGATGAATCATGCTGTCGACTACCAGGTTGCTTTGGGGGAGATATTCAAGATCAAGTTGTACCAATTTAGTAGCACTTTAATTTTGTAGTTAGTTAGTTTAATTAAGTATTTATAGACCCTTTCATGTATTTAGAAAGGGTTGTAAGTTTTTGTATATGACTTAAACCTGAAGTTGCACTACTGTACTTCAGGTATATTTTTTATAAAGACTGGGCCAATTATTCCAATTTTGATAACGAAGCTTTTATATGGATGTGCACTACTGCCTTTATTTAAAAGTATTTCTGAGTCGGAAGAAGGAATTTGAATTGCGATTGATGTTGGGAATGATTTGCAGCTCATATGGTACTACTATCTATATCTGAATTCATTATTTTTATGTGAATCGTTATTTGATCATTCTTGCTATTATTGAATATATGCATGTGTTTTAACAACATTCTTTATACTTTCCACTATTAGATGTTTACAGCGTGCTTTTCTTCTAATCATACATGTATCAGTAAGATAAAAAAGATAAGTGTAACAATGTTTTATTAATTACTTTGTTCAACTATTTGAACAAAGAAATTATTATATGAATGAATGTCTATGTTTATTGAATAGAGTCATCTATATGCCTATTGATGAACAAAGATCATCAAACGTTGCACTTAAGAATAGAAGCTTCCCGGGATAGAATAGTCATTTGTATTTTCACTTTTAGATTAAGTCATCCATTCATTATCACTTATTAGAAAACCAATCACTCATCCATCCCTTTTTATTCATTATTGGGAAACTGGTCCCATTATATCCAGTCGGAGCCACCATCCCAAACGGAAAAGGAGCTGTATTAAGGTCCGGACCGGGTGGTTATCCCCCGATGTTGATGCAACGATTTTCAAGGCATCAACACAAGCACAAGATCTTCGCGTGAGCCAGGAGTGCCTCCTTCCATACAACATCGAGCCCTTCATAGATGAGGTATTATGTGACATTTCTCCCCTTGAAGTTTGTGATGTATTATTAGGCCAACCATAATTGTGGAAGCGACATGTTGTGTATGCGTCAAGGCCTCACGTTGTTATTGTTACTTTGGGAAATAATTTGTACATGATACCAGAGGTAGCACCACCTACCCCCATCTCTTTGGTTACTATAAATATATGCAGTAAAGCTCATTTCCAAAACCGAGATATTTGTTTTCCTGATGATACGCCCTTAGGGAAAGAAGAAGACGGTGGCCACGACCACTACAGAGGGCCCCTCTACACAACAACAACAGATGGACAAGGCCTTGGAGGAGTACGAGGACATCTTCACCTCCCCTGCAGGGTTGCCTCTACACTATCAGGTCAAGCGTGCTCCATTGACCTGACATCAGGTGTGTCGTTGCCTAGTGGACCAATCTATCGACACTCCATTATGGAGAACGACGATATCAAGAGGTGGATTTAGGTGTTGTTGTAGAAAGGTCACATCCGACCGAGTTCATCGTCCCGTGGGATCCCAATTGTGTTGTTACAAAAGAAGGATGGGACTTGGAGACTCTATATTGATTATCAGACACCGAACAAGATCACTATCCGGAATAGGTACCTGATCCCACAGATTGATGACCTTCTATACCAAATCAAGGGGGGAAAATATTTCAGCAAGATCGACTTGAAGTTCAGATATCACAAGGTATAAATTGAACCCTCTGATGTGTGGAAGACTTCCTTCAAAGCTAAGGAGGGCCTTTTTGAATGGTTTGTTATGCCTTTTGGGTTGACAAATGCTGCTGCAACATTCATGAAGGTGATGGATGACATCTTGTGGTCATTCATCAACTCAGCCGCTGGCATGCCTTGTTGTGGGAGTGATTGGAAGGCCTCAATTGCATGCATGGCTTGTCATGGGAGCGGCTGAGGGCCCAGATCAGTGAAATGTCAATTTGTCTTAGGGATTGGTCACCTAGAAAGGTTGGTTGGATCCTGAAGGTTTTGTAGCATGCGTGGAAGGTCAAAATGATTTTTCTTTGTCGGTTTCACTTCCTTAACTGTGCATGGGGAGTTGAATCACATCATAGTTGCCTCTCGTCACATGTTTACCCCAACAGACCGGTTAACTTGGGTAAATGTGGGAGGAGGGTGTTACACAGTGGTATCAGAGCATGGTTCAACCCTCAGACTAGATGGGAAATGTGTTTGTCATGCATACATGTCAATTGCATATTTTATCTTTATACTTGTGGTCTATGTGCTTGTGGTGTATGCATGGTGTTGGTCATGGTTGTAGTTGTGTCACCATATGAAAGTGGATGCTATTGTTGTTGGATGACTTTATCATGATTGTATGTCGATTATGCATGTTAGTGCTTATATGTTGTTATACATACATTGACATGGTGATAGTTGTCCTACATGAGATCTTGGTATGCAGTTGATATGGTCATGCATTAATAACTAGATAATGGTTGAAATGATGTTTATATACTGATATGATTATGTTTATACATGTATTGCGCTAATATGGTTGATCTTGTAAACATGATATCCTCCCCTTAACTATACTGAGGTATGTTGATTATGTCGTGTTTTGGCTTTAACTGACATGGTATATTTGCAGGAAGAGATCAAATATGACTAGCAAGATGGTAGACTATAGTTCATGAGACTCTCCCTATGGATCAGATGAGCAGCGTGGTGTTGGGCACTCTTCTGACTTAGTAAACACATTGAGAAGCTTGAAGGCAGAAATAAGAAGTTGCAAGGCAGATAATGATAGAACCATTCAGGGAAGGAGAAATAAGCAAAAGTCAATGCAGTAATCCTTCAACGTTTGTCAGAATTGCAAAGATAAGGATTGCTTCGGATCAACCATGGGCAGGAGGACAAGACTAATGAGGCATATGGTAGTAGATCTCATGGTGGGCACAGGTCAAATAGGAATGACGTGATCTGAGATGGTAAGCTCTTAGATACTCCGGAAAGGAGAGGTGATGGACATGGGTTCTATTCTAGTTTTGGTTTTGACAGGCACTATGATCGTCAGCGTTATCATCCATATAGGAGGACTAACAGGGGATATTTTCCAAATGAGTTAAATAAAGAAAAGCCACCTACTTGTTTATTTTTTAGTAGCTTAGGAGGTGCTCCAAGCCCTAGGGTTGGGGTTTGGAGGGTGAAGTGCAACAAAAGTCATTTGTGGGCTTGGAACCCAAGGTTAGGGTTTTGCAGGGCCAAAACCATGGATCATTTTGGACATGTGATGGTTGGAGATGATAGAGGATGGAGAGGATAACCAATGCTTTGAGAATCATCAAAGTCTGAGATGTTCTTGATGAGATATGAGTTGTTGAAGTTGACAATGAATTTTTTGGGCATTCAAGCCATGTAGGCTTGAAGTGGAAATGTCCAAAAGACATGTCACTGGGAGAAGTCATTGAGATATTTTTCTTGGTATAAGTAAGAGGTGATTGATGTTCATTTAAGCATCCAAGAAGTGTGCGACACAAGGGCAGTGAAGGAGTGAGATAAAAACTCACATTAAGGGAGAAAGGCATCTCTGTGGTGGCCGCAGGCTAGTGGCATCTTCATCGAAGGAAAGGAGGTTCATTGGAGCACCCTTGTGATTGTTTGAAGGTGAAAATAAATATGAAAGAAGGCCGCATTGGAGAGGGAGAAGTCTGGGTTGTTGGGTGGATGTTTTAGGGCGATTCCTCCCTATTTTTGTTTGGCCATAACCTTTGTGGTAATCATAGAAATAACGTAGGTCTGTTGGGCTAGTTGGAGGGGGCCGTAAGGCCTATTCCCACAATAGAAACCATGGAACTGGAATTGTGGGAAGGCAACAAAGAAAGGAAGGTAAGCCATAGTAGTTTGGAGGACTATTGAGGGGATTAGAGAGGTTGACGTGGATTGTGCATGCCCTAATCAGACCTACAACAGTTACACAAGCCCATGAAGTGAAGATATGTCTTTTCTTTGTGATTACTAAGTGTTGCATCCTTGTTTTTGGATCAATTTGGATGAGATTTGTTGCATCTTGTGGAAGCCATTTGTTGGGGTTGACTTGGGTGGGTAGAAACCCAAGCTAGGAGTAGATTTCACAGTGGATAGCTCAGATATTGGCCAACCTAGAAGAGTAGATTAGATCAGCCTGTGTTCATTGAATCAGAAGTGACTTGTAGTAGTGATAGGTGGTAGCCCTCGTAGAGACTCTATGTGTTGTCCTTTGATGGACTAAGGGGCAACTAGAGAGCATAATGAAAGTGAAGGACCGTCATGACGAGATATGACATAGAGGCTGTGATTTTGCACTAGAGCAGCGATACTGTCATTGTATATTGTATTCTTGTACTTGTGGATAATTGAGGTCCATTATCCCTTGTATGGGAGCCCTAAACAGTTGTATTATATGTTGATTAATATAATGAAGTTGGGTTGAAAATTTTGTAAGAAGTTGTCTATACTTATGCATGTGTGATTTACTACTATTTATATTTCGTTGTGCAAAGTAGTTTTGTTGAGATTCTTGGTTAGCATCATAGATTTTAAGATTCTATCCTAGACCCAAGATCATGGAAATTCAACACTACCTTTGATGGAGATTTGAAGAAGTCGGAGGGTGTAGAAGCATGGATGCTTGGGATGAAGAAATTCTTTGAGTCGCATGAATACACAGAGAATATGAAGGCCAAAATAGCTATCTTTAGCCTCAAAGGGAAAGCAAACATCTGGTGGGAAGATGTGAATCGAGTTAGAGACATCAGGATAGAAGAGTTGAGTTGGCATGAATTCAAGAGACTTTTCAGGAAGAAATACTTGTCAGAGAGGTACTACGACAACAAATCCAAGGAGTTTTATGAGCTAAAGATGGGATCGATGATGGATAAGGAGTACACGACCAAGTTCTTGGAGTTGTTGAGGTATGTATCGTATCTTAAGGATGAGAATTCCAAAGTTCAGAGATTTTTCAGTGGATCACCATTAACATTTAGAGATCGGATTGAGTATGATGAGCCTTGATCAC
Organism: Pinus tabuliformis; assembly: GCA_031772625.1. Taxonomy (NCBI): domain Eukaryota; kingdom Viridiplantae; phylum Streptophyta; class Pinopsida; order Pinales; family Pinaceae; genus Pinus; species Pinus tabuliformis. Next base: position 1,369,625,365 of record CM062818.1, read on the forward strand.
TTGAAGAAGTCATTGGGAAATTAAAGCATTATTATGAGAAATCAAAGAGCAAGACAAAATCTCATCAAGGTTGGAAAGGGAAAGACAAAGCTAGAGGTAAATAATAGCCGAAAATAACAAGGCCTCTGGATGCAGGTGAGAAAGAAAATGTTGCACATTACAAGAAGTTTAATGGGCCGCAACATGGAGGGTAACATAATAAAGGTCATGGTACAAGACAGTTGTAGTGTTGGACATGTGGTAAGGAGCACCTTAAGAGGGATTGTCCGCATAATTAGGGTGGTAGGCCTTAGATTTATAGTGTACAAGAAGCACAAAAAAATGGGGATGTTGGGAAGAGCATTCCACAGATCTATGCAGTGCTAGATAATAAGCAGGCAGATCACCAGGCATCTATTATTGAGATGGACAATAGGTTTTGTGATCAAGTTATTACTATTTTGATTGACCCTGGATCTAATTATAGTTATGTTATTCCTTACCTTGTGGATAAGTGTGGTTTGAATAAGGAATTGCATGCAAAATCTTGGTTAGTGAAGTTGGCTACAAGTACAAAGAAAAGAGTTCATCATTGGGTAAGAGCTTGTGCATTTGAGTTGAATGGTATGCCTACCTCAACACATTTGAATGTATTATCGTTGGGATCATATAGTATGCTTTTGGGTATGGACTGGTTGTATCTTCATAGGACTAAAGTGGATTGTTATGACAAGGCCATTGAGTGCTTGGATGACAATGGAGAACAAAGGATCTTGTAGGGTAAGAAGAAGGAAACATCAGTTAGAATGGTGACAACTATGCAGGAAAAGTGCAGTCACAGAAAAGGGTGTGTGTTATTTGTAGTGCATATTTCTAGTGATAAAGGTAAGGATGTTGAGGACGTGGACGTATTGAGCAGGTACCTGATCTTGTAGCAATTTCAGGATGTATTTCCCGCATAGATTTAAGAGTTTTCGCCTCATAGAGAAGTGGACTTTTCCACTAAGTTAGTACTAGGGGAAGCACCAACATCGAAGGCACCATACATGATGAGCACACCAGATTTAGTAGAGTTGAAGTCGTAGTTGAAGGAAATGCTTGACAAGGGATACATTAGGCCAAGTGTATTGCCTTGGGGTGCACCAATGTTGTTTGTGAAGAAGAAGGATGGTACTCTTAGGTTATGCATTGATTATAGGTAGTTGAAAAAGGTAGCCATCAAGAACAGGTATTCGTTGTCGAGGATTGATGACTTGTTTGATCAGTTTAAAGGAGAAACAATGTTCTCAAAGATCGATCTAAGAGCCGGATAACATAAAGTACGCATCAAGGAAGAGGACATTTACAAGACAATATTCCGGACCAGGTATGGGCATTATGAGTTTGTTGTAGTTCCATTTGGTTTGACTAATTCTCCAGCTACATTTATGTGCTTTATGAATAATGTATTGCGTCCTTATCTGAACATTTTTGTTATTGTAATCATCGATGACATCTTGATATATTCTAAAAATGAGGAAGAGGATGTCGAGCACCTAGCAACAATGTTGAGATTACTAAGAGAGCATCAATTGTATGCTAAGCTTAGCAAATGCAGTTTCTTTTAGACAAAGGTACATTACTTGGGACATGTTGTTTCCAAGGAAGGCATAACAATGGATCCAAAGAAGATAAGGGTTATCATGGAGTGGGCAACTCCTAGAAATTTGGATGAGGTAAGATCATTTATGGAGCTAGTAGGTTATTAAAGGAGGTTCATCAGGAACTTCTCTCGCATTGCATATCATATTACATCACTGCAGAGGCAAGGTAAGAAATTTGAATGGACGAAGGAATGTGCAACAAGTTTTGAGCAATTGAAGAAGTTATTGACAAATGCTCCAGTGTTAAATATTGCAGATCTGGACAAAGAGTTTGTGGTGTGTACAGATGCTTGCAAGAGAGGATTTGGTGGAGTCCTGGTGGAGGAAAGATAGGTAGTGTGTTATGAGTCACGGAAACTGAATGAGCATGAGTGGAATTATCCGACACATGATCTTGAGTTGGCAGCAATCACCCATTCATTGAATATTTGGAGGCACTATCTTCTTGGCAGGAGGTTCGTATTGATGAGCAATCACAGTGGATTGAGATACTTGTTTGACCAATCGAATCTAAATGCCAGAAAAGCTAGATGGTTGGCCATGATTAGTGAATTTGACTTTGAGATCAGGTACATTAAAGGTAAAGAGAATAGGGTTGTAAATGCTCTAAGTAGGAGGATACAGGTGAATCATGTAGAAGCTATAAGTTTTTATGGGACAGACTTACAAGATTGGATCTTACGGGAAGGACAACAGGATGGTAGGTACATGGAACTTATGCACAAGTTACAACAAGGTATAGGTCAACAGGATGTGGACTATCGTCTTACAACATATGGTTTGATCAGATTTAGGGACATGATATATGTTCCAGACAACAATGAGCTCAAGAAGACTAGCTTGCGAGAGTTTCATACAAAACTGTATTCAGGTCACCTCGGATACCAGAAGACGGTGACAGTTGTGAAGAAGTTTTATCATCGGATGAATCTGAAGAAGGATGTCGCAGAGTTTGTGGCTAGATGTTTGTACTTTCAGCGGGTGAAAGCCGAATGTAAGCATCTAGGTGGACTATTATAGTCGATTTTGATTCCATAGTAGAAGTGGGAGGTTATTTCTATGGATTTCATCACAAGTTTGTCAAGGACATCTAGACAACATGATTCCATCATGATTGTGGTAGACAGGTTGACAAAGATAACGCACTTCATTCCATTAAAATCTACATATTCATCTAGTGATGTGGCACAGGTATTCATCAGAGATGTGGTGAGGTTGCATGGTGTTCCAAGGAAGATTGTATCAAATAGGGATGTTAAGTTCACTTCCAAGTTTTGGAAGGAGTTGTTTGCAGGTTTGGGGACATAGTTGGCCTTCAACACAACTTATCATCCATAGAAATATGGACAAACAGAGAGGGTCAAAAGGATATTGGAGGAAATTTCGAGGATATATGTGATGCATTAGCAAAGGATATGGGAGGAGTACCCTCCATTGGTTGAGTTTGCTTATAACAATGGGTATTGGGAGTCACTGAGGATGAGTCTGTTTGAGGCACTCCATGGGCGGAGTTGCAATACTCCCATAAGTTGGAGTCATACAATGAATAGGGTGTTGATTGGACCGGATATGTTGACAGAGATGGAATATGAAACACAGGTAATCAAGAAGAATCTAAAGGCAACACAGGATAGACAAAAAATTTATGCAAATCGAAACAGGTTGTTTAAGGAGTTTCAGGTTTGGAACAGGTGTACTTGCACATCAATCCGAAAAAGAGCTCCTTGGGGATTGGATCATGTGCCAAACTGACACCTCAGTTTTGTGGACCTTTCTAGATACTTGAAAGGATTGGACCATTAGCATATCAACTTGCATTGCCTCCAACAATGAAAGTCCATGATGTTTTCCATGTGTCATTGCTTAAGAAGTATGTTAAAGATGATGATCATGTGATTGACTGGTCTGTATCACAGGTGGAGGCAAATGGAGAATTCCAGCTGAAATCTCAATGTATATTGTAGAAAAATATGCTCATGCTTTGGAACCAAGAAATCGATCACGTTAAAGTGTAGTGGAAGCACATTGGGCATGATGAAGCTACATGGGAAATAGTGGATCAGATGCGGGCTATATATCCTTCTCTATTTGCTGGTTGAGCGAATGTTTTTGATATATGTTTGGTGTGATGTTTTGTTATATGTATATATGTATATGGATGTAAATACCACCATGAGTTGTGTTATAAATATCCAATAAGCGGTATGGGTGTCATGTTGTTATGGGTGTTATGTTGTTATGTGTCATGTTGGTTTGCTTCTTAGTAGGTCGATCATTGTAAATACTGAATCACGCTAAGTTATAAAGCTCCATGGCAGAATGTTTTGCTACTCAACAGTCTTGTTGGTTGTAAGTGTCACTGAACACTAAGGACGATGTTCCCCCAAGGGGGAGGGTTCAGTAACAGCCCGGGTCAAAAATCCATGTAATAAAAGTTAATAAAGGCAAAATAATAACCAAGGTCATGGGACACATATTCCAAGTTGGGTGTTGGGTAAAACATCCTAGTGTGGGTGTTCATTTGGTTTATTATGGCTAAGGAAATTGGCAAATTCAATGGTAAAGACATGAGTTATTAATTGGCCTTTTATTTATGAAAATAATTGAAATTAGGAGAAAAGGAAGGTGAAAGGTCACAAGTTGCGCATGAGTAGGAAAATAATGGAAAATTGAAGAAAATAGAGACCTCATTAATAAAAAGGCTTATGAGGATCAGTTGGTACCTTTTGTCAATTCAATTTTTGAACTCTCTTTATTCTCTCTCTCTTTCTCACTCTTGGATACTTAGAACATTCTAGCATTAGATCAAGGAAAGTAAAGGAAGAACAAAGAAGGCAAAGGGAAGCAAATATCAAGTAAGGAAGAGAAGGATCAAGCAGCTACAACGAGATTACTTGCATGTATCGATTTGCATGTGTGATTTCCTTGCTAGATTTGGCATGAATGGTACATGCATGTGAGTAATTGGTTCTCTTTCTATCATTGGCATGGGTTTTGCCAGGTGTGACAGTGATTTTCAGCCTTGTCTTGCCATTTTTGGATAGCCACGGCGTGATGGGTTCTCTTTTATTTGGTTAAGCTAGATTGTCGGATGATTTTGAAATTGAGTGAGGTGGTCTCTAAAGAATAACACAAGGCCTAGGAGTCCCTAGACTGGAGAAGGTGGGATTGCAGTAAAGTCAAATTTTGTGTACCTTGGTGGGCCTAGAATCCTCGATTGGTGAATGGCGGGATATACGGTAAATCCTATAGGTGTGTGCCCTCAATCAGACCTAGGAATCCTCGATTGGTGAATGGCGGGATATACAGTAAAGCCTAGAGGGTGGAGACTCAATTAGGACTAAGTTCCTCGACCGATGAATGGTAGGACATACGGTAAAGCCTAGAGCCTATGAGGCAGACAAATTCCTCACAGTGTAGGTGGAGAAATCGGGTGGCATCCATGCTTTTTTAGGGCCCAGTGGTCTAATGGGTATTGTGGTAAAGCTTGAGGAAACTTGGATTGGTTTTGTTTTGAGTCCCACATTCATGCTTGGAATATGGCACGGGGGTGATTGGCTGAAAGAAATATTTGGTTCAACCAATCTATGGTCAAGTGGTTTGTGGAAGTTTCAAACCTAGTTGGCTTCTGCATTCATTAATAAGAGCTCTTTCTCCTTGGTATTTCATGACTAAATATATTGGTTCATATGTGATTCTTATGGTTTCTATGTCCTTGTTATTTATGTTGGTTATATGTTGGTTATGAGTGTGTTTATGATAGACTTGATGTATGGTTCTCATCAGGTTTTGATTTGCAAATGAATGTGCAATGAATATATGACCTAATAGATGGCAATGCAACTATTGTAATAGAGCAAAAATGTTTCCTTACGAATCTCAGATAAGTATGAGACCCCTATGCTCAGTATGACCTGTAGATTACATATTTGTGACATGTTTGACGAAATGTTTGTCATGGCTAGTAGGGTCAGATCTAGTACTTGTACGAATGATTGCATTAGTAGCCTTATTCCATTGTTATTTATCATTTCTGAAAGTTTCATGAAGTTTTGGGGAGTGGCCTGAGTCATGGCCCTAAAAAAGTGGCACAAAATTCGGGGTTGCTAGCTCAAAACTAGCTGAAAAAGTCCACAGTCGCTAGCATGCCTTGCTGTGGGAGCGATTGAAAGCCCTCAGTCGCATGCATGGTGTTCGCACTCTGTAATTCCTCCAAGCTGAGGAGAGGAACCTAGAGGTAACCACAAACCACTTTTAAGCTAAAATCTAGCCCTTGTGGTCTTGGAGAAGGCTTTCTCATTAAAATACACAAAGATTTGATATTAGGCTAGTTATTAAGAGCAATAGGAAAATAAATTGGTTTGAAGGTTGAAGGGGAATAAAAGGGAAAAATCCATTGGGAAATGGAGTCAATATATCTCTCATGAAGGATTTTTTAAATGAGTCCTGAAGTTATGTATACAGAGGCAAGATATCAAGCTTTTGAAGCTACGTATAAAGAGGGTGAAAGCACAACTGATAATTTGTCTATACAGAGCGTACAAAGATTAATTATGTCTAGAAAAAGAGGAACCACACTGGTTGCTTGAATATTATGAAATAGATCTTAAACATAAGAATTGTAAATCATTTACTCTTATTCAAGCAAAGAAGAAATTAACAGGATGGAAAACTGATAGAAACACTTAATACAAGAAACACTGACCATCAAGAAGCCTACACATGAATCTCTGAATCTAAAAACTTCAGATTTTATTATATTCCTTCAGAAAGTCTTTATAAGGTCCAAGCCCAAAACTATGTTATCATCCAACCATTTTTACGCCAAACTTTGGCATTAAATAGCCATACAATATTTCAAACATTATGTCGAGATGCAATGCATCTTTGATCCATACAGTGGATCAAACTAAAACCAAAAAGAGGAAAGCTTTTGTTGTTTAAGTCTTTTTCCTCAACTGATAAAACAAAAAAAATAAAAGTGTTTCATGACTTTATCTAAATACAAACAAAAACTAAATCTCTGTAAAAGCAAGCCTATCTTCGAAACATATCTTCATGGAAGAAAAACAACAAAAAGATGAACAACTGGTAGCTGACTGCGCAGTGACTAGGTATCATTTGGGCAGCGAGGGTGCTGGCACATTTTCCTCCCAAGGGTGGCACGTGGCTAGTGACTGGTGGTCTGAGATGGCTCCAACCTATATTACACATTCATCCCCTCAACTTCTGTCAGCTGGCTTCTTCTCAATGCTTGTGCAAATATGTAGGCAGGGGTTGCACAACAACTGTGTAACAACTGTGTAGCGAACTTTTCAAGATTGCCTCTTTTACGCCCTCAAGTCTTAACAAAACACAACCATAGAACTATAGGCCACTCCAATATCATAACCATATCAACTGCAACTTGAACCCAAAAAATAAGTAACCCCGTTGTGCAATGAAAATACTTTGAGACAAAAACAAAATTTCAAAACTCCAAGCAAGGAAGTGTTACGTCCTTTTCCTCTTGTTGGAGGCTTTGTTGGTGGAAGCTTGAAACTTAGGAGCTTTAGGTGTAGGATATTTGTTTTCAGTGGGCACTGGTTGAGGAGGTTTTGATTCAGGTTGAACCTTCCTTGCCATTATTTCAAAAAATTGCATAATTCTATTATTAAAAACTGCGAAAATGGTTTGACTCTCAAATATCATAACCATATCAACTGCAACTTGAACCCAAAAAATAATTACCCCCATTGTGCAATGTAAATACTTTGAGACAAAAACAAAATTTCAAAACTCCAAGCAAGGAAGTGTTACCTCCTTTTCCTCTTGCTGGAGGCTTTTTTGGTGGAAGCTTGAAACTCAGGAGCTTTAGGTGTAGGATATTTGTTTTCAGTGGGCACTGGTTGAGGAGGTTTTGATTTAGGTTGAACCTTCCTTGCCATTCTTTCCAAAAATTGCATAATTCTGTTAGTAAAAACCGCGAAAATGGGCCACCAATTGATGCGTTTGACTCTCAAAATATAAGATAGGTTTTTGTATATGAGCTTGTTTTGAAGAAAAACCTCTCTCGGTTTCTTCAAATTCTTCCCCAATGCTTCAAAAAATACTCTTCAAAACCATGGCTAAAACAGGGGAATACACAGTTCGAAAAATAGGCCTTAAATATGCATTCGCAACTCTTGATCTATGATATCTGTGCAAAAAATGAAAGAGGTTATTGTTCTTTGAACCATGTTTGAGAAAAACCGCTTTGGGATTTTTCTAAATTGAACTTCGTTTGGTCATAAAGCTATGTTGAAAATGATGACCAAAATAGTCAATTTCAAAGGAAATTGCATAGCAGAGTGTAGAAGACCTCCATGATTGGCATGGTTGCTAATGGTTTTAAACAAAACTGAGAAGATGGGTGTGTTTGATATGATGGTGTGTTGGTTTATAATCCTTTAGGTGCTCCTTTCCCCGCTTGCAGACTTCCCAAGCAGTGCTCAGTTGAACTCATGATAGTAAAAAGTTTATGATTTCGACTTATTTCATGACAACAAATTTACAAATTCGAAGAAATTCAACGAATGACAAACTAATTGACTCTAACACATGGTTTGTCATGGGAGCAGCTGAGGGTCCATATTAGTGAAATGTCAAGTTGTCTTAGGGGTTTCTCACCTAGAAAAGTTAGTTGGCTCCTGCAGGTTTTGTAGCATGTGTGGAAGATCATAATGTTTTTGTTTTGTTGGTTCCACTTAACTATACATGGGGAGTTGAATCACATCATAATAGCCTCTCATCACATGTTTACCCTAGCAGACTGGTTAACTTGGGTAAATGTGGGATAAGGTGTTACACAATTTTTTCTTTGTTTATTACTAGTGATGATCCTAGAATTGTTAGAGAGGCAATGGATTTAGAGGATGGAAAACTATGGAAAAAGGCCATGGTTGAATAAATGGTAGCCTTGGATAAGGTTGAGGCTTGGGATCTAGTGTAGTTGTAAGTTGAAAGAAATCCCATTGGCAACAAATGGGTGTTTAGGAAGAAGTTGAATGTAGAAGGCAACGTGAAGACATATAAGGCTTGGTTAGAAGTTAAAGGTTATTCACATGTAGAGTGAACTGAATTTGGTGATATTTTCTCTACTATTGGCAAGTTCATTTCTATTAAATTTATTTTATCTGTTGTTGTTGCTTTTTATTTTGAAGTAGAACAAATGGATGTGAAGTCACTATTCCTAAATGGGGATTTGGAATAAGAACTATGCATGAAGCAACCAAAAGGATTTACTGTGAAAGGAAAAAGAGAGTTGGTGTGTAGACAGAAATGCCCTTGGATGGGTTAAAACAATCACTAAGGATGTGGTACAAAAAATTGATACTTATATATTAGGACTTAGCTTCACATGGAACAAAGTAGATCACTATATGTATTTCAATTTAGTTGGTGATTGGGTTATTTATTTGGTCTTGTTTGTGGATGATATGTTGTTGATTATAAATGACAAAGATATCATCCAAGAAGTGAAAACTCAATTTTCCTCTAACTTTGACATGAAGGATCTTTGTGCTGCAAATTTTATTTTGGAAGTGGAAATTAAAAGAGATCGAACAAACATAAAACTATAGTATATAAAAGGAAGTATATTAAGCCAATATTGCAAAGATTCAATATGTAGCATTAGGTTGGTCTAGTGTGCTACGAGGATAAATTGTGATACTCAGAGAGCATGCTACCTAGTAAAGAACCCAATGTACTATTTTAAGACAAAGAATATCGATATTTAGTATCACTTTGTGAGAGATATGGTTGAAGAAAAGAAGGTGTTTGTTGGTGAAGTTGGACACTTAAAAGAATGTTGCAACTTCAATAACAAAATATATGATTAGTAAGAAGTTCTCTTGGTGTAGAGAAACAATGGGCATTATTGCCTTGGATTATTAATCATGTACTCCTGCAACCCCGATGTGCAAAGAAAACAACTACTGGAATAATATTGGGTATGTGTCATATCATTTACACAACTACCCCATGTAGGATATGTTGCATTGGGCATAGTTGTGGTGGGGGGGGGGGGGGGGGGGGGGGAGAAGAGGTTGGGGTGTGGTTGAAGCCCCCCTTATGGGGGGGTTCAAGAGAAACCCCCGCCCCCCCTCCCACGCTCCCCACCCCCCAAAAAGAGAAAAAAATTGGGCAGTTTTTGTGTCCATCTTTTGTGGTTTTTGGCACATGATTTTCGCCTTTAGCAGTTTTGTGGTGCATGGTAGTTTTTCCCATGGTTTTGTAGTTCTAGTTTAAGGAACTACGATTGTATTGTAATCCTTGGTAAATGGATTTGCAGTTTATGGATGTCACATGATATATGTTGTATTTTAGTATTGTAAAAAATAATATATATTGAAAAATCTTGTTAGTTTTCCTGGTTTGGATTTCCAAAATAAAATCTTCGTGTTAATGTGCATGTTTTCCACTACATCTTTTTTTGTTTTATTCCTCATATGTTTGCAACAATCAATTGCACAAGGTTAAAACCTATAGTTCATCATTCATATCCTATAGTATCAAAATAGACGACAACACATCATGTTTATCAATTTTAGAATCATTGTGTTCAGGTGTTTAGGTGAATGCTTAAAAGGATGGAGGTAGAGAAACTCATCGAAACGGTAATCCAATTTATTAATGGAAAAGGAATACATGTATTTGAGGATAATTTCACATGCATAAGACGTTTTGGGTTTGAAGAGAAACCATTCATTCTTCCCCATTTCATGTTACATATTTATTGTTGTCGAATTATGTAGACAATACAAAGTATGGTCTAGTTTCTTTCATAGGGAGAGGAAACAAAAGTTTATTCCCATGCCTTTCAAAATTGTTAATGTTATAGTGGGAAATTCATCTAACTTGGCCCAAATCACTGGATATTTTTATTATTTTCACATGAAGCAGGCTGGAGCACGAAAAGGTTTTTAGCCGGAAGGAATTTTCATGGCTCACGTGATTTCATTGTTTATGGTTCTATTTTTACTAGGTCAAATGAATTAACAAAGGGAGCGCGTGATAATGTGAACAAACTTATGAATATTAAGATTATGACTACCTATAACAGTGTTTCCAAGAAAGAGGAGCATGTTACCGAGGATGATACAAACATAGAGGTAGTTCAAATACTCATATAAGCAAAACCCCCTCTAAAAGGAAGCCAATCAACCTTAGCACAAACAAAGAGGTGAACTTACAACTAGCATGCAAACATATCCTAGTATGTCCTGAAAATCTTGATGCAAAGTTATTTTTCTTTTTTAGAACATCCTATACCAAGATTCACATTCTTGTGGTTTTCTTCAATTTTTATATTGATCATCTAATGGCCTATAGTAGAACTATTAACTTTTACATTTGATGATCTTCTGAATTTTTTCTACAAATCAAGTAAATTCCTTTAGGCACAATATGTAATTTTGTTTCGACAAATTATTTTTTTGCCTCTTTTCAAGTTAATTTGTCTTCATTATCTATGGTTGAGTCTTTTAAAGTCTCTTAATTCATTAGAAATTCAATGATTTTCTCATCTCATTCAAAAACTTTCCATTTTTGTGATGTTATCGGGAAGAGTGCTTATAAAGTAATTCAATTAGAAACCTACTTGTTGTTGGAAATAATACTGAGAGGGGGGGTGAATCAATATTATCTAGCAATTTAACAAATCTTCCTTATTTGATCTTTTGAATTATTCTTGCATATCAGTACCATAAAATAATGAGCATGAACAAAGAAAATAGACAGTCACACCAAAGAACACAAGATGTAAGGTGGAAACCCAATGTGGGAGAAAACCACCTGCTGCAATATGTCTCTATCTTCTTTCAATTTAGAAATTATTTTACAATGATTTTGTACTGGTGCAGTCCTTTACCAGTACGTAGGCTGCAACCTACAGAGAGCTACAACTCTCTCTCATTTTCCAGTCTCTTCTGGAAGGGAGCTACAACCCCCTACTTCTTTTCATGAAGAATCAAATGATCAACAAGTATACAACAGTTGCAGTCCACTACAGTTATCAGATCAGTAATCACAGAACTAACCCAGAACACCTTATGAACAGAAAAATACAGTCAACAGATCATCTTAAGACAGGGACGCAATTTTTCTTTCTGTGGCCTGCGACTGGACGCAGTTTACCTTCTGCTGCTCTGCGTGCCGACGCACTGTTCTTTAAACTGCTCTGCGTACCGGCGCACCCAACAATACTATCGCGCCGCGTCTTTTGCTTCAAAGACGCATCCAATAATACTATCGCGCCGCGTCTTTCGCTTCAGAGACGCACCTGAGCCCTTACTGTACTGCGTCTCGGCGCACTTCCCCTTCGCTTGACCTGCGTCCCTCAAGATATAAAAGATATGAAGACTTCAGAACTAGCCCAAACAGTCAGATCTGCAGATCTGATCATGCGCCATAGAGATCACAGTCCATTAGAAGATTCGCCCTCATAGATTTGGACTAAATCTCACCAAAAGATATTCAACCAAAGATGATGATAAATCCAAATGAACTCCTTTGCTTTATATAGGCAAGCTCCTCCCCAAAACATGGAACAATACCACGAGCCGACACCATAGAAACACAAAACCGTCGGCTAGATACCACACAAAAAACCCCCACGTGCTTTTCTCTGTCTTGAAATGTGTGCACTGGGTGGACGCACCCCCTGAACGGCTGGCCTGCGTCCCTGGACGCGGGTTCTGCATGGTATACCTGCGGGGATGCACTTTCTGAACAGATTGCCTACGTCCTTCTTAAAAATAGAGAGATGATCATCAAGAATAGTGATCTACCACCTGAATGGGTTGCCATCAAGGACAACACTTGAATCATAATGCCAACAATCTCCCCCTTTGGACTTGATGGCAACCTCATGATCTTCAGCTTCATTCTCCCCCTTTGACATCAAGGGCAAAGGGTATGCTCCCCCTACGCTCATGCTCCTCCAGATCTGCAAATAACCAGAAATCCACCATGAAAGAGATAGAGACATATTGCAGCTATTTCCAAGATCTCCTTCTTCATAATGCCAACAATGCATTATGTGCTCCCCCTGAGCCTATACCACCAATAAGAAGATGTTCAGCAATAAGATGATGCATCAACAACCCCCAGCTTTTGCCTGAGGTATTCAAAAGTGTCTCTGGGCAACGGTTTGGTGAAAATATCAGCAACTTGTTCCTTAGAAGGAACATACTCCAACTTGACCTTCTGTTCAAGTACTTGTTCCCGGAGAAAGTGGTACTTGATTGGTATGTGCTTGGTTTTTGAATGCATAACCGGATTCTTTGAGATGCTGATTGCACTTGTGTTGTCACATAAGATAGGGATTGGAGGTGTACAAGTGATTTGATAATCCTGCAAAGTCCGCATCATCCAAAGGAGTTGGGTGCAACAAGATGCAGCAGCAACATATTCCGCTTCAGCTGTAGACAAGGCAATTGAACTCTGTTTCTTGCTGAACCAAGATACCAGTCTGGAACCCATAAAGAACGCACCACCACTTGTGCTTTTCCTGTCATCCACGCTTCCGGCCCAATCTGCATCTGTATAAGCATGAAGAGTGAGATTTGTATCTCTAGGATACCATAAGCCATAATTTTGAGTCCCTTGAAGATATTTGAAAATTCTCTTTACTGCCTGAAGATGAGTCTCCTTCGGATTTGCCTGAAATCTTCCAACTATTCCAACTGCATGCATGATGTCTGGTCGGGTACCTGTCAAATATAGTAAACTTCCAATCATAGATCTGTAGGTTGGTTGATGTACTGCTGCAGATTCATCATTTGCACTGAGACTACATCCTGTGACCATGGGTGTACATACTGGTTTTGCATCTTCCATGCCATATTTCTTCAAAATCTGCTTGAGATACTTGGTTTGAGATAAAAAGATTCCTCCTTCCTTCTGTTGGATTTGCAAACCAAGGAAATATGTCAGTTCTCCTAGCAAGGACATTTCAAATTCTTTCTGCATGACCGAGGCAAAGCTTTGACTCATAGCTTCTTCATTGCTGCCAAAAATAATGTCATCTACATACACAACAAGTATTAGCAATTTGTCATTTTCAACTTTTATATACAGATTGCTATCTGCTGAACCTTTTGAGAAACCTTGTTGATGAAGATATTTGTCCAACCGGTAGTACCAAGCCCTTGGAGCTTGTTTGAGACCATAGAGAGCCTTTTTCAATCGGCATACAAGATTTGGATCATTTCCAAGAATGAACCCATCTGGCTGTTCAATGTACACTTCTTCTTCCAAGTCTCCATTCAAAAAGGCTGATTTCACATCCATTTGAAATACTTTGAAGTTCTGAAAACTTGAGAGAGCAAGGAACATTCGGATGGCCTCAAGTCTTGCAACAGGAGCAAAAGTTTCTTCAAAGTCTATTCCTTCTTGCTGCGCATACCCTTTACAAACAAGTCTGGCTTTGTTTCTAATTACTTCTCCATTTTCATTCAATTTATTTTTGAAGACCCATTTTGTTCCAATAACATTCTTATCCTTTGGTCTAGGAACCAGCTCCCAAGTGTTGTTCTTTTCGATTTGCTCAAGTTCTTCATCCATTGCTTTCACCCAACATTCATCTTTGCATGCCTCTTTCACATTTTGTGGTTCAGTAGAGGAGAGTAATGCCAAATAGCTTGAAGCTTCTGCAACTGTTCTTCTAGTTTGTATACCTGCTTCTTTCTGTCCCATGATCTGAGATTCTGGATGGTTCTTCTGAACATATCTGGATGGAGTCTTTTCTTCTATTCTTGTTCGTTCTTCTGCGTCTTCGTGAGGTTCTTCTTGAGATTCTTCTTGAGGTTCTTCTTCTTCATCATTCTGTCTTTGAGGGTAGCTTTCATCTTCTTCGATGTCTTCACGATGTATTTGCCTAGGAATGTATCCCTTCTCATCAACCACTACATCAATGCTGTCAACAATTCTGCCAAGTCTTTTATTGTAGCATTTGTATGCTTTGCTATGTGGAGAATAGCCAAGAAGAATGCCTTCATCTGCTCTAGGATCAAGTTTGCCAAGCTGCTCCTCAGTATTCTTGATATAGCATTTGCTCCCAAAGATTTTGAAGTGCTTTACCGAAGGAGTTTTACCACTCCAGAGCTCATGAGGAGTTTGAGTGCTGTTCACCCGGACATTTGTCTTGTTGAGAATAATAACCGCAGCATGTGCAGCTTCACCCCAGAAGGTTGCGGGAGTTCCTGATTCATCAAGCATAGCACGAGCCATTTGTTGGATTGTTCTGTTCATTCTTTCAACAACTCCATTTTGCTGAGGAGTTCTAGCTGTAGAGAATTCTCTCCTTATCCCATGTTCATCACAGAAATCGAAAAATTCATTTGAAGTAAATTCCCCACCTCTGTCGGATCTGAGGCACTTAATTTTGTGACCTGATTCATTTTCAACCAAGGCTTTGAAGGATTTGAATTTTTCGAATGCTTCATCTTTGTGCTTCATAAGTCCTAACCAAACAAACCTGGAGAAATCGTCAATAAATAATATCAAGTATTCCTCTCCTCTAGGTGTTCTTTTCCTGAATGGTCCACATACATCTGTATGTACTAGCTCAAGAGGCATGCTAGCTGATCCTTCTTTCTCTGGAAAGTTAGTCCTGGTTTGTTTTCCAAACTGACATGATCTGCATATGGTGTTGTCAGGAATTTTGATATCTGGAAGATCGCGAACTGCCTGATATTTGCATGCTTTCCTTATTTGTGAGAAGCTTAGATGTCCCAACCTTCGATGCCATAACCAGTGCTCTTCATCCTTGCTTAGATAGCATTGTTGTTGTCCTTCTTCAAATATGTATAGATTATTTGGAGTTCTTTTCCCTTTGAGAACTGTTTTACCTGTATCAAGATCACGAACAAGACATCCATTTGATCTGAATATAACCTCGGTTCTTTGATCACACATCTGGCTGACACTTAGTAGATTATGCTTCAATCCATCAACATACAAAACATTTCCAGCCTTAACATCTTCTTTTAAAGGAGCAATACCTTTTCCTTTTATAGTTGCAGGAGTATCATTTCCAAAAGAGACTTTCTTTCCCTTTTCTAAAATAGAATAAGACTCAAGTTTTTCTTTATCACCTGTCATATGCTTCGAACATCCACTGTCAATGTACCATAGATTTTCCTGTCCTTCTGCATAAAATGCTATCCCACATCTTTCTGTTTGAGGTTCCTTTATTCTCCATGTTTTGGTGCCTGAGGCTTGTTCCTTTTTCCGCTCTTGTTCCTTTCTTTCCTGAAACCTGCTTCTGCATTCAAAGTCTTCATGACCAAAATTATTGCAAATAGAACATTCAACTTCATTTTCAAGAGCCGAAAAGTTGTTATAGGTCCTTTTTGTAATCCCTGTCATACTTCTTTGTTTTTGAGCTTCCCTAGTCATGATTGTTTTATATGCAACACATTGAGCTGCTTTGTGACCAAAGTTATGGCAAGAAAAGCATTGTCCATTGAAGAAGCTTCTGCGGTTATTGAATCTACCAGCCAACTGATTGTAATTTCTATTTTCATCTATTCTTGAACCAAACTGGAAGATTTTACCTGTGGTGGTTGTGGCTTTTGTTCACCCTTAAGCTGGATTGCCCCTGATAGTTTCTGTTTGAAGTTTGTCCCTGCTTTACCTGATGATCTTCATTGTGCTTTTGCTCATTTCTTCTTGCTGCATCAAGATAACTTTTTGAAGTGGATGCTTGAGAAGTTTCTCCATTATAGCCCAGACCTGTCTTATTTAGTGGAGACCGCTGCACACTGATAATCTCATCCAAAGTTTCAGATCCTTTGACAAACTTGAGATTAATAGCTTTTGTTTTCTCAATTTCTTTTCTAAGACCAACAATTTCACCTTCTAATTTTTCAAGATGTTTTTCCTTTTCATCAATTTGAAATTGTAGAGTATCAATGATCATGTTCTTTTCTTCTATACATCTCTTGAGTCTAGTAATTTCATCATAAAGGTTATCCACATCTACAGCATCCTCATAATCATCATCTTCAAATGCCATTAACAACCTATATTTATTACCTTGTTCATCTTCATCACTGTTTGATAAGCCATCACTATCTTCATGGGTGTAGTAGCTTTTCTTATTTGCACTTAGTTTCTTGTTCCATCTAGCTGGTTCCTTTCCTTTATCCTTATAAGAACATTTTGCAGCATAATGACCTACTCTTCCACAAGCAAAGCATTTGAAAGGTAGCTTACCTCTGAACCTTCCAGAACCCCTTTGAAGATTTCTGACAAAATTTGATTCTTCTTCCTCTTCTTCTGGAACATGACTTGCTTCATAGTGATCTTCTTTGCCTGATGCCTTAAAAGCAGCCTCCCTTCTGTCTGATGGACCTCCCTTTCTCATTTCATAAGCAGTTAGAATTCCATGTAGCTGAGACATAGTGAGAACACGGAGATTTTCTTTTTCTTCTATTGCAGATACTTTAGATTCAAACTTGGGGGATAATGATCTTAGAATCTTTTGAACTACTATAGACTCTTTTATTTCTTCACCCAAATTTTTCATACAATTAACAATCTCATCTACCCGAAGAAAATAATTAGCCACACTTTCATCATTATACATCTTGAGAGTCTCATATTGAGTTTGAAGTTTAGCTTGTTTTACCTCATCTCCTTCATAGCTCGTGATCATTTTGTCCCATATTTCTTTTGCTGACTTGAAGTGCATTACCTTCATGAATTCTGTTTGGGATATACTTCCTAATAGAGTACTGACTGCTTTTGCATTTGTTTCATACTTCTTTTTCTCAGCTGGATCTGTAGGGGTAGCTGAAGGAAAAGCATAGCCTGTTTCTACAATGTCCCAAACTTCTGTACCAAGAGATTGAAGATATGCAGTAACTCTTACCTTCCAATAATTGAAGTTTGTCCCATCAAAAACCGGTGGCCTGATTGATGCTTCTCTCTCGTAGTTGCTCATGATGAACGATCTACCTTCAAGCGATCAAGCTTTTCTGAAGGACCTGCTCTGATACCAATTGTTGGAAATAATACTGAGAGGGGGGGTGAATCAGTATTATCTAGCAATTTAACAAATCTTCCTTATTTGATCTTTTGAATTATTCTTGCATATCAGTACCATAAAATAATGAGCATGAACAAAGAAAATAGACAGTCACACCAAAGAACACAAGATGTAAGGTGGAAACCCAATGTGGGAGAAAACCACCTGCTGCAATATGTCTCTATCTTCTTTCAATTTAGAAATTATTTTACAATGATTTTGTACTGGTGCAGTCCTTTACCAGTACGTAGGCTGCAACCTACAGAGAGCTACAACTCTCTCTCGTTTTCCAGTCTCTCCTGGAAGGGAGCTACAACCCCCTACTTCTTTTCATGAAGAATCAAATGATCAACAAGTATACAACAGTTGCAGTCCACTACAGTTATCAGATCAGTAATCACAGAACTAACCCAGAACACCTTATGAACAGAAAAATACAGTCAACAGATCATCTTAAGACAGGGACGCAATTTTTCTTTCTGTGGCCTGCGACTGGACGCAGTTTACCTTCTGCTGCTCTGCGTGCCGACGCACTGTTCTTTAAACTGCTCTGCGTACCGGCGCACCCAACAATACTATCGCGCCGCGTCTTTTGCTTCAAAGACGCATCCAATAATACTATCGCGCCGCGTCTTTCGCTTCAGAGACGCACCTGAGCCCTTACTGTACTGCGTCTCGGCGCACTTCCCCTTCGCTGGACCTGCGTCCCTCAAGATATAAAAGATATGAAGACTTCAGAACTAGCCCAAACAGTCAGATCTGCAGATCTGATCATGCGCCATAGAGATCACAGTCCATTAGAAGATTCGCCCTCATAGATCTGGACTAGATCTCACCAAAAGATATTCAACCAAAGATGATGATAAATCCAAATGAACTCCTTTGCTTTATATAGGCAAGCTCCTCCCCAAAACATGGAACAATACCACGAGCCGACACCATAGAAACACAAAACCGTCGGCTAGATACCACACAAGAAACCCCCACGTGCTTTTCTCTGTCTTGAAATGTGTGCACTGGGTGGACGCACCCCCTGAACGGCTGGCCTGCGTCCCTGGACGCGGGTTCTGCATGGTATACCTGCGGGGACGCACTTTCTGAACAGATTGCCTGCGTCCTTCTTAAAAATAGAGAGATGATCATCAAGAATAGTGATCTACCACCTGAATGGGTTGCCATCAAGGACAACACTTGAATCATAATGCCAACACTTGTCTCATGGTCATCCAATGGAGACAACCTTGAGATTTGTGGTGTAACATGCACATTATGTAACCATTCATGCTGCGTTTTGCACCCTTTAGGTTATCCTGGTATTTTTAGCATCTACAATTTATAGTATGTTTATTTCACATTTATTTTAGTAGGGGTTGCCACTTTAGGATGACATGTGACAGTGATTAGGCATTGACAGAGTAATGACATGGTTATTCATTATCCAATAATGTGCACTTCCTTATCCCTATCCATGTTATCAATAAGTGCACATTTCATTCCTATTTGT
Organism: Pinus tabuliformis; assembly: GCA_031772625.1. Lineage (NCBI taxonomy): Eukaryota > Viridiplantae > Streptophyta > Pinopsida > Pinales > Pinaceae > Pinus > Pinus tabuliformis. The sequence goes on from CM062818.1 coordinate 1,369,644,548, forward strand.
GGAGACAAACCTTATCCAAAATCATATCCACTCACCCCTTTATCATAGGAAACCTTATCTTTTGACCATTAGTCCTATTCTTGGATTTTTTATTGAGTTATAGAGTTAGGAGTTGCATGTCTAAGTTATTTCTCCAGTTCTCACATATTTGTGGCTTGTCCTATCCTTATCCAACTCTATTATTGACTCTATCTATTTTTTTATAACCCAAAGGAATTGACAATTGGATCAGTCTCATATTCACGTGACACGAGGTCAATTCTAGCCACTACCACTATACCTCTAGGGGCCTACGACCTATCCTCCTCTTTGTAGACCGGGTTACGATTGGGGGATTGAACCATGGATCTCTTAGTTTAACACAACTTCACATCACTTCTATCACCAATTGAACTACCCCCTTGGGACATTACTGACTCCAACTTTATTTTAGAACTTACAACTCCTTTTTTGGCCTTGTTAATTGAAACTAAGGGAAAGTTGCTTTTCTATTGGTTGTGTGTTTACAAGAAAGAACACTTGGTGCATATTGATCATATATATGAGAGAGTTATTTAATTGTATTAAATTCAAGCAAGTTAATATAAGTGAATTCGAATTGGTATTTAAGCTACTTAGTCTATTTGAGTGTTTTTTCTCAGGGAGAAAATTCGTAATTTCCATTATATGTTGAAAATTACATGCTGTAGATGCCCATGGTCATATGAAAATGCAGTGACCTTAGTCAACTTAGTTGCAAACACAAAAACTATGTAAACCCAGTGGGGTTGCTATACATCAATAATTACATAAGCAAAAAATCACCAAGTGATCGCTGTTCAGATGCCCAAAAGTGATGTATACATATATATAAACCTGTTATAAAGACAAAAAATGTTGTTGTTTTAGGGGTTGTCCGCCCGCCGAAGCTCTTGATCTATATATGGCCTGTGAAAATACTGGAAGGTCCCTTCCGGTGAATGTTCTATGATCAGCCATTCTCCTCGAGGATGATGCGATGCCTCTTTCGATAGCTTGTCCGCATCTTCATTGCACTCCCTGGATTTTTCGTTGGTAATGGAACATCTGGAACCCTCAAACACTGGCCTCCCCTAGTCTATTTGAGTTTTACTTAATTCTCTCCTCTCTTTTCTCTTGCAATTGCTAGTGTAGATATTTTATTACAACTAGATATTGAACGTGTGCTTAAAGTCTAGCACGATATTAATGCATTTAAGGAGTTTGTGACAAATATACTCATATTGCAGGTTATAAAGAATTAAATAACAAAACATGATGGATCAACTATTAGTTTGATTCTTACTCCATCCAAATACATTGAGTGGAAGCCAAAGATCCTACTTCTACTACGCAATAAGGGACTTTATAGAATCACTATTGGGATTGATGATGAACCCAATTCAACCATAGAGAAGGGAAATTACTTCAATGGAATTGATGAGGCTTGTGGCATCTTATGTTTTCTATTTCCTAGGACTTACACATTGATTGTAATGCTTGTGCAACTCCTAATGAAGTATGAACTATGTGGTAGGGATTATTTGGCAAGTTGGATGAGTTGAGAGGATGATTAGTTAAACAATGAGCTCATAGCTTTAAGCCCAAGCAACATCAAGATCCTATAGGACTTATTATCCAAGGTCAAGGCTTTGATTCATTAGGTAAAAGATTATGGGATTGATAGAAAGGAGGAGTAACTTATCCTTTTTGTTTTTTCAAAGATATGACCTGAATATTTAGTGTTTGTTTCTTCTTTCCATGGTACTAGACTTTGTGTGGGAAAAACTTGGAAGATTCCCTTTGTGGATGAATTTAAATATTCACTCATTTGTGAGGAATATAAGCTAATTTAGACAGGGGGTATCAAGATATCCAAGTCCCATGCACTTGTAGTGTATGATGATAGTAAGAAGAATAAGCAAAAATCAAGGGATCTTGATCACATAGATGGAGAAATCATTGATTGCATTAAGGCGACCTCGATCCCCAAGGGAGGAAAGAAGGATAAATAAAGTGTAGCTACTATAATATAGGATTTTCATTCAAAAAGTTCTTGTATGGTGAAGGCAATTTATTTTATAGTGCAAATACTTCAACAACACAAACTTGCATATTTCATACCAGGCAATATCAAGAAGAAATTTGAAGAAAATCCAATAGAGGATCAAGGTAAGGGTCATGTTTTGACTAATATTATTTCATCATCTAGTAAATGGATCTTAGAATTAGGTAACTCCAATCATATGTCTGCATCAAAGCATTATTTTTCTTCCTTACTACCTTGCATTAGACCTCCTATGATGTTAGGAGAAACACCTATGAGAATGTGTGGAGAGGGGAAAGTTGACCTTGATAATGGAAGCTTTCATAATTTGTTACATGGTCTAAAGCTCTCCATGAATATCCTCTCCATATACTTGGTTACACACTTAGGTAAAGGAAAATGAGTTGAGCTCACTCTAGATTTAGTGATAATTTTAGAGATGGAAAATGGTTCCACAATTCCAGTTAAGGAGGCAGGTCATCATTCCAATTTGTATAAATTCTCTCATTTCATTCCTAAACCATATTATGTTTTTATTCTAAGCCATGCACATGAAGGAAATAGAGAAAAATCAAATGACAGGTTTGAGGAAGATCCCTTGCATACACTCTAGGAGGAACCAATTGCACCATTTACACCTCTTTCTGAGGCAAATCTTCAAGATGTTTTTACACACTCTTTAGATCAAAATTCTGATCAAATCTTAGATTCTATTTTAGAAGTTCGTGTGTGGCTCATCGCATATTTAGATCACAAGAAATGAAAGGAATATCATACTTTACAAGTAGCTATTGAGCTAGTGGGTGATACTACAAAGATACAAAGAACTAGACTTTCATTTTTTTGTACTCCATGAGGACTCGCTATTATTGTAAGAAAGTATAAACATCAAATAATGACCAAAGGATTCTCATATGTTGGTTGTTGTTCCTCAAATTGTCCCTAGTGATTGTAACAATGTCGAGGCATTCAAAGTGATCTTTAGATATTCCCGCTATAGGCTAAAGGTCGGCCTCCTTCAACCACAGGGAATATCCCTATTATTATCATTTATTACTACAGGAGAAAAGTCTTATAATGATAATGTTTCTTAAAATGCAAGCCATGTTTTTTCAAAATTTGCATAAAACCATTTAGTAAGGCATGTATGATATGAAACTTAGTTAATTGATCAAGTTTATCAACAACTACAATGCAACTTCCAATTTCTTGAATCTGATTAACTTATTAATGTATGCAACAACACATATTTCAAAAACAACCAAATAAAGTAAATTAATAGATTGAGATTTAGAAAATGAAAATAAATTAAAGCAAGTAAATTAAATGAAAACCAAAATTATAGAAAAATACCTTGGTATATTGAGACGTACTCAGTCAATTAACCACGTCGAGATATATGATAGTTTGTATCCAATATAACTCAAATATGTTTGTAACCAGTTACTACTTTCAAATTAATCTTTTCCAGATAGTGTATACTTGAAAATATATATAACTTGAAATAAGGAAATGATTACAACACATATTTCATGAACAACCAAGTAAAGTAAATGAATAAATTGAGATTTAGAAAATGAAAATAAATTAAAGCCAGAAAATTAAATCAAAACCAAAATTATAGAAAAATACCTTGGTATATTGAGACGTACTCAATCAATTAACCACGTTGAGAGATATGATAGTTTTTATCCAATATAACTCAAATATGTTTGTAACCAATTACTACTTTCAAATTAACCTTTTCCAGATAGTGTATACTTGAAAATATATATAACTTGAAATAAGGAAATGAAAATAAACGTGAATGATCATTGTCACTATAACAAAGGTTTTCAATTATACCATATGACAAAAACAAAACAATGTCCACAATACATTGATAATTATTAGACACATAAAAGGAAGTTACAGTATGATAAAACAAGCCAAAATCAACACATAGTTCTTTCTTCTAAAATAATAAAAGTCTCATGCTGTAAAATAGCCAACCCATTCAAAGTGTATCCCTTCGCCTTTTAAAGTCTCCTATGAGAAATTGCCTCCATAGTCTCCTATGAGAAATTGCCTCCATAACTGTATTCTAGTTAATTACAAGTAAAAACTTTACATGTAATAATTTTCTTTTAGCTCTCATTTTTCTATATGGAGTGGTATTTTGCATTGATGAGTGCCTTGACACGTGTTGACCTTAGGTTGTTCTATGGTATGCCTTTCTCCTTTCCTTGGCCATGAAAATATAATACATGCTTCCTTTTATTCCTCAATGACTTCCTCTGTAGTAGACTATAGTGGCATACCTAGAAATTACACTAGATGTTGCAAAGGAAATGTTGTAAGGCATAAATTTTACGGCATAAATTCGAGATAAGGGCATTGCAAGCATCGTGATTCAATCTTGCTTGCTACTTATAAACAACATTCATGTCCAAAGCCAATAGTGAAACAAGACCAAAATTAAAAATCAATGTGCTTTGTGAGACCTTGTAAGATCTATTGGACAAGTAAAAAGGTAAATATAGTACGAGTTATACATTTTCTCTCCTCTTCTAGCACAAGATACAAACATACATTTTCTCTCCTCTTCTAACACAAGATACAAACATTACCTTTACTCTAAAACCATCTAAATTTATAATGTCATTAAAATCCTTCATACCTAAATTATCTACAATCATTTTTTTGCATTCTAACACAACCAAGCTAGGATAATAACAATAGTGATTATGATATCAATTTCCTCCTAAACAACTTTGAGAATATCTGTATTTGACAGTAAAAAATGACCTTAAGAATTCAATAGACAAAATAAAAATATATTCTTACTAATGCATGGTGTCCCTTATCATCTTCTCCACGCATTGCTTGTATGATGATTGTGTCTAAGAAACACGTCTCTGTTTGTTACCCCAAATGATGAAATATTTTTTGAAAATAAAATCCCCCCATTTTGAACAAAAAATAATTCTACGAGTGAAACCATCCCTTAGACAAGTTTGTTTTAGTAATGAGACCTAATTTAGAGATTTAAAATTTAAAACCTTTGAAAACTAATTTAAAACCTTAAATGACATCTTTTCAGTGTAAAACTAGTTTAAAACCTTAAATGACATCATTTCAGTGTAAAACTTTGCGACTCAAATGCCACATCCCCTTAACACTGAAAACACATTTAATTTTTCATGGAAAAAGTGAGAACTAATGAAGCAATAAGAACACTAAAAATTTAAACAAATTAACGAGAAACGAACTATACGTATTCAGGTTTTGCCCATTTATCCCCTTCCTCTCGAGAAGGCCAGCTATAACAAAGCAGTAACCAAAGGTTTCCCTATTTATCCTCTCTTTTCAAAACGCTACAACTAGGCAAGCAAAATCCACGCTTAAGCAAATTAACAGGAAATACTAGCAATTAAAAAATTATTAAATTTGGATACAAATAGTGAAAATTTAGTGCCGTGCAGATATTGGCCCCAAATATTGAACTCTAGTTCGAAGCACAATAAGATTACTTTTGACATTTTTGCTTTGAGTAAAAATAGTAACATTGCCTTCAAAGAAGTTGAAAATTTAGCTCATTATAGAATCTTACCTCTGGACTGAGATCATAAAGGTAGATTCTTGATTTTCGAACTTCGAATTCAAAAAGTTACCCCAAATGCCTGCGCCGAACACTTGGATTTTTAGCTCCTGTCGCAGGACCGATGATAATATACATTAAAACAACAGTATTCCTTATTACAAATTAAATATTACAAATTAATTTTTAAATATTTTTTATGTGTATAATGTTTAAGACAATTGTATAGAGAATGTATGACTCACAAACAACTCTAATAATTTATTTGCTAAAGTTAAACTTATTATAAGTGAGATTTGAATTTGAATAGAGAAGATAATAATTTGCTTCCCAAGCACCTAAACTAGACTTTACCTAAAAGGCTAATTCTTCTATTTACAATAAACAACATTGTCTTATCAATTAATCAGAACATAAATCTTTAACTTCATATGCACAAACATATATGTGCATCATATTTTTAGAACTACAGGAAAAAAAAGTAAAAATAAAATAAATAATGAATGAGATCATAATACCATTAACCGTATTCAAAATAATAAATTCACCCACTAAATAAAAGAAACCCAACATTAGTTTTTGAAAGGGAATGGACGAATGCCATGCAAGGAAGCTAGTGCTCTGATCCAACACAGTTAAGATATTGTTATCATGTATATTTGCAGGGAAGTCATACATACATTTCTTTATCACGTTCAAAATATTTCATATATCAAGTCAAGTAGTGGTCTATTAACTAATTTATATTTATTTTTCCTATTTTGGGAAATGTATTAAAAAAACCCACACAAAAAATGTAGATTTGCCCTGCTGAAAATACAGGGAGAATGTTGCAGAATATTGCTATGTAAAGAACCCGAGATCTGAAAATAGAGATACAATATTGCTCTATATAGACACTATTGCTCTCATAAAATACAAATATAAATATGATATTATTGGGCTCTGAAAATAGAGATACAGTATTGCTCTATATAGACACTATTGCTCTCATAAAATACAAATATGATATTATTTTCATGTACACTTCAACGGATTTATATAAAAAAAATTCAATGAAAATCGTTTTATACATTTCGATTGTTTCCTTATTTGACATTTTTAATGTAAAACCTGAACCACCTGTAATGATGTTCAAGATAATTTGTCATTAATTGTTTTCATAAATGATTTTGAAAATGTTATATAATTTTTTTATCATAATTGATTTTGAAAATGTTATATAATTTTTTGTGTTAAAAATATCAAGTAAACAAAAGCTTTCAAAATAATCAATACATATATAAATCCTATTTGTAAATAAAAGCTTTCTTTAGTAAACAGAAGCTTTTAAGTAATCAATAGAAACATTCACATAATGGAATAAACACAGATATCCAGACGATAATGAGATCGATTATTTTTAAATCAACAGATCCTATAGTAAATACAAATTAAAAGGTCTGCACATGATGAAACTCTATCTCATCCTATACTCCACGTGTTGCAATTTGTCTACAGTCCTTTTCATATCCTATGTCTCTAAGTCCAATCCTTCAGTAACAAACCTTCATACCACTGCCAATTTTGAACTATAACAACTTCTTGTTGTACAATAGATTTAATAGTGCTGCACATTATTTTAACAACAAGAGAAAAATATCTTGAAGAGATATGAAATTACCAGTCCCACCTTGTCTTTCATTTGTACATTAGATCTGTTAGCTGTGACTGGCTCCAATTCTTTGTTTTCTTCAAAATAACCAGGTTATAACAAAGCAGTAACCAGAGGTTTCCTATTTATCCTCTCTTTTCAAAATGCGACTTTTCAAAATGCGACAACTAGGCAAGCAAAAGCCACGTTTAAGCAAATTAATAGGAATTACCAACGATTAAAAAATTATTAAATTTGGCTACAAATACTGAAAATTTAGCACTGTGCAGATATTGGGCCCCAAATATTGAACTCTAGTTCGAAGCACAACAAGATTACTTTTGGCATTTCTGTTTTGAGTAAAAATAGTGACATTGCCTTCAAATAAGTTGAAAACTTAGCTCATTACAGAATCTTACCTCTGGACCGAGATCATAAAGGTAGATTCTTGATTTTCAAACTTTGAATTCAAAAAATTCCCTCAAATGCTTGCGCCAAACACTTGGATTTTCAGCTCCCGTTGTAGGACTGATGGTAATATACATTAAAACATCAATCCTCCTTATGTATATAAAACAAATTACCTGTAGATTTAGATCTTAACGATAGATTCTAACTTTGGTTGAATATTTTTTCCTAATTTCTTCTTCTCGTCCTTGTTTCAGAATTTGTTCCTTCTCAATAGCTCTGGATAAGGCTATCTCTATACTGTTGAAATCGTCCATGTTCTCCTTATCCAGCTATCAGTCTCCTTTAATGTGTGGGGAGGCCCTTTACTGTAAGGCATTTGAATCATATGGGTTTAGGCATAACAGAGCTTCACATATCCCCTTGGAACCATGGAAAACCCCCTGCAAGCAAACACAAACGTCAAATGGGGAGGGCACAAACAACGTTGGAAAAGTAACCGACAATGCACCAAAGCCAGACACAAAGCAGCATAGACCAGAGCTCTGGCAGCAACAACCCTGACAAAAAGGACTACAAGGAAAACACAAACAGGTAGAGAGACCGCAACGAACCATGGACACCACCGAGAACCCCGTGCAAAAGCTACTCTGGTGGGTCAGCAAAATAGGAGAACCTCGGCCGCAATATTGAAGGGAAGCACGAAACAAAGGGCAACTACGGTTCAACCCCCAACCCCTCCGCTTCCCTAACCCTGGAATAGCTACAGTGCTAGTAGCAACGGTAGCAAAAATGAAGTATTGGAGTCTGCAACATCAGATAGCCATGGCCATCTACCTTATCTCAATTGATGGTTCGATGCTCTGAGAAAAATATTAACTTTCTCTCAATCGAGGGTTCACTGCTCCTTGGAACCATGGCAACCCCCTGCAAGCAAACACGAACATCAAACGGGGAGGGCACAGACAACGTCGGAAAAGGTAAGTGGCAACGCACCAAAGCTAGACACAGAGCAGCACAGACCAGAACTCCGACAAAGCAACCCTGACGACAATGACTGCAAGGAAAACACGAATAGGCAGAGAGGTCGCAACGAACCACAAACACCACTGAGAACCCCGCACAAAAGCTACTCCGGTGGCTCAGCAAAATAGGAGAACCTCGGCTGCACTGTTGAAGGGAGGCACGAAACAGAGGGCAGCTACGGTTCAACCCCCAGCCCCTCCGCTTCCCTAACCCTGGAATAGCTACAATGTTGGCAGATGCTGCAGCATAAATGAAGTATTGGGGTCTGCAACATCAGATAGCCATGGCCGTCTACCTTCTCTCAATTGAGGGTTCGCTGCTCTGAGAAAAAGATTAACTTTCGAGGGTTCGCTGCTCCAAGAAAAACATTAAGTTTAAACTGTTATTTTTTTAGTTATAACGATATTTAAACTGTTATTTTTTTAGTTATAACGATATTTTTTATTAAGGGTGGCAAATAGTTTAATCATCTAACATTAGATTGGATATATCATAATAAGACAAGTAAGACAAAAGGGGAGTTGATTTCAGAGAGGAACGCCTTACGACGTAATTATTTTTGCGCTTTGCATAGACTAAATGGAAAATGATCTTTGAGACATTCCTTTCTTAAACTTGATAAATTTATCCTAATCAATAGGAGCAATTAACAAATTCTTTCTAAATTTTAAATATGCTACCTCAAGATTTGGCTTTATCTGATATGGCATACTATGGATTTGATAAGCTAACTCATTTAGGAGTGTTAGTCTATAAAATTCTTTGAATAGAATATTTTACTATCATCTGCCCTAAAATAGAGTCTTCATTAGGTTCCATTATATATTATTAATCCTCCTACCACTTTTTTCAGTGAAGCTATAAACTACTAATCAAACATCAACGGCCCTACTTGTGTCCAAAATATGGGTATACCAAACCTTTGTATATATCCTTGTTTTACTCTAAAGTTTTCTACTTCTTTTCTAGGCTTGAATGTTTTCTTTTTCTATATCGTCCATGAACTTTTTCTTTTCTTTAACAAACAACAATAGTAGAATACATTTTGATTTGATGGGAAAACCTAAATAATATATCGCTTCATCCGTAATAGAATTTAGTCATTGAATGATTTGATCAACCTCTCTCATCTTATCTTCGATGGAAGAAGCTATATTTTTCATATCCAAATGAGCGTTGAAAATATATCGGAATCACAATAATGCATCAAATTTGCATAAGGCTTTGTCTCATCAATTCTATCATTGATCATTTCCCACATTTTCCTTTTTGTATTTGTTAAGGTAGCTCTTCCTAAAGTCTCATATCCATAAAATTTCTCAAAGATCATAGCTCCTTTCCTTTTTCCTTCAAGATTGATTGAACTGCTTCAATGACATTATTCTTATTCTCACATGCAACATACCAAGTTAATTATAATTGTTGCTTCTTTTGATGTAGAATGATTACTTGTTCCTATGATTCAACAACTTTTAGCTCAAATCATCTTAATTTATGAGAACTATTGTCTATCTATTCAACTGCATCCTATTTGAGAAATGAGTCCACCTTGGTCCCGTATTCATTTATTTTACCTTTATATTGTTTTTCCTTGGTTTGGAATTCAATCATCTGACCCGCCTTTTATTTTTGCAAATTTTCTATATGGGATTTATGTTTCTTTGCAATTCCTATATTTTCTTTTTCGTCACATCGTGATCCTGATAATTTGCAATCAAATACGAGAACTTGAAATTAGCAGATTTGTACATCACTTTCATGCAAGAATTTGGTGCTATTACAGTTATAGGGGGCTACCTGATAGGCTAATTATATAACTTTCAAACTCCTTTATCTTGTTTGTCTTTGTTCGAACTATTACCTTGGCAGTATTCAACTGTATATCCAGCCTACTTAAAAGTGTTTGTAACCTCTTTACAATGGTTTTGGACTGTATTAGCCTCTTGGCTAGCATATCTCTAGTTTTTTCTTTGTCATTCCACCATATCCCCTACATTAATTTAATTAAGGTACACTTTGACTGATGTAGTCCTAGAACCAATTAGCTTATTTCATGATTTCATCTCTAATTGGACCATTGTTAGGTTGAAGGTATTTTTGTCAAAATCAGTTGATGACAAAAACCTATGTCTTGCGATGTTTTTAGCAGTATGAATAACTACCATAAATTTATTATGATGGAAATGTGACTTCATTTTCCATTACTACAACTTCCTTTGCTTTACCCTTTGATGGTTTTTCAGTTGTCACACTAGTTGTAACAAATATGGCAGGGCCTATGTGAACCTTTGACCAAATTTCCTTTGGAAGGTCTTAAACCTTACTAGTTAATTCTTCATTTACTTCTTCAAAGGAACTATCATCAAAATTTATCTTGCCCTCTTTGTTTATATTCTGATCTCTAGTACTTATCTTTGTTGCTTTCCTTTTATGTTGGGGTTGTTACATGTCGTTGCTTATAGAAGACATCCTAATCATTGTTTTTTCCATCTATTCAATAACATTCGATGTTAGGCTATATGCTACTACACTTTTTGTAGATTCTAATGTTTTAGAGTCCCCTTCCATTTGGGAAGCAACTGCTATAATTAGTTCTGAATTCTTATCTCTTTCTTGTTCACTACCATTCTCAATCCAATAGTCATTGTTAGATTTCATTTCAATTGTAGGGTTAGAAAGATGCTCATAAGTAAACAATCCGACATTTTTTTCGTAATTTTGTTATCACATGAAATGGGTCATATTTCCAAGCGAAATATTTTTGCAATCCATAGTAATTTAGTTCCTTTTTAATGATTTCATAAGCACTTTGGCTTTTTAACATAAGAGAGAAAATCTCATATGCCATTGATATCATGAATTTCTTAGTTTTCAAAAGAAAGTAGGATTCATCTACTACTAACCCTTTCTTGACCACTTCCATAGCAAAGAGTCGAGGAGTGATAAAGTTGGGTAAACAATAGGGTTGACCTTCAAACCCATAAATTCTCATAATATTATGGTTTCAAAAAAAAGGTACCAGTCTCTTATCTTGGTTTCCCTACTTAACTGCAAAACTCTTTTATACTCCTTAGGCATTCTTTTAGGAATTTAATTTCAAAACCTCACATGAAGTTGTACAAGAAAGATATTGGCATATTCGACATAGTTTCCCTAAGATTTTCCCGGATATAAAATATATGTCCATTTATCTACAATTTTCTCCTTTTGATATAAATCTAAAGTATCCAATTCTAATCCATGACTTAAAAAGAAGTATGGATAGTTGACAAGGACCAAGTGAATAACATAGGTAGTATATCTAAATAGTTGTGAACGAATGAATAGTACTTAGATGAAAATGTCTATTTTCAATTAAATAATCAAGAAATTTTAGCCTCAATTCATGAGGATTGCCAATATTTCCTGCAAACACATTAAAGTGACTTCATCCATCTTAGTGCATATGAATGACCCAATATAACAACAAGTAGAGAGGACATGACTTGAAATTAAGGCTTTAAAATATTACTATTAAAACGTAGTTTTACTTCAAGAATTCGATTCAAAGTTTCCAAGATATTTTTTAGAAACTATAGATTTTTTTGCCTCTCCAAACGGAGCAATTCTTGATGCATTTATCATCTTTGATCTTTCTCCTAGCAAATAGTAACCTTAACATTTTTCCTATAATTTGAAGAGGTATTTGAAGAAAAACGTGACCACCTAGAGGGGAAAAAATATTTTTACTAGTTGATTCATAATGGCTAGCTATGAAAATTATGGTATCAAGGTTGAAATGAGTAAGTGGAAGAACAACTTTAATAAGTATGAAACCCAATAAGTTGAATTCAATTGTATCTAGCTAGAAATTTGCTTCAAATTTGGCTCTATGCTCTTGTATATTGACATTATTTGGATGGGTATCTTCTATTCCAACTAGAGTATCAATTAAGGGATCCTCTAGTTTTTTTGTAGTCATTTTTTGATACACTGCTCTACTTGTTGACATGTTAGCAACAATTAACTTTCAACAAGGAGCAATTTGACTTACCTGGTACAAAATGTGAACGGGCATGAAAAAGAGTTGCTCTTTAACTAAGCTTGGGTTTAACTGCGAATGATTAACCTTTGTAAATGCCACCATTAAAATGAAAACAACTAATGAACAAGTGCTACATAGTAGCGAGTACCTGTCATTTAGTCTAAATATAGTTAAATTAAAGTAAACAAATTTCTCTATGATGGCAATTAATCCATGATAATTTGAGTGATATGGATATTATTAAGATAACCCACAAGCATGTAAATTTTGAGAGTAACATTTTTTCTAGGTACAACTAATGATATACATTATTTTTTTAAGAGATTAGATAACTAAAAATATATTTATTTGTAGTGAAAAAACTAAATACGAACATCAAAGAAAGTTATATAATACAATGGATAAAGAATATTTTTAATAATATATTTTTAAAAATCCAAATGTTATGATACGTAATATGATTTTTTCATGTATATTATTCATCACGTATAATATATAAAAGTAGTCGCTAGCCAAAGAAATTACTCAATCCGAGTAACAACGTATATTACAATATACCAATGATAATCTATTATTAGTAAATAAATATATTTTGTGAGAGGTATAAAAATGTGAGTTAGAAATATTACTGCTCCGAACAAGTCAATAACTAATTAGTGTTCAACACCTTTCGTAATTTAGTAATAAATGCAAGTCGATTTAGTAATAAATGCAAGTCAATTTATATTTTCCAGTCGAATACCATATGGAAGCAAAGGGGTCTTTTTAAGTGTCTTTATTGGTTCGCGCTGATTGGTCTAAAATCTTTTCTTTGGTGCGGGATGCACATATATAGTATAAACTTTATAGTGTTCCACATAATTCATTCCTATCTCCGAATAGAAATGGTTTACGGTTGTGAAGATGGCCCTATAAGGTATGAGACAGAAGTGAGATAGATCTGAGAGCGGTCTAGGCCTTTCCAAGTATTTATTATGATGTTTAGAGCCTTTGCGATAACCCTTTACCCTTTGGGCAATCTAATATTACACGTGGTTAGGATATGTGCATGATTTAGAGGTCTTATTGTAGAAACAAGGTGGGGACTCGTACAATATAAATTACATATATTTTTTTTTAACATGGTCGGGTACTATTATATTATAAAACAACAGTGGAGGGACAAGGTCCCAGTACATATAGAGAGGGGAAGATCGGTGAGGGAGGTGCAAAAGGGGAGCGCAGTCCCATCCTCCGTATCACTGGTCTTGATTCTTAGGAATTGAAATAGAAAATAACTATATTGACGGACAAACTGTCCTAACAGTAGACAAAATTTACAAAGCATAGAAAAATTGACAATGAGATCACCAAAACTGATTGACCGAGTCCTCGGGGGGCTTATCCTTCTTGTTGCTGAGTTTGGTCGAAGCTTCACCTTGCTCACTTTGATTCAGAGTCTTTATGTAGCTCACAGCTTCTTCTAGATGCTGACATTTCTCCTTGAGCCCTTCAATCTCAGCTTTCTGCTTCTCAAACTTTTTCTTCTTGGATTTGTTTTCATTTTCCATCTCAGCCCGGAGCTCGTTGAGAGTTTTGATGAAACGCCCAATCATAAAGCAGTTTTCCCGACAGAGCACACAACTGTTATTGTTCTCAATCTGTTCCAGGGGGTTGCCAGACATTTTGGTGACAGAAGAGGTGCTATCCTTATTGTTGTTCTGATGCTGAAGACTTCTGAACGTGATTGAGTGGGAGGCAACAATTCTCAGATTCGTGACAGAATTGTCTCCCTGCTTCAAGAGCCTGATGATGCCCGAGAGATTCTTGAAGTTCAGGCCGTCACAAGAGATGTGCTGAAGTTGTTGCCAGCGAATGTGGGAACTGATAGGGGGAGAGACAAGTCTGCAGAGAAGAGCCAGCCAGTGGGAGTGGTCACTGTGTCTTCTAAAATCCATAGGCTCGATGAAAAAAGAGGAGGAGGAGTGATGGGCAGGTTGAGAGAAATATTGTGGAGGGCGAGTGGAGGAATTGGGCAAATGAAAGAAACGAAGCACAACTGTGAAGACCTGAGACACCCTGAAAACAATTCTGATCGAAAACACAGGAGCAGAAGGGAGATTAGCCAAAATAATGCAGAACCTTAAAAAAAACAGAGCCAAATTACCTTTGCCCACGCTCAGTGAAGAGAAGGTGTTGTTGTTACTCCACAGAAACCACCTTAGACATTCACTGAGACCTGGAAACCTTCTATTATCGTTGCTGAGATGAATCTTCTGGTGTGGAAGCCTTATCCCGAGCTGGTTCTTATAATCCATGGTGTGTAACTCCTCGTGAACCATCCCAGCAGTGAAATCATGACAATTCATGGCAAGATGAGAACCCCTGCACATGAAGAGACATATACCAACTGCTATCTTATCTTGAAGGTGAGAATTATTTGGCAGCAAAATACAAAGCCTGCAGTTCTGATCAGAGGAGATATTCCTCACAGCTCTAGGTGGATTTTCTATGTTTTTCATGTCAGGCATATGTGGGAGAATCTCCTTCTGAATCTGCGTTGTACTGTTATCCCCTTTTTTAAATTGGTTGTTATAATTTACCAAGTCTTGAATGATGAGCCAGACTGCCATCAAAGACTGATTATGGAATCGGTTTATCATAGAAATCCTGATTTTCTCTAGCTGTCTCTACCCCTCTATCCATCGCCTTGTTGGCGAAAGCATCTGCAGCTTGGTTATGGGCTCTTAACACATGCTTGTAAACCACTTTTCCTAGCAGATTAACATTATCGTTGATTCTTTGCTTAATTTTATTGAAGGCTTGATTTTTGAAATCTCTTCTTGCTTCCATTGCAGCTATTATAATTGCAGAATCACCAATGATGATTGGATCTTTCGCCTGAAGCTTTGTGAGGATGCTGGTGCCCATAAGCAAACCATAAGCCTCTGCCCTATTGTTTGATAGAGTCCCCAGCCTCCATTCATACGTGGATACTGTTTCGCCTTGCTGATCCAAGATTATCCCACTTGCCCCTGCTATTTCGGGGTTGTTCTTTGAGGCTCCATCAAATAAGAGAATGTAGCTTCTTTGATTTTTGATCCACCCCTCTATTTCTCTTTCATTGCCCCGAAGCTTCCAGTTTTTAAGGTTGTTTCCGATCGTTTTTGGAATATGGTTCCTAACTAGGCCATCCATGGGGATTTTATCGTACCAATCCTTTTCTACTTACTTCCAAATGATTTGATCCATGGGTGGCACTCCTTTAGCGCTGACCATTTCCGCAATTTGGGCCCAAGTTTTGGCTAGAATAGAACCTGAGCTAGGTTTTTTCCCCTTGAAGATGCATTTGTTTCTTGCCAACCAGATGTGCCAGCAAAGGGTGGAGGGGAGACACTTCCAGACACTCATGATGGCAGCCTTATTTTTCTTGGCATAAGGATAGCTATGTGTCCAGTTCTTATTTAAAGGAGACAACTGCTCAATTGAGTCAATATTCAAATCGAGGGGGCTGATAATTTTCTTCCAGCACTGTCTAGTTATAACACAGTTCAAGAAGAGGTGCTGGGTGCTCTCTTCTTCTTCTTGGCAAAGAACGCACATAGAAGGCCCATGGATGCCTTTTTTCCTCAAATTCTCAGATGTAAGTATCCTGCCTTTCAGCAAGGTCCAAGTGAAAAAACTTGATTTTAGGAAGGCATGCATTCTTCCAAACAGCTGGCCAAAGGCTCCAATTATCATAGTTGCTATGGTTTCGGAGGAAATTGTATCCAGATTTGACAGTGTAAGTTCCTCCACTAGGATCCCAAATATAACTGTCCATACTCTTTTTATTTATCGGAGCTGAGCCATAGAGCAGAGCCTTCAACTCTTCCCACTGAGCAAAAAGACGATTTGGTAGAGGAGGCTTTTTCCAAGCAGTCCATCTATTTTGATCCCACTCCGAGATGGAGAATAAGGAGGATATACCCTTCTCCTCTAACCAGTCTTGGAGATCTCTCAAATTGTGGTTTCTTTTTAAGGGAGCTGTCCCCATAATTCTGTCGTTCCAAATGGAAGTGTTTTCTCCGTTCCCATGATTTTTTGAGATTTGATCTTTAATGTGAGGAATAGTTTTTTTAATAAGCCTCCAAATTTGGGTGCAAGAACAATCAGGAATCAGCTCATTGAGCAACAAGGACCTCTGCCCATTGAGATATTTCCTAGCCAAGGCTTCTCCCCACCATTGATCCTGCCCATTCAGCATGCGCCAGACTAGCTTGATACCAAGAGCCTTATTTGTTAAGTTTGGGAGATGGATGGAGATGCCTCCATATTCGAAGGGAAGAGTCACTTGATCCCACCGAACCAAACTGAACTTTTTGGAGTCCTGCTTCCCACCCCGCCAAAGGAAGCCTCTGATTATAAGCTCCATTTGCTTGTGTATGCTAGCTGGAGCCAAAGTTAAAGCATACTGGTAAATTGGCAAAGCCGAAAGAAGAGCTTTGATTAAGATGGTTCTGCCAGCCAAGTTTAACCACATCATCCCCCAACTTTGAATTTTCCCCCTCACTTTCTCGATTTGTTTATTCCAAATCTCTGTCTTAATCCCTTCTTTGGCCAACGGTAACCCCAAGTATATGAAATGACTCCATTTTTGCTGAACTGGAATTTCCATGATTTGGGAGATCCTTTGCATGATATTGTTTGGCACATTCCAGGTGTATATTCTACATTTTTTATTGTTCAAAAGACCTCTAGAGGCAGCTAGGAAGTCATATAACATCTTTTTGAACCTTTTGGCTATAATACTAGAGGCGCCCCCTATCAGGAGAGTATCATCAGTGAAGAGTGAGTGGTTAATTTCTTTAACCCCTCGAGCTATTCTGACACCTGTGATTTCCCTTCTGATTCTCTGATTTTCCAGCTGTATACTAAGCGTTTCTGCTATCATGATGTTAAGAAAAGGGGAGAGCGGGCATGCTTGTCTCAATCCTCTAGTGCTACAAAAGTATCTGCTGGGCCTTCCATTAATCAGCGTTGCAATCCATGGATTGGATATGCATGCTTCAATGATCCCAATAAACTTGAGGGAAATGCCAAACTTTTGAAGTGCTGCAACAAGAAAGTGATGGCAAACATGATCAAAGGCATTAGCCATATCCAACTTTATGACCATACCTCTTTCATTGTTTTGGATGCCACTATGAATGGCTTCTGGTATGAGGATTACATTGTCTGTTATTTGCCTTTTTGGGACGAAACCCCCTTGGTTTTCTAAAATGATACAATGCAAGAATTTTTTTAATCGGTTTGCCAAAATCTTAGTGTTGATTTTGTATGAGGAGTTGCAGAGGGAAATTGGTCTAAATCTATCGAAGGAGATAGGATTTGGCTCTTTAGGGATGAGGGCCAAATGAGAGGTTTTGGTGTTTTCTCCCACTTTGTGTTTTTTGAAGACATTCTTAATCATACGGACCAGGTCTTTTTTAATTGTCTCCCAATGGCTCTTGTAGAAAGCAATGGTGAATCCATCAGGGCCTGGAACTTTTTCTAGATGCATGCTCCAAATAGCCTCCCTTATTTCCTCCGCTGTTACCTCCTTCTCAAGCTCATTGTTTTGCTGTTCACTAACTTTGCTGCTAATTTGCTGAAGAAAATAAGTGTTGTCCTCTTGCTTCTCCCTAGCTGTGAGGAGGTTTTTAAAATAGTTATCAGCTGCCTCTTTTATTTCTCTCTTCCCTTTATTTCCTGTCCTTCCACTTGGATTTTGTCAATTTGATTACCCACTCGTCAAATCTTAAGGTTATTGTGGAAAAAAGCAGTGTTCTTGTCCCCCGCTTGAATCCATAGACATTTAGACTTTTGCCTGAGTTCCTCCTCTTCATGTCTATTTTGCTTCTAGAGGGCTAAAAACATTTCTGTTTCATGGGCTTTGTCTTGTTCAGTATCTTGCTGAATTTCTTTTTCTTTGTTCCACTTTTCTAGCTTCTCTTGCAGCTCTGATTTTTTTTCTTGTCCTTGAGAGCTTCTTCTCTGGCCCACGTTTTTATTTTTGCTCTCACATTTTTAAGCTTGGTTTCCCATACATACTGTGGGGAGCCCAACACCTCTGCGTCCCAACTTTCTTTTATTATGTTCCCAAAGCTTTCCTTGTTGTCCCAAATTTTGCTATATTTGAATGGAATCGGGCCCTGATTCTCCCACTTGTCCAGAATGAGCACAACCGGCTTATGGTCAAATGCTGAAGCATGCACGATTTTGCTCTTAATGGACGAAAAACTTGCTGCTATATCCTCTTGAATCAAAATTCTGTCAAGCCTTTCCTTTATGTTATGAGCACCCGTTCTTTTGTTGCTCCATGTGAATTTCCCATTGTTGGGAGGGATATCAAGCAACTTATGCTCAACAATAATATCCTCCAAGGCTGCTCTTGACGGATCACCAAAGTATTTACCTCCCAGCTTCTCCTCTATATTCCGTATCAGATTTAGATCACCTCCCATGACTAGGTTATCTATCTGAACATCTTGTACCTCTTCTTTTAATGACTCCCTATTAGCCTCCTATTGCAATAGGTTTCATATTTCATGATTCACTGGTTTACATGCCAAATATGTCATCTTTTCATGCTGCAAGGTTCCATATTTCCAAGAAGTTCCATTTTGAAGAATCATACCATTTTTGAAGAATTTTACAGATAAGGGAAAGCCAAACAGCTTAATCTTGGCTTCCCTAGATTTAAATTACTTGTTTTAGAAGATAGAGAATGAATATCTGTCCAAATAGCTTAAACTTGGCAGATCAGTAGCTAGGTAGAGAAATGAAGGAGCCCAACTGCTTAATCTGGGCCCTTGGAAGATATAAGGGTACATTTAGATAGGAGGACAGTCAAAAGAAAAGAAGATAATCAGGGTCTGCAAGTCTAAGTGCACCCATGCAAAAAGAAGAAAAAATGCTAGGCAAGTAGGCTGGCTAAGTAATTTTGTGGTTGCAAAATCAAGCTATGTGATCCATTTCATGTTTTCAAGTGTTATATCTATTCAGATCACAGTTATGAGGCACTTTTTCATTTGGAGGAACTCAAGCGAGGCATGTCTAACTCCCCCTTCTTCTTATTCCCCAAATCACTCACTAACATCCCCTTGAAGACCTTGGGATTTGGCCAACTAGTCCTGTTACCACTTCATTTTTTGTAAAATACTAAGACAAGATTTAACTTTCTTCAGTGAAAAAAGCCACATTTCTTGTGTAAAAAATCATTTCTCCACAGTCCATTCACTTCCTATGTTTTAAGTTTCAGTTCACAAACTTAGCCTCTCCACTACACTTCACCTCAAAAATTCATATTACCTTCTAACATTATTATGTAAATCCCTATCTATTTTCCCTTCTCCTTACTAAAAAGCACTAAATAACTCCCCTATGTACATATCCCCTCCCTCTGGTTGAAAGATAACCTTGACTATGCTTGGGAATCGCTAAGTTTGCCTGAAACTTAGCTAGAACCCTTAGCTTGCCTCTCAAACCATCTTCTAAAAATGCATTAGGACTCATTCCTATGCATAAATTTCCCCTCCAAATGTATACAATCCATCTTTGGCCGTGTTTTACCTTTCCCAAGGCATAAACCCCTTTTGGCCATAAACCCTTCTCAAAACACATAAAACCCTTCTCAAGTGCCTTTGAACTCCTCCAAAGCGTGCAATTCCTTTTTTAGGTTATCGGACCCCTTCCGAGGCCTCAAAAACCTGTATTTCCCAAAGTTTTGACCCCCCGCACATAAATATTAATTTAATATTCGGGCGGGCCCCCGCATATAAATCTACTGCCAGCTCCGCACTCCGTCAGCCCTCCGATCCACCCGCCCAGATCCAACCGCTCTCGGCGATTTCGGATCCGCCCTGAAGATCAACGGTTATCCTTCGATAGCCTGGCGATTTTGCCGTCGTACAGAAGACAGGTGTCCGCCTTTTATTGCGTCAGAGCCCCTTTGACAATTACCGCTCTCATACAGAAGGCGGTTCGATGAAACCACAAACCGCCTTCTGTCTCTCCGCCCCTGACGTCATCGCCACGGCAACACTACGTCACCCCTGCATCAACCCGCCACTGCGTCTTGTGCCATGTCGTCATCCTGCCGTATTGCCATGTCACCCTGCTGACGTCACCTTGCCACGTCACCCTTCCATGTCACCGCCGTACCAGGACCTGCCGCTGACGTCATGCTGACGTCATCACCGAAAAAAGGCGCGAAAGGCGAAAATCGCAGCGAAGGATGCCCGGAATGAAAAACTGAGGCAATTTTTGATGCGCGATTAATGGCGCATCGCTAAGAAAAAATGGTAAAAATGGAAGGTTGCCTATTTCTCGGCTACCAGCAGGCCCGAAAATTCGCAATTGACAGGGTTTCTTCATGAAGGTTCAGAAAAGGGGCGATTTGACAATTTCAAGAGTATCAGAGGAAAGACGAAGCCCAGATTAAATTAAAGAGTATCAGTGAAGCAGCAAAGAGTATTAGATTGGCAATACCAAAGCAGGTGAACATTAAAGACCCCCAAAGCAAAGTCAAAGAAAACGGTGAAGCCATTTAAGGCTCTTAGATCACAGTTAATGCACATCAAAACCACTCGAGAGCAGGGGATCAAAGCCCAAAGCACAATTATGGCTAAGTGAACATCACAGAGCCAAAAGGACACCATATTAACTCATTTTGATATAGCTGCCTCCAGCGTAGCTCAAGGATATTTTCTTGCATTAAATTCAGGACAAAATTAGGTTAAAGAACTCATTTCCCTCAGACCTGTTTAAGGTCTGCTGTAATAGATATTTTTAGATATTTTCCCTATATAAACCACCCTAATTCATTGTTTAAAGGGTTGGTTGGTTGATATTCCTCATGCTGGACTTGCGCTGTATTTTTGAGAAGCTCTGTAATCAAAGACTACTGGAATGCTTTGGATGAAGAACTGACTGTTGTGTTGTTAATGGTTAAAGAGTGACTGTGGAATTCCTGTGCTACTACATGGCTCAATAAGTTTTTCTACCTCTGTTTACATTTTTATTATGTTTATGCACAATTGTGTTACCATCTAAATAGCAAGAAAAAAGAATAGCTTAGGTTTTGCTTGACTGCACCCTATGCTCAGTTCTTGTTATTTCTATATGTTTTCCTCAGAAATGGTTATGAATATGCATACTTAAATGATCATGTTTACCCTGTTTCTTTCACATATGACTATTTTTTAGGAATTCTTTACTGCTCCTAGACAAACTTTCATCCACCTTCCCTCTCTGTTAGCTAATGAAAGATTCTTAGTTGCCTTTCATCTCTGACCGTCATTCCATCTTTATTCCAGCCTAATATTGCTCTATGTGTAGCTATCCTGCTCAATATTCCTCTTGTGACCAAGAAAACACAACAGCAAGCCCTAATCCATGACTCCATGCCCAATGGTTTGAACTTCTCACACTATGCATCCCAACTCTGCTTGAAAACATCTCCTTCCCACCAAAATCAAAACAAAACCCTTGTACACCATAACTAGCCTAAAATCAACCCAAAACAAAGTTAAATCATAAAGAGAGAGCCCTCTCTTACGACAGGTAGGCTAGGACCTGCAACCCAAAGATTGGTTTGTGGTTACCTCGGCTGTATCCCTTAAGGAGCCAAGGGACAACCTGAGTGATAACACTCCCAACATAAAGCTTTGTCTCTGTAATGATTTGGTGAGTAGATGTTTATAATAGTGTATTTGACATTTGTGTTCTTCTTTGTTAAATTTGTCCTGACCCAACTGTTGTTGATTTTTTGACTGACAAGTTTCCAATGCCATTTGTTCCACAATGTGCCAATGCCTCCTGAGGCCCTGTTGGAGTCTATGGCTATTACCTCATAATTTTTTTATGTTGCTATCAAGTTTTGAAACTCTTGGTTGTTGATTTTGGTCTCTTGGATCATTGATATATCCTGATGTTCTTGCTTTATTAAGTCTCTTGTTGCGTTGAGTTTTAAAGTAGAACCCAACCCCCTGCTGTTCCAAGAGACCAAAATCATTATTTACTTGGTTTGTGGTGGTTCCCAACCTTTTCTTTCTATTGCATTTTCTCTCCACTTCCTTTCTGTTTGCCGAGGAAAGAGTCCATTGGCTGTTGGGTGCCAATGGCCATATTCTTTGCTGCAGCCTCATCTTTGAGTTCCTTGTTGGATTTCCTCCCAACTTTTTTTAGTTGTTCCAAAGCATTGTTTGTTTCTTTGACTTTATTTCTAGTGAGGATTTGATCAATGGAGGGGGGGGGAGGAGAGAAACTGAGGGGTGGGGATGAGATGCTGGCTTTGGGCTGGGGGGGGGGGGAACGGGGGGATGGAGGATCTTCATCCAGGAGTTCAAAGGGATTAGAGGACGGATCAACCAGAGGGGCTGGGTTTATGGGGGGTAAGAGGTAGTAGCAGTATTTCCATGAGATTGAGTGGGGTTCAGGGTAGCTTGTTTATTACTAGGTTTCTTCCTTTTCACTTGTTCCCAATTGTTTTCTTGGGTTTCTGCAGTCTCAACTGTCTCCACATCCTTTAGTTTGTTACACCTATTTGCAAAATGACCATACTCATGACATACCTTGCATTTGAAGGGAATTTTCTCGTAGTCCAGCTGCTGGATGTGCGTCCATTGATCCACCTTGAGTTTTATTGCCTCCAGAAGCCCTTTTCCCAGATCTACTTCCACACAGATTCTGGCACAGGCGTGCATGTTATCTTTTGGTTCGCATCTATCGATATACTTGCCTATCGCGTTCCCTATAGCTTTGACCGACTCATCACCCCAACAGTGGAGAGGAAGATGCAACAGCCTGACCCAGACTGACACTGCGTTTGGAATGTCCATCTCGGGGTCAAAGTCCGGAGACCATCTGTTCAAATACAGGCCTCTCGAGTCCATGAAGTATGGTCCATTCCTGAATATAAGGTTCCTGTCTTCTTTGGATTCGAATAAAAATGTATAGTATCCCCTTCCACAGAACCTGATGGCGATTTTCCCTTGTATGTTGGCGCTCCAGTTTCTCTCCACCCATTTTTGGACTGCTCTGGGGGAGGGCCACAGACCTGTAAACTGCCCAACCAATCCCCGTTCAGCCAGAGAAATGGCTACTTTTCGAGGGAGAGTTGGAGGTAAGGATATCTCAGGAATGTCATCTAGCTTTTTGACAAATTTGCTTGAAGATGGCTTGGCTTTTGGAGCTC
The DNA here is from genome assembly GCA_031772625.1 of Pinus tabuliformis. NCBI lineage: Eukaryota > Viridiplantae > Streptophyta > Pinopsida > Pinales > Pinaceae > Pinus > Pinus tabuliformis. The sequence continues at coordinate 1,369,668,460 of CM062818.1, forward strand.
CATGTTCTACTATTAGAGAGGCAAAAGTTGCTTCTTGATTGGATTCTTCATTCAAAGAAGGGGAGCCTTCCCCAAACAGGAGAGGCATGGAGCCGGGGGAAGCTCAACAGCAAGAGGCTGCCAAGCCCGATGGCGGAGAGCAGAGGGTAGCCCGATAAGAATGAGCCGAAGGTAAATAGCCAGAAGGAAGGGGGAGCCCAGCAGCAGCAGGCTGCCAGGCAAGGCAGCTGCAAGAGGCAGAGGCTAGGTCATAGGCACGCGCAGTCCAATATAAATTATATTAGTGATGGAGTACATCTGTCATTTTATAGTGGAAGTTGTACATTAAATTGTACAATACAAATTAATAGCGAAATACGTCTGCCATCATTACATAATAAGAGGTGAAAGAATTGAACCAATAGTATTTTAGATAAATGAATTTAAATATAATTTAAAAATAATAAATTTTAATTTATAATGTTAAACTTTAGAAAAATTTCATAAATTTTTTAACCACTTATATTTAATTTCAACATCAATTTTTTTGAATACGTTAACGACATGTTAATATTTCAAAAACATGAATAATTATAAAGTTACCTTATTCCATTTACTAGCTATACCTTAACATTTACTAAAATTCGTTACTTCTACTATTTTGGAGTGTAGGATGGGATCCTTCATTATTATCCACGTGTGTAACGTTATACGAGGAAGTTTCCATAAACTCAATGGGATAAATATCCATAAACATTCGTGTAACTTTTCACAAGATGTGAAAATCTACAATTTAACACTTGCAAAGTTTTGCACGTGATACGTGATAATTTTAATTTCGGTGTAGATGGTCGATTTGATCTCATGATAAGGACTGATTTTTTATGGAAAAAATTTGGTTCTTTTGTTTAACTTTTCATTTAGAATGCAACGGCATACATATTATTTTGGGTTAAGACGCTTTTGTTTTATATCCATGATGTGGTTGTTAATTATCAACACCATATTTTTTCATAACAAATGCATATTAGACATATCATGCATATAGTGGTTTTGTACTTGAGTACCTAATATAGTTAAAAATGGTTGGAACTCATATGTTGTGTACATACTAGTTTCTGTTAGGTGGGGTTGGGGGGCATATTTGTGTAAGAATCACATTACCTAACTTTACTTTCCTTATACGTCCTACCCTTTAGGTGATCTTATTATTTTCAGTGGTTAATATTTATTGTATGTCTACTTTTGGTAGTTCTGACATGTGGGATGACATGTGACATTGATTGCACATTGATAGCGTAGTGACATGGTTGTTACTTATCCATTAATGCACTCTTCCTTATCCTTAGCATCCTTATCCATAAGTGTTCACTTCCTTCCTATTTAAAGAGATAAATTTTATCCAGAACCCTATCCACTTATCCTTTTATCATAGAAAACCTTAACCTTTGAATCTTAGTCCCAATCTTGGAGTTTTTCTTGAGTTCTTGAGTTAGTAGATGCATGTTTGAGTTATTTATTCAGTTATCACTTATTTATGGGTCATCCTTTTCCTATCCAACTCTATTTTAGACCTGCAACTCCATTTTTGGCCTAGTTAAATAGAACTAAGGGAGAGTTGCTTTTACTAGTTTTGCATGCATAAGAAACCACACTTAGTGCACATTAATCCTCTCCATGTGAGTGTTATTTAATTGTACTAAAGTCAAGCAAGTTAATACAAGTGAATTCGAGTTGGTTTTTCAACTACTTAGTGTATTTGAGTGTTATTTCATCCTCTCTTGTCTCCTCTGTCTTGCAATTGATAGTGTAGTTATTTTATCACAACTAGATCTTGAATTTGTGCTTCAAATCTAATAGAGGTAGTGGTAGTTGAAGAATCAACCACTAAGTTCTTAAAATGAGGGACAACATAAATGTTGAAAGCTTCAAAGTTATTAATGAATTTATACGCTTTCAAGTGATAATTCTTTTTATGTGGTGAGTTAAATTGGATGATGTTCTTGATTTTCCTAACAATTATTTTGGAATCCCCAAACACTTTAATTTTTAAAATTTTGAAATATTTGGTCTTTTAAGGCATTGCACAAGTGCTTCATATTTGGTTTTTTTTTGTTTTTTTGTTTTTGTTTTTTGTTTTTTGTTTTTGTTTTTGTTTTTTTGTTTTTGTTTTTGTTTTTTTTTTTTTTTTTTTTTTTTTTTTTTTTTTTTTGTTTTCGTGGAAAAGTCGTAATTTTATTCATAAGACAAAATTACATTTTGTAGATGCTGAAGAGCATATGCAGATATTCTGTTCTGGCTTTCACTGAAACCAAATAGATGTAAAAAAAAAAAAATTGTGATAACTATTGTTTTCTCCCTTTCTTCTTCTCCACCTTTCGCCATCCTCCAGTGTTGGGGGTAACAGTTACGATGGATAGCTGATTTTCTGTTATAGTTGTGGGAGAATCCTTGTCCGACTCCGATCCCTCTGATCCATGAGCTCTCTTGTTGTCGGGTATTTCTGTTCCTGTTAGCTGGGGATCTTGTTGCTGTATGGGTTTTTTGGGGGCTTCCTCTTCTTTGTGTGTGTTGTCCTGTACTATTTTTCATCTTCTTCTGCATTGTTTTTTGCATTCTCTGTTGTGTCTTCTTCCTTCACCAATGGCTCTGTGTGTTGCCATCCTTTCAGTTTCTGTTGTTGCTGCTTGTTCCTATTGGGGATGTTTCTTGCCTGTGGGCATGCACTAAGTAGGTGGCCTGTTTGTAGGCATCCACGACATCGGAACGCTGTGTTTTCATAATCCAAGGGTTGTATCCACTGTGTATTGTTGAAGTTCAGAATTATACTTTCTGGTAGTCCTTGACTGAAATCTACTTCGATACATATTCTGGCAAAAGTAAATATTCCTTTTATGAGTCTCTCCTTGTCAGTCTTTATGAATTTACCCAAGGTATTCCCGATAGCTATTAAAACCTGGTGGTGCCAGAAATGTAATGGGAGGTTGTGCAACCTAACCCAGACTGGCATCTTTGATACCACCATTGTGTTGGCATCAAATTCTGGAAACCAAGGGGTGATGAAGAGTCCAGCACTGCCCCAGAACCATGGCCCCTCGTTTAGGATAATGTCCATTTCCTCTTTTATATTGAATCTTACTATGAAAAACCCCTTGGGGCATAAGTAGATTTCGCAATTTGTTGTCCAGTATGTATGTATCCATTGATGCAATACATCAGATCTAGGCCAAAAACCATTAAATCTGCAAATGACTGCATTGGTATGTAGATCTGAGTATATGGTGTTTACCTCGGGTATAGCAATGGTGAGAGTTGGGTTCTCAGGTTTTTGTTCAACTATGTAAGGCCCCGAAAGTTCAGAGGCAGCTGTAGGATTGATCTGCGCTTTCCCTTTGCCCTTGACTGCGTCCTTGAATGTGCCTGTGTTCTTAGTATTCTTTGACCCAGCGCCAGAACATCCACCTCGTAGACGGAGATTGACGATGATGGTCGAATCTGAAGTTATGTTGTAGGCCTGGAGGGTATGATGGTCCTGCAAGCTATGTCCCATGTAGATCAGATTTTGCTCGTGTGTAGGTATGCCAAGGAGACTCTGTATTCTAATTCTCAAATCCCGGATCCTGCATCCCTGCCAGAGCCTTAGGCAGTAGTGTCTACCTTCCGCTGCCTTGAGAAAGATATATGTGAGATCAGTGATTTTAGGGTCCAATCTGCTCCGATCCGCTATCTCTTTATTTTTCACCTTTCCGTTTAGGCCCTCTTTCGCGCTTTGGGCCTACTGTACAGGCCAGGGTGTTGACACGGTGCTTGTTTGCCCCCATATCTGATTATTCGGTAGGCTGTTCAGCACTCTGGGTGTCTGATCTAGTGGATCATGTGTAGATCTGAGGGTATTATCATTTGGATCTGTGGCCCTTACGCTGTCAGATTCAGTGCTATAAACCCACCCAGCCACGCTACCGAGAGTACCAGCTATCAGCAAGAAAGCCCGGACCTCCAAGGCCATGGAGGTTTTGGCCGGATCCGCCCCAGCAATGATTCTCGCCTTCCGCTCCATGACGTGAGCCCACTCCAGTCCAAAAGAAGATGAGAATGCAACAGGCCGCGTCCCCTCGGCTCTAAATTTGGGCATAGGTAGTATCGTTCCGTTTCGTTGACCCCAAGGATGATTCGCAGCCTCTTCAGTACCAGTTGCCCCGGCCTCCATTGCTAGTTTTACTGCCACATCAGCGTCATCCGTCTCCGAATGGAGAATCACTGTAATGCCCTTAAGGGCCACCGGCGATTTCACCTCTGCACCGGCCTCCTCGGTCTCATCACAGACCATATCCTCGGCAGCGCTGAACTTCCATTGGGCGTGAAGGATGAGCAGGAGCTCCTGGTCGTCCTCAGCATGCGGAGTCTCCACAGTCAAATGGGGTTTCAGAAAAGAGAACATCTGCAGCTCGGCCACAACACCGTGTCCCTTTCCGTTTTCTGCCACAGCCGCCACATTCTCCTGAACCATTTTCGCAAGAACCTCCACTCGCTTCATATTTGGTTTTATTGTTAGTATAGTTGAATTTTGAATTACATCAAATGAATCTACATTTACCATGAGGATCCACCAAAAGACAATACAAGCCATCCCTCTTTGGATTTAGAGTTGTTAAAGAATAATGTCCATATTGTTACTGTGAAAATTCTTGGAAGGTGTATTAAGAATACTTCACTTAAGTCACTAGGTGAAAGTGACCCTAACAACAAGTTGATGGCTACAATCATCTTAGATCTGAAACGCAAATAGAAAACTTGTAGTAAAAGAAGATATAATCCAAAACAGAAAGCAACAATGTAAAGTATCCAAAATAATAACCCAATTGGAAAGACTATTTTAAATGAATAAATCTTTTATTGGTAACACCTGGTGAAGGAGATCTACAAATTGGTCTATAAGTCCCCCTCCACGGGATGGGTAATTTGATTATCCTTGATGCTTCAGAAACTGATTCTCTCTCTCAATATGTGAAAAACCCAAACAAAATTGGAGAATTCAAAATGGGAGCTCAAGAAAAATGACGATAATGTTAATGATGATTATGATCATGGTGAAAAATGAATGAAAAATCCTCCTTTATATAGCAAAGTATGGAGTTAATCTCGAAAATGGAGAATAACAAAATATTATTAACCAAATTCAAATCTAACTACTTAGAATACTTTATTATATTTTTTTTTTGATCAAGTAAGAGTGGAGCCTTCCATTAATCGAGAAAAAATTACATAATGTACACTTCTTTAACGGAGCCAAGAACAACAACACCAGCTCTGTGAACACTCAACAGACAGCTGGGTTGACACAACCCCGAACCTAACGCAAACAAAACTACAAAAGGATGGTTGACAAAACATTCCGCCCAATAGAGAGTACAGAGAATCTGCACCGTCGATCAAAACACCAATGATCTGACCGTCCTCAAGGCGTCACTCTAGATAACCAGCGCACTAGATGCCTGCTTTCCGAACCCGAAAAGAGAAGTTAAATGGTTCTAAAGTTCTATCGGGTCCGCTAAACGTCTTAACTCTCGTGCATCTAAGAACCCGAAAGCCCTTGATGATGAGGGCCCACAGATCCGATGGCCCACAATACTGCAACATGTGTCCCAAAAACATGCCTTAACCTTCGGTTATCTTTTCAACCCGATGACCGTGCGATCCAACCCTCGTTGATCCGACGATCATGTGCTAATTTCGGGTCGGCAACTTGCCCACTCGTTATCTTTTCTTACGGACCCGATGAGTAACATAAACCATCGCTCTATAGTTTTTCAGGTCCGTTTGAAGATTTAACTTACGTGCAGTTTTCCGCCCGAAATCCATAGGATGATGGAGTTCAAGGCAATCTTTGGTCGGCTGCCTACCAACCTGCCCGTTGTTTACCACTTGCTTCTTCCCTGTGATTGGTCCACTTTCTATTGTTTCCATTAGTCTACTTTCTGCTTATTTCTCATACTTTGAAAGTACTCCCTGTCTTTGGTCGCCTGTCTATGACAGTCCTCGCGCAATTTCCCTGAGGGTGTCGATGCCCAAGCATATCTTCTATTACTTCTTGAACAGAGCACTCCTTCATTCGCCAGACGATCCGCTAACCTGTTAGTTGTTCTGTGCATGTGAACAAATTTGAGTGTTCTCAGGGCTCTCAGGTGGGATTGTATACGTTGATAGACCTGCAATAACCACCAGTGTTTCGAAACTTTTTCTGGTGTTGTGTCGTTGCATATCTTCTTGACTGAATTAATTATCAATTCAGAGTCTGCTTCAATGATGGCATTGTGTAAATTTGATTCAATCAAGATTTCTAGGCATTGCTCTAAGGCCATGAGTTCCGCCATATTATTAGTGGCATTCCCCAAATGACTATGAAAGATGAATTTTATGTATCCCTGCTCATCTCTTATGACTCCGCCATAACCAACCACCCCAGGGTTTCCCTTAGAGGCTTCATCTATATTAAATTTCAAAAAACCATGAGGAGGAGGTTGCTAGAAGTCCTTACTTGCATTTGTATGGCTTACGATCTTGCTTATGCCCTGGGGGACAGGCAACTGGAGACCCAAATGCAATAGTATATGTGCATCCTGGTCTAGAGGAGGGTTCTCGGGGGTTTTCTTTAGAACGGTGCCCACAACTTCTTTGAGCTGTCTTATAATCTGAGCTATGATGCTATGGGATGAGCCAATTCTGTTCTTGAAAATCCTATTGTTTCGTTCTTTCCAGACATCCCAAATTAAAAAGCCTGGAACCAGAGTCCAAGCTTTGTTGATTATTTCATTTTTTGAGAAGTTTTTCCTCCAATCCTTCAAAGTGCTAGTGATGTTGAATTTGTCCCTGTCAGTTTGCCTAAAGATTGAGGCCACCCAATTCCACAAGGTAGAGGTGAATGGGTAGAGGTTGAGTAGGTGTTCCATCGTTTCTTCTTGTAAACCACATAACTGGCATCTAGATGGTCCAACTAAACCTCTTTTCCAAAGATTTTCCCAAGTCAGAATTTTTTTATGATGCACCAACCACATGAACAGTTTGATTTTCATCCAGTGCGGGTTCTGCCATAGGTCCTTCCATACCTTGTCAGGGTTTGGGAAGTCAAGCCCTAGGGCCATTCTCTTGGCTTCTTTGAGGTTGAATTTGCCTTCGTTGTTTCTTCCCCATCTCAGTTGGTCAGACGATGTTGATGTCAAAATCTTTCTCTGTTCCAAGACCACTGCAAGAGCTTATGCTTGGGCCTTCAAAGGGGTCTCTTCACTATATACCAGGTCCTTCCATATTCTCCATTTACCCTTGTTCCTTGCCTGATCCCAGAAGTCACTTACCCTGAGTAAACCTTTATTGTCAGTGTCATTCTTGAGATTGGCTAGTTCTTCTCTAAACAGGTTAGGTTCCTGCTGCCAGTTGTCCTCCCAAAACCAAGCTAGGTTTCCATCTCTGATCTCCCAGAAACTATGCTTCTGAACAATGGCTCTATTCTCCCAAGCATTGTTCCAAATGTGGGAGCCCTTGATGAGCCCAAACATTTGAATATGATCCCTTTCTTGCCAATTATTTGCATACTTCTGTTTCCAGAGCTTGGCCCAAGGGGTTTCCGATTCCTTTAGCCATCTCCACCATAGTTTTCCCCAAAACTTTGCTTAGGGTTTCAAGGTCATGAAGTCCCAAACCTCCATGGGTCTTAGGTTTACAGAGCTTATCCCAAGCTACCAAATCCCATTTCTTTTTCTCTTCCCCTTTGCCCCAAATAAAATCTCTTTGAATATTCCTGAAGTGTTGCAACACTCCTTTGAGGACCAGGAAGAGTTGAAAACATGAAGATGGGAATAGTTTGTAGGAAAACCTTTGTAAGAACTAGCCGTCGTGCGAAATTCAAAGACCTGCCTGTCCATTTCTTGATTTTGTCCTGAAGTTGATTAGTTACTAGCTCCCAAACTTCCTTGCTCAGAGGTTTGTCGGTGAGAGGTATTCCCAGATATTTGGAGGGTAGTTGTTCTCTTTGAAAGCTGAAAATTCTGTTGAGGTTTCTCCGAATAGCACTGTCAGTATTGAAAAAGAAAATCTTTGATTTGGTAAGGCTTACCTTTGTACCAGCGGCCATAGCAAAGTCGTTCAGGATTTATTTGAAAGCTTTAGCTTCCTAGACCGTGGGTGTACCCTGCAACATAGTGTCATCCACAAATTGTTGATGAGTCAAGGCATCCCCATTCAGGGTGAGTTTGAGACCCTGTATTCTTCCTTATACATTGGCTGATTTGATCACTTTGCCTAATCCTTCCATCATGAGAATAAAGAGGAAGGGGGAGAGCGGATCTCCTTGCCTGAGGCCTCTCAAAGGCCTAAAGGTTCTGGATGGAGAGCCATTAAGCAGGATTGAAAAACTAGCTATGGTAACAAGGTTAATTACCCATCTTATCCAGTTGTGGTTGAAGCCATACGCTTTTAGTACTTCCCTGATGTACGACCAGCTTAGCTTATCATAAGCTTTCGCTAGGTCAAGCTGTATGATCATACCCACTTGCTTATTGCTCTTAAGAAAATGTACCACCTCGTGAGCTTGAATGATGTTATTTAGAATTTGCCTTCCTTACACATATTGTAGAAATTTTGAATAATACGACACTTATTCATAGAGATTATCCCGATTATACACTATTGTGGAATACATGCATAATACATAACCTCCTCTATGTTGATCATCAATTTAGCAGCATTAAAAACAATGAAACATCAATCGCATGCACACATTAACATAGTATGTAACCTGGGGAAAGCATATAGCTGAAAACCCCACACTATCTGTATATTAATGATTGAGAACATGTAACATTACATAGTACAATACTCCTCACAAGTATCCATCACTATCTCCACCTGTTACACACAATACAACTTAGATCTGATCTCCAAATCTCCTCCGCTGCTTGCCTGCCTCCACTGCACAATAACTGCTGAGAATGAATGAGAATGGCTGATCCAAACTCCTATTTACCTTGTTAAAATCACCCACACTGTAAATCACGTGAGCACAAGCTATATTTCACTTGGTATTAGCCCACACTACGCAGAGATCATTGGCATAACTCAATCCCATGCATGTGCACAATCTCACGCACAACTGATAGCAATCTCAACCTTTAACACCTGTCTCCACTGAACTGTACATGCACTGAGTTAACTGATGTATTCTTCAGTTTCATTATGAGTTAATAATTAGTGAATTAATTAATAACTAATTCACACAACTCATCACTTAGTCTATTGGCCAATTAGACTAAATACAACTAGTTCAACTAAGTCAAACTGAACACAACTCCATTAACTGCTCATCCAACTCCACAGAACTCAACCACCTGAGTTCTAACTGATGTCCTTCATGAAATAGCTCAATTGACCCACAAAGAAAGCGTATTTCCTTCTGACAGCTGCATGTGCCACATCTGTAGCTCAAATTGAAGTGCTCTAAGAGAATAAGATAAAGTTTATAGTCTAAATATTATTATGAGACAATAATATTTGACTTTTCTATTTTTGACTAGCAGTCTAAAAATAGACTCTGATCACTCCTGCTGTGATCTAAAAATAGAAGTCCATCTATTTTTCCCAACATGACCAATCATCCATAAACAGCATACTGCAACTCATAAACCATGATCCATATGTCTAAAAATAGACTTTGCGCCAAAACTTGCCTGCGGGACCACTTAGTGAAGGCGACTCCTTTCCATTAAGCTCCATCATCTTGTTGCATTCTCAACAAGCATTTCTTGTTGCACACTTTTCAACACTCCCTCTCAACAAGAAAGGCTTCCTCTCAAACCCAATCCTGTAACTCTGGAATGTTCTGCATGCAACACATCTACCCGGTCCACTTTGCTCCAACAACACTTGGAACAAAAACACTCCCAACTGACCACTCTGTTGGGCTAGGAACATACTTTGACGCTGAAGCTCTCACTGCTGCTGACAGGTGCTCCCTCTCTGACATCTGTGCTACTGCAACATCTTCATGCATCTCTCACCATTGCACACCTCTCTGTGCCACCTAGCACTGTGCAAAACACTTATGCCTCTCGCATCGCTGCAGCCTGCATGCTATGCGCCGTCCTGGGATTCCCTGCACTGTCACTCTCTCTGCTGCTCCATCCGCATTTGTCTCTACCCAATCAGTTAGTTCCTGCTACTACACATTGGGGCTCCCATAGCAAGGTCTCATCCAAGAGGTTGGGTATCTCAAGGATCCTGCCCCTCCTCCTTGGGACGATCACTCTATATCGCCCCACCTCCTACCTGGAGGTATGGTTGCATGTGATCCCTCAACCCACCTGGCTCGAAGTTTCCCCCTATTGGAGGTCTCTGCATGAGTAGATGTCTCTACTCGATCTCCTCTTAGCTTCCCTTGTTGTGGCTGCTCCATAACCTCCTGAAGCTGCTGCACCAATCGTGGCTCCTCCATAATCATCTGAGACTTCTTCTGGCTCTACATGTTGAGAGGTAATATACCCTCCCTCTCAACCACCAAGTCTCCATCAGTTGCCTCACTGCTCAAGGCTTTGCATGCATTTTGAACCTCAAGAGCATACAGGTTCTTGACCCATGAACCAATCTGCTTCACCTGTCTAGTGATGATGTGTCTAAGGAAAACCTTTCCCTTACTGAAGACTACATCATAGCCTCTGTCTTCCAGCATCGCGATCGACATCAAGTTTCTCTTCAGTCGTGGTACATACTTGACATCGGTCAAGGTAGGGCGAGCTCCATGCTCCCTCTAAATAATAACCGTGCCTACACCTGAGACACTATACTTCTCATCATTACCCATCACTATGAGTATCTGGAGATCTTTCTCCTCCAAAGTACTGAACAAAATTTTGTCACCGATCATGTGGAAAGAAGCTCCACTGTCAAGAAACCAACCACTTCCCATCATAGATGAAACCATGCATGCGAAGAGTGTGAAGTCCAACTCAAACTGTGAAGCAAGTGAGGCTGCCTCACCTTCAGATCCTTCCTCGGATCCCTTCTTGGACTTCTTCTTTGGGAAATTAGTAGCATAATGGCCCAACTCATGACAACGAAAGCATCACACCTTCGACTTGTCAACCTTCTTCCCATCATTGGAAGAACTGGATTTGGAAAGAGAAACCTTCCCCTTCCCCTTCTTCGCCTTACTCGCTAAGGCACAGTTCTCCTCATCATGCATAGATGAAGAACTGTCTCTGGTGCGCCGTCTAATCTCCTCTTGCACAAGATCCGACCAAAGTCTCTCCCATCCTGACAATTTCTCCCTTCCATTCACCGAGTCCTGGTAGCTATGCCAACTCTTAGGAAGGCCAAGGAGTGCTAGACTCACCATATCCTCATCCTCAATAGTTACCCCGACAATTCCCAGCTCATCCCAACATTGGGTGAACTTCGTGAGATACTGGGGCATACTGTCTCCATTCTCACACCTAATGTTTCTGAGTTTATCCTTGAGCGCCAAATTCCTCGGTCGCTCTTTCTTTGTAATAATTCCGTCAACATTTTCCACATCAAATATGGAGAAGCCTTTCCATGGAGGATGGACACAATGTGATCCCTCACGGCCTCCAACAGAATCCTTCGACACTTTGCTGTCTTCTTTTTCCAATCCCCGACTTGAGCAGCATCAGTAGCTTGGGACATCCGTCTCTATGAACTCCTTTAGCCCGTTATCATCCAATACTGCCTCCATCCTGTACTTCCATGCAATATAGTTTGAGCTGCCCTTAAGAGCATACTCCAATCACAATCCGTTGAAAGACATTGCTTCTTTGACACCAAGAAAACACTGCTGCAAATTCGAATTCCACCAGCTCAAAAAAGTCAACCGCTTCTGATCTAAAATTCGTGAGAACAAAGTATTTCTCGTACATATATCGATTGTATGGGAATTCACTGGATATCTCACCTTCCAAAAGAAGGATGAATCCAGAGGCTACCTAGCTCGATCACAGACTCTGCCTAAAGAAATAAAATGTAAACACTTTCTGAATAATAGATCCGATGATCAATACAACACTGATATCATGTAGAACTTCTTCTACAAATCAGCTCGCTCTGATACCATGTAGAAATTTTGAATAATATGACACTTATTCACAGAGATTATCCTGATTATACACTATTGCGGAATACATGCATAATACATAACCTCCTCTACGTTGATCATCAATTTAGTAGCATTAAAAACAATGAAACATCAATCGCATGCACACATTAACACAGTATGTAACCCAGGGAAAGCATACAGCTGAAAACCCCACACTATCTGTATATTGATGATTGAGAACATGTAACATTACATAGTACAATACTCCTCACAAGTATCCATCACTATCTCCACCTGTTACACACAATACAGCTCAGATCTGATCTCCAAATCTCCTCCGCTGCTTGCCTGCCTCCACTGCACAATACCTGCTGAAAATGAATGAGAATGGCTGATCCAAACTCCTATTTACCTTGTGAAAATCACCCACACTGTAAATCACGTGAGAAAAAGCTATATTTCACTTGGTATTGGCCCACACTACGCAGAGATCATTGGCATAACTCAATCCCATGCATGTGCACAATCTCATGCACAATTGATAGCAATCTCAACCTCTAACATCTGTCTCCACTGAACTGTACATGCACTGAGTTAACTGATGTATTCTTCAGTTGCATTATGAGTTAATAATTAGTGAATTAATTAATAACTAATTCACACAACTCATCACTTAGTCTATTGGCCAGTTAGACTAAATACAACTAGTTCAACTAAGTCAAACTGAACACAACTCCATTAACTGCTCATCCAACTCCACAGAACTCAACCACGTGAGTTCTAACTGATGTCCTTCATGAAATAGCTCAATTGACCCACAAAGAAAGCGTATTTCCTTCTGACAGCTGCATGTGCCACATCTGTAGCTCAAATTGAAGTGCTCTAAGAGAATAAGATAAAGTTTATAGTCTAAATATTATTATGAGACAATAATATTTGACTTTTCTATTTTTGACTAGCAGTCTAAAAATAGACTCTGATCACTCCTGCTGTGATCCAAAAATAGAAGTCCATCTATTTTTCCCAACATGACCAATCATCCATAAACAGCATACTGCAACTCATAAACCATGATCCATATTTCTAAAAATAGACATAGTCTAAAAATAGACTTTGCGCCAAAACTTGCCTGCGGGACCACTTAGTGAAGGCGACTCCTTTCCACTAAGCTCCATCATCTTGTTGCATTCTCAACAAGCATTTCTTGTTGCACACTTTTCAACACATATCTAGTTTGCTCCTCATACACAAGAGCTGGAAGAAGGGGCTTGAGTCTGTTTGCAATTACTTTGGAAATAATTTTGTACATGACATTGCATAAAGCTATGGGTCTGAATCTATCTAGTGTCATAGCTTTTTCCTGCTTTGGAATCAAAGCTATGAAAGAGGCATTAAGTGCCCTCAAAACTGTTTTGGATCTCCTCGAGTCCTCCACAACATCAAGGATATCTTGTTTGACTATTTCCCAACATGCTTTGAAGAAGTCTACATTGAACCCATCCAGGCCTGGAGCTTTCCCATTTTGCATCTCTTTGATGACTTCACTGACCTCCTCTTCAGTCACTGGCCTGTTAAGATTGTAATTGTCTTCCCTGGTTACAAGCTTTGGAATGTACTTTGTGAAGTTGTTGATAAATTGTGATCTGTCTAAGAGAGGCTCCTCTGCTATGCTTTGGAAATGTTGTACCAAAGTAGATTCCATTTCTTTGTGGGTGCTTAGCTCTTTTCCTTGAGTATCTCTGAGTTTTGAAATCCTGTTATGAGACCTGTGATCCACGGTTGACTTGTGAAAAAACTTTGTATTTCTTTCCCCTTCTTTAATCCATTGCACTCTCGATTTCTGTCTCCAGAAGATCTCCTCTTGCTGGCATTTGTCTTCCCATTCCTGTTGAAGAGAGTCAGCTTGCATTTTCCTTTCCTCGGTAAAGCCATCTGTGATGAGGATCTGATTAATTCCCTGTAGTTTCTGTTCAACTTCTCTTTTGGCTTTGAAAATATTGCCAAACTCATTTTTGTTCCAATCTTTAAGCCTGAGTTTGATGTGTTTCAGTCTCTATTGCAGTAGGAACATATTAGTGCCTTGGACGAGCATATATTCCAACCACCATTTTGCAATATTGTTGATGAAGTCAGGGTGAGTGAGCCAGACATTTTCAAACCTAAAAGGTTTGTTCCTTGGAGTGCCTATAAAAGAAGCTTCAAGTTGGATAGGCCAATGATCCGAGCCTCCAAAAGGAAGGATTAAAGCAGACAAGTCAAGGCCAGTGAGATGGAGGTCCTTAGAGATTATGAATCTATATAGTTTAGAGGCAACTTGAGAAGCCCCTCCCCTCTTATTGTTCCAGGTAAAGGTACCATTTATTGTCTCCGTATCCACTAGCCTCACGTTGTTTAGGAAGTTCTGGAAGGCAATGGAGTCTCTGCCTAGTGTTCTGGTCCCACCTTTTTTTTTTTTTCTGTAAGAGATCTGATCATATTAAAGTCCCCTCCCAGAATCTAGGGCATAACATGATGTCTCTCTCTCAGCTCCTCTAGTGAGGTAAGAAGCCTGAGTTTTTCAAGTTCAAGTTTTTGAGGACCATAGACATGTGTGATCATATAGAGTTCCTTATCACCCAAAGGTTGGGTCAGCATTGAAAGGTAGTTCATGGATGCTTCAACATCTAGGATTCCAAGTTTCTGGGGATTCCAAAGTGTGAGAATCCCTCCTGCTGTGTTGTCTGCTTTAACTTCTAGATACTCATACTTGATGAGCCATTTGCTATGTATCTCTCTGATTTTATCTATTGAACATTTTGTTTCCTGGATAAACACCATATCTGGTTTTTCTTCTTTTATTCTATTGCTAAGATTTCTTTGTTTCCTTTTACTTCCTAGACCCCTAATGTTCTAGGTCGTGAGCTTCATTAAGAAAGGTTTGTAAATGAGTAACTAGTAAGATCTCTCATCTTACCTGAGTTAATCATGAGTTTCCCACACTCTGTCAGCAGCTCATTCTGTCTTTTCCTTCCTCTTTTCCTGCCTGGGTTCTTGGAAGAGTGTCCCGATGTTACCTCCATCGTTTTTACCCCTCTATTTTCCTAGCTATCATGGTTTCTTTTGACTCCAGAACCCTTTGCTTGAGATCTCCAAAGGAAGAGCTGTTGCACTCTGTCAAACTCCTCTTGTGGTAGAGAATCAACCCCTTTGGTGGTTCCCTGCTCTAGGAACTTTTCTAGATCGAGATTCTCCCTCTCAAGAATCTCCTGCAGTTCATGGTCCTCCGTTCCAACCTCACTTGGGGTCATCTCATGGTCCCTGCCAAGTTCCATAGTGCTTGGAAGATCCTCCTTTAGTTTGTTGTTCTCAGGTATATCCTCCATGCTAGCATCTCTTTCCTTCTCTACAGGATTATCCTCTGATACCTGGTTCGTCCCATTGTTCCCACCTTCTTCTTCTAAAATCTTGAAACTTTTATGACTTGGTTGCTTATCCTCGTTAGTTTTCTTTTGGTACTTTTTCCCTCCTTTCCCTTTGCCTCCCACCTTGGTAAAGCCTTCGAGATCTTTGCCTGTGTTGGTTTTCATATTGTCCTCCAGCTTGTTTAATGGGCGGTCTCTGAAGAGGTGCCCGTGTTCATGACATTTACGGCATCTGAATGGGACATGTTCATAGTCCACTGCCTGCACCCATTCTTCATCATATACTTCTAGAATGATTTCATTCGGAAGTGCTCCAGATAGGTCCATTTCTACACATATTCGGGCGAAGGAGGTGTATTTTCCTCGCAGAGTCGCATCTGATATTTTTATAAAAAATGACCTAATTTATTGCCTATGGATTTTAAGGATTCTAGCAGCCAATAATCTAAAGGTAGGGAGTAGAGTCTTATCCATACCGGTACTGATGTGAATGTTTCTTGTTCCGGGACAAAATTCATCACCCATGGTCGCATGTAGAGGCCTGTAGTAGCATAAAAATATGGTCCTTCTTCGAACACTCTATCTTTGTCCTCTAAGTTTGTGAACACCACTGTGAAGAAGCCCTTGGACCCAAGGTGAAGGTTTATTTCCCCCTTTGGTTTCCAGTGGTTTCTTATCCATGTGTGCAAAGCCTTCTCCGTTGGCCATATCCCCATAAATTTGCATATAACCGCGTATGCCGCCATGTGATCCCTATGCACCTGTAGCACTGGATCACTTAAAACAACCCGGGGTGTAATGGTTGACCTAGGTTTACAGAGTCCTGTCACATTCTTGTGCTCAACTCTCTGACTGCCTCCTCCTGTTCTCTTCTCTCTTCTGACTTCCTCATGATTCTCTTCCTGTTCATGTGATCTAATGTTTTCTAGTTTTTCTATGCTAATACTCTCAGTTTCTGCCTCCATTGGTTTCTTGAAGCGATTCAAACCAGCTTCCTTGCTTCTGTTCGCAACTACATGACTGTAGGAGGGAGTGGAACTCCCCCCTCCTCGCCCCTCCATGGTTACCAACAATAATACCCTGTTACAAACCCTCGTTCATCTTGCTCCTTCGATATCGGCTCAACCTAGAATACTTTATTATATTTATTGGAGAGGGAAAAAGTATTTAAAATGGTTAAAAACCTTTATTTAGAAATAATTAATAAATAAAATGGTTTATTAATTATTTCTAGAGAAACAAGAAATCTGTGAAATCAAAATAATTATTAAATAGTAATTTAATAATTATGCTAATAACATAAATAAGGAAATTTAAATAAATAATGATTTATTTAAATATTCCTAATATATTTAGTCAAATGTGACAAGGAATAATTATTTAAATAATGATTTAATAATTATTCCTAGAGAAAATTAAATAAATAATGATTTATCTAACTATTCTCATGGGGTTTTTTGGATTTAAATCATAAAATAATTTAATAAAACTCGTTTACTAAATTATTTTCCACAGTGAAAGTGATTATACTTGGTAAAATTAAATCTACATGGTGTACTTCGATCCATCTAGTGAGAAATGGTTAGGTGACCATTTTTTGGTGATAACAGATTGTCCCCACACGTATGAGTGTTAGGAGCAAATCGTATGCCCGAAAATATGTTGTAGATTACACTTCCACAAGACACCAAAAGGGATTTAGAGAGAGAGAACTGAAGCGAGTCAGGGACAACCAAATAATGGAGGGGGTGAGACTTATAAAACTAATAGAAGTCTCCTTTTATGTGGTAGTACATGATCTCAAATGAGGTGGGGGAGGCATACCCATACCCATCGAGATAACTGCGTGCCAAGAATAATGGTGAGCCCAACAATGTTGGATCGAGCAGCAAAGTACATCATACATGATATACTGGCATCAATTGGCCAAACAATAATACAATGGGTCCCATATACATAATGTGCCTAGAAAAACATAGGCTAAGGCTAAATACAATAACATTTGAGTACATGAGATATAATGCCCCTTAAGCTAACATGTGGAGGGGGGTCCATAACCAAGGAAGCCCTCCTGAACAAGAAAGGGCTATGAAGATCTGAATGGATCATCTAGAGGAGACATGCATGTTATGGGGGTTGCAAGCGGCAGAAACCGAACCCATCAAATTTGCAGAACTTCATTGGAAGCTGGATCAACATCTGTGGTCACCCAGACATGTGGGGGGCTACCTAAAGGAACACCCCCTCATGAGGTTTGAAACATCTCACACACACCCGAGAATCACTGGGACAATCGTTTAGATCACTGAACCGTGAAGTGTATGAATCTTAATCGTGCGATAAGGAGCTGATGTCGAGCAAGTGAGAAAACAACCAAGTTAAAGGGAAATAATGAGTCCCTTTTCTTGATCCGAGGAACCGAACAAAGATGGAAGTTGGAACCAAGGTACACCTCCCTTTGGACTACTCTTTTGGAATAAATGTGCTAAGGTCGACAGAAGAAAGGCTGCTAGAGTTAAGGCAATGAGGAATCCTCAACAAAGGCACAAGGGAGCATAGTAGAGTGATTGATGGACTGACACCAGGGATGATGAGGGAAGGAAACAAGATGACTGGCAGACTGATGACTTCCTTTGTCAGAGCATAGTAAAAATGGTTGACCTGGTAGCGACTCACTCGATTCCAGATGGAATGGTCAATGACTCAAATGAGGGTTCGACAAAGATGGAGCAGAAGAACTAGAGGCAAAAATGAGTAAACTAGGAGAAATGTGACAGGACAACGAATGAAACATTGTAATGGGACTCAAAGGGACTCAAAACAGTCTTCATAAGTATGAGGGTGACACATCTCGGATGCTCTGAATAAGGGTGACGTGATGATACTGCCACATGGAAGAGGCCCAGAGGGGACCATGAAAACATGAGTAAATAGTAGTTACTCATGACAAAATTCTACATGTGAGTCAACCAATGCAAAGGTAAAGTGGTACCAGAGTACGGGTGTCTCAAATGAAGAAATTTGGTTTTAATAGGTGGCAAGATGAGACCTCATGGAAAAAATGGCTTCCCAGTGAAGTGTCAAATTACTAAAAACAAAGTGAGACCCATTACATAACTTGATGTGAGCTTTCCAATGATGCTGACAGTTCGTCAAATAGAGCTATGGTTTGGTCACAATGGGCGATGGAAAAATAGGGTTTTTCCTATAAAAGGGCTTTTTTCCTCCAATTCCAATTCATTTGCATAGTGAGTTGTGGAGAATTTTGAGAGGAGGAGATCCCTAAATCTTGTGGAGATCGTAGCGGAAAAACCAACCGTAGGAATTTGGATCTGTGACTTTTAGGTAGGTGGCCTTACTTGTCTAAAGATGGCCTTAATACTTCTTGGAATAATGGTTCCTGGTGAAGAATCAAGGTAAGAAAGGAATACAGGAATGAACTACTAGAAAACGTCTAGGATCATCGCTGCCCACCAAGTCAAACATGGGGACTGGATGGTAAGTGTGGTATCGCATAGAGTATAATGTTTCAATGTATGGTATGAATCATCTACAATATGTGATGTGTATATGGGTCGTCAGAGAGGCTGGTGTTAAATTATGGTATGTTCTATGCTTAGAGCAGTTTACTTATCTTTCTTATTATTATCCACAGATTAGCAATCACATGTGCATTAAGTAAAGTGTAGATAGAAAATTAAATGATCGACAGAAAACAAGCCAAGGCAAGAGACACAAGATGTGGTGGCTAGCCAGGGACAAACCCCAATATGGGGAAACCCTTTGATCAAACCTTCTTTTATCTTCAATAATTCAACAGAGAGAAATAGTACAAAAATATGATTTATATCAGCAACAACAAACCCTAGATCAACCCTAAACTAGGGCAGTCAATATTTGTCAAACTAGAGGTTGGATCACCTTGATTCTTGTGCCAAAAAAGCGGCCTTCCAAAGAGAATCAGCTTCACTTGCTGCGTAGTCAAGAGAGAGAATGCTGGTCAACGTTGGTCAAAGTTCCGATCTGCAGTTTGTAAACCCTAGAAAACTGCGTCCTTCCTTCCCACGTGTGAGAGAGACCTTTCTGTGCAGGAGAGAGAGAGAGAGAGAGACTCTTTTCTGCGCAGGAGAGAGAGAAATATAGATGAAAAGTGTGTATCCAAATGAGGAGGAGACATCCTGTATTTATATGCAAACGTTGATGATGAATAGATGCGTCTGTTGGGCTTCTGAGCCTACATAAGTTGCTGGCCGACTTTGACAATTAGTCCATAATCAAAATAAATTCATATCTCCATAAATACTTATCGGAATCGGATGATCTTTAGATCAATCCTACACCTCTCGATGAGAGGAATCTAGGAAAAATATTATCAGCCATGAATAAGGTGACCCACATGAAGTTTGGCCCTAGTTGTCAATTTTAACACTCCCTCTCAACTAGGGAGAACTTCATCTGCAATCTGTTGGACTGTTATTGCTGTCCATCCATCAAATGCACTGTCATGTATGGATTGACCCTTCTTGCTCTGCTCTTCTTTGTTTTTCTCTGCTCCATTCTGCTCTGATTTGCTTTGCTCGAATTATGAAGAAGAAGAAATGATCGAGGATGTATCATACCATCCTCCACTGACCTGAAGTCAGTTTCAGAGTGTGTACCACTCTCATTGGTCCCAGACCAGTATCATTGATCCTAGATCAATGAAGGTCATCCTAGCATAAGGAGTATAGTAGATACAACGATGTGTCCATCGGTACTACTATGGTCCCTATCCTCATTTCCCTACTCATTGATCAGATGAGAGGTACTTCCCATGAGTCCTAGACTGCATGGGTAGGATGCCTCGATAAGAGAACTAATCATCCTGTCCAGTGGATGCCATAGAGAATGAATCATCTTAGCCTACAGGAGAATGAATCATCCTGTTCCACAATTGCCATGGAGAACAAATCATCTAGGCCCACAGGAGAATTAATCATCTTGTTCCATAGTCGCCACGAGGAACGAATCATCCTGGTCCACAGGGGAACTAATCATCCTGTTCCATAGTCACCACGGGGTGTCATAGGGACAGGTTGAACCTTTTACCCTATACAAAGTGTACCAACACGGATGGTGAGTCACCATGTGGTCATATGTTGCTCCAAGAAGTACCCTGCGCCCCCCTGGAGCTCCCAGAGCTCAGTACATCATACTTGACCCTCATCAAAGGGTCTCTAGACGACACCAAGTCATTCTCGGAAAGTCGGGAATTGGAACTTTCCTAGGGGCTTTGTCAGAATGTCGGCGACCTATTCATCTGTACCGATATGTTGGAGCCTTATTGCTCCTCGCTGCACCATATCTCGAATATAGTGGTACCTGATATCGATATGCTTGGAGCGATCATGGAATATGGGATTTTCTGATAAACGGATCCTGCTCTGGTTGTCACATAGAATCACGGTGGTATCCAATGTAAATCCAAACAACTCACTGAAGAAATTTCGCAACCAGACTACCTCACAGGTGGCCATGATAGCGGCAAAATACTCTGCCTCGGCGGTGCTCAAAGCCACCGACTTTTGCTTCCTACTCATTCAGGATATCGAAGCAGATCCCAAGGAGAAACAGCATCCGGAAGTGCTCTTACGGTCCACCACACTGCTTGCCCAATCAACATCAGTATATCCAAGTAGTCTCACATCTCCGGCAATGTATCTTAACCCATAAGTAATTGTGCCACGAAGATATCTCAATAGATTCTTGGCACCAATCCAATGTATGTGGTGAGGTTCAACCATATGTTGACTCAACGTGTTGACTGCAAAGCATATATCTGGACGGGTGTTCACTAAGTTAATGCTCTGACGAGTTGACGATACTGGGTGGCATTTCGTAAAACAGGTCCAGCAGCACTACAGCTTAACTTTTTGAAGTCAAGCTCCATCGGGGTAGTTATGGGCCTGCAGTCCACCATACCGAATCTTTCCAATATCTTCACCACATATTTTCCTTGAGATAGGAAAATTTCCCTTGGCTTTTGCCAAACTTCAAGTCCTAGGAAATAGTGCATCAGTCCTAGGTCTCGCATTTCAAATTCAAAAGCCAACTCCCTCTTACATTTGTGAATGAGAGGGTCTGCACCTGTTAGAAAGAGGTCGTCAACATACAACACCAGTATGAGAGGTTTATCATCTTCAACCTTAAAGTAAAGGTTAGGATCGCTTCACTCCTAGTGAATCCTAGCTTCATCAAGTAGCTATCGATCCTCTTATACCATGCTCGGGGTGCTTGCTTCAGCCCATAGAGGGCCTGCTTCAGCCCATAGAGGGCCTGCTTCAACCTGCACACATGAGATTTTCGATCATAAATCTCAAATCCTTCGGGTTGCTCCACGTAGACCTATTCTTTGATTGAACCATGCAAGAACACGGTCTTTACATCCATCTGATGTAGGTTCCATCCTTGTGAAGCCGCAAGGGCTATGATCGAGCGGATGGTGGTATATCTGGCAACAGGTGCAAATATCTCGTCATAGTCTATACCTTCCTTCTGGGAGAAGCCAAGAGTGACAAAAAGCCTTATACTTTTCCGTACTTCCATCAGCTGCATGCTTTATCTTGTAAAGCCATTTAGAAGTGATAACTGTCTTGTCCAGGGGTCTAGGAACCACTTCCCAGACATCATTCTTCATAATAGACTCATATTCTTTGGTCATAGCATCCTTCCATACTTGATGCTTGACGGCATCTGGGAATGGTGAAGGCTCATTTTGAATGATCGTTCTCATGATGGTCAGGTATCCCTGATACCTGTTAGGTTTCTTACTTTCACAGAAGGTTCCCCAGGGTGCAGTGTGTCCTTCAGCATCATCAAGTATCCCCCTAAGCCATGAAGGCCTCTTCCTAGAAGAGGAAGGCTCAGGTGGAGGAGGATCAATAGGATCCATGGGTTCTTCCACATCAGGCATTGTTTCATCATCTTTTTCTTTTGGTTCCCTGGTGTCAGCTTCTTGAGAGCTCCTCAAAGTAGGAAGATTGTTCACCTTGCTGAGAGCCACATCTTCGTCAAAGGTGACATCATGACTAATCACAACTTCCCCTTGACCAGCTACATAGATTCTATAGCCCTTAGTATTTTCACTATAGCCCACAAAGATTCCTTTCTTTCCAGATGCACCCAATTTATTCCTTTTCTCTTTCGGCACATGAAAATATTCCTTTTATTCCAAAAATTCGAAAATGAGATACGTCAGGTTTCTTACTGGTGAACATTTCTTCAGGAGTCTTGGAACCCAATGCTTGATTAGGGCATCTATTTTGTACATATATGGCGATGTTTGCAGCTTCGGCCCATAGAAACTTCGGAAGTCTTTGATCATGGAACATAGCACGGACAACTTCAACAATCGTACGGTTCTTCCTTTCCGCCACACCATTCTATTTAGGAGTGTATGGTGTAGTAGTCTCCCTCTTAATGCTAGCCTCTTTAAAAAAGTCATGAAACTCATTACATTCATATTAAGTCCCATTATCAGTCCTTAAGATCTTGATCTTCTTTTTGGTTTGATTCTCGATGAAGTCTTTGAAGTGTCGAAACCAGGAGAACACTTCATCCTTCTTTTTCAAGAAGAATGTCCAAGTCTTGCGAGAATAGTCATATGTAAAAGTGAGGTAATATGAATATCCTCCCAAGGAGTTCACATGCATCATACCAGATATGTCTGAGCGAACCAACTGTAATATATTAGAGGTCTTGCTTTGGCTTGAGGGGAATGGTCCCCTTTCTAGCTTTCCTTCGGCACATCTCGGACATACACCTTCTTGCTCTACTCGGAATTTGGGCATCCCTGTCACCATTTGTCTTACATCGGGTAGAGCTTTATAATGAAGGTGAGCAATCCTCTGATGCCATAGTTAAGGCTGAAGAGATGTGTCACAAGACATGACACCTAGCAGACTTCCTCTGACCTGATATAATGAATCAACTCGAAACCCAAGAGTGAAGGCATCTTTAATATTGTTTTTCCATACACGTACTTTTCCATCGCTGAAAGCCACCTTGTAGCCTTTGTCTTCCATTTCCAAAATGGACACCAGGTTATTTTTGAGATCAGGTACATATAATACATCCTGGAGGTGGATTGTATTACCTTGATTCAATTAAAGAGAGACATTGCCTACACCTTTCACAGGATATTTCATATTATCTCCAAGGACAATTTCCAGGTTGGTTTCTTTCTCTATCAAATTATGGAGAACTTCTTTGTAACTAGTGAGGTGCCTTGAGGCACCACTATCAATAAGCCAATTTCCCAACGAGTTCGGAGGAGCAGAGGTAGATAGAGCAGCTGGTAGATAATATTCGTCCTGCTTATTGTCAATAGTGTTAGATTCATACCTGGAATTTCTTGCCTTCTTGAATGGTTGTCCTCTTCCTTGATTTCCAGCACTCCTTTTACCTCGGCCATTTGACCTGCATTTCTTTGATTGCCTTGAGAGGGATTTTGATCATCATCCCGATGTGAGTTCCTTTTATCAGGACACTCCCTTGCATAATGACTTGGTTTATTGCAATGGTAACATCGTCCTTTTCTTCCACCCTTTGGTCCAACCTTTCCTTTGGGTCTAGCCTCAGAATTGTTTCTTCTTTTAGCATGAGAAGAAAAGGCAGTGGGATGACCTTTAAGTGTGGGCATTTCTTGTTCTTCCATCCTTGCTTCTTCTTGAATGCATCTTTCCATTAATTCCTCAAATCCAGGAATTACATTATTGTTGAGGAGAGTAGTCCTGAATATATACCATTCAGATGGTAGTCCTCCAAGAGTTGTGAGTGTCATTTCCCTGTCAGGAATTACTTCCCCAATAGGTAGGAGATCGTTCTTGATCTCGTTGATTCTTAAGAAATATGCTTGCATATTTTCATCTTTTCCCTTCTTAATTTCTTTCAGCTTATTTCTAAGAAACAGAACTTGATTTGCATCATTAACTTTAAATAAACTCACCAGTCTATTGTAGATTTCCTTGGAGGTGTTCAGCTCAGAAACATAGGCCACCAAGCGCTTGTCGATAGAGTCCTGGATGATCTTCTTTGCTTTGACTTCTCCCTTGGTCCATTTTTTTCTGGCAACAGCAGATGCATTTGATGGAGGCTCAACAACTCCACCTCTCACATGGTCCAACACTTCTTGTTCTTCTAATGTTAGATCGAGAGACATCTTCCATCCGTGGTAGTCAGACTTCTCACGGAGTTTGTCTTCAGCAAGGAAGTGTGTTGAGGACCCCATAGTTCTTTTTAGATAGCCTTGCCAACCTTCTCTTCAGTGATTGCTCTTGCTCTTGCTTGGGCTTTGTCTTCACCTCAGCTCTGATACCATGTTAAATTATGGTATGTTCTATGCTTAGAGCAGTTTACTTATCTTTCTTATTATTATCCACAGATTAGCAATCACATGTACATTAAGTAAAGTGCAGATAGAACATTAAACGATCAACAGAAAACAAGCCAAGACAAGAGACACAAGATGTGGTGGCTAGCCAGGGACAAACCCCAATATGGGGAAACCCTTTGATCAAATCTTCTTTTATCTTCAATAATTCAGCAGAGAGAAATAGTACAAAAATTTGATTTATATCAGTAGCAACAAACCCTAGATCAGCCCTAAACTAGGGCAGTCAATATCTGTCAAACCAGAGGTCGGATCACCTTGATTCTTGTGCCAAAAAATGCGGCCTTCCAAAGAGAGTCAACTTCACCTACTGCGCAGTCCAGAGAGAGAGAATGCTGGTCAAAGTTCCGATCTACAGTTTGTAAACCCTAGAAAACTGTGTCCTTCCTTCCCACGTGTGAGAGAGAGACCTTTCTATGCAGGAGAGAGAGAGAGAGACTCTTTTCTGCGTATGAGAGAGAAAAAGATAGATGAAAAGTGTGTATCCAAATGAGGAGGAGACATCTCGTATTTATATGCAAACTTTGATGATGAATAGATGCGTCTGTTGGGCTTCTGAGCCTACATAAGTTGCTGGCCGACTTTGACAATAAGTCCATAATCAAAATAAATTCATATCTCCATAAATACTTATCGGAATCGAATGATCTTTAGATCAATCCTACACCTCTCGATGAGAGGAATCTAGCAAAAATATTATCAGCCATGGATAAGGTGACCCACATGAAGTTTGGCCCTAGTTTCCAATTTTAACAGCTGGTAAGACAAACTATCCAAGGAATGAAAGTATAATCGACCATACCTAGATCGTTGGGGTCTAGGTCGAGACTTATGTTTAATCAAGTGAGAAGGTGGCTAAGGGGGGTCATCATTCCCCCAAGCATGGGATACTGGACCCAAGCATATGTGATGGAGGGGATTGATTTGGTATGCAAAGGTGGGAATGATGCCCCCTACCAGGAGGATTTTGTGGAACGCCATTGTGTTCCAATTGCTCGAATAAGGGATTCAAGCATCGCGACCCAACTGACACAAGATCCTCTAAAGGATGATGAGGAGATGAAGGGGCATATGTGCCCCCAGTTTGGTATGGATGGATGAAGCATGCTATGGGAATACCAGATGTAGTCAAAACACATTTTGATGATGTGGCTCGCCAATTTTTTTATTATTTTATGGATGTCTTCTTGTGGGAAGAGTGGATAAATACAATTACAGAAAGGAAATGGTGGATTTCCAATCTCGTTTGGCACTGCATATATGAATCAAATGGGCCGAATTTTTGGGTTCACATACATGGTGTCACTATACCAAAGAGTGGATTCAGAGATAATGAACTGATGCTCACCTAGAAAACATGGTGGTTTAACAACAACAATGTCTAGGGGATTGGGTTATTGAGGTAAGATGGATGGATGGGTAAGTGGATCATCCCAAGAGTGATTTTAAGTGATATGAGACTCTAGAGGTTATTCTATATGGGGAAGAATGATGGTACTAGAGTTGACACTACCAAATGCACTAGGAGGGTTGGGGAGAATTGCTTCTCCTAGAATCTAAAAAATGGATTTCCCCTTAACCAAACATTGGGTGGCAATTTAATGGTCACAAGGTGGATGTGGTTCGTCTTCATGGATTCAAAGTAAGGGGTTTTTGGACCAATCGACCTCACGGTGGTTGAAGTCTTTGAACTCCACAACATAACGATCAAGAGTTTTCTAGGGAAGAAAGTACGTATGATGGTGCATATCATCCCAAGGGTAATTATGGGTGGTCATAGATTCCATGATGTCTTCATCAGAATGGAAGATGGGTAGACTGGAGGAAGAGAGACCACATGATGGCAAAGAGCCACCTAAAGCATCTTCATGGGAGACAAGGTTCACATACACATCGTCAAGAGTGGGAGACATATGAATAATAGATGGGATATCTACCGATGTTGAGATCGGTGTGTTCGTCAAAGAAGGGTCAACATAATCACAAAAAGAGACATTAAGGGAGTTCCGAGGTATCGATCTCATGAATGATGATAGGTAGAGAATAGGAGCACAACTATCCATCATCTCGACATCAGGGGTAGGGATCACAATGGGTGTTGTAGAGACCTCCTGTTCTGGTGTAGAAGTGGGACCAAAATCCACAAGTAAAGGAGAGGTGGACTCATTACGAGCAAACTCTAATTCACGAAGCACTTGCAGTGAATTGTGAAAATATTCGAGACGGGGAAAATGATGGGTATAGTGGCCATAGTTATCACACAAAGCGCAAGGGTGGTTTGTTGTAAGGATCAAATATTCTTAGCTGACTCAGATAATGTAACATGGACCTCGGGAATGTTAGAATTAGTGAACACATCCTCAACATGAGGGAGTTCAGGATAATTATTGGTGGCATGACCAATAACATCACACAAAGCGCAAGGAGGAAGAGGCTTTGGTGGCTTAGGAGGAGCTGGACTTGCAAGGGGAGCCTTATCTCGAGTTCCCTTCTTTTGGGACTCGCCCCCCTCACCAGATGATTTCGCGACAGGAGTAGGCTCATGTTGAGGTTGTTGTGGAACTGAAGCAAAGGCAGGGGTAGGAACAATTGGTTGGACTGAGGTCAAAGCGGTGTAAGGTTTCAATTGATTAGGTGGAGTGTTTACGGGGGGATCGATGTACCAGACTGGTGTTGTCAAGGTTAATCATCTCCGCGGAGAAGGACGATCCCTTTAGCCCAATGAGTGGGTTTAGAAATTGGAGGGACAATCAACTAGACATCTTCCTAGATTATGATTGCAAAATAGAACAAGAGAGAAGGCCTACCTTGCTCTGATGCTAATCCAATTTCCTTTGTTGTGATCCCCGAACTGCTTGTGTCAAGGTCTTTTTCTTGCTTCTTTCAAGGCTTACGTACCTGCACAAATGACCAAGAGACAACAAAGCATGCAAAAACCAATAGAAAATCCAATAATAATCTATTTAGCTGATCAAGGAATGCCAAACAAATACATACATGAACATATATATTGGGAAGATGAACCAACAGTTGTATTATTATTTAAAGATTAAAGGGGAAGCTTACAACCATACCCTTGATGT
This sequence comes from Pinus tabuliformis, assembly GCA_031772625.1. Taxonomy (NCBI): domain Eukaryota; kingdom Viridiplantae; phylum Streptophyta; class Pinopsida; order Pinales; family Pinaceae; genus Pinus; species Pinus tabuliformis. The sequence goes on from CM062818.1 coordinate 1,369,696,450, forward strand.
TGAAAGGCTCTCCTTGAGTGGTAATCCAAGTCCAAGCTAAGAAACTCTCCAACAATCCTCCAAGTCTAATGAATATCCTCTAAGCAAAAGCTTAGCATAAGGGTGCATATGGACATAGATCAACCATTTGGGAATGATAGAGGGGAAATTTATAGGCTGGGAGAGGGAGTTAGACCTTCTCCAAAGATAGGATTAGGCCCACAGCTTAAGGAGGTATCTCATAGGGATGAGACCAAGAGGTTAAATTAGGAGGATTCGACTTCATCTATGTGAAACTACCTCCAACTCGTCGCTCTGGAAGCTTCTAGATCACGAAGCTTCTCATCCTCTTTGGGTAAAATTCCTTTTTGAGACCATCGCGAGTATGAGAGAGAACAGGGTGATGCCATCACTGGCTTAATAAGGTGCAACAAGCAATCATCGTGGTTTTGAGCTTCATAAGGGTGATTATCTTCATTTTAGGGTTTCACGAGCCATTTCTTCAGGGAAAGCTCCAGATATTTTCCAAGCAAAGTTAAAGGAGGGATCTGAGCTATATACATTGATGAGTATACTGTATAATGACTATGTTTCAGGCACTTCAGGGTATCACAGGGAAGTGCAGGAGGCGTGACAAAACACTGTGTAATAGATGCCCCCTAAACCATGAAGGCAAAACGAGGAGTGATGGCTGAAATGCTTTACGAGCTTTTGGCAAGGATGAGGATACACACTATCGGGAGACTTGCAAATCAAGGATGCATATATATATACATATCTGAGATCAAGACATGAAACCATGACATGGACACAACCATCCGAATGACGAAGACTAAATAAAAGATCCATGGTATGGGCATAGCCATCCAGATAACAAGGATCATCATGAATATAGAGTCTCACGGTATGGTCACAACCATCCATATAGTAGAAACATGTGTACAATCATGCATAACATAAAACTCCATGCAGCCTGAGTTATAACAGATAAGACTCAGGGTCTTACTTTGCATCCCGACTTGATCAACGTACGAATCCTAGCATGCAAATAAATGTGTTGAAGTCAAACATGCTAGAAAACCACCTGATTACCGATCAATGATGTGAATTGTTAATAGATACGAGAGAAAACACCAATAATGACAATGGCCCTCAAGGTACAATAGTACAATCCGTGAATGTGATAATGAAGTTGAGGTCGAACACTCATGGAATCACCCGATTGAAAGCCAATAATGAAGACCTGTCGTCGGATGCGAAGAACTGACCATTAAGGCATGCCAACTCTAAGGTACTGAAAGGGAGTTCCTAAGTCATCTTCCTGGATAGTGAGCTGAAGTCAACAGGAAGTGACCCGTCGAAGGAGGGCAATGATGAATTCCCCCATCATCGACACTAAACAAGGAATAAAGTAGAATGATATTTAGGATTGTAGCAATGACTCAAACAATGTATAGGTAGATAATTGCAGATTAGACTTCTCTTGAACATATTGGCGACATGACTCCGGAGTGTGGCAGCATCTGACTCAGCATGGGACTAAAGGTGATGATGACAGTGTGGAATAGTCAAATGAGAGGCAAAATGGATCACCCAAACCTGGGAGGACAAGTGACTAAGTGAGGATATCCCAAACTCAACACGAGAGTAGAAGAGTGTCATGTTCAAGAGAGACATGCTGCCAATACAAAGGATGTCTCATCTTCATTTTCCCTTGCTATTTCTATCGAGAACCCCAATTATTTTTATCACAAGATTGAAGGGGATAACATATGCTTGTTATGTAAGTTCATTCTTCGAATGAATCCATCCTAGTAAGTTTTACGAGCCCTAGGAAGGAGAAGCTCGGTCTCGTCATGATGACAAGTCTTTCGTCGCAAAATTTTAACGAGCCCGACGTAAGAATAACTCAGTATCTTTTTCATGTTTAGAGAGTTTGAAAAAGAAACAAAAAAGAAAACTCCATCATGTCCCTTTTCGTAATTTTTCCCTCGAATCCGAAAAGGTAGAAAACAATATCCGAGGGAACCTCTTGACCATATCGACCAAGGTGTACCTTTTTCGTAAATAGTCAGTCTCAACCCGAAAAAGGGGTAAACGTATACTAAGGTGACGTCGATTCATTTACTTTAACGAGTTTGAAATGACAAGTACTCGACAATCTTTTCAATTTTCAAGAGTCAGAAAAGAGCTAAAAGATGACTCCAGGGGGTTCCTTTTTCGTTTATTTAAGGAGTCCGAAAAAGAGATAAAATAAAACTCCTAGAATCGGTCAATAATGATCACTGTTCACATTGAAGGCACTTGGAACTGCACAAGAAACACACCCATCACTGATATCGAGAAAATATTAAAATATTACAAAAATATTTGACAAAAGACTTTCAAAACTTATAAATAGGAAAAAGTAATTTCATTTTTTACCATTTTACCAAATTGAGCTCTGAAAGTGCTTTTGTGCCCTAATTTCCTTGATTTTCCAGTGGCTGCTACGGGGGCTCTAGGGGACCATCTCGCGATCTGTCTACGATAGGTAAGAGCCTCATCCCTGCTCTTGCATTTCATTGCTTTTTTATGCAATTTTAAAGTGAATTTTAGGCTAAAATGGAGGATTTTAAAAATTTAGGTCATCGGCAACCATCGCAGGTATGGTCATCAGACCTGCGATGGTTGCGCTCGAGCTCAAAGGCTCACACGATGGCTCCAAGAGCGATTTTTGGAGATTAAAAACTCATTTAAAGCAAAAAATGTTGATATTTATCCATGGAAAAAGCATTAAAAAGTGTTTAAATGTTGCTTGTAGGAGAAATATGGTCCTGGAATGGAAAGAAAGAGGCCACGAGGCCGAGGATCATCAAGCATCTCAAGATCTTACATGCATAAATGCTTTGAGGGATTATGGCCTACTGAAATTCTTTCAGACCACAGGGTTGAGGGCACAAATGGAGTTGCTACCCTATCTGATTAGCCTTTGGGATGTAGATGGAGAGATCTTCATCATCAAAGGGAAGGAACTGGAAATGGAGGAGATGGACATCTATTTCATCATGGGATTATCCATTTGAGGGGAAGCCATTCAACTCTTTGGATCTCACCAAGGAGGTGAGAGTACGAGGAGTCTAGTCCATAGATATTGTCTTAGAGCTGAGATAACCAACGGAGGTAAGGTGAAGATTGCAACAATCACCAATAACCTCATTCTGAGAACAATTTTGTTCACCATGGCACATGTATCTGGCATGCAAGCTCTGCACGAAGCTTGCAAGTCTCAGTTTTATTATGCTATTGCTTGTTTGACCCCCACCATCTTCAATTGGTGTGGAGGCCTTTTGGCGAACATGAAGCGTCAACTAACCAAAGGTAAGCATGGACACCTGAAGCAATTCAGGTTTGATTCTATATTAGTGACCTTCTTCTTGGGGTGAATACCGCTCTTCTAGTATCAGTGTGTAGAAGTACCACATCTTGCCCCCCGAGATCCGAGGCTCGTGAGATGGAGCCAGCTTATTCCTCGAGGAGGCATAGGTCAACATATGCACTATCCACCACAGTTCTTTGCATGGCTTGAACACCAGCTGCTTATGGTAGATGACTATGCTTGTGCCGACAGATATTTCAGAGGGGATCCAGATATACCTCTGCCACTAGACGAACAATGGACCGATGCAGGTAAAAACTTGTTTTTTGATTTTTTCCAAGTTTTATGATTTTTTATATGAGTGTAAAATAAGACTCAACTTATGATAAATGTGCAGATGTGGGACTGGAGAGACCACCAGGCATGTCGCCAATAGAAAAATGAGTTGCCCATCCGATAGTGGTTGCAGACTACGAGGAAGGGGCTGACCCCTTAACTGAGATGGAGCGCAATCTGGAGGCCATCACTCGAGGGGTTCCAGATTATGCCACTATCGATGATGTTACACTACAATGGCAGAGACATGTAGTGGGAGTCTCTGCGAGACTGTGTCGACTGCTAGGCTGAGTGATCAGAGCAGTTGTGTGCTACCATGAGCACCCATGCAGTGTTATAGTTCTTCTAGTTTTTTACACATTTTGTAGGCTTTGAAAGCCAAGTGTCTCAAAACACTCTATTTTTTGACATTTTGATGTAAACACTCTGGCAGATGAGATATATATATATATATGTTTTATTTCTACTTATGTGTTCATAACATGATTTAGTTTTACAAATGACGCAAATGTCTATCAAGAACAAAATTTTCTAATGCATCAATTAATGTATTTAAATTACGTGGAATATGTTGATATGTAATGTAATCAAAATTTCTTTCCAACAATCTAACACGTAGATACATATGCAATATTTGTGGATTTCTTACTGAATAATGATTATTTAATTGTAACACAACGAGCTGTGAATCCAACTTAACAACTAAATCCCTAATGCCAAGAGCAACTGCTTCTGACAAGAGTTTAATAACTGCATTATATTCAGCAATATTTTTGGTTGTTCGACTAAGGCAGATACCTTGTAAGTTAATTAGCTTGCCATTGGGGTCATAGAGTACCCATGCTGCGGAAGATAGGTTCTGTGTGCTACGATAAGCACCATTAGCAAAACCAACATAATGACCTGATGACATTTGCAAACTGAGTGGAACACAGGGTAAGCAAAAAAACATATGTCTACAAAGCAAACAAACACACCAAAAAATCAAAACGCACACTAATGAATTAACACACTAATGTACAAAAGTTATCATATGAATCTCACGCATAATACTTTTTGAGATACAACCCATTATGAGGTTGTGACAATGCATTTCCCTCATAATCACATAGCTCATAGGAACCTTTCTATAAGACACGCTTGACAATGTAGGGCACATAGGCTTGAACTTGCCTGCCCCCAACTTATCGTTGGCTTGATCATAAAGAAGGACCAAGTCACCTTCAGCGAAAGTGCGAGGAGAAACGGTTTGGTCAAAATGAGCTTTGACTCGTTTATTTTGAGCTTCGATGACCATCACAACAATGCGATGAGTCTCGTCGAGTCTCTCAAGATACAGTAGCTGCTCCTCTTCAAGCGAGGTATTCAGAAGAAGTTATATTGCTAGCTTAAGCAAAGGGATTTCAAATTCGATTGGAAGAGTTGCCTCTAAACCGTACACCAATTGGAACAAAGTGAATCCAGTGGTTGTCTTAGCAGAAGTTCGGTAAGCCCAAAGAGTTGAGAAAAGCATTAAATGCCAATCTTTTCTGTGCTTCCCAATGGTACGTTGAAGCATAGTAATCAAAACCTTATTGACTGCTTCAACTTGGCCATTGGCCTGTGGATAATATGGAGTCGAGCTATCATGTCGAAGGCCCAATTGAGTAGTTAACTCTACCATCATGTGCTAACGAAAATGTGATCCATGGTCAGTCACGATAGCTTGAGAGACACCAAAATGTGCTATAACATGGTTAAAAAGGAATACCATTAACATTGTATGTAGGCATCGCCTTGACCCATTTCGTAAAATAGTCGACGATGACGATGATATAACCATGCCCCCTCGGCCGAGCGAGGGTTACATGTCATGAAATCAATGCTCCATTTGGCAAATGGGCCAACGGTAATTAGAGGCATACGGGTGTGGGTGGGGCGCGCTGCTTGCGGTTGAGAATCTGGCATGCATGACATTTTTGGATAGCTAGAATGCAATCTTTGAAGGTAGAAGGCTAGAAATAACTGGTGCGAAGGGTCTTCTGAGTAGTGGCATATCTATACATATGACCACCACAAGCACGAGAGTGGAAATCATTTAAGACTCGCTCAGCCTCTTCAAGGGTGAGACATCTGTGAAGGACAGAGTCCACACTAACCCGATACAATGTATAACCGATGATTTGATAGGGTCGGGACTGATGCCGGATACGACCTTCGTTGGATCGAGACAACTCAGATCGAAAGGTTTGGGTTTGGAGGTAAACAATAATGTCTCCATACCAGGGGTCAAGAGTGTTGATTAGAAACAAAGTTTCATCGGGTATCTGCTCAGTAAAATCGGTTGGGGTGCTTGCAGACAAAATAACACATATTAACTCAGCAAACACGAGCGAATTCTTTGATTTGGCAGCAGTGAATTCCAAATCAAACTCCTGTAGGATGATGATCCATTTAGAGTATTCCCCCCCAGTAATTGACGAGTCATTATATATGCCATGTGGTTGCAATCAGAAATTACGGTGGTTTTTCGTAAAAGGATATAGTGTCAAAACATTTGGACGACATGAACCGTCGCCAAAGCAAGCTTCTCGACATGAGCATAGTGAGACTCAGTATCAAGAAGATTCTGACTCATTTAATAAACCACGAACTCGTTTCCATCATCGTCATCCTGAACTAACACCATAGCAATAGTGTTATCAGTTTTAGCAAAATACAGGAAATAATTGCAGCAGTAATCAGGGGGATGCAGTAAAGGAGCACTAATCATGGCTTGCTTTAAAGCATCAAAGGATTCTTGGGAAACGCCATCCCAAATAAAAGGGATCCCCTTCTTAAGTAAGTGAGTATAACCTTTGGCAAGTTCGACATAATTCGGGACAAATTGAAGGAGAAAATTAGCTTTTCCCTGCAACCTTTGCAATTGCAGCAGTGAGGAAGGACGGGGTAGATTGATTATGGCTTCAAATTTTAAAGGATCAATCCTAATACCTTCATGAGACACAACAAAACCTAAGAGTTAGCTAGACTCGACACAAAACACACATTTGTGTGGATTGAGACAGATAATGTCATGCCGACATCGTGAAAAGATAGCTCTTAAGTGATCCGGATGGTCTCGATGTTTAGCCGAATGAGCAGGAAAATTGTCGAGGTATGGTTGAATAATGTGTTGAATGTCATGGAATGCATAGGACATTGCTTGTTGAAAAGTAGCGCCAACATTCTTCAGACCAAAAGGAAGATTTTTGTAAGCAAAAGTACCCCAAGGACAAAAAAAGGTTGCTTTATGCTGATCAACGGGGGAAATGTTAATCTGATTATAGCCAGAAAGCCCGTCCATAAAAGAAAAAATATCACTCCCTGCACATTCGTCGATGATCTGGCCGATAAAGGGAGCAGGATATTATCCTTAGGACATGTGCGATCGATATCACGGTAATCAACACAAACACGTATTGTACCTTGCTTTTTGGCAATAGGGACGATATTGGATACCCAATTCGTCAATGGAATAGGATAGATGAAGCCTGTTTTCAAAATATTTTCTACTTCTACTTTGATCGCATAAGCCTTTTGAGGGTGCATAGGGCGAAGCCATTGGTGAACAGGCTTAGCACCAGGATAAGTTGGAATCTCGTGCACCACTATGGTTGGATCGATACCAAGCATCTCCTCGTATGACCAAGCGAAAATGTCTCGGAATTCTTTAAAAAGATGAGTATAAATCTTGATCTCATCTGGAGAACAAGAAACCCCAATATGGATGTTCTTGACAATGCCCAGTTTAACGGAAATGTCAAGAGGCATCGTAGCAGTGATGTTTCCCATATTACCCTCCGACAAGACTTCATGCACTCGGATAGGTGTCTAAAGTGGAGGTGTAGGAGAATGAGAAACATACGCTTCAAGACAAGAAGGCATCCCATCGAGGCTAGGGAGGAAGGAAGAACGATGATGTAGACTGTTCCATGGAACTTCATCCAGAGACATGACCTCCATGATACTTTCGTTAGTCTGGAATATCTCGTTCAAGGGATCCAGAGAATAGCACATAAGTTTCCAAGTTCATACTGAAGACAACATGACTTTTTGAAGCGATAATTGAAGCTAGCACAATTTCTTGATAATTTATCTCCAATGGACTTAAAGGCATAGCATCGCAAATGAGTCAATTTGATCTTCTATAGGGATAATCTAAGGATCCGAAGAACCCGAGATCATATTGACTGAATGAACATTTGGAGGTGGGAGAGTAAAAGTACCCATTAAAGAAAAATCTTTGAAGAGACCTCCTCCCACTCTCTCGTAAGGAATCTCAGTATTTCCCACATAAGGAATGTTACCGTTGGATGAACCAGAAAAAAAGAAAGACAGTTGATCAATTGTGACTATTTTTCCTTCATGAGGAAAACGAAGTATGCAAAATAAAGAAGATACCACACAAAACATGGCGTGAGTCGAGCTTCACCCAGGAAGAAGGTTGTAGTTGAGATTGGCGTCTACAACTTATACTTCTAATTCAACAATCTTGCCTTCTAACATAATCGGTAAGTTCGTGAGAATATTGTATGGTCGTGAACCTTTGCCACCAAAGGCTTCCAAGGTGCTCGGTGATTGTTTGAGTGGCGGAGATCCAATGGATTTCCAACATGAAACTGACATGATGAAAGTTGAGGCACCTTCATCAATAATCGTTCGATGAATCGTCTTTCCTTTGATAAGGACTTGGATCATAAATGCAATCTGATGAGGAAGACGAGGTTCATGATTCTCCAAATCGAAAGTAATCAGACTCGAATAAGAAGGATCGATAGCAACTATAACAAACAACAGTGACTTCCGCTACGTTGGACAGGATTGAAGAACCTCCAAGGCATACATTGCCGAAGATGCCTGAGCTAAATCCTCAACAATGTTGTAATGTTGTACAACTCTAGCATTCATATTGAAAGATGACTTCCGAAGAACACCTTTATGGGGTGGCCGGATGATAGACTCATTGTTAGGGTGCTCGATATGGAGCGGATCAGAAGAGGACGAATTAGAAGTAGAAGGAGCATCAACGACTTCTTTCTCCATTGTCGGCTTAGACGTATCTTGATAGTGCTTGGTTCGAGTAGTGATCGAGGTAGGTGATGAACCTTGCATCATGAACACTTGGGAACCCGATGGAGCAGAAAACTGAGGTAGGTCTACCAATTGGGTCTAATGTCATGGAAAGGGTTCTTTTAAGACAACTGGAGTCCCTTTTAGTAAGCGACTAACTTCATATTTTCGGGGACAATCCTTGGTGTAATGATCCTCCTCACAGATGAGGCAAAGGTACTTAAGCTTTATTCGAGAAGCATCATCAATAGAATATTTAGGAGGGACCTGTTTTTGGGCATCGACTTTGGCCTTACCTTTGCCCTTCTTCTTACCTTTAGAGGACTTATCCGCTCCAATAGACTGGACATCATGGACCTCAAAGGTTTTACCAGGACTGGATGAATTCTTAGAAGAAATATTGGGACCAATGTTCGAGACTGATTTCTGCTTCGAAGAAGCTTTTAGAGGAGTCTGAGACACAAAACTAATCACACCATCAACATATGGTGTATCTGGAGACTTTGATGTTGTTAGATCTGATGATGGTCTCAAAGCATCAGGTAACATATCATACAACATGCCAGATTTCCAGGTCTAAATACTGGGCATGGGTGATAGCTTGCTCTTCTGTAACACCTCCACCCATGGCTATGTCTTTAGAAATTTTGATGACGAAGGATTTTGTGAACCATTTTGTCAACAATGCATCAGCAATATCAAACTTGATGAGGCGACGCCAACATATCCATTCATGGATATGATTGGAAATGTGGGTCGCAGTGTCTTGCTTAAGTGACGTAATCAAATGGGTGCGAGTTTCATAGCGAATCGACAACTGGAAATGAGTGAGGAAAGACATAGTTAGAGAGTTGAAGTCACCGTAGGTACCTCAAGGCAGTTCAATGTACCACTTAGCGGCAACACCTGTGAGAGTTCTTTGAAAGAATCAAAGACGGACAAAATCATCGATGTACGAATTGGAGGAATGCCAGGGGTGATATGTCATCACATGGGCTTGTGGATCCTCCTTTGCTTTTCCCTCAAATTTGGGGAAATCACTCGGAATCTTTGATGGAATTGGAGGTGAGTACGACGAATGAAGAATGGGGTCATTTGTGAACCTTGAAACATCGAGCAGCTCCAATGTAGCCAAGAAATGCAATTATGTGTTAAATGACATATAGGGCCTTTGAGGAGACCCAAACTGCGGAGTCCATCCTTGTTAGTAAGGATTTTTCCCCCATAGTGGAGGATTTTGTCCATATTGCAGGGAGCTATAAGGATAGACTATGATAGCCAAAGTGCAATCTTCTTGGCAAAGAACCCTGCTTACCATTCAAAGACAAAACACATTAATGTTCAGTATCACTTTGTGAGGGATATGATAGAAGACAAAAAGGTGTTGCTGGTAAAGGTGGACACTTTGAAGAATACTGCAGATGCATTGACAAAATTTGTGAGCTCTAAGAAGTTCTCTTGATGTAGAGAAACAATGGGCATTGCAGGGTTGGATAAATGACTAAGGTCTCTTGTGGCCCCCAATGTAAAGAAAACAACAAGTCGGAGAATGTTGGGTTGTGTTATATTCTTTCCACGACTAGCCTACGTAGTTAACTGGGGGTTAGAGGGGGGCGAGTAGCCCCCCTCTACGGGGTCTGGGGTAGTGCCCCGAGGAAATTTTTTTTGGACCCTATATTATGTTGGGCGGACCTACCTATGGTTTTGTGCATGGTTTTTCGCACATGGTTGTGGTTTTCAGTCCATGGTATTGGATGCTTCAGCATGTATAAATATGTATGGTAACATTGAAAGGAACATAATGAAAAATCAAGCTGGTAGTCTCGGTTTTGGGATCCAAGGGAAAATCTCTGTGTATATGTGTTTTGCTCTTGCATTGTTTATTTTCTGTGTTTTAGAATTCATATGAACGTATTTTTTGTACGGGGTTAAAACCTACACATATGGAATCTGGTTTTGTCCCCACTGAGGGTTACCTTGCCCATAAGGAGGATTCGGTCCTGGGTAGGTTTGATACTGCCCTACCATAGGTCGCTGATGAGCATTGTACACGACATATGGGTTATAAGGCTGCTGAACCTGCTGAGCCTGGATGTAAGGATTTTGAACTTGCTACTGCAGGGGTTGACCTTGACCTTGCAAAGGTTGACCTTGCTGATAGGCATAGAAGGCTTGCTACTGTAAAGGTTGGCCCTGCGCCTGCAAAGGTTGGCCTTGTGAGGACAAAGGTTGGGAGGATTGCTGAACAAACTGTGTCTGCGGCTGCAAAGGTTGTTGCGACTGTTGCAAAGGTTGCCCTTGCAGTTGTAGCATTTGTCCTTGCTACTGCAATGCTTGCCCTTGCTACTGCAAAGATTTCCCTTGCTACTACGAAGATTTCCCTTGCTGTTGCAAGGGTATCTAGATAGTTCCTAGGGTTATACCATGAGGGTATTGATATTTCCTGAATTGGATCTGGCCATATCCACCAGGCACAGTGGATTGGCCAAACTAAACATAAGGCCCAGCTTGAGGAATGTAAGGTGGATTTACCATAGCTTGCGAACCATATGGGACATAATCCGGTTGGAATGGGACCTGAGCCATATATGGCTGCTGGTATTGGATGTTACCTGACCTGGATGGACTGGTAGGGTTAGGAATAGCGTCGTAAAAGGGTTGATTCATTCCAACCGTGTGAGTTTGTAATCCACTCACATTTGTTTTTCTAGACATAATGGGGATATTCAGATCTTTTCGCCCAGGCAATAGCACAGTCTGTCCACTCTCTGGAGGGATATAAGAACTTATCGGGACTTGACCTGAGATTGTCGGTTGAACCAAGAGAGTCGGTCGAAACAATGAGACAGGTTAAGATGGAAAGGTAGGTTGAATCAAAACTAAAATTACTCTAATTTTCACAATCGGTCGAGAGGTCGTGTTCTGAACAAACGGACCTGACGTAGGCATAGCGTCGGAAGACCAGATGGTGTTCTGATACAATGACGAGGCACTAGGAGTGCTCGAAATCAACTGAGCTAGAGAGGTATAACCATGCAGAAATATGGGCTCACCAAACTCAGGATAAGAGAGAGACGAGACCCTTCTCGTAAAATGGAAGCCTTCGGGAGGGAACTCATATCCTTGCTCATCATCTACGTCAGGAGTGTGGGTAGCGGAAAATTTCGAATGACTCGGAGAGGAGAATGGGATCTCACCTTCTGACTCCATAGATGGAAACAACTGGCGACGATGAACCAGAGATGTACGAGGAGATAACTCCAAAGGAACATCAGGCCGATCATACGAACTCTATGGACGTTGTGGAGATATCACAACAAGATTGAACAACGGGTTTGATGGATAAACAACCAATCTTTGCGGACTTTCTGGAGTCTGCAGACTCTCGGGTGTCTGTATAGGATTATCAAAGGAATCTGGATCAGATTCTTGTGGTGACCAGGAATCTAATGGAGGCAGGCGAGAAGACAAAGGTTGGATACTCAGAACAATTCCAAGTTCAACACCTTGATCCTCAAGTGACTGAGGAAGTTCCAGATGAACTCCTTGGAAGGACCCTTTAGTATCAGACAATGAAGGGTAACTATGAGATGGACTCAATGGTTCATCCATGATGGCTTCCCCTCAACAAAAAAAAAGGAAATGAAACAATTTGATTAAGGCTTCAATAATCTTGAAATTAACATGGAATTACTCAATTTAGTCTAAGAAGCAACTGCTTGGGATTGACATGTTTATCGTGGGTAGTTAAATTTTAGAAACAAAAACATTGCCTTTTCATTTTTAGAGAGACGAGAAAAGGGCGAAAAGGTGACTCTAGTCGCTTTCAATAGTTTTGCGAGCGTGAAAGGACAAGTTGCTTGATGATCTCTTCAAATTTAAAAAGTCAGAAAAGATCAAATGACCACTCAGGTGAATCTAGGTAAAAGGGGTACCAAGTAACCATGAACTAAAATATACACCTTAGCCGATAAATTAACCAAGGACTTGACATACGTGTAGACAATCTCCCTGAATGTTGTGTTCGGTGTATCAAGTTTATAGGGCGGCAGAATCGACTTCCTATGGATAAAGGATTGCAACCTATAGGGGTCTCCCTTTATATACGCAACAGTACGAGGAGCACTAGTCTGTGCTAGCACTGTATAATGTCAAAGCGAACGACAACTACTAAGTTTTAAAGACGCGGAAACACGTCTCTAACCTAGACCACTAGATATGATCATTAATGTTTCAAATGCTTGTTATGTTAATTGATAGATTTTAAAGTTGATCTTGTAATTATGTCTCAATTTCAAGGCCTTAACGATGTTTCTTCTTCCTAAATTGAAAACTAGATGATGAAATGAAATATTTCAATTCGATGAAGGCTAGCTATGTAGGGAATAAAATCACTCAAATGATGCTTCAAACCAAATGAAAATATGCATCTATGACCATCTTCAAATGCTAAATACAAAATATGAAATCTAATCTTTCATATGATTTTTATCTTTTTCAAAATGCAACTAATGTAATCTAGCGCAAAGGGAAAGAGAATGCAAGCAAACCAAGAAGTATGAAAATCACTTTCACATAAATGATTCGAATGCAACACAAAATGTTCTGAAAGCTAGGGAAAGAATAACACTTTCACTTTCAGTTCGAAACATAAACAACTTCAAAGCAAACACTTTCTTTTGATTCCAATGAGATGATTGAATTGTAATCTATCGTTCATCAAATGAAGCTTAAGAAACTTTCACTATATCCACTAATGAAAACAATTTAAGGCACAAGAACCAAAAAGTAAACTGCAAGCACGTTTGAACACACACAAACTTCTTAACACAGGCAATCGATCTCTGACGTCTAATGGGAAGACCAACGAATGTAATGAGGTTGACCTAGAAGGCCTAGAACCCTAAAAGGATAATCAAACCCCAAGAACAAAAAGACAATTGTAATCAGACAATGGGAGAGTCAATGAGAAACACACTGGAAAATCTCAGGGGGAAGACAACTCAGACTGAAAATCAAAGGGAAAACCCTAAATTTCTTCTTTTTCTGCAATCATCGCACCTATCAGGAGTAAAGTAGCGTTCATCGCTCCTGTAACTAACAAACCCGCAATATCATCGCGACTGTTAGGCTCAAATCCACGATGGTCGAGGAAAAGGACAAATAAATCTAAAATCTTTAAAAACAACACAAGTTAACAATCTTTAGGCATCTAACAGGCAATGACACTAACTGCAAGCAAGCAATGAAGTCTAAAAATCAATGGTTGACCAAACTCATCAAAAGACAAGGTGAAGGAAAGAAAGGAAAGGGTCACAGGCTCCCTAGCGGAGTTGCCATTTTGTTGATAAGGTTAATCCTCTCTGTGGACAAAGACGATCCATCTAGCCCAATGAGTGGGTCTAGCAACTGGAGGGACAATCAACTAGACATCTTCCTAGATTATGATTGAAAAATAGAATAAGAGAGAAGGCCTACCTTGCTCTAATGCTAATCTGATTTCCTTTGTTGCAATCCTCGAACTGCTTGTGTCAAGGTCTTGCTCTTACTTCTTTCGGGGCTTATGTACCTACACAAATGACCAAGAGACAACAAAGCATTCAAAAACCAATAGAAAATCCAATAATAATCTATTTAGCTGATCAAGGAATGCCAAACAAATACATACATGAACATATATATTGGGAAGATGAACCAACAGTTGTATTATTATTTAAAGAATAAAGGGAAGCTTACAACCATAGCCTTGATGTTGAAAGGCTCTCCTTGAGTGGTAATCCAAGTCCAAGCCAAGAAACTCTCCAACACTTCTTCTCCAATTCTAATGAATAACCTCTAAGCACAAGCTCAACATAGGGTTGCAGATGGACATAGATCAACCATTTGGGAATGGTAGAGGGGAAATTTATAGGCTAGGAGAGGGAGTTAGACCTCCTCCAAAGATAGGATTAGGCCCACATCTTAAGGAGGTAGCTCATAGGGATGAGACCAAGAGGTCAAATTAGGAGGATTCGACCTCATCTATGCGAAATCGCCGCTCTAGAAGCTTCTAGATCACAAAGCTTCTTATCCTCTCTGGGAAAACTTCCTTTTTGAGACCATCATGAGTATGAGAGAGAACAGGGCGATGCCATTGTTGGCTTAACAAGGTGCAACAGGCGAACATCGCAGTTTTGAGCTTCATAAGGGCGATGATCTTCATTTTAGGGTTTCATGAGCCATTTCTTCAGGGAAAGCTCCAAATATTTTCCAAGCAAAGTTAAAGGAGGGATCTGAGCTGTATACATTGATGCATATACTGTATAATGACCTTGTTTTGGGCACTTCAGGGTATGTCACAAGGAAGTGTAGGAGGCGTGACAAAATATTGTGTAACAACTAGGATCCCTAAGGTAATATTGGGTAAACTCAACGTAGACATGACGTGTAGAATAGACTCTAGGGGGTTGGGAATAGGAACGGTATCTGACCAAACAGATAATGGCCTAGAGGAATTGCTTTTCAATGGTTAAGTCATGGGGGAATGGTTTCGGGTAGAAATGGATTATGAGAGACTTTGGGAGAAGGATTTGATCCTTGAGGAGTGGTACCGACGGGTGGGGTTGAGTTAGGCACAACAAGTTGTGGAGGTGCAGACCGTTGTGAAGGTATAATAGATCATTTGTGGGTGGCTTGCGACACTTGAAGCATGCAAACACTCAATGAGCTAGGCTCAGAAGGAGTAGGCGGTGGGCCATAGTAAGCACCAAGCAAAGAGGAACCTTTATAGACTCTTGGAGAAACATACGAGACAATCTTATTGTTGGCCATGAAAGAAATGTTGGATTGAGGTCAAGTCTGGGCTTTTGGATCATAGTACATCAACTGATCAATTGTGACGATATTTCCATTGTGGGGAAATCACATCTTATGGTGAACAGTAGATGTGACAACTGACATATAATATGTATAACTATGATCCAAAAGGATGTTATAGTATAAGGGAGCATCAATGACTTCGATGTCAATACAGACGATCTTGCCAACAACTGTGAGCGAGTAGTTGCGGTATATGCCAAGGGGCTGCGAAGGATGACCACCCCATGCACGTAGAGTGATGGTAGAAGGGGATAGGTCACGGGAACCAAGTTTCTTCCAAACACTGGTGACCATCACACAAGTGGATGCGCCTTCGTTAATGATACATCGCTGAACAATGGCGTTTTCGAATGGAGACTTGGATTTGAAATGAAATGGATGAAGGTAAGGGATAATTTTCTGACTTATCAACATGAAAGACAATCATTTGATCATCTTGAGCGTCCACGACGCCTAAATAAGATAGTAGAGCTTTTCGTTGTGATGGGCACATCTGGAGGACTTCCAATGTTGACATGGCAGCAGGAGATTGCGCTAAATCATCTACTATGCTATATGTATGGGCGGCTTTGGTAGAAGAGACATTTCAACGTAATGGAACTTTGGAGATCTTAGGAATAACCTTGACCTTAGGCAGAGGGATCCGTAAGGTACTGTTGGGTGACGATATATGCTTAGTGGACACTTTGGGTTGGGATTCAGTCGTTGACTTAGCGGGTGGCTTATCATACTGGCATAATTGAGTCTGAAGGTTGACTTGATCGATATTTACCTCATCAAAATTCATCATAAGAATTTGATAGTCATGGTGACCGAATGGTGGAGCTGGTTGAGTTTCTTGACCTTGTGTAGGTTGGGAAACTATGTATCCTTGGTGAGGAAAAGGATTGGTAAGCACGACCGGTTGAGATGAAGCAGGAGGAGGAGGAGGGGCGGTGGGTTGCGATCCTCGAGATGCTGCTTGAGCTTCCCATACTTGCCGCATCTGAGGTAAAAGAGGACACTCATGGGTATAATGACCATAGACTCCGCAACAAGCACAAGGTTTGTTCGTACAAAGAGCCTTGTTCTGCTTGGGTTGACCGCCCTGTTGCTGGGTTGTGAGATTAGGTTGAGGACCCTAAGGGGAATTTGATGGAGGATTGCCTTGATTACCTTGGGATTGCAAGTTCCTATTACCCTTCCCCTTATTCCTTTTCTTGGGGTTAGGGGGATTGGTTCCACTCTACCCAGCATACACTTGTCCTTGCGGAGGAGGTGGTTGTTGCAACAGAGGGGGAGCAAGTATGGGGGGTTGGGGTGCTAGTGCTGGAGGAGCTGGAGTGTTAGGTTGTGCATACTAATAATAAGGAGATGGGGCAACATTGGTATAAATAGGGGGAACAACATCTGGCCCATGCATCTGTTGATGCAGATGGGGATATGCATATGGCGTGTTGGGACCCGAATAAGGATTACCCTGAGGAGGATTAGGAGAGGGATAATTGTAAATGGAATTGGTCCCTGTTTAAGGTTGACCATAACTCATATGAGGTGGAGTATATTGTTGAGGGTGTGAAGGGATTCCAACTATGCCGTCTGCGGCATGAGATGCCCCCGGTGCATTAACAACACCAGGCCGAGGCAGATCGAGGATGACAGTTTAAACATAACCTGACTGGGCGTAAATTAGGTCAAATTTTAGAGCTATTTGGAGTGCCTCTTCCTCAGACTAAGGAAAGTGTGACACGACATCTTTGGAAATGGGGGCCAACAACGATCTAAGAAACCAATCCATATAGACTCAGTCTTTGAAGTCAGGAGCTCTACAGATGCTCCTCCTTCTACACCATTCCTGAACATGGTCGGAAAGGTGAGTGGCAGAATTTTGATGGAAAGAAGTCAAGAGTTTGGTATCGGTATCATAACGAAGAGGTAATTGGAAATATGAAAGAAAGGTTGTGGCAAGAGTCGCTAAAGTGGAATGGGTTGCTCTGGGCTGGTCAACATACCACTTAGCAGCAGCTCCAGTGAGCATGCATTTGAACAAACAAAGACGAATGGAGTCTTTGGTAATGGAATTGGATGAATACCAGATATGGAAGGAGAAAACATGATTAGTTGGGTCTTCTCCAGGATTACCTTCAAACTTGTGGATGTATAAAGGGAGTTTAGTAATCATTGTTGGCCATGTGGGATTGTGGAGAATAGGATCATTGATAAGTTGGCTAAAATCCGGGAGACTTAAACTAGCGATAAAAGGAAGTAAGGGTGAAGGAGTGACCACACCGGTGGGGGTATCCTGGTTAGGACATGGGTTACCACCCTGGGGTCCCGTACCCACATTGGTGCCTGACATGGTGGTGATATGGGGTTGAGAAGACGTGGAATCAAAGGATGAACTGGATGAATCACCAGAATCAGAATAGGAATTGGAATTAGAATGATGACTCGATGGAGGACTAAGAGGATGAAATCTAACTCAATGGGGAGGAGTAATATGTCCTAATAGGAACTAAGGGTGAAGCCCTCGAATTCGACGCGACAAATGCCTTGGAGGCATAATGGTGTCTAAACTAAAGAATGATGATAGGAATAAAAGAGCAACAAACAACAAGAAAACACCTAGCACAATGGTGTCAAGTGTAAACTAACTATTTTAATGATGTTATTCTAATACATGCAAACACATCCTATCAAAGAAAAATTCCTCTAGACTATAGGTGATCTAAATGCTCAAAAAATCCTAGATCTATTGTTTCAGATGGCCTTTCAAAGAACTTCTTACTTGATGGAATATAATCCTCGCAAGCAGAGTTGTCTAGAGAAAGGTGGGGTAGAGGACTAGCTGCTTCCCACAATCAGTCCTATAAGGTGTTTTCCTAAGATTGGTCACTACGGTTACCTTTTTCCCATGGGGGTGGTCGAGTCTTGAGCTTCTTGGTAGTCAACCACCGCACAAAATTCCCTGCCACGGGTTGGGTAGCCCCGAGGAGAATTGCTTGCATGATGACCTAGCCTAACCCCCTTTGAATTGGGTTTCTGACGCACTCTGGCTTTGACTGTGGGATGGTGAAGGATTTTAAGCTCCCTAATATGTCAACTTCTATGTCTCAATGAAAGTGACCGATGGGTGTTATTGGAAGCCTATCCCACCGACCCTACACCTACACTACAAAGATTATTTGGCCCTGATGCCCAAGTGGGCTTAATCTATGTGTGTTGATTTATTAAGGTGTAGTGTTTCAAGTCTTGGCTTGGCAGTGTTAACCAAAATCACATTCACTTAAGGTGTGAGTGTGTGAAAATGATGTGTCAAGTGGATGAGTTAATTAAGCATGTTTCATGATGCCATATGCTACTGAAAGTAAAATCTTGAAATACTATAAATAAATATGAAAATGACAGAAAAATAAACTACTAATCAAGCACACAAAACCCCACCCACAAGGGCTACAAAGCAACTAAGCAAGAGAAGGCAAACAAACAACTCAAAGACACAAAAAGAGGTCAAAAAGATCTAATGTCAAGGGACTAGGATCTAAAAGCTCTAATCTGATGTAAATGATGCAAACAAACAACAAAAATCAGAGGTGAAAAATGCTACAAAGGACAGATGTGAAGCTCAAAGACCCAGGATGCTCAAGGGGTCCTAAGGGGGAAAAGGCAAACCCAAGCTCTAAAGGGAGAAAAGGTAAAATAAACGTATCCAAGAGATCTGAAAGGTAATGGATCAGATCTGAAAAATAGAGGTTGAAAATGCTGAAAACCCTAGACTTCTCACTCAACAAATCTCTTCCTAATAATGTGGAGGTGTACTCTAAACCATAGGGGGCTTTTTCCTTCCTCAAAGAGACAAATTAAGTGGATCCAGGCCTAAGGGAGATTGAAAACAAAGATGAAGTACCCAAACCAGTCTACAGACAACACTCTCGACAAATCTGTAAAAAGATTGAAAAATTTCTGGAAAAGGTACAAAACGCAAGTACTTACCTATTTCTGAGGAAAACATAATTTTCTGGCCAAAAAATGCACTCTACAACTCACTTGTGGGACTGAAAAGTGCGCTCTGTTTCTGGGAGTCTCGGTCGGCATATCTCACATAGATTTTTCCATCTCTTGCTCGGTTGGTACCTGTGAACTGCAGAAAAGACCAAAAACCGAACAGAATCCGAAAATTTGACAAAATAGGGTTTAATAGTATAAATAGAAATTTAGAGGCTAAAAATAGCTGAACAAAACCCTAAATTTTTTTGAAACTTCAGTCACCAAAAAACGTTGTTATTACACCAGCAGGATTGCCATTTGTTAGTGACAAATGTAACTAAAGACCTAGTGGAGTCACCATTTGTTATTGTGAAAGTTCTTGGAAGTTGTACCAAAAATATTTCACTTAAGTCACTAGGTGACAAGTGACCCTAACAACAAGTTGATGGATGTTGTCGTCTTAGATTTGAAACCCAAATAAAAAACCTATAGTAAAAGAAGATATAATCCAAAACAGAAAGCAACAATGTAAAGTATCCTCTATACTAACCCAATTGGAAAGACTATTTTAAATGAATAAATCTTTTATTGATAACACCTAGTGAAGGAGATCTACAAATTGGTTTGTATGTCCCTCTTTGTGGGATGGGTCCTTTGATATCCTTGATGCTTCAAAAACTATTTCTCTCTCTCAATATGTGAAAAACTCAAACAAAAGTGGAGAACTCAAAATGGAAGCTTGAGAAAAATGATGATAATGTTGACGATGATTATGATCACGGTGAAAAATGAATGAAACACCCTCCTTTATATAGAAAAGTATGGAGTTAATATCGAAAATGGAGAATAATAAAATATTATTAACCAAATTCAGATCTAACTACTTGGAATACTTTTTTATATTTATTGGAGACAAAAAGAATATTTAAAAAATACCTTTATTTATAAATAATTAATAAATAAAATGGTTTATTAATTATTTCGCAGGAAACAAGAAACGTGTGAAATCAAAATAATTATTAAATAGTGATTTAATAATTATTCTAATAAGAAATAAGGAAACTTAAATAAATAATGATTTATTTAAATATTCCTAAGGGATTTAGTGTTGGGTCCCTATAATACTAGTGATTACCCCATTACTATTGTATTTATACCCCTTATTTATATTGTTGTGCCCCTATTACCCCCATATTATCATTTCTGTGCCCCATAGAATCCCTCTATTGTTATTTTTGTGGCTTTATATTATTATTGTTAGGTCGGCTGGATTATATTGTGACTCCTTAACTCCTATATATAGAAAGGAGGTTTTGTCATTTGTGTCATCCAAGAATTGTTCATTTATGTAATGTAAAGGAGGTTGCCCCCTCGAAGAGGCTGAATTCTAAGGCGTTGATCTATCTTTTCTATCTTTTCTTGAGCTGGTTTCATAACATTTGGTATCAGAGCTTTGGATTCTAGGGTTTCGCTGCTCCAAACAGGTCATCGTGGAATTTTCGCTATAACGTTTTTTCTGTGACGTTTCAGAAGTCGCAAAAAAAACCCATTTGAGAAGAATCGACGCTGAACCTTGGGTCCGAATTTCAGAGCTTTTCGTGTGATATTTTCGGAGATATGATCTGAGGAAGTTGGTCTTTTTGCAGACTCCTGAATTACATTCAAAACAGGTGACCTGTGGAAAATCGTCATAACTTTCTCTCTGAGGATCGGATTGAAATTTCGTAAAAAGGTACAGAAAGAGGACAGACTGTAGTTTCTTGTGGGTGTTTTTTAGATCCAAAGATCGAAACAGTGACTCGCATCACGTCGTACAAGTTAGCTCTACTGAACTAGTCTATAATCAAGTCACTGTGGGAGATTTCGCATAACTCTTCCTTGGAGAATCCAATTTGGGTCAGACTTGTGGCATTGGAAAGAGGACACAAAGAGCTACTACAGGTCACAATTTCAGAACTAGATGACTGGCAAATACAGAGATACATCAGAGGCAATATCGAGCTCCTACAAAGTGAAAAAAGGTGTGTAGATTTTTTTAAATTTTTGCTTAAGCTTGGTTTGAAAATTTATTTTGAAGGAATTCAAAGGGCATAGTAGAGCATTATTATCGGTAACTGATGCCCCGAGGAAAGAAAATGCAAACACCTAGTAAGGAACCTGAAAGCTCTAGCATGACTCATGAAGAAGAGGAAGAAATGCTACATGATATATCAAAATTACAAGAACAAGTGCAACAAATGTCACGCTCACAAAAGTTAACAGATGCTAAGATAAATGGCGTGGAAGCTAAGATGAATGGCATGGAAGCTAAGATGGACAATTTGAAGATAGATTTGAACACAAATTTGAAGACAGGCATGGCAGATTTGAAGACAAATTTGACTAATTTTCTACAAGAAATACTTACTAATGGTGAAAAGGTAGTAAAGGAAACTCATGATGAGAACAAAAGAAATGTTAATCATGATTCCATAGACGCTAATGTTGGATCGAAGAATCACCATTTCAAAAATCGATATGAGGAAGTTTGATGGCAAGGATCCCGCCACATGGATATTACAGATGGAGCAATTCTTCGATCTCAATAATGTGCAAAACACACAAAAGGTACGTATGGCAACTTTATATTTGGAACCAAATCAGTTTGTATGGTATCAATGGCTTTGTTCTCGTAAACAATTATCACTTGGGCAATTTTTACGGAAGAATTGATAGCACATTATGAGGATACAAAAAGCAACACTTTTTTTAGCCAATTGATAAGTCTCAAACAAAAGGGTTCAATAATGGAGCACATTGAGGAGTTCCAAAAATTGAACATAAGGGTAAAAGATATTCCAGAGGAGCATAGGATTGATGTGTTCATAGGGTCTTTAAAGGATAATATCCAACATGATGTGTGCCTTTGGGAACCTGATTCATTAGAGAAGGCATTCAGGTTAGCAAGAAAAATGGAAAGCAAAATTATGGCAACTAGGAAGCATACCATTCACAACTATAAAGACGGAAGTGTTGTTGCCCATAGTCTTCCACAACCTACAAGGTTGACACCACAACAATTGGAAGAAAAAAGAGCAAAAGGGCTTTGTTACAATTGTGATAGCAAATACACAAAAGGTCATAAGTGTGCTGAGAAGAAATTATTCTACATAGATTGTGAAGAGGAAGAAGAAAAGGAGCAAGAAAGGTCAAAAGAAGAGGATATATTCCAGGAACAAAGCCTAGATGAAGAACAAATAAATCCGACCATATCTTGTAATGCATTGGCGGGAATTACCACTCCTCAAACCATCAAGATAGAAGGACAAATCAAGAAGAAAAAGGTAATAGTGTTGATTGATTCAGGAAGCACCCACAATTTTATTCATTGTAGGGTAGCAAAAGAATTGAATTGCTTCCTATATCCAGCACCAGAGTGTCAAGTGATGATTGCAAATGGAGGAACAATAAATTGTTCTGGAAAGTGCCATAATATCAAGCTATCCATGGGAGAATATGTATTGACTAGCCCAATGCTTTCCATTCCAATGGGAGGTGCTGATGTTGTACTAGGAGTCCAATGGCTACAATCCTTGGGTACAATAGCTTTTAATTTTCAAGAACTTTTCATGAAATTTTCTGTGGAAGGAAAGGAAGTTGAATTAAGGGGTATTGCAGGGAAACCAGGAAAGATAATCAGCTCTAATGGCATGACAAAGCTTCTAAAAAAGGAGCAAAGAGGTGTAATTGCACAATTATGTTCGCTAGATGTTTCCACATTGGAATCATCTATTTCTCCAGATCTCCAAAAAGTCCTGGACAATCATTCCAAGGTATTTGAGACTCCCAAAGGTCTCCCACCTATGCGTGATCATGATCATGCTATTCATCTGATTCCAGGAAGTGTTCCTCCAAACATCAGGCCGTACAGATATCCCTATGTCCAAAAAAGTGAAATTGAACGTATGGTTGCAGAAATGCTAGAGGCTGGTATAATTCAACCGAGTCAAAGTTCTTTCTCAGCTCCAGTAGTATTGGTGCACAAGAAGGATGGATCATGGCGCATGTGTCCAGATTATAGGGAGCTCAACAAGCTCACTATTAAAGATAAGTTTCCCATTCCTGTCATTGATGAATTACTGGATGAATTGCATGGATCAATTTACTTCACCAAGTTGGATCTTCGTTCGGGATATCATCAAATCAGAATGAAGATTGAAGACATTCCGAAAACGGCATTTAGAACTCATGAGGGTCATTATGAATTTTTGGTCATGCCTTTTGGCCTTACCAATGCACCTTCAACATTTCAAGGTTTGATGAATTCAATTTTCAAACCATTCCTTAGAAAATTTGTGTTAGTATTTTTTGATGATATACTAATCTACAGCAAGTCTTGGAAGGATCATGTTGAACATGTTGACAAGGTGCTACAACTATTGGAGGAGAAACAATTATATGCAAAAAGATCCAAATGTTTCTTTGGAGTCCAGGAGGTGGAATATTTGGGTCATATTGTATCTCATGAAGGAGTTAAGGTAGACCCTAGCAAAATTAAAGCCATTAAGGAATGGAAAATCCCCACATCCATAAAGCATCTGCGAGGATTTCTTGGGTTGACAGGGTATTATCGCAAGTTTGTTAAGAATTATGGGAGAATAGCAGCACCTCTAACAACATTATTGAAGAAAGATTCATTTTCATGGACTCCGGAAGCAACAAAGGCCTTTGAACATCTTAAAGAGGCAATGTGCCAAGCACCGGTCTTAGCTACACCGGACTTCACAAAAACCTTTATTGTGGAATGTGATGCTTCAGGAAATGGAATTGGTGTTGTTCTAATGCAAGATGAAAGACCCATTGCTTTTGAAAGTCGTCCAATCAAGGGAAAGTTTTTAAGCAAAGCTATTTATGAGAAGGAAATGTTGGCAATACTCCATGCACTTAAGAAATGGCGACCCTACCTAATGGGAAGACACTTCAAGGTAAAAACGGATCATGATAGCCTTAAATACTTTTTAGAACAAAGATTATCCTCTGAAGAGCAACAAAAGTGGGTCACAAAGATGTTGGGTTATGACTTTGAAATCATCTACAAAAAAGGGAAGCAAAATGTGGTGGCAGATGCACTCTCAAGAAAGGATGAGGATGTGGAAGCATTGTTGTGTGCCATTTCTATTATCCAACCAGATTGGATAAACGAAGCAAGGAGGAATGGAAGAATGACGAAGAAGTGTGGGCACTTATTCGAAAGCTACAACAAGATTCCAGTACTTCTGATACATTTAGCTGGCAAAATGATTCGTTATGGTACAAAGATCGCTTATACCTCTGTAAGAATTCCCAGCTAAAACAAAAGATTCTTATGGAATTGCACACTTCTCCCTTAGGAGGGCACTCAGGATTTTTAAAAACTTACCACAGGGTTAAGAAGGAATTTTTTTGGGATGGCCTTAAATCAGATATTCAAAAGTTTGTGGCGGAATGTTTGGTTTGCCAACAAAATAAAGTTGAAACAATTAAGACACCGGGTCTATTACAACCTTTATCCATTCCAAGCCAACGTTGGGAGGAGGTTTCAATGGATTTTATCACAGGTTTACCCAAGTCTGAGGGAAAGAGTGTCATCATGGTGGTAGTTGACAGACTTACCAAGTATGCACACTTTTGTGCATTATCACATCCATTTAAAGCCAGTACAGTTTCTACTGCATTTATGGAAACAGTTCAAAAGCTACATGGAAACCCAAAGATTATTGTAAGTGACAGAGATCCCATTTTCACTGGAAATTTTTGGACAGAATTATTTTCTTGTCTTGGTACTCAGTTAGCTCATAGCTCATCTTATCATCCTCAATCTGATGGGAAAACTGAGATAGTAAACAAATGTTTGGAAGGATATCTTCGTTGCTTTGTATCTGATAAACAGACACAATGGGTCAAATGGTTGCCTCTGGCTGAATGGTGGTATAACACTTCCTTCCATACAGCAACAAAAATGACCCCATTTATGGCACTTTATGGGTATCAACCACCATCCATCACATCATATTTAAGAGAAAATTCTAAGGTTCAAGCAGTGGAACATCACATCGAACATCAACAACAAGTCCTCCAACTCTTAAAGGATAACCTCGTGTTGGCACAAAATAGAATGAAACAACAGGCAGATCAACATCGCAGTGAAAGAAGTTTTGATGTAGGTGATTGGGTATTCCTACGGCTACAACCATATAAGCAAATGTCCCTAAAGCAAGCTAAGAAGGATAATAAATTATCACCAAAGTATTATGGTCCGTACAAGGTGTTGCAAAAGATTGGTACTATGGCATACAAATTGGAGCTTCCTGCAGCTTCTCGATTGCACCCAGTTTTCCATGTTTCATGTTTAAAGAAGGTTATAGGCGACAAGCTCCCAGTTCAAACAATATTGCCAGAACTTGACGAGGAAGGAAAAATTATATTGGAACCGGAAGCAGTCACAGAAACAAGAACTCGACAGCTACGAAATCGATCAATTTCAGAGTATCTTATCAAGTGGAAGAACTTATCCGCTGAAGATTCCACATGGGAGGATGAGAATTTTATGCAGAAGTATCCAGAACTACTCAAGCGTTGAGGACAACACTTTTTTGAAGGAGAGGGGCATGTTGGGTCCCTATAATACTAGTGATTACCCCATTACTATTGTAGTTATACCCCTTATTTATATTGTTGTGCCCCTATTACCCCCATATTGTTATTTCTGTGCCCCATAGAATCCCTCTATTGTTATTTTTGTGGCTTTATATTATTATTGTTAGGTCGGCTGGATTATATTGTGACTCCTTAAACTCCTATATATAGAAAGGAGGTTTTGTCATTTGTATCATCCAAGAATTGTTCATTTATGTAATGTAAAGGAGGTTGCCCCCTCGAAGAGGCTGAATTCTAAGGCGTTGATCTATCTTTTCTATCTTTTCTTGAGCTGGTTTCATAACATTTAGTGAAATGTGACAAGGAATAATTATTTAAATAATGATTTACTAATTATTCATAAAGAAAATTAAATAAATAATGATTTATCTAATTATTCTCATAGCTTTATTTTATTTAAATCATAAAATAATTTAATAAAAGTGGTTTACTAAATTATTTTCCACACTGAAAGTGATTTTACTATAGTAAAATTAAATCTACATGTTGTATTTCGATCCATCTAGTGAGAAATGGCTAGGTGATCATTTTTTGGTGATAACACATATATCAAGGATGTTTTTAAAATATATTTTATTTACATTATGAAAAATATGAACATAATTTATATTAGCGTAATTTTAACTATGCATGGTAGTCACGTTACAATATCTTTCTCAAAGAGTATCGGCTTGTAGGGAAAACATGACTATAGATTTTAAGGTATATCAAAAGTATAAAAAAATAAAGTTACCAAAGTAGGAATCTAAGGAATAATTTCATAGAATTGGAAATTTAGAAGAAGAAGGATCATTTGTGGCTTTGGGATCAATCATGATATGTTTCATGTATTTCTCTCACTTAATTCATATGTTGTTTGGTTATTCATTCCATGGAAGCTATAATTGTGAC
Source organism: Pinus tabuliformis (assembly GCA_031772625.1). Lineage (NCBI taxonomy): Eukaryota > Viridiplantae > Streptophyta > Pinopsida > Pinales > Pinaceae > Pinus > Pinus tabuliformis. The sequence continues at coordinate 1,369,723,604 of CM062818.1, forward strand.
CATTCTAAGGCAAAATACCGTTGTATTCTTTGTAACCAATCTATACTAAACAATGGGTCATATGCTTCATCGATGTCCATTGTGATAATATTTATCACTTAATGAACCTTTCAGTGAGAAACTATTCATATTAGAATGTCCTCTAGTTCACTTACCACATTTCCTTCTGATCTATCAAGCTAAATAATGTGTGTTGAGCACTTGGTTGGTGTTGCATTCAACTTTAGACAAACTAAATAGGGCGTAATATTTGAAGATGCTCCCAATTCTACCAAAGGTTATGGACATTCTGCTTGATTTTTTTGAAGGAAACAAAAATGGAAGAGTTAATGATTTTGACCTTCCACCTAATAGAGCAACATACATTTTTGTGCTATGAAAGTTGTTACTCATTATTTTATTAACACTTTTAGTAGTAGTTGGGGGTTTAACACACGTTGCACATTTGTCTCCTTTAAGACAATCAACAATAATTTATGTTACTATGTGATTTTACACATGTCAAGTATAGATATGTTGGCTTTTATTTTTTTAAATCCTCAATGATGTTATACTCCATGGAATTTGAGTTACTGATGGAAGGTTTATTAGTACTAGGCACATTGGAGAGAGTCCCAAGGGTAGGTGACATAATACAATTCTTCCTAGCATTTGGATTTTGAGATATTGTTGCAAAATTAGTCCTTTACTATTGGTATAATAATAACTTTGGACAAGTAATTCTTCCTCAATGACTTATTCATCTTTAGTCATGTTCAAACAAAGAAAGAAGCCTAATAGAACCATAGTTATAATTTTCCCTCCCATACCCTTCGACTAATCCAGGTTGATGGGTGGTGTTACTTTATACTAGCCCAACCTCCATGGTCTTGTTATGAAGACAGGACTTCAGAATTTATTATTCCCAAAAGTTCACATAATTAACTTTGGCTAGCACCATCACATCTAGCTCATCGAGAGATTTTCAATGATATCAACTTTACCGCAATATCTTTCTTAGATTGAAAGTTACACCCCTTCAAAGATAAACCAATTAGATAGTACCATGTGGCTCCCACATTACCAATGGCTAAACATTGCACAACTTTAATTGATGGAATGATTGGTCAGTAAAATTGATGGTCTATATTCATAGCAGGGCCCTCTGCCTTTCTAAAAATTAATGGGTTTTCCACCTGTGCCTTCTACGTTAATTAACAGATCAAAATTTCCATCCTACCTTTTGAAAATCATGCCCATGTCTGAAGACATTGCAATGGATCCTAGTGCTAGACGAAAAGTACAAACGAGAACTTTCCCATATATGAATGTTGCTTTGACATTGCACCTTTTTTCAACCCTATTAAGATACAAAGCAAGCCTTAAACATTCTCCAATAAGTGTGGGCCTGAGACCGTGTGGTGCAACTCGTGGTGCCACTTGGCTTCCACGTTTCCTATGTAGAGATCGCGTCATTAAACTCCATGTCACCCTCCCTCTACTATATCTTGCTAACATCATACTAACACTAGGGTGTCATCACCTTGCCATGCGGCATCTTTGGTGATGCCATGTGTCATCCAAAACAATCCCCTTGGTCATCCAAAAATAGGTTGTTCTTGCCTACCACATGTCTCATTGATAGTGTGCGACATTAGCAATCTTTCCACACCATTTGATTGACATCCTCTGGGATCCTCACATGGCATCCACGTGGATTTTCCTAGCTTTTGTGGCATCTTATAACTCAGCCTTAATAAGGGTCCCACAGGGTCATGCCCTTCATGCGAATTCATGCCTTCACATTTATAGACGAAAGATACTTTCGTCGTGCTCTCTGTCAATTGCGCCTTAGTCCAGAAAAGGTCAAACCAGAGCTCATTTCTAGATGGAAGGAATTATTGGAACTTTTCCCATCTTTAGATGGAAGGTATTCCTGTCACACTCTCTGTTTATCATGCTTGTTCAAGGAGGCATCACTTGGCGAAGAGGCACAAGTGCAATATTTTTTCCCTAATCATTTAGATTAACATTGAACCCACCATTAGTGGTAGTTGTGGTAATTAACATGAAACAAGGCCTTGCCCCAAACACAAGGTTTTGCCAATAACTCATCCAGTAAGAACACAACTCTATTATTTGTGGCCTCTAGGCTTTGAAATTCCAAGGATTTTCCAAGGATCTTTCCAAAGCCTTCCCTAAAGCAAAGTGTTTTTAAGAGCACTAACTTCTATAGGAATGAAGCCCTCATTGCAAAATAGCAATCTGAACATTGCACCTAACAACAATACAACCACCAGACTATCAAAATACCTACGATCTGACGTAAACATAAGCCAAACCATGGTTATTGTTATTATGCAATTTCAAGTACAATAAAATCATATTAACCATAGGATGGGTCCAAAATATACCCCATCAAATCTACTAGTAAACATACATTGTAGAATAATGCAATCAATAGTCTAAATTAGTTAATATCCATGGCCATAAACTAGTTGACAATATCAATCATTCATACATAACCATGTAAATAACTCTGAAATGCTGGAACATATCAACAAACATAGAGGTTGTAATGCCCCTCATAATCATGAGAACATATAGGTAACCTCTCACCAAGGCCAACCAGGAATATCACATTCCTCCATAAGTAGTGTTGATACATTCATTGTTATAACACATAACCACATCATTCATTGTTCACAATGCAACATATGTTCGAAGTAAATGTATACTTATTTGACTAGCTTAAATGATTGGTAGCTGAGGGAGGGAATTCAACTCTCCACCTGAATATAAGCCACTTGCGTTGCAATCTTTCTTGCAACTGACCACCCCCGAGTTAGATTCAAGGTCTGAGGTGTAAATTTATCAGGGGAATTCACAATAATATAAAAATTCAATTAGATCACATGGGAATCCAGAGAACACAGTGTCTCATCCTGAAAACCAGGAGTCCAGGGCACACAATGTCTCCACCCACTAAACAATTTAGGATTCTAAAGCACACAATGATCCACCTATGTCCCTGTAGGAATCTAAAACACACAATGTCTCCACTAATAAAATAATATAGGAGTCTAAAACCCACAATGTCTCCACCTGCTTCACACTACAGGAATCCAAATCCTATGGTGCCTCCACCCGCTAACCCAGATGAATTCAAAGCACACCATGCCCCCACCTGTTAGTCTCCATAGGAATTTAGAGTCCACACTCAGGGTCTCCACCTGTAAAAACACTATTGGAAGTTCCATAATGCACAATGCCTCCACCTGCTAAGCAGGAATATAGAGTCCACCGTGACTCCACCTTCTCAACACAACAATCTTCTCTTTTCACCATGCTCCTTAGCGTGCTTCCAGGCCAACACATATGCTACATCTTCTCACTTTTTTTTTCGTCAGCAAGTCTTCATGCTCTAATATCATGTTGTATGTCTACGCTTTCGAGTGTGACTACCATCTTTATTTTTCTCATATCATCCCCTATGTGTGTGCCCTTCCTCTCTTGTTTATATGCCTCCTCACATACTGTCGAATGTTTGTCCCTTGCGTGTTGACTTCCACAACATGTCCCCTTTGGGAACAAGGATTGTATGGGCTTCTATCCTTTATTGCAGACTACCCATACTTGTATTTAATGTTTGCACCAGTAATGCCATAATTTCAATAGGGAGATAAGTGATAAAATGAATGCACTAGCTTGGGTTTACAAGCAACTCCTCCTCCTCAGGCATCTAAATCTATGTCCGCTCCTCCAGCCAAGTCAATGTTTACATTTTCCACGTTATTTACATGAATTACAATTCATAGTAACATTTACAAGAGGGGTAAAAAAAAGGGTTGTCACAGACCCCACCCCCATAGAGGAACATCATCCTTAGTGTTCTATGCTCGAACACAACATTCAACAGTGCTATATTCCCGAACACAAACTCAAAAATTAGCTTTATACGCAGAACTCTTTTTTAAATTCATTTATGAAATAAACAAAAATGGGTATGATGCCCTCATTTGATCATCAATTTCCCAAGTGCCTCCACTACACCTTGACCTACTCGATTACTCAATTCTAGAGTGCAATCTACCTCTGATCTAGAATGAACTGTGGTTCTGGAAATAATTCTCCCTCAGATTCCACCTATCTCACAGACCAATCAACCACATGATTAACATCATGCACATACTTTTAAGCAAAGAAACATGGAAAAAATCATGTGCTTTCACTATGGGTGGTAATGCTGATCTCTAAGCCATTGGTGCCACTCTTTCTAGGATTTGAAATGGTCCATAAAATCTTGGTGCTAACTTAGCATAAGACCCAGTCCTTGTGAAATTACTTGGTTTGATTTAGAGGTAAACATGTTCCCCCACTTGAAATTCCTTGTGCATTCTTTGTAAATTTGCATTGCTCTTTTGCCTGTCCCGAGCTACCTTCAATTTATTCCAAATAACAACTATTTATTGTTCCATGTCCTTCAACATATCAAGTACAAGAAGCACCTTGTTCACTAGATCGTTCCGACTGATGGGCATATTACACATTATTCCATACATAGCCTCAAAAGGACTCATCTGCAATGATTCCTGGTATCCATTATTGCAAGCAAATTTTACCAAAGGTAGAAACCTTCCCACCTCTTGGGCTAATGGATGACATACATTCTTAGCATGTCTTCAAGCACACTATTTACCATTTCAATCTGTCCACTCGTTTGAGGAAGATATGCTGTACTAAATGACAACTTTGTTCCAAAACCATCGAACAATGCTTTCCAAAATTTTGAGGTGAGCTTGGCATTCGATCTGAAATGATATTTTTGGGTACACCATGCAATATAAATATTTATTTCATGAAAATTTGGGCAATATAAATTTCCTTATGGGTAGACTCGACATGTAAGCTACCTTACTAAGCTTATCCACCAGTACCATTATGGCATCATGTTGTCTAGATGTCTTTGGTAGTCCTGTGATGAAGTCCATATAGATGACTTCCTACTTCTACTAAGGAATGGGGACTAGTTGCAACAATCCCAATGGATGTCTACACTCCACTTTCACTTGTTGACACTCAATGCACTTGGAAATGTACTCGGCAACATCCTTTTTCATCCCTGGCCAATAGTACATATTTTTCATGGATGTTATAGTTTTTAGATAACTTGGAAGACCTGAATAGGGTCTTTTATGAAACTTGTGAGAGACGAGCTCTTCAAGTCAGTTGTGTAAGGTATATACCATATACCTTTGAATTTTAACATGTCATTGTCTACGAGTGATTAATTCTTACTCAATGCTTCTCCTGGTTGATCCATAAACTACCATGGATATTCCATTGGATAGTTCCTCACAACAGATTTGATAAAATTATATTTAAAATTTAAAATTGTACAATATTACAGTTTTATTAGATTTATGGATCTGTATATATTGCTAATAGTGCATGCATGTGAATGAAAATTATTCACAAAATAAAGAACGAAAAAATAAAATCTCACACACACAGTTGACACAAGATATGTTGTAGGAAACCCTTTTATGAGAAAAACCTAGCTAGAAAGTGAGGCTACTCTGCTCTCTTTCTCTGAATGAAAATATGGTTGCAAGCACAAAGAAGTATGACCTGTGGCCTATAGGCTTCTACAGTGAAAAAATACTCTATGTGTGCTCCACCTCCTATCCCTCTTGGCTATTTTTTCTTATTTAAGAACAAGTGCACTCGAAAGAATGGACTCCCTTTTCCTCCTAGTGGCCCTGTTATAACACAACCTGATAGCTTACTAGTGGTTAGGTTTGACTACCTCAAATCTTAACTAGAGTTACAATATATACTATTCTAGAGTCCTTTACATCATAATCATGTGGCTAGACCATTTTTCATGAATAATGGGGGTTGACGTGGCATCCTCTCGAATTATGGTGGTCAAAACAAGAAGGTCAATTTCTAAGTGGCATAACTTTCGCACATGGACTCTAATTGATGCGATTATTGCGCCATTGGAAAGGTCTCTGTATGTAGAATAACATGAAAATGTGCTACACTAAAGCACCAAAAATATCGTTGGATTCCTTAAAACACTTGCGGAAGGATTCAAACCTTATTTTGCCAAATTGGGTTCCGCTGGGAAAACGGTTCCATGAGCTAATTCCTCCACTTTTTTGAGATGAATGACAAACAATATAATGATCCAATCTGGATCATTGAATATTGTTGCAATTTTTCCTTCAATTATTGGTAATGCTCATCTTGACGCATTTCATCTTTGATCCCTTCCTTGATATCAACTTCACAAGTACTGATCCAGATTCTCTCAGCTACCAGAATTAACCAAGATCTTTTACTTTTGTGATGTTAGTAGAATTGCATGTGAAAGAGTATGAAAAAACACATGTGAATGATTTAAAAAAGAGGAAACATAAAGGTAACCATCAAATCAAACAACACACGCAGCTTGATAATAGAGTTCACCCAATATGGGTTACGTCTCCGGGCCTAGTGTTAAGAGTGGGGAGGTTGCTTCATTAGATGCTGCAAGAATATTATGAGTACATGATGTAGTCTTTGTCAATACAAGGATGAACCCCATTATCTAGAGTGGCATGCCTCTCCACGAGACATTCTCCTATAATAATTTCACTCATAAAATTTCTCCTCTAACATGACAAAGGAACAATCTCTCACATAAAGTGGCACACAATGATCCTCTCACAAAGTGGCATACACGGATCTCAAATTCAAATCATCATCTTAGCAAAAATCAAATGAAGACATGGCAACAATGCATCTTATACCTCAAAGTCTCGGGACATCCTAAAAATTGACTAATCAAATGAAGAAAAAACATACACCATCGCATTCCTTGTGAAAAACCATGAAATCTAAGTATAAACTCAACCCCTTTTTGACTTGGTCAAATATGGGCTCCTCAAAAATATCAAAGATTATTTTCTAAGGGCTGGCTAAAATTTGGCTACTCAAACGAAGAAACTAATTACACAATTACTTTCCTGGCAAAAAACTGAGAACAATGAGTATAAAGTGGGCTTTGTTTTGAAACTGTCATTTTCGGGCCTCCAGTGAATATTTAAAATTCCATGAAGATTCCTGTGTCAAGGTTCCCCCTTCATGGCTCTGGCTTCAACAATCTGTCTCTGGAAAATCAGCTACTCAGATCAGAAAACTGTTTGCACCATCAGACTCCTCGTGAAATTATGAGTAATTTGAGTATAAACTTGGCATAATTACGATACTATGAAAAGTTGGCTCCCAGGGAATCTTAAAGATTCCTCATGGTTCCCTTCCGTTAGAGTTCCATGCCTCGTTCTACGTGCTCAAGCTGGGTTCTTCTCCTCCATTTCATTGGCGAATGATTACTCCAGGTTTTTATATAAGGTGTTGGCAGAGTTACCAACATAGGCTCGTTGGTTAACTTGGATGATGGTTTCCGTGGGATTGGGGGTTTTGAACCCCGCCCCACCAAACTTGGCACTACTTGTTTTATTTTTGGGGGGTGTGTTGAATGGGCACCATTCAGTGTAATGAGGTAATGAGGCCACTGCATTGGGCGGGCCGATGTGGGTTCAACTCTCGCCGACCTCCATTATTATGATGTGCCATTATAATGGTTGGGTGGGTGAATTGATCTGAAATTTGATCTAAGACAAACAATAAGGTATTACAGACTCATGTGCATGGATGTGCCTATGTTATTTTGTGCAATGGATCAATAAGATTGCGAAATACACAGGCAATGAAGTAGTTAAGGAAAACATAACAGGCAACACATATAAACACAACAAGTTTAATAAGGAGTTCACACAATACTCCTGGGCTACGTCTCCCGGTCCAGCCTTCAGTGGCAGCCTCTCTATTATGTTTTCAAAGCAGAGTTTTTACAACAATGAGCTCAATTTGAGTCTCACACAACAGATATAAATCAGCAAGACCGTACTTGGATCCCCCAAGTCTCTGGAGTACACAGACTCTCCTTACTGAATCTTGACCTCTATTGGTCACAATGGTATGAGTCCAATATGAGACTCAATACATGACAGGCATCTACAGAGGAGTTCGCTTGAACCTCTCAAGCCTTCTCTGGAGTACATAGACTCTCTGACTCTCTCTGGTCCTGTCTTAATCTTGGCTCGATGTTGCCTTTGCTTCTGTAGGTCAGCTCGGCTTCTTCTTTCTGCTCTTTACTCTTAGCTTGCTTACTTTCTCTCTGTCAGTTTGTGGCTTTAAAGCCAATCTGCTTCCTGGCTGTTTGTTTCCGCTTCCCGGCTTTCTGGTTCCCCTGCCTCTGTCCGTTTGAATCCCTCTATCCTGCGTAATCAGTCACTGTATAACGCTTCACAGGGAGGTGGCCACCTATTTCGTAATGGATGAGTGTCAGTTCTCTTGGACATGGCCGTTTATTCTGTTAACTCCAAGAATGCCCGCGAAACACGACCTTCTGCCAATGCATCGTCCATATCGGACTTCAAATCCTATACAACTCTGCCTGTTAACCTCGTCAAATCTGGTCATTCATCGGAACGCGTCTCCGCCATTGATCTGGGGGCCCCAGATCCTACAATCATCGTTCATATCGGGCGGCTAAGTAGCATGATGTTTACCTGTCTGATGTGAATGATTTTCTCTCTCTTCTGCTGGACGTGTGGCACTCGATGTATGGCATCGGGCAGAACTCGATTGAAACCACTTATTACTCGTAGCCCCTTTGATATTCTGTCGGTTTTGTGGAATCCCGCTTTCACGGAATCGGAACAATATCCATTACATTTTATAATTTTTTGGGTCCAGGTGCTTGCGACCTTTCCTTCTTTGAGGGGTTTGCCTTGCGATATGCGATTAGCGACTTGCATATCAGAAACTACCCCCGTTTCTCGAAATGGCCTCTACCTTTGCTAATTTGTGATAGCACGCGTTACCATGGGCTGACGGTCTGTGCGCTTGACCGACGGTCCTCATTGCTCTGCGCTGATCACAAATTGCAACTGTTACGAGGATATCTCTGATAAGCTTGATCTTTGTAAGACTTTTAATCCTTGACATGATTTTTAAAGAGTTGATGAAAACTTAGAGAGTGTTCTAGGATCTAATTTGGATCACGACCTTCCCACTGAAAAAGCTTTTGGACCACCAAAAGTTGGTTTTTAAGCATCAATCAAGTGAGGATATAGATTCCTCGCTTGCCCAATTTCTATCCATCTTGCACTGCTTGGTTTTGAACCCTTGAGTCCAATTCTGAGGTACTCAACATCCCATCTATGCGTAGTTCTCACCTTCCTGTCCAGAACTGTATCTTCTTGCAACTCATTGAGATATTCAGGCAACAGATCATCAATAGAAGGCAATTGACTCTGGTCTTCGGGATCTTCAATCAATGAAGGTTCAAACAATATCAAGCTTTCTGCATTAACTACTGAATAGATGTGCATGTAAGCTGGAAAATCAAGGCGAAAAGCATTCTCACCAATTTTCTCAAGTATCCTGAAAGGTCCATACCTTATTGGCTTCAGCTTCTTACCTTCACCTTGCATTCTGTCTTTGCTAATATACAGCCAGACTTGATCACCAACTTGGAAACTATGCTCAATCCGATGCTTATCATGCCTTGCCTTATACTTGGCTTGGCTCTTTTCCAGCTGTTCTTGTACTGCCTGATGAATCTCTTAGATCTGTTCAATGAAATTGGCTGCCTTGTCCACATCATTGTGTCCATGAACCGCTATGTCTTTACCAAAGGAAAAATCCAAGGGAGACCTTGGTACGAAACCAAAACAGGTCTGAAAAGGAGATCTCTGTGTAGAAGAATGTTTAGCCCGGTTGTAAGCATGTTGCACATAACACAAATGTTCATCCCAAAGCTTGGGATTCTTGCTGCAATAGCCTCTGAGAAAATGGATCACTTTCCGGTTGACCACCTCTGTTTGGCCATCTGTTTGTGGATGAAAGGTTGTACTCTTCTTCAGTCTGGTGTCACAGACATGACCAAAATTTCCCAACAAATCGGGAATCTCGATTATATACAATGGAAGTGGGTAATCCAAAATGAACCCATACATGCTGAAAGAATAACTTTGTTGTTTGTTGAACTGTAATCTATTTGTTACAGGGTATTAAAATACACATTTTGCTGAACCTATCCACAATGACATATAAATAGTCATGACCTTTTCTAGATTTAGGTAGTCCCCCAACAAAGTCCATGGAAACACTTTCCCAAGGATGAGAAGGAACTAGTAGTGGAGTGTACAAGCCTAGTTTTCTATTGCTGGGCTTGCTTTTAGCACACATGGTACACCCTCTTACATATCTAGAAACTGTTTCATGCATTTTTAGCCAATAACAAAATCTTTGCAGCTGTGCAACTGTTTTACTTACACTAAAGTGACCTCATATTAGAGAAGTGTGTGCTTCCTGAATTATCTTTACTCTTTCGATTTGAGGAATGCATAACTTTCCAAAATGATACAAGAGTTGGTCCTCAACATGATAATCTAATTCGTCTACTTGTTTTCCATGACTTAAAGTTGCATATACATATTTAAAGTCTATATCTTGAGCATATTGTTCAATGTAGCTTTCATGCAATACTGAATTATGCTTAAGTATAGTAGATGCATTTATGATTGGTCTGGACAACATATCTGAAACTTTATTGTGTATGCCCTTTTTATATCTGATGACAAGATGAAACTGTTGTAAAAAACCCATCCACCTATAGTGTCTTGATTGCTGCAACTTAGTTTGCGAGTGTAAATATTGAAGTGGTTGATGATCAGTATGTATAACTGTCTCTTTGCCCATTAGATAATGTTTCCACTTTTCACACTCTATACTAATGCATACAATTATTTATCATATGTGGAATAATTAACTACTACAGAATTAAATGTCTCAGAAAGATAACATATGGGTTTACCATGCTGCATCAACATTTCTCCCATGGCATAGTCACTGGCATCGGTTTCAATCTCAAATGGTCTTCAAAGATTAGGCAATGCTATTACTGGTGCTATACTAATCTTTTCTTTTAAGGTGTCGAAGGCTTTCTGTTGTTTTCCTCCCAACTAAAACACCTTGTCCAATCCTGTTAAAGCATGTAAGGGAGCTGCAGTCAAGGAAAAGTTAGCAATAAACTTTCTCCAATACTGTGATGCTCCTAGGAAGCTTCTAAGTTCTGTAGCAAATTTGGGTTTAGGCCAGTTTATAATGACTGCAAACTTAGAGGGATCTATCTTCAATTCACCACCCCCTACAATATGACCCAAATAATTCAAATATGTTTTTCCAAATTCACATTTTGATAGCTTAACATAGATATTTTCTCTTTTCAAAACATCTAGAGTCTGCTTTACATGCTTCAAATGTTCTCCCCATGTTTTACTAAATACAAGAATGTCATCTAGATATACAATGGAAAAATCATCAATAAAAGGCCTGGGTACATCATTCATTACTCTCATGAAAGTAGCAGTAGCATTAGTTAAGCCAAAAGGCATAACTAACCACTCATACAATCCCTGCTTTGTTTTGAAAGCAATCTTCCATGCATCTTGCTCTGCAACTCTGACCTGATGGTAGCCACTATGCAAGTCCAACTTGGAAAAGTAAACAACTTCTTTCAACTGATCTAATAGATCATCTATGCGAGGAAGGGGATAACATTATTTGATCGTTATTTTATTCAGTGCTCAGTAATGAATGCACATTCTCCATGAGCCATCTTTCTTTCTCACCAAGACAATTGGAGACCCACATGGTGATGTGCTAGGTCTTATGAACCCTTTCTTGAGCAACTCTTGTACCTACTTCTTGATTTTTGCATTCTCTAAAGCAGATAACCTGTACATTCCGATGTTAGGCAATGGAGCATCTTGTTGCAAATTAATATCATGTACTATTTCCTTTTTGGGTGGCAAAATTTTAGGTTCTTGAAATAGTATATCATATTCTAAAACAAATTTTTCTAAATTAGCTTGTTGTTTAGCATTACAACCTTCAAATATGTTGGTTTTATTAGGTTTCTTTTCCTTTACAACTATCAGTAAAAATTGTTTACATGAATTTACAATTCTTTTCATCTGCCTTGAATTTATGAGAGTATAATTATTCTTGAGTTTATGAGCTCTTACAATATATTCGATTCCATCTTTAACGAGTTGATACTTGTTTTCAGCTCTATAGAAAATGGCTTTTCTATCGTACAATTAAGGACTTCCTAAAACAATTCCACATATATCTAAGGGAAATATATCTAACTCAACCTCATCTACAAATGCTGACCCAAAAGAAAACCTAAGTTTACATTGTCTAGTCACTTGTAGCTTTGCTTTATCACATACCCAACTCAATGGATATGGCTTCTTGTGAGGTGTGGTTAGTAATCCCAACTTCTTTACAATTGCTTTAGAAATTAAGTTTACTTGTGAACCACTATCAAATAAAGTATTAATCTCTTGATGCTTGGAAATAACTCTAATATGAAAAAGCTCATGTCTTCTTCTCTCATTTTCTTCACTATCAATAGTTTGTGTAGAATTACTAGTAGATGCTTCAAAATTTTTACCTTTTATACCTGTGGCTGCGATTGTTGTTTCATCCCCTAAGTCTGACCCCAAATCCTTTTGAATAGTTGCAACAGTCTTCTTCTTTTTGCCATCATACTTCTTGGGTTTCAGCTCTAGATGCAGAATCCAACAATGTTCATCATCATGCCCATCCTTCTTGCAGTGAGTGCACGAAGGTTTGGTCTTTTGTACAACATTTGCCTTCCTCTCTTTCCATTTCTGCTTTCTCTTTTCCTTGTTCTTGCTTGCAATGGGTTTTGATGATCCCCCAACTTCTGGGTTCACATTCTTGCCCCAAGCCTCTAGATGTGTAGCCTGAACAGATACCTCATCTATGCTAGTAGGATTAAACATGAGAATGGTGTGCTTTAAATAGCTCTGTAGACCACATATATACTTCATCAGAGTTTCAAGTAAGTCTAAAGAAATGCCTAGACTCAAAGCTCTTTTTCTAAATTCTTGGGTGTAACTTTGTACACTTTGCCCTTTCAATTGGCGAAGAGTTTGCCAACTCATCATAGCTTGCCACATATAAGCTAGTGGATAGAATTGTTTTTTAATTGGAGAAACAAATTCACTCTAGATAGAAAGGATTTTACCATGCTTCTTCATGTCAGCTTGTGTCTTGCCTTCCCACCATACCAAGGCAGTTCCTCCAAGGTGTAGACTAGCCAACTGAATCTTACTTCTGTCTGAATCGATGCTCTGTACCCTGCAATACACATCAATCTGTCTAATCCAATTATCCAGCTTCTCTGCATTCAACTCTCCATCATATATTGGCAAATCAAATTTAACATCTAATTTAATCAAAGATGTTTTTTTTTAATTTTCAAGGCTATTAGGAGGTGTGGGAAGCTTTTCTTCTTTCCCTTTGCCTTTAGAATGGTCATTGAGGAGAGATTCTTCTGCTCCTTTATCTTGTTTGGAGTTTGATGAATCTTCATCTCTACCTTTCTTAAATTCTCTATACATTTCCTCTACCATGGCTCTCATAGTCAAGAAACTGTCCATGAACTGAGGGTCTGATTCCAAGGGAATTTCTTCTGACATTTTCCCCCTAGTATAGACTCTACCAATTTCTGGATTAAATTCGGCCAATTCTCCTCCTCCTAGTTTAAGCTTTGATCTAGTTATCATTCACTAACAGTCCAACACAAGTTTGTCTAACCTTAGCAACCTAAAGCTTTGATACCACTTGATCTGAAATTTGATCTAAGACAAACAATAAGGTATTATAGACTCATGTGCATGGATATGCCTATGTTATTTTGTGCAACAGATCGATAAGATTGTGAAATACACAGGCAATGAAGCAGTTAAGGAAAACATAACAGACAACACATATAAACACAACAAGTTTAATAAGGAGTTCACCCAATACTCCTGGGCTACGTCTCCCGGTCTAGCCTTCAATGGCAACCTCTCTATTATGTTTTCAAAGCAGAGTTTTTACAATAGTGAGCTCAATTTGAGTCTCACACATAGATATAAATCAGCAAGATCGTACTTGGATCCCCCAAGTCTCTAGAGTACACAAACTCTCCTTACTGAATCTTGACCTCTATTGGTCACAATGGTATGAGTACAATCTGAGACTCAATACATGATAGGCATCTACAGAGGAGTTTGCTTGAACCTCTCAAGCCTTCTCTAGAGTACACAGACTCTCTGACTCTCTCTAGCCATGTCTTAATGTTGGCTCGATGCTGCCTTTGCTTCTATAGGTCAGCTCGGTTTCTTCTTTCTACTCTCTGCTCTTAGCTTGCTTACTTTCTCTCTGTCAGTTTGTGGCTTTAAAGCCAATTTTCTTCTTGGCTGTTCGTTTCCGCTTCCCGGCTTTCCGGTTCCCTTGCCTCTGTCCGTTTGAATCCCTATATCCTGCGTAACCAATCACTGTATAACGCTTCACAGGGAGGTGGCCACCTATTTCGTAATGGATGAGTGTCAGTTCTCTTGGACATGGCCATTTATTCTGTTAACTCCAAGAATGCCCACGAAACACGACCTTCTGCCAACGCATCGTCCATATCGGACTTCAAATCCTATACAACTCTGCCTGTTAACCTCGTCAAATCCGGTCATCCATTGGAACGCATCTCTGCCGTTGATCTGGGGGCTCCAGATCCTACGGTCATCGTTCATATCGGGCAGCTAAGTAGCATGATGTTTACCTGTCCGATGTGAATGGTTTTCTCTCTCTTCCGTCGGACGCATGGCACTCGCTGTATGGCATCGGACGGAACTTGGTTGAAACCGCTTATTGCTTGTAGCCCCTTCGATATTCTGCCGGTTTTGTGGAATCCCGCTTTTGCAGAATCAGAACAATATCCATTGCATTTTATAATTTTTCGGGTCTGGGTGCTTGCGGCCTTTCCTTCTTTGAGGGGTTTTCCCTGCGATATGCGATTAGCGACTTGCATATCAGAAACTACCCCTGTTTCTCGAAATGGCCTCTACCTTTGCTAATTTGCGATAACACGCGTTACCATGGGCCGACGGTCTGCACGCTTGACCGACGGTCCTCGTTGCTCTGCGCTGATCACAAATTGCAATTGTTACAAGGATATCTCCGATAAGCTTGATCTTTGTAAGACTTTTAATCCTTGACATGATTTTTAAAGAGTTCATGAAAATTTAGAGAGTGTTCTAGGATCCAATTTGGATCATGAACGTATACTTGATCAGTTTATCTCTCTCTCTCTCTCTCTCTATATATATATATATATATATATATATATCTCTCTCTCTCTCTCTCTCTCTCTCTCTCTATATATATATATATATATAGATATATATATATGGTGGATCGGAGGATGGAAGGGTTTGACCGCCTGCCATTCCATTTTTATTTTTATTTTTTTTAATACTTAAAATAAGCCATTCAAAAACTTGCTTGGAATTAGTTTAATTTAGAAATGCTAAATTCTGTACAAATTAGGAAACTCTATTTTGTAATATTTAATTTGTCTTCTTTCTTAGATATAATGCCTCCTAGAAGGTCTTCATTAGAAGCATTGAAACTAATAGATAAATATAAAAATCCACATGTAGGACTTCAAATGCTTTTTCCAAGATGGGTAGAGCTATATAATATTCTACAAAGAGGATTATCTTGAAGTTATTTCCACGAGTGATCCCTAGATGAGCAATGTTGATGATTAGTCTTCCTAAACACAAGGGAGTCTCTCTTACACTTAGCAAGGACCCCAATTATGCCTTGTTGAGATGCTTTAGATTGGATTATATGTCATCTAAATATGAAGCATGGCACTACCCTGAATGATGAGGGGAGATGCATGGGATCATACCAACCATCAAAATTAGAAAATTTCTACAAATGGTTGTAAAGTAAAAGACATATGATAATAGGATTTGTAGAATAGTTCAATAATGATCATGATACCAAGAAAATAATCACTTAATAGTGGGTAGAAGATAAAATATTTTTTTTGAAAAATTGATGGTGTTTATGAGATAATAAATATGGGTAACCCATATATCTATATAATAGTTGTAATAGCCAGATTGTATGGAGATCCAAATTTTATTGACTTCAAAGATGCTTGCCTACCCTTAGATTACACCATTATTACTATTGGGAATGTTTTTAATTGAGTAGTCATTCTATCTCACTCATTGAATGGGATTATATGAAGTAAAAGAAGGAAAAACCTAAATTGAGAGTTGTTCCTACTTTTTACATGGCATCCTATCTTATGGATGTACTTTGTGCAACTAATATATTCCCTAGAGTTAATTGGAGTTGGAATATGTCTAAATATCTAGTTTGTAACACCCTCCTCCCACATTTACCCAAGCTAATTGGTTCGTTGGGGTAAACATGTGATGAGATGCTACTATGATCTGGTTCAACTCCCCATGTACAGTTAAAGAAGTTGAACCGACACAACACAACCAATTTGAACTTCTACACATGCTACAAAACCTACAAGAGCCAACCAACCTTTCTAGGTGACCAACCCATGAAACAAATAACATTTTACTGACCTAGAGCCTCATTCACTCCCATGACATGGGCATGAATGCGACTAGGACCCTCCAGTCACTCTCACAGCAAGGGAATGCAAGTGATTGGGGTCTTTTTTCAGTTAGTTCAGAGCATACGACCCCAAATTTTGTGCCACTTTTTGAGGGCCATGACTTAGGACATTACCCAAAACTCCATGAAACTTCCAGAAATGAAAAGTAACATCGAAAAAATAGTTCTAATGAAAATACTTGAACAAATACTTGACTGGACCCCTACCAGCCATGACATGCATTTTGCCAAACATGTCACAAATATGCATTCTATAGGTCATAACAACATATCTGAGCATAGGGGTCTCATATTTATCTGAGAATTGCTAAGAAGCATTGATGCCTTATCACATTAGCTACATTATCATCTATTAGGTCATATATTCATTGTTCATTCATTTACAAATCAAAACATGATGAGAGCCATACATCATCATTGTCATATATCATACTCATAAACAACATATAAACAACATAAACAATAATGATACTACAACCATAAAATCCAACCAGTTTTGGGACTTCCATGAACCACCCAACCATAGATTGAATGAACCAAATCTTTATTTCAGCCAATCACTCCCATGCCATATTCCAAGCATGAATGTGAGATTCATAACCAAAAATCAACCAAGGCTTCTTGAGGATACACCACCTCACCCTCATCAATAGAACTAGGCTTTACAACAATCCACATTGGATCACTAGGCCTTAAACAAGCACGGATGCCATCAGATTTCTCCACCTACATCATGAGGAATTTTATTGTCTCCTAGTCCCTAGGTTTTACCATAATCCATAGTCCAATTCAGGGATCACTAGGCCATAATCGAGACTCCACCCTCCAGGATTTATCATATATCCTGCCATTCAATGACCAAGGATTCCTAGGCTTGATCAAGGGCACCCACCTCTAGGATTTACCGCATATCCCACCATTCATCGTTTGAGGATTCCTAGGCCCACCGAGGCAAAATAAAATCTATCGTTAACACAACCCATAGTCCGGTTCAGGGGTTACTTGGCCAAGGATTTATCGCAATCCATAGTCTGGTTCAGGGATCACTAGGCCATGTGTTCTTTCTTTCAGAAATCCACCTTAGTTTCGAATCCATTCGGCAATCCATCTCAACCAAAACATGAGAACCCCATCACACCATGGCTATCCGGAAATGGCAAGGCTAGGCTAAAAAACACTATGACATATGGCAAAATTGATGCCCATGACAACAAGAGAACCAAGAACACACATACATAATCATGCATGCTAAATCTAGCAAGGAAATCACACATGCAAATCAATACTATTGAGAAATCTAGGGCATAGAAATTAAGATATTTCTTTTGTAATGGTAACTATTTGTGAATGCTTTTTACTTCTTAGATTAGGATATTATTTTGCTTAGGTTATTATAGTGTTCTTCTTCATCAAACAACTACCAATGCATAAAACATAAGGAGACAAGAGACATAAAATGTAGGCGATCAACCAAGGCCAAAACCTCTCCCGCTTGAGAGGAAAACTCAAATGGATTCTTCTTCTATAGAGACTTCAATTGAATAATACCAAGACCAAGACCAAAATCAATACCCTTGACCTATTTTCCTCTCCAATACCAAGTCACAAACCTTGCTTTATGAGATCCTTCTTGAATCAAACTTATTGCTCTTTCCTCGTTCCTTGGTCAATGCAAGTCAAACTATCTGCACTTCTGAAATTTTGGTCTCTTTCCACAGATTTGTAGTTTGAACTTCTGCAGTTTCACATGTGTGAGGAGTGAGAACGACCTTGGATATGCCTACCTTCCTTCACTATTCTTGAGGACTTTTCTAGGTGAATTTAGCTAGTAGTGGCGCTGATGAGGAGACGCTTTTGGTGAATTTTTTCTTGGATTGATATACTACTACAAAAAAACTAGTTTTTATGCCACACGTGTGAAGATATTAGCCAAAATACTATTCCAAACAACTCGATCTTACTTTCCTTCTTCTCGTTGGTTATAGGGCTACTTTCCTTGTGTACTTCACACTTCTTTTTCACTTCAGACCTTGACCACAATTCTTTCTTTTGAAATGAGTCTGAGCTGCCTATTTATAGTGGTTTCCCATGAAAATGGGTTGACATGAGTTGTATGTGAGTATACATATCCTTTGATGTAGATCCTTTACTCCATCTTGAAACTCACTTAATGGAGGTGTTTAAGCTTGGTCTTGGAGGGCCTTTTTATTCTTTTAATGACATACAAATTTGTAACATGCTGAAGAAGGGTCCTTCATACATGAAATTGACTCAATTTGACTTTTATGACTTGATGACAAACCTAAAGGTTCACAAGGGGAACCATAACTAAAAAAAAAAAAATCTTGATCATGAAACCCATGATTCAAGTATTAGAAAAATAATTTTATTTTCTTCTTTACATCAATTACATAGAATCACAATTATACATGTCATTATGAAGGCCAAACCTAGTTACACTTTTCAACAACCCCTCTTTACTAGATAGGTATTCATAATCTATACAAGGTACTTGGACATTCTCAATCTGAAGAATTCTCATAAGAAGAGTTAGATTGGTGATCAATCTGTATACCATCATATCAACTAGCATTGTCACATTGAAAGGCCTTGACTAACGACTCTATCTCTTCACAAGATCTAAGCTCAATTCTAGCGAGACCAATGATGTATAGACACCCTCATCACTGTCTCTCTCGGAAAATACCCCACCCGTGTTCTCAGGGCGTGTCCCCCCAGGACTATTCTTATCTTGGATTCCTATTCCTCAAAGAATGCCAGTCCTCTACAACTGCTCTTATCTAAGATTCCCTAAATCATCCTCAAAGAGCATCGAATGCTAGATGTTCACCCAATCCTCCATTCTGTCTTCCCAAGTGAAGACAAGAATGATGTGTCTATCTATCCCTCTTAATTAGGGAGGACATACCTATTCCACTAAAATAATGTACCCAAGCTTCCTCTTAACCAAGGACTTGCTTTCAACAGCTTTTTAGGTGGAGAACATGGGACAACAAGTTGCCTTTAGAACTCCTTCCTTCGATGTCATGAGTTTCTTTATAGAGTCTACATCTTTCAAGACTTCTTCATACTGCACAAACCATCCATCACTTTCATCCACGAGTCAGTCATGTCATAATTCCTTTCATCGAAAAGTGATCCATCAACTCATATTTGGCCTTCCTTCATGCCATGTTGCCTTCTTCATGCCATGTTTCCTTAAGGATCTTTCATCCTACGACATGGACATCAATAGTGGAAGATATCCATAACTCTTTCCTTGGTAGCACTGCATAAGCCCATCTAGATATTTATTCACAAATAAGAAATGAACACTAAATCAAAATTATCTTTATGATGGTCTTTCATCATAACACCTTCTAGTTTTCATAAGCATTTGGCATACACATTTGACACGTCTCCAAAAGATATATATTGTCAAGGGTGTCTTTCTTTTTCAGACTTCATCAGAGTATTCATATCTTTAATGGAGATATCCTAGTCAAATATTCTAGTCCTTGGATGTTGATTTCCTTCTACGTGGTTGCATATTCCACGATATCTTTCCTTCTTTCTTCACACATTCCCAAGAACTTCCAATCAGAGTTCCTCCAATTGTTGTCAACCACCTCATATTACATATGAGGACATATTATGTTGATCTAGACAATGTGTGACTCATGCCTTCCTGCATCATTTTAGAGGAAGAGACTCCTTTCTATTGACCATGTTATCGAGATATAGAATTTATCCATGTTAACTACAACCATATGACATGACTCTAAAATATCAAATACAAGCATACGTACCTCATTTTACTTTAGGTCATCTTAGACTTCCTTTCAACAACTTCCTTCATTGAAAGAAATTCAATCCCTTGTTTCGCTTCACCTATTTTGATATCATACCATTAACCCATGAATTCCACAAGTTGGAATTCTTGATGAAACACGTGCTTCCCCTCTTGATCGGTGAACCTTTCGATGAAGATTCCATCATCGAATATTGAGGATATTGAGTATCCCTA
This sequence comes from Pinus tabuliformis, assembly GCA_031772625.1. Lineage (NCBI taxonomy): Eukaryota > Viridiplantae > Streptophyta > Pinopsida > Pinales > Pinaceae > Pinus > Pinus tabuliformis. The sequence continues at coordinate 1,369,744,257 of CM062818.1, forward strand.
TCCAATAGAAGTTTCATTTTGACTAATGTATGATGAGCCTTGTCCTGGATGACTTTTTATCATAAGTGCCACTTATGCTTTTAATGAGGTTACCAAGAGATATATCCTTCCGTAGACTTAAATTTAACCATCTTTCATGATTCTCTTATGATGATGTCACGAGATCTTGCTTTCAATGCTTCTATGGTGTCATTTCTTGACATGATGCATCTTATCATGCTTCTAATGGTTCCTAATAGTTATACTTTACAACAAGAAAACTTGGAAACAGAACTTGAAAAAAGTGAGGAAGACTATCTCAATCATAATAGAGATCTTTTACTTCCTCTTTCTTGGATTTCTTCTTTTTAGCTCCCTCCATTTCCTTGGTGATATGGGCTTCTTCTCTTCCTATTTTATTATTGTATTTCTTGAGCTTAGGACAATCGCTTTTGTAATACCCATATTATTGACATCTATACCATTGAATTTTAGCCATGTTCTTCTTCTTTTTCTGGGGACCAAATTTCCCATACTTTCCTCTTCTCTGTGTCATAGCAACATATGCTTGATTTTGATCACTTGATCCCACATCAGTTTTAGCCTTTAGCGTGGATTCTTCAATCTTGGATAGTGACCATAGATCCTGAAATGGAGTAGCTTCTTTCTTCCCATAAATTCTTGAGGTGAAGTTACCCCACTCCTCTGGTAGTGCATTTAGTACAACTGTAGTCATTTCTCTATCATACATTACTTCTCATAGATCTTGAAGTTGATCCCTGATTTCAAATATCCTCATAAAGTTCTCTTGTATAGTTCTTGCCTTAATGAGATGACTTCTCCTGTAGTGCTTAAAGAATAGAACTCTACTAGTTTGTCATAAATTTCTATTGAAGTTTCAAGTTTTGATACATATGGAATGAGGGGATCCTTGATGGATTCTATGAGAATAGGCTTTAAGCCCTAACTTCCCCTTTCATAACTTTGCAATTTCTTGATCATATTATTTTTCTGGTTTGGTGATATATCCTTTGACATGTTCCATAACCTCATTTTCAATTAGATTCGGATCTGTCCTTTTCTTCCATGCAATATAGTTTGAATCCCAAACCAATTTGTTTCTTTCCTTGCAAAAAGACATATTGGCAGATTCAGATGTGCACATAAATATACTTACTTGATAGGATGCTCATTCTACTTGCTACTTCCTTGAAGTTGATGATGATATAGATAATAGAAACCTTCTCCTTGATGAATATATTTCTCTTCAAGAATGATCCTCCACACAGAGAGATCACTTTTTGTGATGATTGACGATGGCTTCTTGGTGATGCATTGATTCTCCTTGGATATTTTTCTTTAAGGATGAGGATTTTCCTTTTAGATGAAATCCTTGATTCAATGAGAGGAAGATTGCTTTAGAAATTTTGATGATGTCCTTTGGTATTGCTTCCTTTTAATGAATAGACTTCAAGTTGCCTTGATTTGTAGATCTCTTCAACTTGAGGAGGGTCTCTTGTGGTCTTTTGATGATGACTAGAGGATCTCAAGACTTTTGCTGGTGTAGACTTCTTCTTCGATCTATATTTTTGATACTTCTTTGTAAGTCTCGACTTTTCTGATGATCTTCTTGGATTTTTATTTGATATCTTTCTTGAGATTTGATCCTTGAGTGTCCCTTGATAAAATTCCCTTCCTTGACTTTTTTTCACCTTAGCTTTGAAACCATGTTGAGAAATCTAGGGCATAATTTGTGAATGCTTTTTACTTCTTAGATTAGGATCTTATTTTTCTTAGGTTATTATAGTGTTCTTCTTCATCAAACAACTACCAATACATAAACCACAAAGAGATAAGAGACACAAAATGTAGGCGATCAACTAGGGCCAAAACCTCTCTTGCTTGGGGTGGCAGGAGGGGGAGGGATTGTCATATATCTAGAAGAAATCATTGAATTTAGTTATGCTTGGGGGCTAGGCTGAAAGACTAATAACCAAGATGAATCTTATGGAAATATCCTGGGACTAATCCTAGCACAAAGAAATGGGATAAAAAAGATTTAGGTGTTAGGAGACTCCATGATCGTTATAAGGCATATGATTAACACTTCAAAGGCTAAGATCTCTAACCTGAATAAAATCATTATGAGAGCCCAGAACTTGATCCCTGCTTTCGACTCGGTGACCTTTTATCATGTCTTGAGGGGAAATAATCATGATGCTGACAGACAGGCCAATAAGGCAAGCCATCTAGAGGAGGAAAAATGTGTAATAAATGATGTTGTGAGCACAACAAAAATTCCTTAATAAAATGAAGAGAGTTATTTGTAGGCTGGAAATACAACCTCATTGGATAGATATGGATGTGGAAAAGTTGTAGCTATCATACCATAATGATATGAAGCCCCCCCCCTTCTCCCCCTAGCTCTCTCCTAACATCTTCCTCCCCCCCCCTCCCCCTTCCTATCCTTTCCCCCATCCCCCCTGCCTCCCTTCCCCTTTCTCCCATTCCCCCTCCCCTTCCTCATTACCCTCCCCTTCCCCCTTCGCTATGGATCCTCCCCTTTCTAACCACCACCTCTGCGTTATAACCTCCACCCTAGGTTCCTCCTCCCCTTGTTGCATCTCCTTCTGCAAGCTCCTCCTAGCCATGCAGACTCATGGAAATCCGGACATCCAGACTCGCTCGGAACGTGGTGTCCCATGGAAATTATGTACCACACCTGTTTCAAGAATAAGTCACAGTGTGTGGCCTCATCGTTTCAACCTGGTTCTTGGATAAGTGGGTGACGCAACACCTCGGGCGTCTGCAGGGATTTGAGAGTTACGGAGCAAAATTTAATTCAAGACCTCAGTGATGTCGAGCTCGTTCATGCGAGAATTGTGAGAATGACTGATAGCGATCAGGTGCTTGATGGAAAATTAATGTAGGAGGGTGGATTTATGATGGATTACATATGGGATCTCGATTGCATCAATGTCCTCGCTCATCTCTACATCACCCCCAGGTCATGTAACAGGTATAAAGTGCAAACCAAAATGTGGATTTTGTATGTTTTAAGGTTTGAGAGAGGGATGGTGGCCTCTATGAAAGACTGGTGACTAGATCCGAGGCTGCTATTTATCAGTTTTTGTGTCACAAAGGCTAGGAATTATGCTATGAAGAGTCGAAATAAGGGAAGGAAGGTCTGTCTGTCTGAGGTTTTGAAGGAAAATCAAGAAATTATTAGCATAATTGGAAGGTTGCGGGTGTTGGGTTTGGGTTGTATAGAGTGTTTGCAGTCGGACTGGATTTGGGACACCAGGTGGGTTCATAATTCTCTCTGGGAGAGGGAGGAGAATTGAAGTCGATGTGAGGTTGGACGTGCATACTCGTCGAGGAGTAGGGCAACTTTTGTGGGTGAGAGAGGGTGCCTAGTTGTGGGAGACCGGGGAAAACAGTGCCAATTTATGGAGAATGATAAAAAGAACGGTTTTGGAAGCCAACATGCAAGGTTTTCAAGATAGTTATTGGTCGGGCACACAAGGAAGCCACAGGTCGAGATCTGGTGGGCTGAGGGTTGGTTCCTCGGTACAACGTGGTAGATACAGACCCTCCTGTCTCACCTGTGTTCAAGATCATTGGGACCTGCGTGAAGCATTGTCAGAACTCCAACGCAACATGCATCAACAAATGCATGAAAATATGACCATGCAGGAAAGGGAGATTGAGAAAAAGAAACAAATCAGGCAACTGAGGATGAAGTGGATGCATTGCACCATCAACTGGAAAATTTGAAGCTCAAGGTGGATGTGATGGAGGATCGTATGGAGGCAAACGTGGAGGACGGGACAAACCATGAGAATTCCAAAGACTCAGATGAGGCCTCCCAGGGCCTGGATCTAAACAGCCTAGACCCTATGGATATATGACCACCTATGTATTGGTTTTGCTTTTGTTTTATCAAAATGATGAACTGTAAATGTATATATCTCTTATTTCAATTTTATCGAAGTTATAGTTGTAGATATCCTAGAATGGGAAATTTTTGTAAGCAAGATAGCCATATCTACTGCAATAGTCTAGATGGACCAAGAAATTTTTATCAGCTTGTTGACGCAGTGATAAATCGATGTAAAGACCCGATATTTTTGCCAACGGGTGCGACTTTTTTAATATAAACTATATTCATTCCGGTTTAAAAAAAAAAAAAACCTTTCCTGCTTGAGAGGAAAACCCAAATGAATTCTTCTTCTTATAAATACTTCAAATGACTAATACCAAGACCAAGATAAAAACCCTTGACCTATTTGCCTCTCCAAGGCCAAGTCACAAATCTTCCTTGTTGAGATCCTTCTCGAATCAAACTTATTGCTCTTTCCTCATTCTTTGGTCAACGTAAGTCAAACTGTCTGCACTTCTAAAATTTCGGTCTCTTTCCACAGGTTTGTAGTCTAAACTTCTACAGCTTCACATGTGTGAGGAGTGAGAATGAACTTGGAGATGCCTTCCTTCCTTCACTATTCTTGAGGAATCTTCTAGGTGAATTCGACTAGTAGTGGAGCTGATGAGGAGACCCTTTTGGTGACTTTTTCTTGGACTGATATACTACTGCAAAACCCTAGTTTTTTTTCCACACGTGTGAAGATATTAGCCCAAAGACAATTCCAAATAACTTGATCTTCCTTTCCTTCTTCTTGTTGGTTATATGGCTACTTTCCTTGTGAATTTGACACTTCTTTTTCACTTCAGACCTTGACTGAAATTCTTGATTTTGAAAGGAGGTTGCGCTGCCTATTTATAGTGGTTTCCCATGAAAATAAGTCGACATGAGTTGTATGTGAGCCGACATGTCCTTTGATATAGATCCTTTACTCCATCTTGAAGCCGACTTGATGGAGGTGTTTGAGATTGGTCGTGGAGGACCTTTTTATTCTTTTAATGACTCATACAAATTTGTAACATTCCCAAGAAGGGTCTTTCATACATGACATTGACTCAATTTGAATTTTATGACTTGATGAAAAAAACTAAAGGTTCATAATGGGAACCTTAACTAAAATAAAATTTCTTGATCATCAAACCCATGATTCAAGTATTACAAAAACAATTTTATTTTCTTCTTTACATCAATTACATAAAATCACAATTATGCATGTCATTATGAAGACCGAACCTAGTTACACTTTTCAACAGATACCTGCAAATAATCTCACTGTAGCTTCTTGAATCTTCTCTTCCTTGCTTAATATTTTATTTCCTTGATCCAATGCGGAAGTGCTCCAAGAAAACTCTAAGTGTCAAAGAGTGTGAGAGAGAGAGAATAGAGAGAGAGCTCCAAAACTAAACTGACAAAACATTGAACTGACAAAAGCTACCAACTGATCCTCAAAAGCCTTTTTATCAATGAGGCCTCTATTTTCTTCATTTTCCATTATTTTCATTCATTTTACTCCTCACATGCAACCTATGACTCTTCACCTCCATTTTCTCCTATCTTCCATTATTTTCATAAATAAAATACCAATTAATGTCTGATGCCTTTCCAAAGTCTTGGTCTTTTGCATTTGCCAGTTTCCTTAGCCATAATAAACCAAATGAACATGCACACTAGGATGCTTTTCCCAAAATTTCGCTTGGAATACATGTCCCATGACCTTGGTATTATATTTCTTTTTACATGGCTTTTTAACCAGGGTTGTAACAGAACCCGCCCCCTTGGGGGAAAACCGTCCTCAGTGTTCAATGAATCCCACAACCAGCAAAACCGCTGAAAAACAAAACATACTGCACATGGAGCTTTATAATATAACTCATTGCAGTATTTATAATGACCACTACTGAAAACATAACAACATACCGCTTATTGGAGCTTTATAACACAACTCATTACGGTATTTACAACAATAACCACATATACTCATGCACATTTGCTTCAACCAACAAATAACCATATTGTTTATGGAGCTTTATAATTCTAGCTCGATACAATACTTACAATAATATACACATGCACATTTGCTCAACTAACAAATAAAAAGGATACGACACCTGCATCTGCAACAAGGGAATCCAGAGGCTTACACCTCCACCCTCAAAAGTAGTACCGAGATTCACCTCCTTCCTAGGAAGTCCATATAAACCCACTTCCAAAGTTAAAGTTGCATCCAATGTCCAATGCTACAATCTAACACTACTTGTCCTCTTAGTGAACAATTACCGAATCATTGTTCCAAGGCACACTCCCAATGTGCATTTGATTCCATCTGGAAATGCTAATGACTAAAACAAATCCATCCTTGGCCTTCCCTTATTTGCTACACAACCCCTCAAGCAATCCGGTCACCCCCTTATGTGTAGTCACACACCTTCCAAGTTCCGTGAGCATCCCTTCTCTGCTACATAGTCCCTTGGGCGACCCCTCCCATGCAAGGTTTCCTCACATAAGAAGTCTAAAAACCAAGGCATATCCCTACCTCAAAACCATCATACCGCTCATATCATGCTCATGGAAATCAATGAAAACTATTGGGTACTAATGTCCCACAATGGCCCTGCTCCTGAAGTGCTTTAACAACATATTATTTCCTATCTTATTCCTTTCAATGTTGTTGCTAATTCTTGCAACCAATTTTAACCACCCAACCGGGCACGTTCATGCATTCTTGTACCAAGCACATAATTTCCATTAGATTTAAAATTGATTGAAATGAATTCAAATCATACCTCATTGGCAGCTCGTCAATAAGCTGCACTTGCAATTTTGTTTACTTCCTGCCACAACAGGTCAACTAGATGTTTGATCAAATTATCATGATTAAACATATCACATTCGGTTACCTCAAAGCACAACCATCATAATCAAAATCATAGATCACATGTAACCATCATAAAACAGAATCATAGATCACATGCATAATGAAAACTGAAATAAAATATCAATACTTATCCTTCGATCAGTCCTTTGCTTCCACCTCTATTCTTTCTATACACACACCAAATCAGTTTCCACACTCGACAAGCACCCAATACCTTCTCTTGAACCACATACATATACACATAGTGTGCATCACACACATACAACCACACACAACATCCAATACTATACAACACATGCACCTACACTCAACAGGCAACACAACACATACACCTACACCTGGTGTACAACATAACATAACACCTACATCCAGTGTACAACATAATACATATACGTACATAGAGTACAACACAACAAATACACATGTCATGATACCATAATTACACAATGCACATACATAGTATTGCATGCCCGCAACACAACGTGTACAACATGCACACAATACCACATGTACACTAGTACCATATGTATAACATGTACACAGTACCACCTGTACACAACACCACCTGCACAATGTGTGCACAACATCACATGTACATGACACCACCTGTACAATGTGTATACAATGTCACTTGTACACCGCACCACTTGTACAATGTGTACACAATATCACATGTACACGACACCACATGTACACATCGCCACATGCACAACTTGTGCACAACACCACATGCACACAACACCACATGTACAATCATGCACACAACACCATATGTACATAGCACCACATGTACAACATGCACACAACATCGTATGCCACTGCATATACGACATGTACATAGCATCGTATGTACACAACACTGCATTTCCAACATGCGCACAACACTGCATATCCAACATGAACATAGTACAATATGTACACAACACCGCATATCCAACATGTACATAACACCATTATACATCATTATGCATCCCATCATTAAAACTGCATGCAACTATCACAAATCATAAAATCATGAAATTCCATCATAATGATATAACATTAACATAGATTTATCAAAGGTATAGCATTACATTAACAACATAAATAGAACCATATATTAATATAACAACATATTTTAACGTCATAAATATGATAATCATCTCAACAGACATCACATGGAAAGAAACAAAACCATTAATATCATTATTCATCAATCACATTCATTAACATTAACATGCATAATGATGAATACCATATATTTCAGAGTAATGCAACAATATCATTAAATATCCATCTACGATCTATTTGGCTAAATTAGTTAGCTTGGTTTAGATCCTCAATACTATGTGTCATGTTTTCATCAAGATACCAATTACTTTTCAGTAATTATTTTCACTTCTTTCAACTAGGAAGTTGATAATTTACAAAGTAGGCATAGTCATTTAAGTACATCGTTGAACTTCAAATGAGCCTCATCATATTGAATCTTAATATCTATTCATGTATTCTTCTTTTCCTAAGGAAATTTAGTGAAATTCGTCATTAAGATATTAATGGTTGTACAAACATTCCTTAAATTATTTATATTAAAATTAAAATTCCATTATCACTATACATATTTTTCTTATTCATTCAAGTATCATTATATTCAATGACACACAAACACTAGGTCATCATTGTTTAAGTATTATGGCATGCTTAAGCCACTCACAAAAAGGGATAATTAATACCCAATGGTTTATTCATCACCTAGTAATCATCATTTTTCACCTTCGGGAAGGGTTGAATTCTCATTATGTTGCTTTCTTAATACCACTTGATCTATTTTGTTATAGATGCACCATTCCTCAAGTTGGACTAAGAATTATTCCCCTTTACTTTTGGCTTGTTAGACACTATATTTTGTTTATAATTTGAAGCATGAAACCACTACTACCATTATTATCCACCAAAAGGTTTTACATTCTTAGTGTGCTTGACAATAACTTCTTTCAATACTAATTGCACAAACTCAGTAAGTTGTTTTATATGAATTATCAATATATCATCAATCCACTTATGAAACAATGAGTGCAATTTAGCCAAATTCACCCCCTGTAGTTGATATACTTTTTTTGTCAATTTTTGCATAATTCTTCTCACAAACTTGTTATAGAATTTCCATCGACCTTCCTTCTTACTTTTCATGCTATGATTTTTTTTCCTTAATCTTCATAGTCTATTTCCTTTTCCAAAAGGTAGACAATCATCACTTGTCATTCCTAAATTATTAGTGTTCACAACTTCCTCTCTTGAGACTTTGATATTTTGTAGGTCATCACTACGACAACTGAATCATTCTAAACATCATTCATTTTGCTTGATCCACTTATTCTATATCCTTAAGAGATCTTACCATTAAGAGAGACACTTCTTCATTGTCATCACATAAGTTAGTCATAGGATTATTATATTTTCATAGTCCAACTTATCACTTCAATGTCATTCAATTTAAAAATTTGTATAAGCTTTAATTAGCTACTCCAATCCTAAAATTTCATATTGTTGGTATTCAAATTAGCACCTTGCTCACTATCACTAATCTTGGACTTACCATGAATTACTACCTTTACACTAAGGCACTTTCCATTTTTCTGCTTACAAAATATTCCTAATTTATATGTGTATCTTCTTTATTCTCATCATATAGAAATTCATGGGTTTTATTACCACTGTAATCTAATATTTCCATTCTTCCTACAATTCCATAAAATGACCTTCATTATTATCTCATCTTAATTGGTTGATTCATAATATTAAATATTTGAGGGTTATCTCAATTGGTCGAGGTCTCATTACTAAAGTACCTTGCTATTTGGAGGACACAGGTTCAATTCTCCTAGATGCCCTCGGGGTTAGGATCGAATTAGTTTGGCTTGGGGGTGTAGTCCCTTCAGGTGGATCCTTCTCTTGTTCTTATATGGAAATAATTTTATGATTTCTCAACCATCTTCCACAAGGCTATTCATTCACAAATATCTCAAGAGTGCTAAGTGTTGAGAGGTGTAGCAAGAAAGTCTCAATTTGACTTTGCCTTGGTCAAATTGAGAAAAAATGAATTTCCACATCAATAAACAACTTGGAGGCAATTAACTTGTGTGACAGGGATCTTGTCATTGTTGAAAATTGTGCAACAAGAAATGCTAAATTTAGAAAGTACTAAAAATAGAACTACTAAAAATAACACTTCTAAAAATAGCAGTTTGGCCAGTGAGCATTTTGGCCACCTTGGGTGAGAGGTGAAACTGCTAAAAATAACATCTTCTAAAATAGGATTTCATGGTGCCTTGCTATTTATAGCATTCCATGGTCTATCTATAGGAAGTAAATACGAATTTGGTCTTACTAGCAGTTTGGAATATTAATTAATTAATTCTTCGTGAGTTAATTAGTTAAGGAAAATCAAACTTGAAGTCTTTGTGAGAACATGCAATAATATCTCCACTGATTGGGGAATGTGTCTTTGATTTGCTCCACTGACTGAGGAATTAAGGATGAGTTCTATGTTGAGAGGATCAGTTGACTTAGTTTAACTTAGTCAAGTTCAGTTAGCTTAATTTAACAAGTTGTTAAATTAATGAGATATAGTTTGTTAATGCTTGCATGCATGTGACAACTGTTATTTTCAGATAACTGAGTATTCTCTCATGGATAACTGATGCATGTCAGTTTTGTCAGAGACCCAGTTGAGATCAGATGTGGGATAGTGTACTATCAGTTGGATGAATATTTTTCCTATAAAGGAAGCTCATACATGATGAGGATTTATCTCCTTCAGGTTTGTGCAGTTAGATTAGAGGTTAGTGAGTGTGTGAAGAGGCCAATTCACACAGGTGGCAACACTAGACCCCAAGGAAAACTACACAAGGAAAAAAGAGGCTTGGAGGGCAGAGGAGAAGGTTTGTGAGAAGCCTTTGACTGTCTATGAGCAGCAGAGGGATTGTACTGAGAGCTAGATAGCTTCCGAGCTAAGGCTTTGTGTAATCCAAACTATATTTCCACTTGTATGATAATACAAAGATGGGGTTTTAGGAAAGTGCTTTCCCTGGGTAAATTCTTTTGTGTTATGTGTGATTGATTCCTTCTTATCAATTATATGTGTTCTTATTGATGTTGCTCATGTTCGATTAAGCTTTTGCTAAATTGTTTGTAGAAGTATATCAAGTTTTTTTCTTTAGTAAATCGCATTACCAAGTTGATCTACAGGTGGGAAATTTCTACATGGTATCAGAGCTAGCTAATTTGTAGAAAAATTTCTACATGGTATCAAAGCTCACTGATTTGTAGGAAAAATTCAACAAAATTCTACATGGTATCATAGCACAGGTGATCAAGGAGAGAACAATATACTGAGAGGAGATTTCAAAGTTTTGAGTTTTGGGCCGAGAGTTTGCAGAGCAGATCTAAAAATTTCTGTACAAAATTTTCAGAAATAAATAGCAGATTTGGATTCCTTGCGGAAAAATACCCAAAAAAAAAAAAAAAAAAATCGGCTGAATTGGAGTTCGAATGAGGGAGATATCGTTGATTTAAAATCAACTCTTTTTCTAGAAAATTTCATGACAGCGGGAAAGTGGAAATAGATTGGTGTGCTAGCCAAGAACCTGTATGCACTTGAGGTACAAGATGCATGCAAAGCCTTGAGGAGCAAGGCAAAGGTTAGATACTTGGTGGTTGAGAGGGAGAGTAAATTACCTCTCAACATGCAGAGCCAGAAGAAGTCTCAGACAATTGTGGAGGAGCCACGATTGGTGCAGCAGCTTCAGGAGGTTGTGGAGCAGCCACAACAGGGGAAGCTGAGAGGAGATCGAGTAGAGACATCTACTCATGTAGAGACCTCCAGTAGGGGGAAGCTTCGAGCCAGGTGGGTAGAGGGATCGCATGCAACCATACCTCCAGGTAGGAGGTGGGGCGATGTAGAGTGATTGTCCCAAGGAGGAGGGGCAGGATCCTTGAGGTACCCAACCTCTTAGATGAGACCTTGATATAGGAGCCCCGATGTGGAGTAGCAGGAACTGACTGATTGGGTAGAGACAGATGTGGATGAAGCGGCAGAAAGAGCTACAGTGCAAGGAATCCTAGGATAGTGCAGAGCATGTAGGCTGCAGCAATGCGAGAGGCACAAGTATGTTGCACAGTGCAGGGTAGCACAGATAAGGGTGCAATGGTGCGAGATGCATGGAGATGTTGCAATAGCGCAGAGGTCAAAGAGGGAGCACTTGTCAGCAGCAGGTAGAGCTTCAACATCAGAGTATGTTTCTAGCCCAACAGAGAGGTCAGTTGGGAGTTTTTTGTTCCGAGTGTTGCTGGAGCAACCGCACTTGGTAGATGTGTTGCATGCAGAACATTCCAAAGTTACAGGATCGTGTTCAAGAGGAAGTCTTTCTTGTTGAGAGGGAGTGTTGAAAAGTGTGCAACAAGAAATGCTAAATTTAGAAAGTGCTAAAAATAGAACTACTAAAAACAACACTTCTAGAAATAGCATTTCATGGTGCCTTCCTATTTATAGTAGTCCCTGGTCTATCTATAGGAAGTAAATTCAAATTTGGTCTTACCAGCAGTTTGGAATATTAATTAATTAATTCTCCATGAGTTAATTAGTTAAGGAAAATCAAACTTGAAGTCTTTGTGAGAACACGCAATAATTTCTCCACTGATTGGGGAATGTGTCCTTGATTTGGTCCATTGGTTGAGGAATTAAGGATTAGTTCTATATTTAGAGGATCAGTTGACTTAGTTTAACTTAGTCAAGTTCAGTTAGATTAATTTAACAAGTTGTTAAATTAATGAGATACAGTTTGTTAATGCTTGCATGCATGTGACAATTGTTATTTTCAGATAACTGAGTATTCTCTCATGGATAACTAATGCATGTCAATTCTGTCAGAGACCTAGTTGAGATCAGATGTGGGACAGTGTACTATCAGTTGGATGAATATTTTTCCTATAAAGGAAGCTCATCCATGATGAGGATTTATCTCCTTCAGGTTTGTGCAATGAGATCAGAGGTTAGTGAGTGTGTGAAGAGGCCAATTCACACAGGTGGCAGCACTGGACCCCAAGGAAAACTGCACAAGGAAATAGGAGGCTTGGAGGGCAAAGGAGAAAGTTTGTGAGAAGCCTTTGACTATCTATGAGCAGCAGAGGGATTGTACTGAGAGCTGGATAGCTTCCGAGCTAAGGCTTTGTGTAATCCGGACTATATTTCCACTTGTATGATAATACAGAGATGGGGTTTTAGGCAAGTGCTTTCCAAGGGTAAATTATTTTGTGTTATGTGTGATTGATTCCTTCTTATCAGTTATATGTGTTCTTATTGATGTTGCTCATTTTTTATTAAGCTTCCACTAAATTGTTTGTAGAAGTAGATCAAGTGTTTTGCTTTAGTACATTGCATTACCAGGTGATCTACAGGTGGGAAATTTCTACATGGTATCGGAGCTAGCTGATTTGTAGAAAAAGTTCTACATGGTATCAGAGCTAGCTGATTTGTAGAAAAATTCTACAAAATTCTACAGTCACTCAGTTTACTTAGTAAATTCGAGTTAGAGGACTTGGATTTTAGTTAAGCGTGTGTGATTTCTAAAATTTAGTAATCCAATTTAGTTATATCCAGTTGTGTTCAGTTAAAATAGTTCTAACAATTGGAGGAACTAGTGGAAGGGAAATTGTGCACTGGGACAATAGTCTAACTCAGTTATCATCCAGTTAATTGATCAATCAGCTCAAAATAGCTAGTGCATGCAAGAAATTTGAGTTCTCAGTTGTGGTGGAGATTCCAAGGCATTGTAACAAGCAGTTGTAAACTAGTTTGAGTGTACATGTGTTGCATGAAGTCAAATGATCAAACCTTGGGAATTGCACAACCTCTTGTTCTTATACGGAAATAGTTTTATGATTTCTCAACCATCTTCCACAAGGCTATTCATTCACAAATATCTCAAGAGTGCTAAGTGTTGAGAGGTGTAGCAAGAAAGTCTCAATTTGACTTTGCTTTGGTCAAATTGAGAAAAATGAATTTCCACATCAACAAACAACTTGGAGGCAGTTAACTTGTGTGACATGGCTCTTGTCACTCAGTTAGCTCAGTACATTTGAGTTAAAGGACTTGGAGTTTAGTTAGGCACGTGTTATTTCTAAATTTTAGTAATCCAATTTAGTTATATCCAGTTGTGCTCAGTTAAACTAGTTCTAACAGTTGGAGGAACTAGTGGAAGGTTAATTGTGCAGTGTGATAGTAGTCTAACTCAGTTATCATCTAGTTAACTGATCAATCATCTCAAAATAGCTAGTGCATGCAAGAAATTTGAGTTCTAAGTTGTGGTGGAGATTCCAAGGCAATGTAACAAGCAGTTGTAAACTAGTTTGAGTGTACATGTGTTGCATGCAGTCAAATGATCAAACATTGGGAATTGTGCAATCAATTGGAGGAAAATTCCTAAAAAATAGGGGCTAATTCTCTAGGAATTGTGCAAGGAAATAGGGGCTCAAGCAAAGGCAGAAATTGACTAAGTCTGGGTCAGAGCTTCTCATTGAGAAGAGAGATAGGTTATTCACTTGCAGGTTGTGCTCAGAGCGGGAAATAAATTGTAATACATTTTCTATTCATCTTAATGCAAAGAGGCTTGAGGGGTTTTTCCCAGTTGGGTTCCCCTAAAAAAATATTTTGTATGTGTGGTTTTTATTATTGCATGTTTGCCAATGTTGCTCTAAATTGTGAATTAAATTATGCAGATCAATAGAGTAGAATTGCGTCTCTTGATTTTAGATTAAATTTCTTGAGTAGTTGCAATTCTATTTCTACATGGTATCGGAGCAAGAATCACATTAGAAAAAATATTTCAAAGTTTTTTCTCAGGAGGTTCGAATTTGCAGCTTCAATGTAGTAGGATTTCTTCAGGATTGGGAAAATTACCTTCAATGGGTTGAGATTAGAGTATGCCTTGGAAGGCAGCTCAAATTTCATTGCATGGAAGGATCACATGAAGGCAGTGTTTGATGACAATGGATTGCTGGATTATGTCAATATAGACATTCCAAAACCAAGATTAGTGTAGGTTTTAACCCCGTACAGAAATTACCTGCATACAAATTCTAAAACACAAAAAATAAATAATGCGAGAGTAGAACACATAAAACACATATACACAGAGATTTTCCCCTGGATCCCAAAACCGGGACTACTAGCTTGATTTTTTTCATTATGTTCCTTTCAATGTTACAATACGTATTTATACATGCCGAAGCATCCAATACCATGGCCTGAAAACCATTGCGTCCAATACCATGGACCGAAAACCATTACGTCCAAAAAACATGCACAAAACCGTAGGTGGGTCCGCCCAACCTAACATAGGGTCCAAAACCAAAATTTTTCGGGGTGCTGCCCTGGACTCCATAAAGTGGGGTTACTGGTGCCCCTCAAACCCCCTGTGACGTCCCCCCCTCTAACCCCTGGTTAACTACGTGGGCTAGTCATGGAAAGAATATAACACAACCTAACAATCAGTTGATGCCCAAAACCTAGCCCAATGGAAGAAATATGTAGCCAAGACGAGGATAATTATCTTGGAGGAAGTGCGAGACCACATTGCCTCAAATCTCCATGGGAAAGAAAATAATTTCTCAATGTGGCAAGCACTAACAGAGCTATTTCAGAATAGCAGTGACCATAGAAAACTGGCCCTCAAAGACAAACTTCGAAATATTAAGACGCGAAAGAATGATACTATTCCGCAGTATCTCACTAGATTTACCCAAGTTCAGGATGAGAATGGAGGGTTTGGTGTGAATTTTGCAGAAGATGACCTGATGAGCCTATCTCTTCCAGATCTTCCCAAAAGTTTGGATAGCTACCAGGACTCGGTGAACAGGAGGGAGAAATTACCAAATTCGGAATGATTGTGGTTTGATTTGGTACAAGACGAGATCAGGCAGAATACCAGAGATGGAACCTCATCTAAGGGAGAGGATTAAGAAAATTTTGCATTGGTTGGAAAGGTAAAGAAGGGAAAAGGGAAGAAATCTCAAACCAAACCAGAATCCAACGAAGGGGGAAAGAAGAAAGACTTCTCCAAAATAAAATGCTTCAATTGTCATGAATTTGGGCATTCTTCTACAAAGTGTCCACACAAAAATCCTGGCAAGAAGAACTCAGGAGGAGCAGCAGATGAAGCTTTGGCTTCATAGTTTGAGCTAGACTTCACCCTTATCGCATGCATGGTCATCACTATGATGGGGAGTGTGTGGTACTTGGATTTCGATGCCTCGTTCCACATCATAGGGTGTAGAGAGTTTTTCAGTGCCCTAGAGGAGAAATATCTCCATATGCATATTGAGTTTGGGAACAATGAAAGGTACAACGCTACCAGGATTGGTATAATAACCTTTAAGAGGGAGTCAGGATCCCCTCTTCACCTCAAAGATGTCATGTTTGTGCCAAGCCTGAAGAAGAACCTCATCTCTATAGAAGTTTTGGAAGACCGTGGTTATGATGTAATCTTCAGTGAAGGTAAAGCCTTTCCAAGGCACATAGCTATTGGACATGTGAAGAAGATCGAGGTTCATGTGAGGAACCTGTATAAACTTGATATGGAATATTGCGATGCATTAAGCAGTAAGGCAGAGAAAGTGTAGAGTCGC
This sequence comes from Pinus tabuliformis, assembly GCA_031772625.1. Taxonomy (NCBI): domain Eukaryota; kingdom Viridiplantae; phylum Streptophyta; class Pinopsida; order Pinales; family Pinaceae; genus Pinus; species Pinus tabuliformis. The sequence goes on from CM062818.1 coordinate 1,369,760,696, forward strand.
GATGTTGGTGAGCTCTGGCACAAGAGATTGTGCCATTTGCATCATCATGCCTTAAACATTTGGTAGCAACTAAACATTGTCCTCTCAAAAGGAGCACTTGAGAAACAAGATGACTGCAAAGGTTGTATCTTGGGGAAGTATGTAAAATTCGTATTCCATGATCGAGACAATAGAGCACATGCAGCCTTGGAAATATTCCACTCTAATGTTTTCAGACCTTTCTCGATAGCCTTCACTGCCATACATAAATATTTTGTTATTTTTATTGATGATTTCTCAAGGGAGTGTTGTATCTTCTTCATGTGGAAGAATGATGAGACATTCTCAAAGTTTTTAGAATTCAAGGCACTAGCTAAGAAAGAGATTGACAAGAAGGTGAATGCTCTCAGGAGCGACAATGGAGGTGAGTATGTTTCGAATGACTTCAAGGAGTTATGTGTGAAAGAAGGAATTTAAAGAGAGATGACAACACCCCATAACCCACAACAAAATGGGGTAGCTGAGAGGAAGAACCAAAGAATTGTGGGATTTAAAAGAGCTATGTTACATGACCAATGCCTACCACTGCATTTGTGGGTAGAGGCATGTAACACAATAGTATACTTGTAGAACTGGAGTCCTCATTGGATTCTTGGTATGATTACACCGGAGGAGGATTTCTTGGGGAGAAAGTCAAATGTGTCTCACTATAGAATTTTTGGAGCCTCTATTTACTGCCATGTCTCTAAAGATTCGAGGAAGAAGCTTGAGCCGACATTAGAGTTGGGCAATTTTATGGGTTACACCGAAACTCCACACAATTACCATGTGTACTCACCTTCCCTCAAAATGACAGTTGCGCGAAGGGATGTAACGTTTGATGAGGAGAAAGTGATGCGGTGCTCTCTTGAGAGGGAGCTTTAGATTCCACAAGAAGAGGAGATTTTAGCTCCAAAGAAGGAGCCTCAAAAAGTCATGGAGAAACCAAAAATGGAGGAACAAAGAGGAGTCAGAGTGGAGACATCCACTCAAGAAAAAACATGCAGAGAAGGCAGAAAAAGAACAAGGGAAGTTGATAAATTAGTGCAGGATGCGAGGGAGAATGTGGGAGCTCCTTCAAATTTGTGCAGGAAAAGGAGGTCACCTGAGAGGTACACTGGCTACATGGCTCTAATGACTGAGCTTGTAGAGACTGAGCCATCCTCTTTTGAGGAAGCAGTAGAGAAACTTGTTTGGATTGATGCAATGGTGGAAGAATACAAATCTATCATGAAGAAAAATGTTTGGTAAGTGGTCCCAAGACAGGTAGATAAATCAATTGTGGGTTCGATATGGGTCTTAAAGGTTAATCATGCAATAGAAGGAAGCATAGAGAAGTATAAGGTCATATTTGTATCCAAAGGATTCTCTCAAGTTGAGGGAATTGACTATGAGGAAACCTTTTCTCATGTAGCAAGGTATTCATCCATTAGATCAATTATTGCACTGGTTGCGCAAATGGGGTGGAAGATCCACCAGATGGATGTAAAAACAACATTTCTCAATGGTGTTATTGAGGAGGAAGTGTACATTGAGAAACTAGAAGGTTTTGAGACATTTGATCGGGAGTTTCATCTGTGCAGACTTAAGCAAGCATTGTACGATCTCAAACAGGCATCCAGAGCTTGGTACACTAGGATCGATAGTTATCTCACTAGTTTGGGCTTCACCAAAAGTGAAGCGGATGCGAACCTATATCATATTTCGGTAGAAGGTAAATTTCTTATCATTGTTTTATATGTTGGTGATTTTATATTGACTGGTGATGAGAAGTTGATCATCTCTTGCAAGCGAATTTGAGATGAGAGAAATGGGTCTCATGCACTACTTCCTCGAGCTAGAAGTATGGCAAGGCGATGGGGAATTGTTTGTGTCTCAAGGAAGGTATGCCACTGAGATACTGCAAATATTTCGCATGGAGAGTTGTAAGCCCATGGAGACACCTCTAGCAACAAACCAGAGGAAGGAGAATTCCACTTTAGGTGAAGAGGATGATGCCACCATTTAGTGACAACTAGTGGGTTCACTGATGTATCCTGTAAATACACGACCAGATATGTGCTATGCAGTCAAACAGTTGAGCCAAGTTATGGTTAGGCCAACTAAATTTTATTAGAAGGCAACTAAGCATGTTTTACAGTACCTAAGAGGCACTACCCAGTAGAGATTATGGTACAGACGAACAGAGGGAGAGAAGTTGTGTGGCTTCACAGATGCATATGGGCAGGGAGTCCATTTGACTAAAAGAGTACATCAAGTGGAATTTTTAGTGTTGGGTTCGCAGCGGTTTCTTGGTAAAGCAGGAAGCAAGGATCTGTGGCACTCAACTCAGCAAGAGCATAATACATGGTTGCAAGTCAAGCAACATGTGAGGCAATCTGGATGAGAAAGATACATGTGGTATTTTTTGGTTAGATGATGGATCCAACTATGATCTATTATGATAATCATAGTTGCATTAAGCTCTCTGAGAATTTGGTTTTTCATGATTGATCCAAGCATACATATATTCAGTATCATCATTTATGGGACTATGTGCAAAGGCAGATAATGTTGCTACAATACATCCTAACAGAGGAACAAGATGTTGGCATCTTGACAAAGACCTTGTCAAGAGGAAAGTTTGAATTCCACAAGTGCACGATAGGGGTGGTTGATAATCCCTTTCTTGCTAAGAGGGAGTGTTGAGAAGTGTAGCAAGAAAGTCTCAATTTGACTTTGCCTTGGTCAAATTGAGAAAAATCAAATTTCCACATCAAAAGACAACTTGGAGGTAGTTAACTTGTGTGACATGGCTCTTGTCACTTAGTTAGCTCAGTAAATTCAAGTTAGAGGGCTTGGAGTTTAGTTAACCAAGTGTGATTGTTAAATTTTAGTAATCCAATTTAGTTATATCCAGTTGTGTTCAGTTAAACTAGTTCTAACATTTGGAGTAACTAGTGGAAGGTCAATTGTGTAGTGGGACGACAGTCTAACTCGTGATCATCCAATTAACTGATAAATAAGCTTAAAATAACTAGTACATGCAAGAAATTTGAGTTCCCAGTTGTGGTGGAGATTCCAAGGAAGTGTAACAAGCAGTTGTAAACTAGTTTGAGTTTACAGGTGTTGCATGCAGTCAGATGATCAAACCTTGGGAATTGTGCAATAAATTAGAGGAAAATTCCTAAAAAATAGGGGTTAATTCTCTAGGAATTGCGCAAGGAAATAAGGGCTCTAGCAGAGACAAATTTTGACTAATTTTGGTTCAGAGCTTCTCATTGAGAAGATAGATAGGTTATTCACTTGTAGGTTGTGCTCAAAGCGAGAAAGCAATTATAATACATTCTCTATTCATCTTATATTTTTTTTTAACAAAGTCGGTTGCTTGTATTAGTGTCTGGAAAAAAGATGGGAGTCTGAGCTCCTGAGATACATTAGGTGCTGAAGGTAGCCTAGATCAATGGAGTTACAAAACAGATATCTCTCATTGATCCTGCTCCTTCTTGTTCTGTTTCTAAAGTTATCTAGACTAATGTAGATTCTTACATATTGGAACAACGAAATTAGACATTTGCAAAACATTTTAATCTATTTCTATATGACTGATTTGCCTTGCAGTAGATTCCTCCGGATTTTCCTCCCCTGCTACCTGCTTGGCACTTGATGTGCTTGGGGCTGCATTGTTGCGTTTGTCCATCATATATTTCAAGATTGAGATTGACTCTTCTGTGTGACTGCATCTATTTGATAAATGGCTGAACTGTTCATGGAGTGAAGCGACTCTGTGTAGGAAGAGGTCTATTTCTGCACGATATTTGTCATTGAGAATGTGATTCTGATCTTCGATTCTATTTTCCAGAATCCTCTACTAGTTCTCTAGAACACGCTCCTGAGCCCTAACTTCTTCCAATTCGACTTGAAGGTCCGCGCAATGTAAGCAGTCTTCGTTGCGCGCCATAACTTTTGTTATAGAGGGAGAGAATAGAAGACAGAGGTGTATATATAATGACCGTCCAAATGAGGAGTTCACAACGCGAGATACTGAGATTTTCGGAGCCAAAAGCAACTGAAGAGAGTCGGAGAGCGACAACACACAGAGATATTCTGAGAGGCCAGAGCCCACAGGGAGACAGAGTCAAGGGAAGCGATGAGGGTAGAGATAGAGTGATGCTCTGACAGGGGCGAGAGAGATAGAAGGGTAGCTGCTCGGAATACTATCAACAGAGGCCAACCCAGAAGAGGGCGACAATGGAACGAGGAGGAGAATGCCCAGAAAAATTCCAAAGGGCTCGGATCCTCTTGACAACAAAGGCAAGGATATGAACGACGAAGAAAAAACAGAATGAGGCGATGAAGAGAGGAGGGGGGAGGGGACATATAAAGGAAGGCTGAAGAGAGCGAAAGCAGAAGGAGGGAAAGCCAGTCACAGGATAAATGAGAAAATCTTGAGGGAGGCGTGAGGAGATCAGAGACCAATCTTGGGAAGCCCGTGGGGCAGGACTGAGAGGATAGGTGCCAACGGGACTGATCAGAGTGACAAGATTACAAGGCAGACCAAATCTTTGCCACATCCTTCTGAAGATTGTGACTTTGTGGAAAACCTGAGAGACCTGATTTTGATCCTATCTGATAGTGCTGACCAATTTGGTACTGAGTTGAATAATATGGTTCATGGCAAGGGCTGGTGGGTTTCCTCGGTGTTGCAGCGCAATTTTCCAGGTGACCTTTCACATGCTCTGTTCGCATAGCCGTCGGCCTGCTTGTTGAGATTGCGGAGGATATGGTAGTAATGTATATCCTCCATTGTCTGATGCAGCAATTGATTGTGCTTGTTGATCTGCTGAAGAAGAACATTGGGTGAATCCTTCTGGTGGACCATGAGGCAGATGACAACGAAAGAATCCCCAAAGATCTTTGCCGATCTTATCCCCATTTTGTTTAACTGAGTTAGCCCCTGATATAGGGCTAACGCTTCAGCTTTATTGTTCGAAGCCTTCCCTAGACCCCACTCATAATGGAGGATGTGTTCCCCATTGGCGTTGATGATCAGTCCCCCTGCTCCAGCTATGTCGGGATTTGACTTGGATGCCCCATCGAAAAAAAGATAAAAGCAGTTGAAATTTTGGATCCAGTTAGCGAACTCCTCCTCTTTTAATCTGATTTTCCATGAGCTGATTTCTACCCTACTCTGTGCCTCCTTCATGCTTCCTTTCTGTGCATTGTAGTTTTTTTCCAGTATGTAACTTATGAAATCTCATTCTTCCACACTGTACTTTGTTGCATATATATTCCCTGTAGTATTGACTGAGATAGTTTCCAGGGCGAGACTTTTAGCCTTGTTGTAGATAATTCTTGTTGTTGAGCTCTTGTATTGAAATTTTTTTTGATTCCTTGCTAGCCAAATTCGCCATAGCAAGGTGTAAGGGAGAGTGTTCCATACTCTCCTCACCAGATTACTCCTTTTTTCTTTCCAGGGGCAGCATTTTCTCCAATTGTAGATTGCCTCATCTATGGATTGCTGAGGGTTCCAAGGTAAATTACTTGTGGTAGACAGCCTTTTCCAGCAATCAATTGCAAAGGGACATTCTACGAATAGGTGGTGCATAGTTTCTTCGGCGTTGCAGTAGTTGGGGCATCTGGAAGGGCCGTTGATGCCTCTTTTTTTAAGGTTCTCCGTTGTTAAGATTTTGCCTTTTATCAAAAGCCATATAATTTTTTTTTTATTTTTGGAAGCGCTTCTGATCTCCAGACTATTTTCCAGTGGTTCCATAAATTCATGGGGAAGGTGTTGTTGCATAAAAATTGGTGGCTTGCTTTGACTGTGTAGCTTGTTCCAGTTGAATCCCAATGGAATCCATCCCTCTCATTTTTCTTGATGGGAGCTTTATTGTGTAGGAGGGTCTGAAGATAACTTAAATTGGGCTTTAATTCGCTGGGAATTTCCGGGAAGGTCCATCCTGTCCAAATATGGGAGAAGGGATCCCAGCTGGAAATTTGAGCCAGGTGATGGATACTCCTGTTGTTAAGGAACTTAATGATGGGATTGACTTCCTTATGCATGCTTATGGGCTGTTGTCCCAGGATTCTATCTGTTCCAATGTTGATGCTATCTCCCCCCCCTGGAACTTTAGAAATATTTTGGATCATAAGCGGGAGGGCTTTTTTTCATAACCGCCAGATTTTAGAGGAGTCCTTGTTAGGTATATTGGATTCGAAGAGTTGCTGCCTGGGGAAGTTGAGGTATTTAGTCTCCAGAACCCTTTTCCACCACGATGAAGGTCCTGTTACAAATCTCCATACAATTTTCGCACCAAAGGCTGGATTCAAGAACTTTGGCGATCTAATACCTAGGCCTCCTCTTTCTTGAGTTTGGATGACATGTTTCCAGCTGACTAAATTAAACATGCTTTTGTCATTTTTCCCTCCTTGCCAAAGGAAGTGGCGTAAAACAACTTCCAATTTGTGATGGAAAATGGCAAGAGCATGATAGAGGGAGAATCGATATAGCGGTAGAGAGGTGATACCTGACTTGAGGAGAATAAGGCGGCCTACTGGGTTGAGCCATAGTGAACACCATTGCTGCACCTTCCTCTTTACCTTGTCAATGATTTCATTCCATGTTCCAGCCTTCAAAGGACCTAGACTCACTGGCATACCCAGATAAGAGAAGTGGGTGCAATCCAGATTGCATGTGACACCAAATATATTTGCAATGCTGTGGATAACCTGATTTGAAGAGTTCCATCCATATATACAACTTTTGAGTTGGTTGACCAATCCTTCAGAGTACCCCATAAATTGATCCAAAAGTTTCTTGAATCGCCTTGCTATTGTGGTGGAGGTGCCTCCAATTAACAAGGTGTCATCAGCAAACTGTGAATGATTGATGTTCTTGGCTCCACTCCCGAATTTGATACCAGTTATAAGGCCCACTCTCCGATTGTGGTCTAGAGCTCGACTCAAAGATTCTGCCATGAGAATGAAAAGATAGGGGAGAGGGGACAGCCCTGTCTCAGACCCCGGGAAGACTGGAATGCTTCACCAGGTCTGTCGTTGATCAGGGGGGAAATCCAGGGTCCAGAGATGCAAGCAACGATAATGTTAATGAAGGGTATCTCAAATCCCATCTTTTTTAAGACAACAATAAGGAAAGAGTGCCTAACTCTGACAAAGGCATTTGCCAGGTCAAGCTTGAGGACAAATCCTTTTTCCTTCCTGGAGAGGCTCGAATGAATGGCTTCTTGCACAAGGAGGATGGAGTCAGTGATTTTCCTGTTAGGCAAGAAGCCTCCTTGATTTTCAGAGATCAAGGAGGGAAGGAGGGGTTTAAGTCTAGTGGCTAGAATCTTGGACAGAATTTTGTAGGAGGAGTTGCAGAGGGAGATGGGTATGAATCTGGAGAGAGAAGAGGGTCAGTTTTCTTTGGGGATGAGGGCAAGGAAGGTGGCGTTGGTGTACCCTCCAACTTTCCCTTTTCTTTGAGCCCATCGAATCATCTTTACTAGGTATTTTTTTATCAGATTCCAGAACATCCTATAGAAGAAAATGGGGAATCCGTCAGGTCCTGGTGCCTTATCAAGATGCAGATTCCAAATTTCTCTTTTGATTTCCTCTTCTTCAATTTCCTTGTTGAGATTGTCATTCATTTCCTTTTTGATTCCTTTGGGTAAACGCTGGAGAAAATCAGAGTAGTCTTCTTCCCCTTTGGTTTCAGTTAAGAGGTCTCTATAATGCTTGGAGGCAACTTTCCTTATGGTTTCTTGGGTGATGTGCAGATTTCCTTCATTATCCAAGATTGATCTGACATTATTCCTGAGCTTTCGAGCAGTGGCCTGTTTGTGAAAGTAGGTTGTATTCTTGTCTCCTTCTTGGAGCCATAATTGTTCTGATTTTAAGCGCGACTTGATTTCTTCCTCTCTATTAATGTGACTCAGTTGTGTGTATAATACACGTTCTTGCTCCTTGGTTTGTTGCGATATGCCATGTTCTTCGATCCTTACTTGCACACTCTCTAAGTCACTCTTGATTTTGTTTTTGACCTTCTCTGGCTCTTGGTAATTTTCCTTAGCCCACTCCTTTATAACCTGTTTGACCCTTTTTAGTTTGGTTTCCCAGATGAAGCCTGGCGAGCCTTCTACATGATGGTTCCAAGTTTTTTGGACGATGTCTCTAACTTCTGGAATCCAATTCCAAAGGGGACTGTATTTAAAAGGGATTGGCCCAAGGGGGCAGTGGGCTTCTAGAGTGAGAGTAATGGGATAATGATCAGAAGCTAAGGTATTGAGGATGTTGGCGTATCCTACAGTGAAGGATGAGAGGTACTCAATGTTGACTAAGAATCTATAAAGCCTTTCCATTATGTTATTGGTGCCAACCCTTCGGTTACTCCATGTATACCTGCGATTTTTGGGCACGACATCAACTAACTCATGTTCTTGAGCGATGATCTCCAGACAACCTTTGAAGGGATCTGGAGTGAAGGATCCTCCCCTTTTTTCATTAGCGTGGAAGACCAGGTTGAAGTCACCTGCTACTATTATGTTTGTATTTGTCTCCTCACCGATGCTTGTCTTCAGATCGTTCCAGCAAACTTTCTTATCTCTATAATAGTTGGGGACATAAACATTGTATATGATTACTAGATGGTTGCATGTTTTGCTGTCAAGAGCGGTTCTGATCCAATTCTGGTGGAGATTAGTTGAGGTGCAGTTCCATTTACTGTTGTCCCAGAGGGTGACAATTCCTCCGGAGGCTCCTCTTGAGTCACTGATGCTTCCTAAATATTGTTTCTGTTGTTCTAATTTTTTTTTCATTTCCTGATGATCTTGTTTTGTCTCCTGGATCAACATAATTTCTGGTTTTTCATTGTGAATTAGGTCTCTGAGGGCAGTAACTTTAGAGGGGTGCTCTAAGCCCCTGCTATTCCAAGATAGGATTTTCATCATTATATATTGGGCATGCGAAGAGGTGCTCGCCTCTCTTGATCTTTGTGGCTTATCTCTTTCTCTTGATGCTCCAGAATGAAGGATTCAATGGGGTTTGAGTGCCCATGGCTATGTCTTTCTGGGAATTCTCATCCCTGTGTTGTTTAGCTGATTTTCTGCTCGGTCCCTGTTTTTGATAAGTGTCGTTGGTTGCTCCATGTTCTTTCGAAGAGCTTCTAGTAATCCTTGAGTGAGGAGGATCAATGGGGGGCTGAGATGAGGCGATCTGGGATGGATGGGGGTCGAGGGCTCAGAAGGAGGATCTTTAAGGGGGGATTCAAGTGAGGAGAGGATAAGAAAGGGGTTGGAGGAGGAGGGAAGAGGCGGATCAGGATGAAGAGGAACAGAAGGAGAGGGGGAGGAAGGGAGAGGGCGAAGAGCTGAAGTTCCAGGGTTATCAGACTCCAGGGGAGGCTTGGAAGGAGGAGTTGATTTCTTCTTTTTGAATGTTTCCCAGTGACCTTCCTGCTCATCGCTCTCTGCATTAACAAGTTTAGTACATCTATTAGCAAAGTGTTCGTACTCGTGACATACCTTACATTTAAATGGTATCTGCTCGTAGTCTAGTTGCTGGACATGGCTCTAATCGTCCACTTTTAGCTTTATTGCTTCGGGCAATCCTCTGCCTAGATCCACTTCGACACAGATCCTTGCACAGGCTTGCATGTTGTCCTTCGGCTCGCTACGGTCGATATATTTGCCAACAACATTCCCTATGGCCCGAACAGACTTATCTCCCCAGAAATGGAGAGGGAGGTGAGGAAGACAGACCCAGACCGGAACAGCACTGGGGATGTCCAGTTCCAGGTCAAAATCTGGGGTCCATTTATTGAGGTAAAGGCCTCTAGAGTCCATGAAGTACGACTTGTTCCTGAAGATGAAATCCTTGTCCTCTTTGGATTCGAAATGGAATGTATAGTATCCTTTTCCGCAAAACCTAATTGATATTTTCCCTTGGATTTTATCTGACCAGTTTCGTTCAACCCATCTTTGGACTGTTCTTGGAGATGGCCAAAGACCTGTGAATTGTCCTATGAGACCTTTTTCAGCAAGAGATAGTGCTGCCATGCGAGGCAAGGTTGGGGGCAGCTGAACTTCGTGAAGAACATCTAACTTCTTTACAAATTTCGTAATCGCGGGTCGGGGGCGCTGAGGAGGAAGAGATTTCACAAGATCTACAAATGCTTTCTGAGGATCGGGGTTCTCCCGAGGAGAATTAGGGAGGGCCAAGGCCCAGGCTGCTGCGGTGCAAGGAGAAGGTCGATCAGGGGTGCTCAGGTCAGCGGGCACGCGCGCAGCAGCTCTTCAGTGTATCAAAAGAATTTTGTCATATATGCTCTTCTATTCATCTTATTAATGCAAAGAGTTTTGAGGGGTTTTTCCCAGTTGGGTTCCCCTAGAAAAATATTGTGCATGTGTGGTTTTTCTTATTGCAATTTTCTGAATGTTATTCTAAATCGTGAATTAAATTTTGCAGACTAGTAGAGTAGAATTTTGTCTCTTGATTTTAGAATAAATTTCTTTAGAAGTTGTAATTCTATCACCATATTTCTACACTAAGTTATTTAACCATGATTCTTCCCTAAATCCAAAATCTTACATCACATATTTGTATGGGCCATTGCTTCTTGTTGATTTCTTGTACTCATTTGGCGAAGCTTCCACTTACTTAGTTCTAGCAATATGCAGTACTATTTTCTATTCATGTCATCATTCTAAGTTGGTCGTGATTATCATTATAAAAAGTTGGCAAGTTCATCTTTTCCATTTCTCCATAAGGTAACTTTATCAGATATATGTTGTTAACATTGGGGTTAAATTGAGAAAATTTACATTTATTTTTTAAAATGCTTATCCCTTTATACTTATTGTTCATTTTCTCATTTAAAATAGACTTATTGTCCAAAAATATACCAATTGTCAACACTTATGTTTCATTGTTGTATTATTTTTCTTGTCACTTTTTAAGAGGCGACATTCTTGGAGAAAATTCAATAATATCCATTTTTTATGCTTTAAACTACTCATATTTCAATACTCAAACATATTTGTTATAAAATTCAATCACTCCACACGACCAATTTGACAAGGTTTTGACCAAGTTACTAATACTCTAATTAGTAGCTTATTCCATTAATGATTTCCTTTTGTAATACAACAATATAATTCCCACATCTCCTAGTTTAATCAAGGAAAAAGAAACATGTATATTTCTACTTATTTAACTATTGAATGCATGAATGTATTCTATAAACACTTCTAGAGAGGTTAAATATTTTTCATCACAACTCCTAATTCTCTATAGACTCTATATCACACATAGAATATCTTCCCCTAGATGAAAGGAAAATATGATCATCGATAAACCTTTGTCCACCCATATTCATCCAATGGACTACAAACATATCATTCTGGAGAAAGTAGTTATTGTCTTTATTTCCTATCAACACTAAATTCTCATTTTCAATTTATGCCATTCTTAGTGAGTTGTATTTAGTAATCTTCATTCCACAAAACATGCAATCTCTTCCATATAAATGAACTCATAAAGCAATTTTTTTTAAGGCAACCATGGTTCGTGGTTACTAAGTGGCCGCTATGTCCATGGGCAATAATCCACAGATATCTACCAAAGGCATCCTAATATATCGAGCCTAACCCCAAGGGCATCAAGGAGATTTGACCTCGTGACCTCCCAATAGGCAAGGTACTTAGCAACAAGGGCTCGACCAATTGAGCTATCCCTTGGAGCTATTGTGATACACAAACTTATTCACATAAGAAATGTTGTTTTTTAATCTTAAAACACTTCAATACCATCCAACCTTCCACTATTTGACTTTAAATAAATAAATAAAATCTCAATATTTCATAAACATTCCAATGTTATATATTTCACTAATATATAAAAAGCTCGCTCTATCTTATCTATATTACATCTAATCAACCATAACATAACATGGTTGCTTCTAAGTTCCATCTAATATAAAATCACTAAAATTAATATCAACAATTTTAAATTTAAATAAAATCTAATTATTTAAATAAAAGCATCAAATATATTTTCAATACACCATATTTACATAATCCACCTAATTCTATATATTTTATACCTAGTTTTATAGTATTTATATATTTAATTATATTACATTGATTTTTTCTAAAAATAAAAATAGTTAACTGGACTAGTGATTTAGAAATTAAAAAAATGCTATTAACATTATCAAAATAAAATAAAATTAAATATATATTACCTTTATACACTCTCAACATTATTACTGTTAAACATTATATTGAAAAGAGTTGATCATTATATCCTAAAAGAAAAATACCCATACAAATCCTTGTGATTGTTTCCTATGTCTTATTTAAGTAAACCCATCACTTAATTTCCATTAGCACATCTCATGCATGTGATTTGATTTTAAAAAATGGTGATTTTAAAATAGGGCCATTTTCAACTATTGTATTTTGGAAAGTATTTATTTATGAAATTTAAAATATTTAAAAAATTATATTTTTTTAAATATTTAAAGTGAAAATATCACATGTATATTAATATATATTTTTATTTTTTTCACTAAATATTAAAAATGTATATACTTTATATACTAAATCATATTAATTAATTAAATTAAAAAAAAAAAACCTTATTAAATAAATTAAATAATAACCATTTTCATTTCATAAATATGTGGAAAGCTTAAACAAAGCTTTATACCAAGTAAGAAAAGCCTTACTTTATACTAAATCAATAAAATCACAATTTATATCTAATCCTTCGCTTTCTAAAATGAACCGACATAAAGACTAACTTCACACGTGGGTGCGATGATGGGTATAAGTTCTCCAAAATAAGTGAGTTGAACAAGTAACATGCAAGTATCATCATCTTCTTTTCTTTTTTTTTAATTTGGTTGTTGAATTAGAATACATGTTTGAAGGTTGAAGTATTATGTTAATCGTGTTTCTAGTTCTAATGTTTTTTAACGTAGGAAGATATAAGTAATATGAAAGCAAGTTTTATTATATTTTTTGTTTCTAGAATTTTAGTGTTTGAAATTGATTTGCAAATAATCTCACTCGTTGTTTACAGAAAAATAAAATCAAGAAATACCACAATCAATAAATTGTATGTATCACTGATCAACCATGTGGAGGATGCTCCTGCACCACATGATAATATTTGGAGACATATTTTTTCCAAAGGCAAAAGAAATTTTTTCACTATTCAATTTTTGAATAAAAAAATTACATGTCAATCTAATATTTACTATAATGATTGTAATCCTATAACATTATTAATAAGTTAAATTAATTAATATTCAATACTTAACATACAAATTCTAAATCACATCGTTTTACTATTTTTATTATTCAAAACTTTAATGTAATTATTTCATAGTTAAAAGTCTCCTTTTTCTTTTCTTTTTTCTTTTTAATAATAGATTCTATACATACCCACTAAAAACTTTATTAGGTTTTCTTTTTTCTTTTTAATAATAGATTCTATACATACACACTAAAAACTTTATTAGGTTGATTATTAATGACCTTGGTTTATATAAGTAATTTACATGTTTTAATTTTGAGTCATTCCAATGAATTGTTCATTTCAAGAGAAAGACCACTTGTAATAATTTTGAATGTCTTGTGATAGCCATTTTGTTCACAATGTGAACTGATAAATTTGTAAAATAGAAAGGCTTCTCCCACCATTTAGCCATGAATGTTGTTGAAATTATAGCAAAAAAAATGTTCAATTTTGACTTGTACCTTAGTTAAATTCAGTAATTTGATTTTCCACATCAGCACATCAGCAAGATGACTTGGATTGCAGTTTGCTAGAGTGACATGACCTTGTCTACTAGTTTACTCAGTAAATTTGAGTTATAGGCTAGAAGTAGAGTTGTGCATGTAGTGATTGCTAAGATTTAGCAATCTAGTTGAGTTATTGTTAGTTGAACTTAATTAACTAAGCTCTAGTCACTAGTTGAGTCAGTTGAAGGTTAATTGAAGGTTAGTTGAGTAGTTATGATTGTTGTCAACTCACTGATCCCTTAGTTAACTAGTCAATCAGCTAAAAATAGACCTAGTTCGCCTAGTTGAGTGGATGGAAAAGGCACATTTGTATTTATAATTGTATATTGTTGAATGTACAATGCTTTTGCACTAAGAAGGTGATCAATTCCTCAAGCTATTGCGCAAGGAAATAAGAAATTTCTCTTTCTTTTTAGGGGCTAATTCCTCCAAGATTGCACAAGGAAATAGGAGGTTGGTTGAGGCTTGAATTGGCTAAGTGTTGGCCAAAGCAAGTCAGGAAGAAGGAGAACATGATTGCAGTGTAGGGTGTGCTTCAGAGTTGAAGCAAGACATTGTAATTGTTTCTCTTTCATCTGAATTAATGAAAAACAGCGGAGGGGTTTTTCCCAGTTGGGTTCCCCTAGAAGTACTTGTGGTTTTTCTTGTTGCATGTCTATGCATGTTGTTCTAAATTGTGATTTTCATTCTGCAAATTAGTAGAGTAGAATTTGTGTCTCCTGATTTCAGTTCGATTTCTTGAGCAATTGCAATTTCTATCAAATTTCTACATAGTATTAGAGCCCTGAAATCACATTAGAACCAATATTTCGAATTTGTCCCTTGGGAATTTTGAATTTGCAGCTTCAGTATGGCGGTTTTTCTTCAAATTCAGGAAAATAACTTTCAACGGTTTGAGACTTGAGTATGCATTGGAGGAAAGTTCGAATTTCTGAGCTTGGAACAGATTTAGGATCATCACAAGTGCCCTAGGAGAAACACTCTAGAGCAACCATAATATTGACTAGCGGGAGTCGTTGAAGTCCTCATGTATAGTGATCATTGAAGAACTAATGAGTTGTAGGGGTGAAATTTATGGATTCCTAGTTCAAGGTAGATACATAAGACCTTATGTGCAAACTTCTTAATGGAGCTAGAAGGTTGCTAGTGAGCCAAATTTTTAGTGACAAAAAGGAGTTGTCATCATTGATATTGATAGATTTAGGAGTAGAGATATTTCCCACAGGGATATCGAGACTTAGAGGGAGTCTAGTTTCAGAGAGAGTATCCCTATGGAAGCTAGTACTTCAAGATCTAGGGAGATCAGACTCATTATTGCAGTGTGGAAGTAGCAGGAGAGCAACAACAGCAGTGAGAGGTACTGCTATAGTACATTCCACGAGACCTGGATTGGGGTTGTGTAGGGCCCTTTTCTTGCTAAGAGGGAGTGTTGAAATTGTAGCAAGAAAAAGGCTCAAATTTGACTTGTGCTTTAGTCAAATTGAGTAATTCGATTTTCCACATCAGCGGGATGACTTGGACTATAGTTAGCTATAGTGACGTGGCCTTGTCTACTAGTTTGCATATTGGCACATCAAATATCAGAGATATGAGATATCAGAGGTCCTGCATATCGGAGGTCCCACATGTCGGAGGTCCAATAGATTGGCACATCACAATCGATGATCAAACATGTGACAACCTTTTAAAGTTGTGATATCGCATAAATTTATGTTATTGTGCCTTTAGTGTTAAAGCGTCGGGGA
This sequence comes from Pinus tabuliformis, assembly GCA_031772625.1. Classification (NCBI taxonomy): domain Eukaryota; kingdom Viridiplantae; phylum Streptophyta; class Pinopsida; order Pinales; family Pinaceae; genus Pinus; species Pinus tabuliformis. The sequence continues at coordinate 1,369,776,246 of CM062818.1, forward strand.
GGGCCTCATGCAAATTAACAAAGGATTTTAGTGAAAAAACAAGGGCAGGCGGACATTTTCTCTCTCCTCTAGAGGGCCACGTGGCAGAATACTATTGGTCCTGATGAATCCACGTGGCATCTGAATTCATCATGACGTGGCAGTATGGAGGACACATGGCATGAAGATATGGCATTTTCAAGGGTCCAAAGAAGGAAAAATAGGCTGACACGTGTCACCACTCATAAGGTGACATCTGGCTAAGGATGACGTCAGGTCAAAAATCGGCGATCGCTTGTTGAGGAATATCATTGCATTAAGTTAAAACCTATTATTGAATCCTGCGATAGAGAGGCTCCGATGTCGGGGCTGGCCCAAGGTCACAAATAGTTTGAAGAGCCCAAGGTGAAGCTGGAGGTCGAGCACCAAAGGGCTATCGCAATCAAAGATTGCACGCACGTCACGACTCCAATGTAAAAGCCTCGACTAGAAACCTCAGATGTATAGGAGCTCCGATAAAGGGCACATGGTCATGAAGACTTAAGGAAACCAGGCGCTAAAGCAATTTATAAAGGAAAAATAGACCCCAACAGCAAATACAAAGCCTTAGCACCCGTAAGACTAAGCCGATGGTCACAACCCTCAATCTTGTGTGAATTAATACAAGAAGAACACAAAAAAAAGGGGCCTAAATAGATCGGCATTTGTTGTTTCGCAGAACTTATTACGTATAAAGATTGTGACAAGCATAATCCATGATATTACATTATGGTTGTTTTATGAGGCATGTTATGCTCCGATAGCATAATACAAGTAAGATGAGTTGGAAGTTGTGTTTGGAGTATCACTAAGCCCATCACGTTGATCGCTCTTGGCTTTAGTGAGTAGGAAATTAAGTGGTTAAGGCGAAAGTGATGGGAACCGATCGAGTAGCAGGAGATGCGCATTGAGGTAGAGACGTCACCTAAGAAGAGGCCATAATTCCTCCCATCATCATTTAATTTTTCCTTTTTCTTTTATTCTTCAATTTTTGTATTTCAAGAAGGGAATCAAATCTATTGTAATCAGTTGGGCAACTAACCTATCGCACGTCGAGACAACTGGATGCTCAGGCTGAGATATTTTTCTAACTAATTTCCAAGCTCTCCATCTCCTTATAAAAAGAGGGAAGAAACACTTAAGAGGGGTTCCAGAATTCTGCACCCAAGGGGTCCAAATTCTCTGATTCCACTTTTGGTTCTAATTGCTTGTTCATGAGGGACTCAAGCGATACATTGCTGAACGTAAATGGACTGGTGATTTGGACTCTTCAAGGATTAACGAAACTATTCTGGTGATTCCTATCAGAGCAATGAGCAATATATTTTCCTCTTTGTATTTCATTTCATGTATGTTTCTCTTCTACTGAAATTGTGAAATGAAGTTGTTGGTTTCACTCTCTCATGGTTATATTTATGTTGTTGAGTAGTATTAGTCCCTGTGTTAATTAAATATTTACACATGTACCTGTAATGAGCACATATTTACTTATGTTGATTAGTGACAAGTGTGTCCATGAGGTATAGAGTATGAAACCTTAATTCGCGCTCCACAATTCCTATCATTCCACCTCTTCAGTCTTCCATCCTTCTGCCAGAATATTGTTGCTTAGGATTTTTTATTATTCCCATCCCTATCCATAGAATTCCTTCCTTTCTCTCCTCCTCTTCATTTTACTACAACTCCAATATTAAGTTACCTATTGTTGTTTGTCTGCCACCAGAACTAGACATTTCTCTTTGAGATTATCCCGATTTACCCCCTGTGCATTTAGATCCATGTATTGGATTGACCTCACCTTGATGAAAGACTATTGAACCAATCCCCCTTTATTATCTTTTCAAACTACGTGACAACTGGAATGGGGCAGAAATCCCCATTGATAATATTCAAAAGCACTCCTATCTTAAGATGTCCTAGGCACTGGTCTACAATGAACCCAGAGGTTGTCTCTAGGAATATTCTATATCGCCTGAAACACTTGTGCTACAGGTGCTAGAAAAAGTGACGACATCTTTCTGGCATTGTTGTCGGCGAAATCATTAGAATATTTTTCCCTAGGTATGACAACTTTTTACATTCCCTCTGTTAGGTGAGCAAGGGAAGTGTGGGTTGAATATCTCTCACCTTGGTGACTCCCTTGTTTCAATCTTATGGTAAACATCCTGGCGACTCCACTTGTCTATATCTTTATTTGATCATCATGGCTTTCAAGAGGCCTCATACTCGCTCTAATGCTAAACAGCTGGAAATTTCCCCTGCCTTTGAACTTGAGATCACTCACCTAAAGAGGTTTTCAAAATATCACTCACCTAAAGGGGTTTTCAAAATGGCCATTCCTAAATTCCCCACCAATAAATTTCCCCCGCTGGATTCTCTTCTATTGTTGTTTATCCCAATCGTGTCCCTTCATTGCATGAATGGAATACCTATTTGCCTATATTCAATGGAAACAAAGATAGAAGGTCAGACCATCACCTTAAGAATTTTTATGGATGCATGGAGCAGTAGGGTATTATTTTTGAAGATGCCCAAATGAAATTGTTCATGTACTCTTTAGAAGAATATGTTAGATTTTGGTACAGAACAATACCTCGTGGCATAATATCTCCCTTAAAAAGCTTTCATATAGCATTCAATCATTATTGCAAAAGATTATATCCACTGAATGCTCTGTTTGAAGATTGTTGCGTACATTTTAATGTTGAAAATATTCCTGAGGTTAATGACCCTAATGAAGATGTTTGTGAGACTACATTCCAAGAAGATATCTACTCACATCAAGAAGAATTTCCCAGTGATCAAGAAAGAAAAGAAGGAAACACCATCGAGCTACAAATAAACCCTCAGAGATCTTATTCAGCCGAATTTAATGACTCTCCTTCCTATGATGAGTATGAATCTGATGGGAAGTCGAGTGATGCAGAACTGCAAGAATCCCAATCATGGGAAGATGCCCAGAAAGAAGAGGCTCTAGTTTACGATTCACATCCTTCACCTGGAGAACAAGTTCAAGAACCTCCTCCGATTTATGATTCATATGATTCTCAGGAGGATGAGATGGTCATGGATTGTCAAAGGGATCTACTTACAAACAAGTGGAGAGAGGGCTTCCAGAGACAAATTTTTCAAGAAGAGCCCAAAGTTGAAGAGCCAAGCAAAGTCTGTGGCTACCTGTTGCAGAAATATTCCTCCCTGGAAACTGTTCAAGAAAGGGAGACAACTACAAATTTTCCTCATCAGTTCCATGATCCAGTAGCTGACTACATGGTATCTTTCTTTGGCCTGCAACAATATACATCTATTCCAAGGTATGTGTCAAACCTTTGGTCTGAAGCTCTTATGGGGTGCATGCACATGTTAGCCACTGATTTTCAAGAACACAACCCCATTAGAAGGTTCATGGAGGAGATTAAAAGAGTTGAGCATCAACTACCAATTTGGGGGCACATATCAAAATTTTTGTCCAAAGCTTTTATGTGGTACATGCCTATTTTAATTGTTGAATTCCTAGAGAACGATGGCATAAGGTCCAGTACCCTGATGTTGAGATGGTATCATTGGAAGGTTGACTTCACTTGGGTGAATTGAGCCTTGTACATAAGTAGGAGTTGTACATAAATAAGCTCACTAGCTGAGCATTTAATTTCCAGTTGTTAGAATTTATTTTTCTGCATTTTAGTTTGATGAGGAAATGACTCCCTACGAATAAAGTTCCATGGAGATTTTCTGGTTATATAAGTTCATTATATTTTTAACTCCATGCCTAAGGGTGAAGGCTACTGGTCTGCAGGTTCTCAGCACCTTGCCAGCAAGGAACTGTCCCCAGTTGGAGCCAATGTTGTCACCTACTGCAAAATGTGTTTTCAGCTGCCCAAAGTGTGCAAAAGAGTAAAGATGTTTGCAGCCATCTTTCAATCCACAGAAGCACTCAAAGCTAAATCAGACCCTCTCCATTAGGAATTTCTCTGAACAAGTTTTCCAATGGTATGTGGAAGTCTGAAAATGGACTTTTGTATCAGAAGATATGGCCTGTTAAAGTTGGTGGTTTTGTCACCTTTGAAAGGAAGAAAGAAGAGCATATTGAAGGTCCTGACACATCAACGATCACAATATTAGAGCTCCGGGAGATGTCGCAAATAGAAAATCGGAAGTATTGGCACATCGGCGATCGTAATATCGAAGGTCATGGCATATCGACGCATCAAATATCAGAGCTCTGATATATCGGAGGTCCTGCATGTCAGAGGCCCAAGAGATCGGTGCATTGCAATTTGCGATCGAACAGGTGACAACCTCTTAAAGTTGCGATATCACATAAAGTTATGATATTGTGCCTTCAATGTTAAAGCGTTGAGATTGGCCTAATGCAAATTAAATAAGGATTTTAGAAAAAAACCAAGGGCATGTGGGCCTTTTCTCTCTCCTCTAGAGGGCCACGTACGAATATTATTGGTCCTAATAAAGCCACGTGGTGTCTAACATCATCATGATGTGGTAGTATGAAGAACATATAGCATGCATATCTGGCATTTTCAAGGGTCCAAAGAAGGGAAAACAAGGTGACATGTGTCACCACTCACAGGGTGACACGTGTTACCACTCAGGGGGTGACACATGGCTAAGGATGACATCAGATTGCAAATTAGCGATCAAATGTTTTGGAATATCGTTGCATCAAGTTAAAACCTCTGATTGAATCTTGCGATAGCAGGGCTCCGATGTGGGGTTTGACCCACGGTCACAAATAGTATGAAGAACCCAAGGCGGAGCTGGAGGTCGAGTACCAAAGGGCTATCACAATCGGAGATTGCAAGCACATCACGGCCCCAATGTAAAAGCCTCGACTAGAAACCTCTAATGTAGAGTAGCTTCGATAAAGGGAACATGGTTGTGAATAATTAAGAAAACCAGGCGCTAAAGCAGTTTATAAAGAAAAAATGGCCCCCAAAAGCAAATAAAAATCCTTAGCCCCGGAAGACTAAGTTGATGGTCACAACTCTCATTCTTATGTGAAGTAATACAAGAAGGGCTCAAAGAAAAATGGGCCTAAAGAGATCAGAGTTCGTTGCTTTGCAGAACTTATTACGTATAAAGATTGTGACAGGCATAATCCCCGATATTACACTGTGGTTGTTTTATGAGGCATGTTGCACTCCAATAGCATAATATAGGTAAGATGAGTCGGCAATTGTGTTTGGAGCATCACTAATGCCATCACGGTGATCACTCATGGCTATAGTGAGTAGGAAATTGAACGATTAAGGTGAAAGAGACGGGAATCAATTGAGTAGCAAGAGAGTCGCATTGAGGCAGAGACGTGGCCTGAGAAGAGGCCATATTTCCTCCCATCATCATTTAGTTTTTCCTTTTTCTTTTATTCTGCAATTTTTGTATTTCAAGAAGGGAATCAAATCTATTGTAATCAGTTGGGAAGTTGATCTATCACACGCCGAGATAGCTAGTCGATCAGATAGTTGGATACTCAGGCTGAGATATTTTTGTAATTGATTTCAAATCTCTACCTCTCCTTATAAAAAGAGGGAAGAAACACTTACTAGGGGTTTTGGAATTCTGCACCCGAGGGGTCCAAATTCTGCGATTCCAATTTTGGTTCTAATTGCTTGTTCATGAGGGACTTGAGCGATACATTGTTGAATGTAAATGGATTGGTGATTTGGACTCTTCAAGGATTAATGAAACTATTCTATTGATTCCTATCAGAGAAATGAGCAGTATGTTTTCCTCTTTGTATTTCATTTCATGTATGTTTCTCTTCTACTGAAATTGTGTAATGAAGTTGTCAGTTTCACTCTCTCATGGTTATATGTATGTTGTTGAGTAGTACTAGTCCTTGTGTTAATTAAAGATCTACTCATGTACTTGTAATAAGCACAGATTTACTTATGTCGACCAGTGACAAGTACATCCATGAGGTATAGAATATGAAACCTTAATTCGCGCTCCACAATTATTTTCATTCCACCTCTTCAGTCTTCCATCCTTCTACCAAAATATTGTTGCTTAGGATTATGTATTGTTCCCATCCCTATGCATAGATTTCATTCCTTTCTCTCCTCCTCTTCATTTTACTACAACTCCAATATTAAGCTGCCTATTTTTGTTTGTTGGCCACCAGAACTAGACATTTCTCTTTGAGATTAGCCTGATTTACCCCCTGTGCATTTAGATCCATGTATTGGCTTGAGCTCACCTTGATGAAAGACTATTGAACCAAGCCCCATTTATTATATTTTAAAACTATGTGACAATTGGAGCGTAGTGAAAAGCCCCACTGATAATATTCAAAATCACTCCTCTCTTAAGATGTCCTAGGAACTGGTCTACAATCAACCCAGAGGCTGTCTCTAGGAAGCTTCTATATCGCCTGAAACACTTGTGCTACAGGTGCTAGAAAAAGCGACAACAAGTTGAAGGTCAGTTGAGTAGTTATGAATGTTGTTAACTCACTGATCTCTTAGTTAACTAGTCATTCAACTAAAAATAGGCCTAGTAATGCATGGAATTCGAATTTCCTAGTTGAGTGGATGGAAAGGCACATTTGTATTTATAATTGTATATTGTTGAGTGTACAGTGCTTTTGTACTAAGCAAGTGATCAATTCCTCAAGCTATTGTGCAATGAAATAGGGAATTGTTCCTATATTTTAGGGGATAATTCCTCTAGGATTACACAAGGAAATAGGAGGTTGGTCGAGGCTTGAATTGGCTAAGTGTTGGCTAGAGAAAGTTAGGAATTATGAGAACAAGATTGCACTGTAGGATGTGCTTCAGAGTTGAAGCAAGACATTGTAATTGTTTCTATTTTCATTTGAATTAATGAAAAACAATGAAGGGGTTTTTCCTAGTTGGTTTCCCCCAGAAATCACTATGTACTCGTAGATTATCTTGTTTCATGTCTATGCATGTTGTTCTATATTGTGGTTTTCATTTCACCGATTAGTAGAGTAGAATTTGTGTCTCATGATTTTAGTTTTATTTCTTGAGAAGATGTAATTTTGATCAAATTTCTACAAATGTTAACATTGCATTGAAACCTATGGGATTGAATTTCGTTAACATTTGGTGGGTCTTTTGATATGGTAATCCCTTTTTAATTTCCAACTAGACTTAAAGCCAATATTTCAATTTGTATTTGAGGGTAACTTTGAACAATTTATTAAGTCTCATGCTATTATTTTGTAACATAATCTTTGGAGTTTCCCATAATACTAGTACAAGTATTTTAGCCTTATCAGAATTTTAGAACACAAATCATTAGTCATATTTTCAATACCTTCAAGGAAATAAAATGCTCATCTTGAGATTAGGGAACTCTGAGTATGAAAAATTGTGAATTCTAGACTATGGAGGGGGTGTGATATGCTCTTTCCATGTTATTGTTGTGGAATGAAATCTCAAATTTAATCGCCTGGAGGTATAGGTGTTATGGATAGGTGGGATCACATTTCTTTTGGATGATAAACAAACCATCCATGACATACAAAAATTTAAACAAAAAAAAGGTATCTATATGTTTTAGTAAAATATGAAGATGTTATAATTATTGAGCGGTGATCAAATGAGTAGTGGTTTTCTCTAGAAATTCCTCACGAAAATAACTCTCAATCGACACAAAAATTTCGAGTCCTATGAAGTTGATTTCATCAATGAGAATGCACTAAATTTGTTTCAACTCTTACTAGAGCTCTATAAGGAACTAACCATGTAAAGACGTCATGTCATTAATAGGAATATTAAGCCTTGCATGTATAATGGCCAAAGGTTGCTTGAGAAGATAATGCTTCTTTGATGCAAATTATAAAGTATGATTACCTTGTGCTTGCAATGTCTCAGACAATTATCTTCAATGCAGGTTTTGACTCTTTTTTCCTATGAGTGTTGCAGCACTACGGCAAATGAGATAATGTATTTTTGGAAGGACATAGGGAATTGAGTTCTTGTATGAATTCCCAAAATGGAAGGAGTAGGGTGATTATCACATGGATCCATTTTGAATAGTGTACACTATGTCTTGGGAGTGTTTTGGGAATTCTCTTTAGCAACATCAATCTCTCTTTGAATTTATTGCACTTTCACATTCAATTACAACACTAGCCACAACTAGAGTATTATCACGACTCAACATCTCACTTTCTAGTGTCTTTGCTACTACTCAATTGCTGTAAATTTTTATCTTTTCCACCATTTAACTTTCCATCACTTACTCTCCTAAAAATGTACCCATTTAATATCTTTTACAATTATAAATCTCTTTCATTAAGTAAAATGTCAAAAAATTAAAATTTTCCATAGCTTCAAATTTAACCATGTCAAGTCCTAACCCAATAAATTTACAATAAATTTATTTTATGAGATAAATTCTTAAATAAATATTCTTTATAATCAAATTTATTTATATCAAATAACAATGAATTGTTAAATAATTATTTTATGTTATCAAATTTAAATATGTATACATAAAAAGATTTTTGAATGGATAATTATCTTTTATGAAATAACTTTTTAAACTAATGTACTCAAGTGGCTATGTCCCTGTGGATAATGAAATTCAAAATGGTGTATAAAATCTAGAACATGTGATCATTTATCCAGAAGAAATAAATGAAACATACTACTCCATAAAAAGAAATGAACAAAATGCATTGCTCCACGAGAAGGCATGAATTCAATATAGACATTACCACTAGCATTTGCACCCAATGTTGCAAAGAAGACGCCGTAAGGCTCAGCGTGTGGAGAAATATTGAAATGTGAATAGGCTTTTGCGGGTTTTTCTGAAAGCTAAGGGTCGATGATTTCAAGTTTTAATTTGAGGAGGCCATGCCAAAAAACCATTGAAATGGAATGCAAGTAGCCATATATATGCATCAATATTCAAATGGGAAATTAAGTTAATATGCGAACAACAACTGGGAAGCCATATTGATTTGGAAAGGGCTAGTTAAGAAATCATTAATCAAATGGGAAATTAAATTAATATGAAGATATATTGAAAACATGAATTTATATTCGTTAAAATGAATTGACTTTGCCAACAAATTATGTTAAAACCCATTGACAATGAATTGGTTGTGAGGACATAAACTATCAAAATGGTATTGATCTTGAAACATTCCTTCTTAAGTTTGAAACAGAAAACAGAAATAGTTGTGAAGACACAAACTATGAAAATGGTATTTGATGTTGAAACATCATTTTCTAAGTGTGTAATGGAAAATACAAATAGTGTATTGTAACATCCTTTTTAAAGTTTGAAATGGAAAACACAAATAGTTGTGAGGAAACAAACCATGAAAATGGTATCTGATCTTGAAACATCATTTTTCAAGTTTGAAATGGAAAATACAAACAGTGAATTGTAACAAAAGAGGTTCGAAACATCCTTTTTCAAGTTTGAAATGGAAAATACAAATAGTGAATCATAACAAAAGAGGTTCGAGAAGGAACACAATAGTCTAAAGAACATTGTGCTTGTCATTCCATATTTGAAGTTGTATGAAAAAATGGTGGAGGTAGTGAAGACCTGAAGAAGCAGTAATGGACCTGCAAAATGTATATTTAGTTAGAATTAGCAATATGTAAATCAGTTGCGGAAATTTATTAGTAATACTTTGCAGGTGAGCTGTGTTAAAATGAATCTGGAATGAATGGAAATGAAGTTACCTTTGCTATGGGGATTTATATATTGTTAGTGGAAGATGCATGGAGAATAATGGCATAGTGAACACCATTGGAGGTTAATGCGTCGCTGGAGATGCAATTTTTTTGCTTGCCAGGCGACCTGCAGCTGTGCAGGTATGTTATTTCTGAGGCCATGTGGCCTGATGCAAAAGAAAGAAAAGGCTAGAATGAGATGTACAGACAATATAAAGACATTCAAATATTTGCTTATTTACTAATATTCATTAAAGTTGGTTGTTGTTAAAAGATATGAAAAGTATGTTATGAAATAGAATGAGGTAAATAAATGGAGGAAACCTTTTGGTGAAGTCAAAGTATGGGTTGGAGCAGATTATCTGGGGGCGGCATGACTGTATCTAATGTGATGACTGTGTTGAAGGTGTTCCATAGTGCGCTTCTGTGGCTCGTCCCTGCATATAGAGGTATGTCTTTGACGGGTGGTAGCTGACCGAGATCACCAACCAATATTATGGAACAGCGACCGAAAGGAGTGTTTCTTTGGTGGGGAAATGCCTCGCGAAGACGTTCATCAATATGGCTGAGAAGCTTTGGCCCAATGAAGCTCATTTCATCGATTAGTATGTATCTTAAATGCCTGAGTTCTTCCTGGACTTTTGTGGTAACTACTATTTCCAGACGCACCTTATGCAGACTTGTTTTGTATTACACATTAGAAGCACAAGAGATCTGATAAAACCTATTCCAGCCAAGAAAAATGTTTGTGATCAAGTTGAAAGTTGAAACAGAATAGACCAAATAGATGTTTGAGGTGTGACATTCATTTAAGGGAAATGACATTTTGTTGAACAAACAACCTTCTTTATCTATACATTGAGATGGCATTTTGTTGAACAAACTATCTTCATTTTATGTACTTTGAGTGTAATCCAAGATGTAAATGAATAAGACAGAATGTTCAACAAGGAACCATAAATGTTGTTTCCAAATTTTAATATTTTGTGGCTGGGTCAATTCTTCAACTTGACAATTTTAATAGTCATAAATTACGTTCCACCTTCAAGATTACACAGTTTGATCGCAATTTGACATGAAACATTGTTTGACCGTGATAGAGGGTGGTGCATAAATGCACGATTACCATAATCGGTCGTGGCTATTGTCTTGTCCCACATTTTTCCTTTCAGCTATTGTTGGGAATGTTTCTACTGACTTGGATGTTTCCCATTTTTATTGGTTCTGCATGATGATTTGAATTAGGCTAGATTGGATTGGTCTTGCGGCCATGAGCATCAAATCCTGGTGACCAACTTATATAGCAATATAACAACTAAGCAGAAAGAATTCCCTTATACCGTGGTCTATAAATTGCATCCAGATGTTGATCGGCTCCCATTGATTCCTACCCACACTAATCTGACCAACTGAATCTCATACCAGACTTGGAACTATACTTGAATCCCATGGAATTTACATATTAATCTTCATAAATTGATGCCATACTTGATTGCATTTCTAGTAATTACTGTATCAGATCTGTAGAAATGCCATGAAGGATGGTTCATTGATCCACTATCCCCCGGTGACTTCTCTAATGTATGACATCTTCATGGTGTCTTGGTGCCCCTTATTGCTAGTCAAGGTAACCCCGATGTCCCATGTGTCTGTAAGGTTTCTAAGGTTTTAGTATCTTGCTTATCACTATAACAAACTAATTTTCATTTTTATCTAGTTCATAACATGCAACAAAAATAAAAGACAAAGCAAGTTTCTCGTCTTCAGAGGAATTATTGGAATATGCATTGTCATCTTCAGCAATGGACCGTGCGATAGGAGTGTTTAGAGATTTCATCATTTGCTTATTATGGACCATTGTTTGAGCATTTGTTGGAAACAGATGCATGGAATCATGGAATGAACATATTTCTTCTTCTGATAAAAAGGAATCTGTGCGCGACATGAGTATGTTGTAGTCGGCGATTGTTGGATCTGCATCTCTAATGTTCTGGAGAATGTTCCTGAAAGTAACCTGTTGGATATCGTCGCCTTGTTGACGAAATATTGTATCTAATGTGATGACTGTGTTGAAGGTGTTCCATAGTGCGCTTTTGTGGCTCGTCCCTGCATATAGAGGTATGTCTTTGACGGGTGGTAGATGACCGAGATCACCAACCAATATTATGGAACAGCGACCGAAAGGAGTGTTTCTTTGGTGGGGAAATGCCTCGCGAAGACGTTCATCAATATGGCTGAGAAGCTTTGGCCCAATGAAGCTCATTTCATCGATTAGTATGTATCTTATATGCCTGAGTTCTTCCTGGACTTTTGTTGTAACTACTATTTCCAGACGCACCTTATGCAGACTTGTTTTGTATTACACATTAGAAGCACAAGAGATCTGATAAAACCTATTCCAGCCAAGAAAAATGTTTGTGATCAAGTTGAAAGTTGAAAGAGAATAGACCAAATAGATGTTTGAGGTGTGACATTCATTTAAGGGAAATGACATTTTGTTGAACAAACAACCTTCTTTATCTATACATTGAGATGGCATTTTGTTGAACAAACTATCTTCATTTTCTGTACTTTGAGTGTAATCCAAGATGTAAATGAATAAGACACAATGTTCAACAAGGAACCATAAATGTTGTTTCCAAATTTTAATATTTTGTGGCTGGGTCAATTCTTCAGCTTGACAATTTTAATAGTCATAAATTACGTTCCACCTTCAAGATTACACAGTTTGATCGCAATTTGACATGAAACATTGTTTGACCGTGATAGAGGGTGGTGCATAAATGCACGATTGCCATAATCGGTCGTGGCTATTGTCTTGTCCCACATTTTTCCTTCCAGCTATTGTTGGGAATGTTTCTACTGACTTGGATGTTTCCCATTTTTATTGGTTCTGCATGATGATTTGAATTAGGCTAGATTGGATTGGTCTTGCGGCCATGAGCATCAAATCCTGGTGACCAACTTATATAGCAGTATAACAACTAAGCAGAAAGAATTCCCTTATACCGTGGTCTATAAATTGCATCCAGATGTTGATCGGCTCCCATTGACTCCTACCCACACTAATCTGACCAACTGAATCTCATACCAGACTTGGAACTATACTTGAATCCCATGGAATTTACATATTAATCTTCATAAATTGATGCCATACTTGATTGCATTTCTAGTAATTACTGTATCAGATCTGTAGAAATGCCATGAAGGATGGTTCATTGACCCACTATCCCCCGGTGACTTCTCTAATGTATGACCTCTTCATGGTGTCTTGGTGCCCCTTATTGCTAGTCAAGGTAACCCCGATGTCCCATGTGTCTGTAAGGTTTCTAAGGTTTTAGTATCTTGCTTATCACTATAACAAACTAATTTTCATTTTTATCTAGTTCATAACATGCAACAAAAATAAAAGACAAAGCAAGTTGCTCGTCTTCAGAGGAATTATTGGAATATGCGTTGTCATCTTCAGCAATGGACCGTGCGATAGGAGTGTTTAGAGATTTCATCATTTGCTTATTATGGACCATTGTTTGAGCATTTGTTGGAAACAGATGCATGGAATCATGGAATGAACATATTTCTTCTTCTGATAAAAAGGAATCTGTGTGCGACATGAGTATGTTGTAGTCGGCGATTGTTGGATCTGCATCTCTAATGTTCTGGAGAATTTTCCTGAAAGTAACCTGTTGGATATTGTCGCCTTGTTGACGAAACATTGTATCTAATGTGATGACTGTGTTGAAGGTGTTCCATAGTGCGCTTCTGTGGCTCGTCCCTGCATATAGAGGTATGTCTTTGACGGGTGGTAGCTGACCGAGATCACCAACCAATATTATGGAACAGCGACCGAAAGGAGTGTTTCTTTGGTGGGGAAATGCCTCGCGAAGACGTTCATCAATATGGCTGAGAAGATTTGGCCCAATGAAGCTCATTTCATCGATTAGTATGTATCTTATATGCCTGAGTTCTTCCTGGACTTTTGTTGTAACTACTATTTCCAGACGCACCTTATGCAGACTTGTTTTGTATTACACATTAGAAGCACAAGAGATCTGATAAAACCTATTCCAGCCAAGAAAAATGTTTGTGATCAAGTTGAAAGTTGAAACAGAATAGACCAAATAGATGTTTGAGGTGTGACATTCATTTAAGGGAAATGACATTTTGTTGAACAAACAACCTTCTTTATCTATACATTGAGATGGCATTTTGTTGAACAAACTATCTTCATTTTCTGTACTTTGAGTGTAATCCAAGATGTAAATGAATAAGACAGAATGTTCAACAAGGAACCATAAATGTTGTTTCCAAATTTTAATATTTTGTGGCTGGGTCAATTCTTCAGCTTGACAATTTTAATAGTCATAAATTACGTTCCACCTTCAAGATTACACAGTTTGATCGCAATTTGACATGAAACATTGTTTGACCGTGATAGAGGGTGGTGCATAAATGCACGATTACCATAATCGGTCGTGGCTATTGTCTTGTCCCACATTTTTCCTTTCAGCTATTGTTGGGAATGTTTCTACTGACTTGGATGTTTCCCATTTTTATTATTTCTGCATGATGATTTGAATTAGGCTAGATTGGATTGGTCTTGCAGCCATGAGCATCAAATCCTGGTGACCAACTTATATAGCAATATAACAACTAAGCAGAAAGAATTCCCTTATACCGTGGTCTATAAATTGCATCCAGATGTTGATCGGCTCCCATTGACTCCTACCCACACTAATCTGACCAATTGAATCTCATACCAGACTTGGAACTATACTTGAATCCCATGGAATTTACATATTAATCTTCATAAATTGATGCCATACTTGATTGCATTTCTAGTAATTACTGTATCAGATCTGTAGAAATTCCATGAAGGATGGTTCATTGACCCACTATCCCCCGGTGACTTCTCTAATGTATGACCTCTTCATGGTGTCTTGGTGCCCCTTATTGCTAGTCAAGGTAACCCCGATGTCCCATGTGTCTGTAAGGTTTCTAAGGTTTCAGTATCTTGCTTATCACTATAACAAACTGAATTTTCATTTTTATCTAGTTCATAACATGCAACAAAAATAAAAGACAAAGCAAAGGCTAAAAGAAAAACTCCATTGCTTCAACTTCGTGAACATCAGGAATTTAAGAAAGAAAGATGTTAACAAAGGAATCAATAAGTTTTCACGTGAAGGCAATGTTATAGATACATCTGATGGCATTTGTAACCATTTGTTTTGAAGGTGTATCTTTCCAAGTTAAATACACCAAATCATAAGATACAAGAATGACACAGGTCTATTTGAGGCATTATATTTATCTCAAGTTTTATTAATTTTTCTATCACTTTCATAAACTAAACCCTTCCCTCAGCAGAATTATAAAAATGTAGAGGCAATGCATCCAACTGTTGCTACCTATTGAAAAATGTTAAGTTTCTGCTTATCTTAAAGACACAGTCTATCTGTTTCTTGAAAAGAGTCATGAAAGCAGGATGAGGTAAAAACTTCGAAAGTGTTATGCCCTATGCCTCTTCAGAAAACACTAATTCCTTGTACAGAAATCATTTTCCAGATTTATTGATGAAGAAAGAACAAAGAGTTTCTCACAGGTATTCCAATTGCCATCCATTTTACAAAAATGAGATAATATGGAAGCAATTTTCGCCTATACATGGCCTTCTAAACAGGCACGAAGAGTTAAAAACCATAAACGAGCGTCATCAAAAAATTACAAAACTGAGCAATATGATCTCCAGGTTTAATCTCAAAACCCTGATCAAAGTGATTGAAGAGAAAAAACTCACTGGACCATGGTAATCTGCATCTATGACACCAGCACCAACGTCCAACGTCTATCTTGATTTCTGAAATGAGGATGATGGTTATGTGTATATATACAGGCTGCATCAGGAGCTGTTCAATGCCAAATGATAGACATGGTTCACCCAGGAGTTGTCTCCATGCACAAGGTTTAAATTAAATAAAACTCACAATGGCTTTTGAGCACAATTGCCATGTAATTCTATTTGAATCCATGCTCAGGTTGTTGGTCTGAATCGCTGCTCGTCTTTTGATGATTCACTCTGCCTATAATGTTTGAAATCTATGGAGAATCTATGATACTATATTTACTAGCACATACCCTCATAAACGCACGTCTGATATGCACCTAGAGGTTGCTCAGGTGAGGATAAATATCTCGAGTTCACACAAGTGACCTTGGTACTTGAGATTTTTCAACCTGCAGGTGCATATTAGACCGGAGTTTAGAGGGTCTGTGCTGGTGTTCATAGTCAATGGACCTAATGCACCGTCTGGATTCGATACACAATTAAACACATCACTTTACATACAAAGAGTTGATGGATCACTCCTACCCACCTCACCAGGGCTGAAAAGTGCATTCATTTCAAGTTTGATGAATAAACCTGCTCTTCGAGTAGTTAAGATATGAAGCACTTAATGATGAATAGTTTTAATAAAAAATTTCAAGTCTGATGATTCATTGATTGAAGTATTTGATGACCCTTGGGAATTTGCTACATTGCAGGTAAATTTCAATGCAAAAACAGAGTATGACATGATCTAGAATTATAAAATTCTGCAAGACGTGTTTACTAAATTGAAGATAGACAAGGTATTGGACTTTTGTTGTAACTACTATTTCCAGACGCACCTTATGCAGACTTGTTTTGTATTACACATTAGAAGCACATGAGATCTGATAAAACCTGTTCCAGCCAAGAAAAATGTTTGTGATCAAGTTGAAAGTTGAAATAGAATAGACCAAATAGATGTTTGAGGTGTGACATTCATTTAAGGGAAATGACATTTTGTTGAACAAACAACCTTCTTTATCTATACATTGAGATGGCATTTTGTTGAACAAACTATCTTCATTTTCTGTACTTTGAGTGTAATCCAAGATGTAAATGAATAAGACAGAATGTTCAAAAAGGAACCATAAATGTTGTTTCCAACTTTTAATATTTTGTGGCTGGGTCAATTCTTCAGCTTGACAATTTTAATAGTCATAAATTACGTTCCACCTTCAAGATTACACAGTTTGATCACAATTTGACATGAAACATTGTCTGACCGTGATAGAGGGTGGTGCATAAATGCACGATTACCATAATCGGTCGTGGATATTGTCTTGTCCCACATTGTTCCTTTCAGCTATTGTTGGGAATGTTTCCACTGACTTGGATGTTTCCCATTTTTATTGCTTCTGCATGATG
This sequence comes from Pinus tabuliformis, assembly GCA_031772625.1. NCBI lineage: Eukaryota > Viridiplantae > Streptophyta > Pinopsida > Pinales > Pinaceae > Pinus > Pinus tabuliformis. The sequence goes on from CM062818.1 coordinate 1,369,793,178, forward strand.
ATATGAATTAAGGCTAGATTGGATTGGTCTTGAAATAATACATCTAAACCTAAAAATAATACACTGTTAGAGCAAACTAAAATCCATCAGCATGGTAAATCTAAAGCACAGTAAATCTAAACACAGGAATAATACATCTACATTCAGAAATAATCCGATCAGATTTTTTTCCTGCAGTTGGTACATTAAAATAATTTCCTGCAAATGGTATAATTTAATGTATCAATAGTATTACTATACATGAGAACAAAATCTCAGCTCAAATACCACTTGCCTCTGTTGAGAAAATCATTCTTCCCCTTGCCTGCAAGTGTATTACCAACATATAAAATTCATGGCCAGCGTAAGGCTGAGACATAAAATCTCTCTGGGCACCATCTCTCCAGGGAAACAAACAGCTAGAGATGGTGCACCTGTCAGAATTTATACCTGTAGGTGCTAAGCTTATTTGAATATTATCTATTTGTTTAAAGAGTAAACTCAATAAGTTCTGATGTTTATTTTCAATCAGTAAGTTCTGATATTTATTTTGATATTTATTTTCAACTTATTTGAATTGATATATACACTTAATTTGGAGTAATTTTTAATTTTTTTAAATTAAATTATATATCTAATTTAAAACTATCTCATTTAAATTTAATTTGTTATCAACAAATTTCACAATTTACATAACTAAACTATCACCATTGAAGTGTCAATGGGCTAATTCAAACTTGAAATAAGTAAACCGTAGTGGCTTTTTTTCTCATTGAGTATAATACAATGCTTGATTCATTCAGTAAAAAATTCCGCAGCTCACATGAATCGCTGCAACCCTTTCGCAGAACTCGACAGCCATTACAGCTCACCCTCCACACAGTGATATTTTCTGTTGTTTCTGCAACACATACCCATTATAGCATATACTACCAGGTTCTCCGTGGAAACTATTTTTCATCCTTTCTTGTCCGGGCCCGCATTCGACCAGCTAATTTGTGTAACAGCCTGTGAGCGCCTGCATGCCCTGCACCTGCATCATGAGCGCCACGATGTAGTCCGCGGCCTCTTCCAAGAAAACGGGCGTGTTCAGCCGGCGGCTTCCTGGAATGAGGTCCCTCAGTGTCTGCATACGAGAAGCCAGAGTGCCCTTTTCTGAGCGGATGCTACTGCCCGACTTGGACGCCACTCGGAACAGCTGCTTGACGGACTTCTTGCCCGGAAAGGTCTCTTTGTGATGCAGTTACATGAAGGGAAAGCAACGGGCCCAGCGAGTCCCAACCGGTCATCAACCAATTCAAATCAACGGCCGAGGATAATCTAATCGTCTAACAAAGTATCTAACGGCGTAAAATGATGACAGAGAGGCACTTGAGGAAATTGATCCCAGAGGGGAACGCCTTACGGCAGTGCCCTTTTCTGAGCGGATGCTACTGCCCGACTTGGACGCCACTCGGAACAGCTGCTTGACGGACTTCTTGCCCGGAAAGGTCTCTTTGTGATGCAGTTACATGAAGGGAAAGCAACGGGCCCAGCGAGTCCCAACCGGTCATCAACCAATTCAAATCAACGGCCGAGGATAATCTAATCGTCTAACAAAGTATCTAACGGCGTAAAATGATGACAGAGAGGCACTTGAGGAAATTGATCCCAGAGGGGAACGCCTTACGGCGTAATTAAATACATATGATAATGAATTAAACAATAATGATGTTATTTGTGTTTGAGTAGATCATGCTAATAATTATTATATATGTATAAACTATGCCCCAAAAAGAATACCATTGTCAGATAGATTATAAAGGGGCGAAATGGGATTTATATGATTATAAAGGCGTGGGATCATCAATGGAAACTGGGGAAAACAATTTCTCGTCTGGCTACTTGGGCTTAGCCGAGGATCCAAAAAGAAAGTTAAGCCAAGAAAAGGAATCAAAGAGCAAGTTAAGCCAAGAAAAGGGAACAAAAAAGCAACATTGCTACCAAGTTACAAACTTACAACTTACTTATTATAAGGAAAATGCTTATGAAATAATTGTTTGATAAAAAAATGTTTGTTCCACTGATAATCTGATTTGACATGTTTGACCATTCGTTTCACCTCTCTTTTAGACGGGAATAAACCAGAACGTTGGATTTTTTCCCGGAACTTGTGTTTAAAGAAGTTAATAGGATTTTTCAATATATGAGCAAACTTCCATAGGCATAAGTCAATAATTTCTTTCCACTTAGGGAAAAGTTCAACAAGATTTGTGCAAGAGCTATAAGAGGACAAATAACCTTCAAAAAGGTGGAAGTGATACAACAATATTCTTAGTTCTAGATCTTGCTCTTCCTCAATAGCAGTCATATCTACAACGATAATTGCATGTTGAATTGAGTTATCCAAATCGCCATCTATATTTGGGGATTAATAAAGTGGCTTTGTTCAGGATAAATAGATATTTTTAATTCTAACCTTGGGCTGGCAATGAAAGTGTTCATTTGTCCAAGTACTTCTTCTTCATTGTCGGCTTGTTTGACCCCAATTAGTATATCATCGGCGTATCGTAGATAATAGATTCCTCTATAGCTTGATATAAGACGTGAAAGTTTGACATCAAATGAGTGTAAATAAATGTTCATTAGTAAAGGAGATAGCGAACAACCTTATGGTATTCCTTTGGAAGATCCTGTATAATTGGTACCAGCCTTATCAAGAATTTCCGTTTTGATGAATTTATCGATAAGATCGACCACTCATGGATATTTTATAAAGAATTTGATGCTTTCCATTAAGATAACATGATCTAAGCTATCTAAGATATTTGCTGGGACGAAATGGTCGATGCGGCTCCATGTCGATAACGTAAAAAGAGTGGTTCGAGTCCCTCTCTCTTGTATAAATCCATGCAAGCAATTTATTTCAAGATGGTAGATAACATAATAGAGAGAGCATCTATGACTATGATATCTTTTGGGTGAGGTCTGGTAATTGGTCTAAGTTCTAGCCTATTTGGTTTAGGTAGGAAAAACCTAAACATAGGTTGAAAATGAAAGGAACTACTATTAAGTATCATGATTATATCATTTACTTCAGAGTAACTATTTAGATACTTGGGTGGTGGAGACATGTCACTAGAAAATCTCTGAAGTGTGTTTGAATTCTTTACAAAGTGTAAGAGTTGATCTACCAAATAGGGTAAAAGGTCCTCAACCAGCACAAAATCATTTACATCTTTGGAACTACCAAAACTAGTAACATCATAACCATGGAACCTAAAATGATGAATGGAGGTTGGATAGACCATTATTTTTTCATTCTAATTCTTTTTTTTGGGGGGGATGTTCCTTATTGATGTTGCATCCTGAGTGAGCATTCTTACCGCTAAGTGGGTGGTAAGGAGGAGTTTTCTTCACGTAGACCCATGAGGAGTTAGGACCTCGCTCAAGTAATTGTTGACCACTCAGAACTGATGTCTTTTGTTTTTATGTGTGGGTTTAGTTACTCTGTCAGTTTCATCGATGCGTAATAAAAGCAAGTATCTCAAATTCTCACCTCCAATCCAATTGTTTGTAAATCCAGTGCTCTAGTGCGCATGGCAGAAGGTAAGCAATCCCCTGTTGGTTCTTAATCAATAGGGGAAACTACTGCAAGTGCTTCTCGGCTGACAATGCCTGGTGACTATCGATTATGACCACTAAGTGTATATTGTATGACCCTCATCCTCCCATTGTAAGTAAGTATTGTTTTTTTATTACCCTAGGGCAGCTCGCTATGCTCAAAAATTTGTATATTGTATTAAGACTTGCAAAATAAAAATCACTTACCTCCTCTGAATCTGATATATGTTTGTGTTGATTCAAGTTTGTTGTATATCTAAGAATTAGATATATGTATGTCCTAATTCAAATTTGTTGTATATCTAATTTCTATAGCATATTGTGATGCAAGTGTGTTCACTGAGCGAATATACCAACCACCGAGCAACAAGAAATAGCCTCGAATGGGAGGCTGCTTGCATATTTAAGAAAATAATCAACCTTCTAAAATGTTCACAGTTTTATGTGAGACACACAGACCGTGGTTCTCATGTACATGGCTAGCACATGCAAATAGCCATGTGGTCTGACATTTTCTGGCGACATGTGTTGTGGTGTGCCTATATTATGTGACCAAATGTGTTGTGGTGTGCCCATATTACTTGACCAAGAGATACATACACATACATATATATATTAGCACCTAAGAAAACAAACATTTAATGTCAACAGAATAATACTAGCATTAGTTTTAGTTTCATAAATATGAGTCAAACAAATTTGGTTAACCATGATATTATACCCTTTTTCATGATATTATAGTGGCTTTACCTCGAGAAGTGGCCAAATAATACGATCAAAAATCTTATTGGTCGTGGAAATCAATGCGTCCATGTGATAGGTTAAACGACCATACTTTATGAAAAATGAAGGGTAAACTTTAGCTTAGACTTGCATAGATTAATGCCAAGACCATTAACATGATTACTAATAGTCCCATGTTGCAGGCAGTAGGGACTGATAAAAATACTCAAAATTGAATACAATATAACATTTTTCATGATTTTATTATTTTTCATTTCTTCACTTATTTAAATTATTAATTATTAATTAGTTTTGATGAAATCTATGTTAGGATTACTAAACATCAAGAGAAGTAGTGGTGTTTAAAGGCACTATTGTTGAGATCCCACTGGTAGTGAAGACAAATTGATATAGAATTTTTTTCCTTTAAATAGGTTATATTAGAGATAAATATCATGGGCAAAATCATGGGTTCTCCGAAAACTTGGGACTTGAAAATTGTTGGTAACTTGACTGAGTCATGTTTACCCAAACCACCCAAACAAATCCCCCTTCACTTAGGAAAATTAACCTAATCCAAATCAATTATCAACCATCTCACTTGAAATCTCACATTCCCCCCCTCAAGCTAAGATACCAATGCACCTACCACCCTGGTACCTATCCAAGTGGTCAATTCCACAACTTGATGACTTCGTGCATTACATCACTACATGTATGCTTGATCAAGGTCATGAAATCTCAGATTTCCCCCTTAAGTTAGGATACCAGTACACCTACCACCCTAGTACCTATCCAGGTGGTCAATTCCACAACTTTGATGACTCCATGTGTCGCAGCACTACGTGTATGGTTGATCAAAGTCTTAAGGCCTCACAAGAACATGTACTCCTATGCAATATGTACACCTAAACAACAGGTCTTACAACTTCATGGGGAAATACTCTAGCCTTCGACCAAAACCTTTATGGTATTCACTCACCACTAGTAGCCTTGGACCAAAACCGTTATGGTGTTCACTCACCACTGGTGTGATCACACAAACCACTACGGCTCTCATCACAGTGGCTCCTTTGTTATCCTAAAACACCATTGACTTCATCTCCTTTTTCTCTTTCATATGATCACTCTCTCGCTACATCTATAACTTTGTTGATCCATATCTTAACTTGGGCTTTCTTGTTACTTGCCTCCTTACATACATTTCATAGATATTATGGGGATGGATCTTATGGGTATGGTTGAAGAATCTAGACTTCTTGGCCACATCCCAGCCTCCATCAACACTACCTTCATTACTTTGATTCCTAAAAATACTATCCCTTCCTATTTTGTACATTATAGACCTATCTCCTTATGTAATACAGTGTACAAGATGGTTTCAAAAATCATAACCAATCGAATCAAATTGATATTGTCATCTCATATTTCACTAGAACAATTTGGATTGTTAGATAACTGACAAATTTAGTATGTTGTCGCTATATCCCAAGAATGCACCCACACAATCAAAACTAGCAGAGTGGAAACATACTTAATGAAAATTGACTTGATCAAGGGATATGACAACATCGATTGGGAATTTTTGTGGATAATCTTACACAAAATTGGTTTTTTCCCATTGGCTCATTGACTAGGTCATGGCATGCATCACTTCAGCAAACTTGTCCATTCTCATCAATGGGAAACCAATTGCTTTCTTCAAGATCTACAGGGGGGTTTAGACAATACTGTTCATTATCACCGTTATTATTCATATTAGTAATTAAATTTCTGAGTAGAGGTATTCATGATGTTAGAGAAAATGGATTAACTATTGGATGTTGGGTAACTATAAATACATATATTTTGCACCTCATCTTCATTGATGATTCACTTCACTGGGAAAATTAACATAATCGAATGGAAGGTCTTCCACCTCATTCTATCCATATTCAAGGTTGCATCGGGGCATATGATGAATAGAGATAAAAATGTGTTTATTTTTTATAGCTCAGAGGCAGAGACGATGAAGGAAATAACCAACTTATTTGAGGTCAAAGTCATTCTATTAGCTGTAGGATTCAAGTATCTTGTTTTTTTACAGAAGCCAAATAAGTATGAGTGACGGGACTAACAGTGGCTTATCAAGAAGTTTGAGAAAAAAATAAACTTGTGGACTCACAAGTTACTTACACTAGGTGGTTGATTAGTAATGATCAAAGTAGCTATCAGGGAATTCCAGTATATTGGATGCATCTATTCAAAATTGCAAAGGAAGTCACTAAAATAGTACATAAAAATATTTCCAACTTCCTCTCGGGTGGCGCTGGTACACACAAGAATATTCATTTGGCTCGGCTAGAGGTTATAGCCCAAGACGTGAGAGATGGGGGTTGGGGAATTAGAGTCACTTAAGTTTTTAATTTTGCGCTAGCCAAAAACCTAATGTGGGCCTTCCAAGGCCAAGGCTTATGGAATCAGATTGTTCGATAAAGATATTTAAGGAAACAGTCTCTAGAAGAATGGATACTAGCAAGTGCTCCTCAAAATCCCAAAGCATCTCAGATATGGCATAACTTGATGAAGGCGACACAATGGTGGTCGGAAACCTACGGTCGGAAGTTGGTAAGGGTGATAATATTGAAGTTGGGCTTGCTGCTATCAAAGTTATGGAAAATACTATCAAAGTTATGAAACATAACCACCTTCTCTCTGCTCCAATTATATATTTTCTTAATCATATATGTATCTACTTGCTCAACTAGTTGGCTTTCCACTATCGTTCCACACAAATATCCTATGCATGGCCGAAATCTAGAGAACTTGACCTACCAAGGGGATTTTGTGGAAGAATGGGATCGATATAGAGTTCAGATCAATCATGTCGGTGTAGTACTGACAGATAAGGATGATACTCTGCCTTGGGGTGGTCGTAAAATAACAAGCCAAATTATGGTAAAGGATTTATATACGTATATAACAAAGGGACAGGATACACAAATACTTGCAGCATGGTTGTTACAAGCATGGATTTGGGAGATCTTGTTGAAGCTAGAGTGCTTCATGTGGTTGGTTTTGCACAATCGCATCATTATGTGCGAGAATCTTGCTAAAAGAGTTTTCCAGGGACTAGGGATTTGCTACATGTGTGGTGGTGTAATGGAAGAGGTGGTCCATCTATTCCTCACCTACCCATTTGTGGTTACCATCTAGAACAAGGTGCTAAGTATCCTACATATACAAGTAGAGGTAGATAACTCATACATGGAAAATTATCTTACCAAATGGATTGTGCGATAGAAGGCATTCAAGACTCTCCATTTTTACATAGTTTGGGGTATTTGGTGGAGCAGGAACACAAAAAATGTTTAGGAGATTTTCCCTCAAGTGCGTCAAACATGGCTGAAGATACTGGAGTACTTCCAGGATATTGGGCCAAGGACCTCGAATCCACAAGGGATAATAAACAGCTTTAGGGAGATTGAATCATATACACTGGTGGGGTTTTCTTATGGTGCCTCAATATGAGGCATTTGTGGGTGTGGAGCACACATTTCAATGGATCTCATAACGTCATATCACTTTAGTTGGTGGGGGTACAAGATCAAAAATTAGAGTATAGTTGCTTTCTCTTTGGAGCGTTTTGAAATGTGCTTGTTGGTTGGATATTGAGGAGTTGGATGTTTTTGGGGACTCCAAAACTGTAATTGAATGGGCATAGGGGTTATTTAACTTTGGACCTCCCTCCATATTTCATTTAATGCAAAAAATCCTCTCCCTGGTGGTGTCCTTTAAGCATATTTATTTCGCTCACATATATAGAGAAAACAATTTAGTGATTGACCGCTTATCCAAATGTGGGTGCTCTTCATTTCTGGGTGTTATCAACTATGAATATTTTGTCGATGGCATCCTCCTCAATGCTAGAAATTTTTGTCTCTAAAGGCTTGCTATTTTTTTATTCCTGTATCATCTGGAAACATTGTTACTTGTCTCCTAGAAGATGTGATGCATTTCCTGCAATATATAAAGGAGGATCGGTTGTGTAGGTGGACCACGAGTCAAATCACTGATCCTTATTTTTGTTAATTTTATTTTTCGCAGGTCATATATTTTGGTAGTTCATTGGGTCGTAGATCCTAATGTATGGGTACTTTGTTTTTTTTTTCATCCTTCGTGTCTTCTTTTCAGTTAGTTATTGGAATGTTTTTTTACTCTAAAGGGTGAACTTTTTGTTCTTTCTTGGACTATATATTCTAGTTGATTGACAAAATATATAGAACTATGATCGATGTAACTACCTTTTATTCAATGAAATATAGTTTGGTTTTTTTCTTTCTAACAAAACACAGCTATCAATCACTTTCAACATGTGGTCATACACCAACATGGCCTCCACAAATCCCTTGAGGTTTTTCGTTAGAAACTTTAATAAAACATCAAATTTTGGTGTCCTCTTCATAGTTCGAACATTAAATGCATCCAACGCCATATCCTTCATTCTCATTATTGTATCACCTATGATTTCATCATTGACATCAATTCAATAATCACAAGTTAGATCAAATGAATATCACACTTTTTTTTTTCTTTTTTCCATTATCATTCTTTGTAGCATGTTCTAAATGATAGTGTTTCTTCTTTGAAGGCGCAATGGATTTTTTTTCTTTTCCTTGTCACTCTTAGGTCCACGTCCACAATCTTAATAATTATGACCTACAACACAATCGCGATGATTCCTACACACAATATTTAGCTTCCCAATGTAATCTCTCACAAATAATCTTAAGGGCATGGATCATACATCTTGGGCTCCTAAAATTATCTCACCATCATGTATTTTTTGAAGGGTAGAAAATAAACGTGATCATCCTCCAGATTCGATGTCACAAAATGATTCCCCAATTCAATCCCCTAAATGAATCTACCTTCCCTCATATATGGGCATCCTTACGTTGTATTGCAGATTTTAGAAATATTTTGGAATTTGATATTCAAGAGAGGGGTCAAACAATTGACTCCTCTATCAATAGAGAGTTTTCGAAAATTTAGGAATATTCAATCAACATAAATTCACGGTCATATACGAGCATCTTTATGTCGATCCTTATGTCGATTGTAGATTCTTGGAATATTTTGGGATTCGAGGGACATGGGCAAGGTCAAATAATTGACCTTGCACATGTCCTTTGGATCCTGAAATATTCCAGGAATATGAAATTGAATTAAGCTCAGGGGCCATATATAGATTCCCACAGGGGCCATTGTGTAGAAAGATCCCCCTATCAATACACAAAAATCTTGAAAATCTTCTCCATTTCCTTATAACTCAAATGAAAGGGGTGGGTGTTTTAGTAGATTTCACCAATGGGAACATGGGAACCCCTCATCTCTTGTTTTTGTTACCAAATCGCTTGCCTTATGGTTGCGTGAGCACGTCTCAGGCTGACTTCCACATTTTGAATACCATGCCTCCTCCTCTTTTTCTTCTAAATTCCATCGCTGGCAGAGCTCTCGTTATGCACCATCTATGTTTCTAATCCATGGTTTATGTCACCCAGGGTTTGGCAAACACATTGACTCGTTGAGACAGTGCCTCAGTAATTATTTATATCCATCAACCTACATTCCACCCAAATTTTATTGTCATTTATTTCCACCCACAGCTCACTGCAAAATATTTTGGTGAATTCCTTCACACCTATTATGCTCCACTCGGACTTGGTCTACCATTGCAATGGTCTCCTGCTAGTATCCTCTTCTCGCCCTTAGGGGTCGGATTCTTCTGTGTAGGAGATTTCTCTGTGATGGGCTTGTTTTCCATGTGTTTTTCTTAGTGCACAACATGCTCTTCCTCTCAGTGTAAGTCTATGCCACACATCGAGCATGTTCATTAATTTTTAGCCTTGCTTATCCTATGATTTTTCTTATTAGTGTGAGCCATACTCTTATGTCTCTTTCATGTTCCAATGACTTCTAAAAAAACCTAATACCAATTGTTAGGATCACAGAACACCGATAGAAGTGATGGTGTCTAAAGACACCTATGAATTTTTTCTGCCTTCAAATAGGCTACATTAGATATGAATATAATGGGAAAAACCATGGGTTGTTGGGATCCCACTAATCACGAGGACAAATTAACATGGAGTTTTTTTGCCTTTAAATAGGCTGCATTATAGATGAATACCATGGGAAAAACGATGGGTTCTCATAAAACCTAGAACTCAAAAACTGTTGGTAACTTGACCGAGTCAAGTTTACATGAACAACCTCAACATTCTAACCAAAAATGATTGGAATGCAATATTTGAGTTGTTAAATCCGTATATATTTAGCACCTCAATGGTTTTTTAGGGATTTGAATCCATGCATGCATGTACAAATGCATTTCAAACAACAAAAAATAATGGTCTCACCAAAAACAATATCGTCAATTTTTTGGCAAAAAATGTAAAAACATAGAACAAATAGATTTCACTTTAACTAATAGCATTGTCTAAATCTTCTACAATTTTTCCCTTTCATGGGTATATTTTTCAATAAGTTTTTTCTTGAAATTTGACCAAAAAATGTTGGAAGAGCAGGTTTGAATCGTTAAATACGTATAGATTGAGTGCTCAAGGTCTTTTTAGGGCTTTGAATCCATTTACACATTCAATACATTTCAAACAATAAAAAATAATGGTCTCACCAAAAAATATATCTTCATATTCTAGTAAAAATGATAAACATGTAGACCAATTAGAGTTGGCATTAACTTATTGCGTAACCTAAATGTTATACAATTTTTCCCTTCCCTAGGTATATTTTTTATAAGTTTTTCCCATAAGCTAACCAAAAATTGTTGGAATGACAAATTTAAGTTGTCATATATGTATACACTAAATTCCCTGAGCATTGTTCAGGGTTTTAAATCCATTTATACATTCAAAATGGATTTCAAACATCCAAAAATAATGGTCTCATGAAGAAGTGTATCACCAAATTCTGGTTAAAAAGGAAAAAATGTAGAACAAATAGATTTTGCCTTAACTTAGAATGTAGTCTAATGTTTTATGTTATTTCCCTTTTATGAGTATGTTTCTCAATATGCTTTCCCTGAAATTCGACTAAAAAATGTTGGAATGTTAGATTTTAGATATTAAATCTATATAGATTGAGTTCTACGAGGTTTTCTAGGGCTCTATATCCATTTATGCAGTCAAAAATGTATTTCAAACAATGTGTCATTGGATTTCAGCAAAAAGGTAGAACATTTTTTTATATTAAAAATAAATGAATGATTATGAACAATCCAAAAATTGGATGTAGACTCGAAATAAACTACGGGATATAAGAGCTACAACATTTAGGTAAACTATAAAGAGAAGCCACAACAAGGAAGCTCACAACAAAAAATGAAAGAACACATAAGAGCCAAAATTATATTTTTGTAGTACACTTCTTCACAAGCCTTACTGACTTCGTGAGAGCAGCTTACAATCACTTGTTTATAGGCCCATGACTTCTCTAGAGCCTCCAACTCTAGATTTTCTACAGTATTTAATTCCTTTAACTACTTCTTTAACAAAATTGGGCAAAGGAAACATCCATATTTTTCTAGAGAAATGTCTTCTATGTGAGTTTCTAAAACAAAAATATATTCTTTAGTTGGGAGTTGTTAGTGGTCAAAACACCTCATTGACATTGTCTTTCAACCTCTTCCAATAGTCTATGGAAGCTTCGAGACCCTTCATTTGCTTCACACTTCAACATTCTCCCACTTGAATCTAAATGAAGGCATATGTAGACAATCCTTACTCCAAGTTTGTGCATTAAGTTACTATAAGGCCTACCAAGCTTCTACATAACTCATGCTTGTCTTTTGGCAATATCTTGGTAAGCATATACGTAGGATTATCAGCTATGTGAATCATTTCCAAATTGAAATGTCCTTCCTCCAACACCTGTTGTATCCAATGGTACCTCATGTCAATATGCTTGGTTCATGGGTAGAGTGTTGGATTCTTTGCTAAATGGATAGCACTTTGGCTATCACAATACAACACATATTTGTCTTGTTTTATTCCTATCTCCCAAAGGAATTGTTGCATCCACAACATTCTTTGCAAGCCTCTTTGTAGCTATGTATTTTTCCTTTGTTGTGGAGATGGCTACTATTTTTGTACCCTAGATACCCAAGACATTGTTGCACCTGCAAATGTGTACAACTAACCAATGGTCGACTTTCTAGTGTCCACATCTCTAGCCATAATTGCATATGTAAAACTTGCAAGCACAATATCATTATTTCCTAAACATAAACAATAATGACTAGTACCTCTGAGATACCTCAAAATGAATTTTACTATGTGTCAATGTTGTTTGCCTGGATTACCAAGAAATTTTCTCAGTCCTCCCAATGCATGTGAAATATCTAGTTGTGTACATACCATGGCACACATCAAGTTGTCGACTATTGAAGCATTAGGAACCCTACTCATTTCTTCTTTCTCCTTGTCATCACAAGAATAACAATTAGTGCTTAGCTTGAAGTGGGCTGCAAGAGGAGTATTGATTTGTGTGGCATCCATCATGTTAAACTTGTCAAGAACCTTCTCAATATATTTTTCTTTGTGACAGTCATAGCTTTTTGTTCTTTCTATCATGAATAATCTTCATTCCCAATATCTGTTGTGTTGGACCCAAATCCTTCATCGCAAATTAATTTCTGAAATCATTTTATAACATGTTAACCATTATCTTGTCATGTCCAACAATGAGTATGTCATCCAAATATAGCAATAGTATAATATACTTTTCATGGTCATACTTCTTGATATATACAGAATTATAAACTTATAAGTCTTTTAAAACCATGCATCAAAGAATGAATCAAATTTATTGTACCACTGGTGAGGTGCTTGTTTCAACCCATAAAGGATCTTCTTCAATCTACAAGCTAGATTCTCTTTACCTTTTACATTGAAACATTTAGGTTGCTCCATATAAATCTCATCCTCCAATTTGCCATGAAGGAAGGTGGTATTTACATCTAGTTGTTCGCATTCTAAATCCAAGGCAGTAACAAGACCAAAAATGACTCTAATTGATGACATATTAAAAACAAGTGATAATATTTCATTAAAATCAATACCTCCTTTTTAGGAAAATCTCTTCACTACCAGTCTTGCCTTGTACCTCTTCTTTCCTTGACCTTCATGCTTGATTTGTATACCCACTTGTTCTGTAGGCCCCTTCTTCCTTTTGGAAGCATCACCAACTCCTAGGTTTGATTTTCTAATAGGGAGTCCATATTTTCCTACATAGCCTTCTTCCATTATTTTCATATTTATAAGCTTCTTGAAAACAGTTAGGCTCTCCTTCATCAATGAACAAAATATAGTTTGAGGGATGATACCTCTATGAGGGCTTATGAGGCCTAGAGACTTGCAAACCAACTATGGTGGAGTGTTTTTTGACTGGACCTCTTGCAATGGTTGTTGCAAAATTTCTCCTTCTTGTTCATCATACTCATTTTTTTGTAACGGTGGAACATTTTCTTGTTGTTTTGTTGGATCTGTCAACAACCTTATTTACCTCCATATTTCCTACAGACCTCTTAAACATTTCTAATTCATTAAATATGACATCTTTGCTTCTAATAATTTTATTTTTAACTAGATCCCATACTCGATAACCAAACTCGCCTTCAACATATCCCTTAAAAATGCATCTAATAGATTTATCATCTAGCTTAGGTCTTTTCTCTTTGGGAATATGCACAAATGCTTCACATCCAAAAAATTGAGGTGAGAATAGTCTGATTTCTTTCCAGTCCAGACTTCTTCAGGGATACCGCCATCCTCGGCTATAGGAGGTGATTGATTTATGATGTAATGGGTGGTCCTTTGGCAACTTCTGCTTAAAGTACTTTTCCAACCTGAAATTAGGAAACATACTCCTAACCTTCTCCATGATAGTGTGGTTCATCCTTTCTGCAACACCATTCTCTTGAGGAGTACGAGGAACATTCTTCCCATGCTTCAATACTAGATCTATTACAATAATCCTTAAAGGAGTTTAAGTAATATTCTCCACCATTATCTATTCTTAAGCATTTTTACAATTTGCTAGTTTCCCTTTAAACAGAAACATGAAACTCTTGAAATATTCCAAATACTTCTCCTTTAGTTTTCATGGAGTAGGCCCAAACTTTCATGGATGCATCATTTATAAACTTCACAAAGCATGAGGCTCCTCCTAGTGACTTAATATCGACAGGCCCAAACACATCATAATGTACTAATTCTAGCATATTCATGGCCACTTCTATGAAATGAAACCCTTTGTTCACTACCATATCTACAATTCTCACAAAAGTCAAAATCATAGGATTTCAAACCTAGAATCAAAATTTTGTTAGCAAGGAATTTTAGACCCTTCTCGCTCATGTGACCCACACGCCTATGCCATAAATTTGTTGAGTTTCCTTCTTTTGCAATAGCAACAACATTTGATTTTTTTGTTGTTGCCCTCAATGTATACAAGTTTCTTGTCTTTGATCCTCTGGCCATGACCAATGCTCCTTTTCTGATCTTCCAACCACTTTTTCCAAAGATTGTCAGGTGAAGACTTCATCATCCAGTTGTCCCACAGGGATTAGGCTCATGTGCATTTTGGAACATGCCTGACATGTTTCAACAAAATATCTTGTCCCTCGTTTGCCTTGATTTGGACATCTCCCACTACAACAATTTTACAGAAATGATTGTTTCCAAGATGTATTATACCATAATCACTAGTCTCATATGTAATGAAATTATTGTTACGTGGAGTTACATGATGAGATACCCCAGAATCAAGAATCCAATCAATGCTACAACTAGAGGTATATAAGCATGCATCTTCTAGTGAAACTGTAAATAAAACATCACTTTCTGGAGCTATGGGTTTCACCTTCATTTGTGCTAGTTGATTTCTGATTTGTGTTACTTCATTTTTGTTCCTTGTACTCCCACTTCCAAACTCGGCATTCCTTTTTCAGGTGTCTCGACTTCCCACAATGAAATCATGTGATTCTCCCTTTCTTTGATTTCTATCTGCCTCTTGACCTTGAATGCCCATGACAAGCTCGACCAATCTTCTTGTCCCAGTTAGTGAAAGTTAGAGCTTATCTTCCCTTGTTTTCCACCATTTACTTGCAACGTAGCTTCTTGTCCTTAAATTGTTGTTGATGTCATCAAACTTCAAGGTCCCTGTAGGTGTTGAAGTGTTGATAGCTACTATCGAATTCTTACAATTATATGGCATAGAGCACAATAATAGGATGGCTCTAATCTCGTCATCCAAAATAATTTTGATAGAGGCAATTTGACTTGTAATTATATTAAACTCGTTCAAATACTCCGGCACTGAAGCACCTTCCTTCCTCTTGAGATTATACAACTTCTTCATCAAGAAAACTTTGTTCAATGTCATGTTTTTCTCATATAGATCATGCAATTTTTTCGATAGACCTTTTGCAATTTTCTCTCCAATAATATTAAAATATATGTTCTTTGCTAGACATTGACAAATTGTGGTGATGGCCTTTCTGTCTAGCTTATTACAGTCTTCACCCGTCATTGATGAGGGACTTTTCACTACTCCCTCAATTGGAAAATATTGATCCTTTAAAATGAGTGCGTCCTCCATCTATGCCTTCCATAGGGAAAAATTAGCCCCGTATAATTTCTCCATATCACTTAATGTCACTATCTCCATGCTCATAATTCTCCTCAACAATAACCTGGCACATCCAAAAATTAAAAAGAACAACCTGACACTCTGATACCAATTGTTATATTAAAAATGATGATGAATGATTATGAACGATCCAAAAATTGGATGTAGACTCCAAATCAACTACGAGATAGAGGAGTTACAACATTCATATAAGCTATAGAGAGAAGACACAACAAGGAATCCTGCAACAAAAAATTAAACAACGCATAAGAGCCAAAATTATATTTTTGTATTACATTGCTTCACAAGCCTTACTGACTTTGTGAGAGCAACTTACAATCACTTCTTTATATAGGCATGGCTTCTCTACAATCTTCAACTCTAGATTTTTCTAGAGTATTCAATGCATTTAACTACTTTAACAAATTTGGGTAGAGGAAACATCCAAATTTTTATAGAGAAAAATCCATCTTCTATGTGAGTTTTTAAAAAATGATGTATGCTTTATTTGGGAGTTGGTGGTGGTTAAAACACCTCATTGACACTCTCTTTCAGCATCTCTAGCACAGTCTCTAGAAACTTCAAGACCATTTGCTTCACACCTCAACACAATTAGACTTTGCCTTAGCTTACAATGTAGTCTAAATGTTCTATATGCTTTTTCCCTTTTCTTGATATATTGTTCGATAAGTTTTGCCTAAAATCCAGCCAAAAATTATTGGAAGGATAGATTTGAGTTTTTAAATTTGTATCCAATGAGCACCCCAAGGGTTTTTCCGGTATGAATTCAAAAATGCATTTCAAACAATGAAAAATAGCAATCTCACAAAAAAATACCACTAAATTTCAAGAAAAAAGACGAAAATGTAAACCAATTAAACTTTACATAGTATAATCTAAATATTCTACAATTTTTGCTTTTCTCTATTACATTTTTTAATAAAATTCACCCAAAATTTAATAAAAATTATTAGAATAATAAATTTGAATTCTTAGATCTCCATAGATTGAGTATCTTAATCATTATTTAGAACTCTAAATTAGTTTATTAACATTTAAAAAATATGCGCAACACAAAACAATTAAAGGGGAGGTATCATTCCTATTTTAAATGAACACTCTACTGGTTGGGATTCTACTTGCTGGGATACTCTGTCTCCCCTGTTTTTTCCTCTAGTTATCTGTGGATTTTGTCCTAAATTCGGAAGATGCCTGGGAGGCTTGCAATGGACAGTGATGGTTTGGAAGGCTTATCTGATCGATTAGTAAACAAAAATGAAATTTTGGTGCCATCCCCTACTCTACCTCCAAGTCAAGGTCGATCCCAAGCACCAGTTTTAAAGCCTTCAGTTGGTAATGCAAGGCTTTTGCCATAGGGCACTGGTTTTTTTTTTACTGGTAAGCCAAATACACAACTGCAGAATTCAACACCTAGGCCGTCAGCTGAGCCTCTTATTCAAGGTCTATGCGGAGGATCTAAATATACGGTAGGTATTTTAAAATTTGAAAATTTGAGAAAGAAGAAGGAAATTATTTTAATGTTCACGAGGTTAAAGATAGTTTACCAGACAGAGTGCTTCTTACTCTGCTTGATGTATTCAGCCCTTTTTCTTTGAAGCTCCCAGTTTCTCGACAAGCCCTTTGCTAAATAGATTATCCCAAGAGCTAGCTGCCAGCGTATCTGCATAATTTTCTTTGTTGTCTTTGAAGGCCTCACATTCTAAAATGAAATGTTTTTATGTTTCCACTTTTCAGGAAGAACAAAAAATGCATGCTCTTTCTTCCCAAATTTCTTCTAGCCATTTCCAGCGCTCTGTTTCACAACGGAGTTATGAGAATTAGTCCTTAACTGAACAATAAGAATATTGGCTCTCCAAGAAATATTGGCCTTTATCTATGCTTTTGGTTGATGACTATGAGTGGTTCTTGGGGCCATGCCTCTTATGAAAAAACTTTTTAGCCTCAGGAAAACCACCTGTTAACTTAAATAAAAATTCAACCTCTTTTCGAGTATTTTAAGTGTTTGAAATTGTGAAGAAGCAAAGCTGTGTGTTCAGGAGTGAAGTGGCGGGACTACTATCCTACATTTGTCCAACAAGCAATCTTATTAGATATGGAGAACAGTGAACGTCACATTGAACTTGTTGGGAAGCTTCTAGAGTTTTTGTATTCTGAAAAGACATTGTCTGATAAATAGAAGCTAAAATTCAATGACATTTTTATTTTGAAAAGACATCTTCTGATAAAATACTTTACCCGGTTTTGTGGTAATAGATAGAAACATCTTTTACCAAATTCATGAATTGGGCAGATTCGTTTTCTAGGCTAAAAACTAATTGTAAATTGAACTTCAAGGCTGAGATTTGGGACATAAACCCGAGATTCTGCAGGATGATGTGCTTTCTTTTTTCATATGCAGATGGGAGAGGAAGGAAGATGTGAGGATCAAGAAGAAATCAATATGGACGAGGTCTTTGAGTGGTGGGCAGTGCCCAGAAGGGAGGAGGTGAGGAAGGAAGATGTGAGGATCAAGAAGAAATCAATATGGACGAGGTCTCTGAGTGGAGGGTAGTGCCCAGAAGGGAGGAGGTCAGGTTTTGACATTAACTCAGACAATTTCTTCAGTTGTGAACATTGATTCCCTGGGACCCAACATAATGAACAACTTGTCACAGAGGCCCGCACATAATCTCCGGGTGTTTACCTATGCAGAGCACAGGGTTGCAACCAGGAATGTCAGTCGCGCCCTCATGCTTGGAGAAGGTGGATTTGGATTTGTGTACAGTTGTTTGATAAAAAACAAGCAAAAGAGATTTACCTCCCAATGCATGTGAAATATCTGGTTGTGTACATACCATGGCACACATCAAGTTGTTGACTATTGAAGCATTAGGAACCCTACTCATTTCTTCTTTCTCCTTGTCATCACAAGAACAAAAATTAGTGCTTAGCTTGAAGTGGGCTGCAAGAGGAGTATTGATTCATGTGGCATCTATCATGTTAAACTTGTCAAGAACCTTCTCAATATATTTTTCTTTGTGATAGTCATAGCTTTTTGTTCTTTCTATCACGAATAATCTTCATTCCCAATATCTGTTGTGTTGGACCCAAATCCTTCATCGCAAATTAATTTCTGAATCGTTTTATAACCTGTTAACCATTATCTTGCAATGTCCAACAATGAGTATGTCATCCACATATAGCAATAGTATAATATAATTTTCATGGTCATACTTCTTGATACATACATAATTATAAGCTTATAAGTCTTTTAAAACCATGCATCAAAGAATGAATCAAATTTATTGTGCCACTGGTGAGGTGCTTGTTTCAACCCATAAAGGATCTTCTTCAATCTACAAGCTAGATTCTCTTTACCTTTTACATTGAAACATTTAGGTTGCTCCATATAAATCTCCTCCTCCAATTTGCCATGAAGGAAGGTGGTATTTACATCTAGTTGTTCGCATTCTAAATCCAAGGCAGTAACAAGACCAAAAATGACTCTAATTGATGACATATTAAAAACAAGTGATAGTATGTGATTAAAATCAATACCTCCTTTTTAGGAAAATCTCTTCACTACCAGTCTTGCCTTGTACCTCTTCTTTCCTTGACCCTCATGCTTGATTTGGTATACCCACTTGTTCTATAGGGCCCTTCTTCCTTTTGGAAGCATCACCAACTCCTAGGTTTGATTTTCTAATAGGGAGTCCATATTTTCCTACATAGCCTTCTTCCATTATTTTCATATCTATAAGCTTCTTGAAAATAGTCAAGCTCTCCTTCATCAATGAACAAAATATAGTTTGAGGGATGATACCTCTATGAGGGCTTACGAGGCCTAGAGACTTGCAAACCAACTATGGTGGAGTGTTTTTTGATTGGACCTCTTGCAATGGATGTTGCAACTAGACCTCTTACAATGGTTTTTGTGGTTGGACCTCTTGCTATGGTTGTTGCAAAATTTCTCCTTCTTGTTCATCTTGATGTCCATCATGCTCATTTTTTTGTAGTGGTGGAACATTTTCTTGTTGTTTTGTCGGATCTGTTAACAACCTTATTTACCTCCATATTTCCTACAAACCTCTTAAACATTTCTAATTCATTAAATATGACATCTTTGCTTCTAGTAATTTTATTTTTAACTGGATCCCATACTCGGTAACCAAACTCGCCTTCAACACATCCCTTAAAAATGCATCAATAGATTTGTCATCTAGCTTAGGTCTTTCTCTTTGGGAATATGCACAAATGCTTCACATCCAAAAAATTGAGGTGAGAATAGTCTACTTTCTTTTCAGGGATACCGCCATCCTCGGCTATAGGAGGTGATAGATTTATGATGTAATGGGTGGTCCTTTGGCAACTTCTGCTTAAAGTGCTTTTCCAACCTGAAATTAGAAAACATACTCCTAACCTTCTCCATGATAGTGTGGTTCATCCTTTCTACAACACCATTCTCTTGGAGTACGAGGAACATTCTTCCCATGCTTCCATACCATATCTATTACAATATCCTTAAAGGAGTTTAAGTAATATTCTCCACCATTATCTTTTCTTAAGCATTTCTACAATTTGCTAGTTTCCCTTTAAAAAGAAACATGAAACTCTTGAAAAATTTCAAATACTTCTCCTTTAGGTTTCATGGAGTAGGCCCAAACTTTCCTGGATGCATCATTTATAAACTTCACAAAGCATGAGGCTCCTCCTAGTGACTTAATATCGGCAGGCCCGAATACATCATAATGTACTAATTCTAGCATATTTTTCTTTCATTCATGGCCACTTCTATGAAATGAAACCCTTTGTTCTCTACCATATATACAATTCTCACAAAAGTCAAAATCATAGGATTTCAAACCTAGAATCAAAATTTTGTTGGCAAGGAATTTTAGACCCTTCTCGCTCATGTGACCCACACGCCTATGCCATAAATTTGTTGAGTTTCCTTCTCTTGCAACAGTAACAACATTTGATTTCTTTTGTTGTTGCCCTCAATGTATACAAGTTTCTTGTCTTTGATCCTTTGGCCATGACCAATGCTCCTTTTCTGATCTTCCAACCACTTTTTCCAAAGATTGTCAGGTGAAGACTTCATCATCCAGTTGTCCCACAGGGATTAGGCTCATGTGCATTTTTGGAACATGCCTGACATGTTTCAACAAAATATATTGTCCCTCGTTCCCCTTGATTTGGACATCTCCCACTACAACAATTTTACAGAAATGATTGTTCCAAGATGTATTCTACCATAATCACTAGTCCCATATGTAATGAAATTATCGTTACTTGGAGTTACATGATGAGATGCCCCAGAATCAAGGATCCAATCAATGCTACAACTAGAGGTATATAAGCATGCATCTTCTTGTGAAACTGTAAATAAAACATCACTTTCTGGAGCTATGGGTTTCACCTTCATTTGTGCTAGTTGATTTCTGATTTGTGTTACTTCATTTTTGTTCCTTCTACTCCCACTTCCAAACTCGGCATTCCTTTTTCATGTGTCTCGACTTCCCACAATGAAATCATGTGATTCTCCCTTTCTTTGATTTCTATCTGCCTCTTGACCTTGAATGCCCATGACGAGCTTGACCAATCTTCTTGTCGCGGTCAGTGAAGGTTAGAGCTTATCCTCCCTTCTTTTCCACCATTTACTTGCAACGTAGCTTCTTGTTCATTAAATTGTTGTTGATGTCATCAAACTTCAAGGTCCCTGTAGGTGTTGAAGTGTTGATAGCTACTATCGAATTCTTACAATTATATGGCATAGAGCACAATAATAGGATGGCTTTAATCTCGTCATCCAAAATAATTTTGACAAAGGCAATTTGACTTGTAATTATATTAAAGTCGTTCAAATGCTCTGGCACTAAAGCACCTTCCTTCCTCTTGATATTATACAACTTCTTCATCAAGAAAACTTTGTTCAATGTCATGTTTTTCTCATATAGATCATGCAATTTTTTCGATAGACCTTTTGCAATTTTCTCTCCAACAATGTTAAAATATATGTTCTTTGCTAGACATTGACGAATTGTGGTGATGGCCTTTCTGTCTAGCTTATTACAGTCTTCATCCATCATTGATGAGGGACTTTTTGCTAATCCCTCAATCGGAAAACATTGATCCTTTAAAATCAGTGCGTCCTCCATCTATGTCTTCCATAGGCAAAGATTAGCCCCATATAATTTCTCCATATCACTTATTGTCACTATCTCCATGCTCATAATTCTCCTCAACAATAACCTGGCACATCCAAAAATTAAAAAGAACAACCTGACACTCTGCTACCAATTGTTAGATTAAAAATGATGACGAATGATTATGAACGATCCAAAAATTGGATGTAGACTCCAAATCAACTATGAGATAGAGGAGCTACAACATTCAGATAAATTATAGAGAGAAGACACAACAAGGAATCTTGCAACAAAAAATTAAACAACGCGTAAGAGCCAAAATTATATTTTTGTATTACATTTCTTCACAAGCCTTACTGACTTTGTGAGAGCAACTTACAATCACTTCTTTATATAGGCATGGCTTCTCTACAATCTTCAACTCTAGATTTTTCTAGAGTATTCAATGCATTTAACTACTTCTTTAACAAATTTGGGCAGAGGAAACATCTAGATTTCTACAGAGAAAAATCCATCTTCTATGTGAGTTTTTAAAAAATGATGTATGCTTTATTTGGGAGTTGGTGGTGGTTAAAACACCTCATCGACACTCTCTTTCAGCATCTTCTCGCATAGTCTCTAGAAACTTCAAGACCATTTGCTTCACACCTCAACACAATTAGACTTTTCCTTAGCTTACAATGTAGTCTAAATGTTCTATATGCTTTTTCTCTTTTCTTGATATATTGTTCGATAAGTTTTGCCTGAAATCTAGCCAAAAATTATTGGAAAGACATATTTGAGTTTTTAAATTTGTATACAGTGAGCACCCTAGAGGGTTTTTCCTCTATGAATTCAAAAATGCATTTCAAACAATGAAAAATAGCAATCTCACAAAAAAAAACTACCACCAAATTTCAAGAAAAAAGACGAAAATGTAAACCAATTAAGCTTTAATAATATAATCTAAATATTCTACAATTTTTGCTTTTCCCTAGTACATTTTTAATAAAATTCACCCAAAATTTAATAAAAATTATTAGAATAATAAATTTGAATTCTTAAATCTCCATAGATTGAGTATCTTAATCATTATTTAGAACTCTAAATTAGTTTATTAACCTTTAAAAAATATAGGGAACACAAAACAATTAAAGGGGAGGTGTCATTCCTATTTTAAATGAACACTCTACCGGTTGGGATTCTACTTGCTGGGATACTCTCTCTCCCCGGTTTTTTCCTCTAGTTTTCTGTGGATTTTGTCCTAACATTCGTAAGTGTTGACTTTTGTAGTTGCTGGTTTTTTCATTTATCAGATCATTTCAGCACTGGGGCAAAGCAGTTTTGTAAGCAGAAAATAGTACCTGAAAAAATTGTTCATCATTGTATTCAGCATTTGTTCATCATTGTATTCAGCATTTGTTAGGCCAGGATGCAAAGTCTCCTCCAACTGAAGAAAATGTGGAAGCTCTTTGCCAGGTTTTCAAAACCGTTGAAAAACAGTTTGAAGAAAACCCCAAATCACTTTCTATCCTAGATTCTTATTTCGCCTCAATGAAGCAGCTAGCTAATAATCAACGCTTGGCATCTCGAATGAGATTCATGGTTCGTGATGTTCATGGTTCTTGATGTTCTTGACTTGCATGCTAATAATTGGATCTCTAGCCGTGGAGAGATAAAAGCTAAAACTATAAATGAGATCCATTCAGAAGCTTGGTTTAAGGCCCGGATCAACAAACATGCGCAATGGTCGTGGTGCATCTAATGTTATGGTATGGGTGCAGGAAACAGTTTTGGTATTGGACGGCCTGGAGGTTTGATGCCTAGGATGCCTATAATGGTTCGGAAGATGCCTGGGAGGCTTGCAATGGACAGTGATGGTTTGGAAGGCTTATCTGATCGATTAGTAAACAAAAACGAAATTCTGGTGCCATCTCCTACTCTACCTCCATTGTGGTAATAGATAGAAACATCTTTTACCCAATTCATGAATTGGGCAGATTCGTTTTCTAGGCTTAAAACTAATTGTAAATCGAACTTCAAGGCTGAGATTTGGGACAGAAACCCAAGATTCTGCAGGATGATGTGCTTTCATTTTTCATATGCAGATGGGAGAGGAAGGAAGATGTGAGGATCAAGAAGAAATCAATATGGACGAGGTCTTTGAGTGGTGGGTAGTGCCCAGAAGGAAGGAGGTGAGGAAGGAAGATGCGAGGATCAAGAAGAAATCAATATGGACGAGGTCTTTGAGTGGTGGGTCGTGCCCAGAAGGGAGGAGGTTCTGAAATTAACTCAGACAATTTCTTCAGTTGTGAACATTGATTCCCCTGAACCCAACATAATGACCAACTCGTCACAGAGGCCCCCACACAATCTCCGGGTGTTTACCTATGCAGAGCACAGGGTTGCAACCAGGAATGTCAGTCGCGCCTCATGCTCGGAGAAGGTGGATTTGGATTTGTGTACAGTTGTTTGATAAAAAAGCAAGCAAAAGAGACTTAACGCCGTTGCCGGGGATCGAACCCGGGTCACCCGCGTGACAGGCGGGAATACTTACCACTATACTACAACGACAGTGTTGTACCTAAAATTTCAGGTGTACCATTCAAAGAAAATAGAGGTTGATGACGATAGCATCCAATTCCGGATTCCGAATTGATGATAACAGGTGGAGGGAGCGACTTCATTTGGAATATAGATTTATGAAGTGACTGTTGTGATCTGGTCTGGCATATCATAATAATAATCAAAAGTCAAATATTAAAGAATGGATTTGGTATTAATTATGCTCGTTAAACGCCTTATTAGTCTATGTTGAAGGTTATGCAATGTACTTTGGCAATGGATTGATTGTTGACCATGTATGAGTTTCGTTTCGTTTGTATTTTGATAATATAATTTGTTTTGATTGTGATTGTTATGGTGTATGAGTTTTGTTTGTATTTTGAAAATATAATTTGTTTTGATGGTTAACTATATATGTTAGTTTGAAATGCGTTGATAAATGAATTATGGTATGATTTTCATAGAAATTTTTTTCCTTTAAATTTTATGGATCAGAAGTTTAAATTCAACAATAATTTTAATATTTATTAATAAGATAATGATATTTTTTATTTATATAATAAAATAAAAATTATGGGAAAATAATATTTGGAATAAGGTTTTATATTTTTTAATTATAAAAATTGAATTAATTTAAGTTTTTAATTACAATAGGAATAGGAAAGAAAAGTTCATTTAAATTTACAAAATTTAATTTAATCTAAGTTTAAACAAAGTTGCAACATAATTAAGAATATTGTTATTTTCTACATACTGCCACTATTATTTTCTACCTGACACCATTGTTATTTCTACCTGCGACTTACTATCTCAGTGGGTTCAGTGCATCCATAATCTTCTTTTACCATTTACGTCTTTTGTGCAATTGAGATCATTTTTTCTACAATTGAGATAATGAAGCAACTATGTTGCTAGCTTGCAACAGACCCTAGATCAAAACTCATGAACTCTCATATCTAAGTAAGATACAACATCATTGGTGAAATTTCATACAATGTTCTCTGTAATTCCAAGTCCTTGTGAAGCTTGGTTGTAAAAAAAAACTACAACCATGTGTACACCATGCATATACATGTTTAGTTTAGCTTCCGCTTAATACTTTTATCAAAATATTTGCAAATATAAATTTAGCAACTCATCTAAATATTTTGTCAAACATCTTGTCAGAATAGTCTCACTATCTAAATATTTGTCAAACATCTTGCAAGAATGGTCTCACCTTTTCATGCATAACATTGGTTAAACAATATGCAACAATTATTCAAATTTCAAATTTTTACTTTTCAATTGTCTTTCAAATTAAAATAGATTTTTGAGGGAGAATTTATTTCCTCACTATACATAGTTTAAGATGGTGTTATTGCTCTCCTGAAACTTGTTTTTGGCACTATTGTTTTAGTAACACTTGCTAAAAAACAAATATCTGAATAAGATATCATTTTTCTCTTCCTAATGTGAGGTTATATTCACTTTTCTACAAATTATAATAGAGATCTAAAAGAAAACAAGATGAATTTCACATTATATTTTAAAGTTTTATAATAAAATTATCTGCATTTTTCTAAACAAATTATCTTTGCCTTTAATTGAGATAATAGACTATTGATAAATTGAATTACAATCTTGTTAGACTAGCTTCAAGTTTACATAACTAGCCCTTTCCATCCAAATAATCTTATAAAATTGTATTACTTCTGAACAAAATTTAATACTTTGAAATTTATAACTTTAAGTAACACTAATATAAACTAATACCACCAACTAAATTTATAATAAATAACATTCTCAACAAACTCAAAAAGTGTTCCTTTCCATTCCATTCCATTCCATTGATCACTAGTATTCAAACAACCCATAATAAAAAAAACAAACCTTATTTTCCATTATATGGTTGAAATCAATATTATTGAATCCTTAGATGATGTTTCTAAATAAATTGCATGTATCTAATTATGGTAGTTTGATTATTGGCTATGAAATTTTTACTTTTGTATTTCAGATAAAACTTGATTCAAATTGTGTTTAATTTCAATATTCCAAAAATAATTTTACAATTACAAAATTATCACACACAAAAAGGCATAAACATGTCATAATAGAATAAATCACTGGGTATCCCACTACCAATTACATTATGAAAAACAACTATGTAACTCGTGTTAATTATATAAAAACAATTGAGAAAATTGCATTAATAATATAAAATTAATGCATAAGCATTAGTTTACCTAACACCATGGAATGATCCTGTGTTTGGATATTCTTTGCTAATAATTTATTGTTGGAAAGTTGCATTATGTATGTATCTATCGATGACTATTTCCCTAGCGGAAATGCAACGGGCATGACTGAAATAAATTGAAACATAAACGAGATGATCTTTAATGGTTATTGAAATATATTGGTTGATTATGAAGTTTGAAATGAATAAACTAGCAATTGCACCAAATGTTGCAAAGGAAACGTCGTAAGGCATAAACTAGAAAAGCATCATTGTACATTACCACGATATTAATAGCCCGGTGTCTACTAGTGCTCTGGTATACATTAATCTCAGCGCAAGAAAGTTGTATGGTAATATTCCCTCAGATATAGCATGTCTCGGTAAAATTGAGCATATCGATTTTAGTAAGAACAACCTTTTTGGTATGATTCCTAGGAAGATAAGCAACTTCAATGTTGTGACATACATTGATTTCAATGCAAACAGGTTGTCTAGTAATGTTCCCTTAGATATTGGCCATCTCGGTAAGTGTGAATATATCAATTTCAACAAGAATAGGTTTTCCGGTAAGATTCCTTGGGAGATAAGCAACTTGAGTTCTCTAAAACATCAATTTTAGCAATAATAGCCTTTATGGTAAGATTCCTAGGGAGATAAGAAATTTCAATGCCCTGACATATATCAATATTAGAACAAATAGGTTGTCTAGTATGATTCCAAGGAAATTGGTAACAATATTTATCTTAAAAATTTTGATTTATCCAAAATGAATTCAACAGTCCCATCACAATGGAAATCACCATCATAAGCAATCTCTACTCTCTAAAACTATTGAGAAATCACTTCAACGAGAGCATTTCCACTAAATTTATGAAAATGACAAACTTGATCACCACAAATTTCTCTTAAAATAACTTTTCCAGTCTTGTCCCACAAAGCCCGTTTTCTCATTTAAATGCAAGTTCTTTCGTAGGGAACCCCTACTTATGCGGAAAAGAGTTAATGTTCTAGACAGCTAACTGTGAATTCACTTACTGATTACCAAGATTAATCCTCCTCTCCCAAACTTGTTAATGTGTTTAAAACTCTCCTTAAAACAATAAATATTTTCCAATATATCGTTATCAGAAACCGGTCCAGTTCGAAACGAACCAGTTTTAAACAATTTTTGTCGAGACTTGCCCTCCAAATTAGTTTTGGACCAGTTCAATTACAAACCAATACACTATACGACCCCAACCACACATGTCCATGACCCATGAAAAAACACCAAAAAAGAAGGATCTAGGCCCCTTTTCAACAATAACATAGCTCTATTTAGATCCCTACCTAACCGCCTATTTTCCCCACACTCTTCACATTCTTTTCATTAAGTATTTGTGAGTGCTATTGGGTGTGAGCACATTTACAATGTTTAAGAACATATAAATGAAAAACAAAAGCCAGTTGGAAAAACAACAATTGAATGCTTTAGTCTTTATGCAATATAACCCTTGATTGAGGTGCAACAGGTTGTTGGACACCACACCAGACTCAAATCCCATAATCTTAGAGGATATTGATCCCTCCTTGGAGGGGATCATGGAAAGTCATCCATGCAACATTGGTAGAGAATGAATTTAACTCGATGGATTTGCAGTCACTTTTACCACCACAGGTTCCAAACCATCAAGTCAGAGGTTGATGATACCCATTCAAAGAGAGCATCTTGATATAGGGGATGATCATGAGGACATGAAGTGAATTGTTTGTAATACAACTATTTTTTAACTCTAAATGAGGACATGTAGTGACTTATTTGTAGTACAATTATTTTTGAATTCTAAAGGCCATTTGTAGTCTTGATGTTTCGTGTGTCAATGCCATTAGTTATTTTCACCCTTACATGATATATACATTGATGTACATGAATACTTAAATTTTTATTTAAAATTAAACATTGTGTTTTTTATTCAACTGGATTTTCAGCAGGTTCTGGTCTGGTTTGTAATTTTGGACACTCCAAAACAGGTTCGGTTACAGTTATTATAACTTGGTATAATAATGCATAGAACTCATTTAAAACAGAGTACGCAATTTTTGATAGACAAAAACCTATAAGAACCTCTAATCCCTTGTGCTATGTTTATGATAGATCAAAATCAACTTATCTTCCTTTCCCAACTCTACACTGAAAATGATTTTTCTTATCCAAATTTCAAAGAAGGATCTTTATATTTCATATATAAACGGAACCTTGAGCCATTCATTTTCAACCCAAGAAAAAGTAGTTTATTGTCACTTTTAATCCAATTGCTCATCTTCTCGACAACTTGGATAATAGATATACAATGAAGAAGCATAACAAACCAAAGATAATCACATGCATTACATGATTAGAACCCTTCTGTATTATATTTCTGTTTAATCTTTTCATGTTGTTATTAACTCCAGCTTGAGCTTTGATCATTGTCATTTCCTGCGAAAACCATGTCATTACATAATCAGATAACGAAGGCAACTTTTAAAAATAAGCTACAAAAATTGGAGACGCAAATTAATAACAAATACCGAAAAGAACAAGAAGCAACCATTCAGTAGAATATAACTGTGGAATGCTGTAAATGGCCTAGAACTTTTCCTGCATTTTGATTATATGTGAAAATGTTGTAAATGACCTAACATTTTCCTATATTTTGGTTATAGGTGAGAGCAAAGAATCCTTTCGATCTGACTTAAACTAACAGCTTGTTGAAGCTATCAAGAATAAAAAATCACAAACCTGTATCAATTACATCATCAACATGTTAGTGAGTTAATTTCAACTGCAGTTGTCTCATGGATTGAGAATTCATCAATGAGATAAAATTGATTTACTTTTGCAATTTAAAATAGATTTCATTGTTTCTAATTTCTAAACACAAGCGTTGTAAGAATTATTTATTTGGTCTAATGGTTAATTATTATGTTTAGCTATAGCATAAGCGCAGAGAAGCCGAGGGCGAAACTAGGGTTCCTGATGTGCTGATCCCGTTGCAGGGCTGGAAGTGGTCATCTCTCGTTTAGCAGCACTGTTTCGAAAAGGTCAAGAGCTGACCGACCGGATGGGAGCAGAGGGGTCCAGTGGGACCCCTACTTTCAAACAGATAATCATGCAGAAGCAGAGGCAAAATAAGAAGGAAGGGGTCAGGATTTCTGGGCTTGACAATAACAAGCAGAACGACAGGAGGAATAAGGAGAAAATACAAGGGGAAACTGACAAGCCAGACAACACAACGGAAGGCAAAGGCAAAGTGGATGAAATCCTGACAGGAACTAAAGACAAAATCGCCTCAATAATTAAATCATCAGAAAACGAGGAGCGACAAGCAGGAGAAGACAGGGAGCAAACAGATAATAGGCAAGGAAAGCCGGAAAAGGAGGGGGAGACAAGCACAAGCCCCAATAGATACTCTTCATCAAATGGGGTCTGCAAACCAAAAAAGACCAATAACCTCAGGGTAGTAATAACTGACCCAGAGATTCAGGCATACAGAGAGCACATGGCAGAACATGCTGTCATTTGCAAATTTATGGGTATTTGGCCATCTGAAAGGACTCTTTGTCATTGGATCAGACAACAATGGAAGCCGAGGGGGGATGTTAAACTTCATTTGGGAGCCAAGGGATTCTTCACAGTTGTATTCTCCAACCTAGAAGACAAGGATAGAATTTTTGAGGGTGGCCCATACTTTCTGGCTTCAGCTGGTCTGTACATGCGACCATGGAAACCAAACTGATGAGCCCCAATTTTTGGTAACAAATTGGGCTCATTTGGCCTACTTACCTTGCTCAACCCTTCATCTTTTATCACTTATGCATTCATTTCTTGGTATATTCGTGTTATTTGTAGGAAGAAGGGCAGGCATTATATCTATGTGGCTAATACATGATGATTTCATGTTTTTTTGGCATTAAAGGGAGCAAAGACCACGCAGAAGGAGACAAGGAGACAACAAAGGTGGCATTGCAGGTTTATAGGGAGGTTGTGTATAGCCTTAATGACCTCCCTTGTGATCTCCACCCTAACTCCGAGCTCCAACAGCTCTCCCCACCGAGCTTAAAGGAAGCCATCGGGTTCTACAAGAACAATAGTTTACAGCAGTTTAACTTTTAGTTGGACAGCCGAGCTCCATTAATTGAGGAAGCCAGCTTGATCCTCATCATGTATAAATATTAAGGTCGTGGCCTTTGATAGGGGCTTTTTTGAACTTTTGAACTACTGTTGCAATTTCTAAGCACGAGCTACAACTCGGTTTTTTGCTCTTTGTAAGCCAGTTTTGGCATGTCATTAGACTCATGATTATTCAATAAAGACAGGCAGCTTTTGATTCAATTCTGAGTTTCTAAGGGAGCTATAGCTCTCAGGTTAGGACCCAACCTGAGAACAATAGACCTCCTCTTCTTTGTATTGTTACTTGTCTTTCTTTTCAGCATTTCATTCCTCTGTTTTGACATCCATTTAGAGATTACAATCTGCTGATTTGATTTCTTTTATGTGATTGAGTAGGATTAGTTTATGGTTCAAGTGCTTTTAGTTGCTTAGATTAGAGTAGAAGGATCAGCATTCATTAGAGCTCCAAGAAAAGGCTGATAGTGCACTCACTGCCATCTTTGTTTAGAGATTGGGGGTGTAGACCGTACTAGCCACCAAAAACGCAGTCATACATTTTCATTCAAGCTGCAACACAGTCATTTTAATTATAGATCCATCCATGCATTCTGATCTTGAGCAGTATTTCCTCATTCCAACTCCATGCACGATTTTTCTCTGAAGTATACATTGATGTTCGTTGATTTAATAACACAGTTAGGATAAGTTGATGAGTTCTCGGTTTTGTGCAGATTTGTTTCCTTTACACTACGTTGCATCACTCTGTTATCTTCTTCTTCTTCTCAACCGCGTCTAAAGCCACCTACCCAACCTCTGTTCAGATCGTTTGCCTTCCAACACTTCCACTGTTCACGTAGCTCTATCTTTTTGGACTTTTCATTGCTTCCACCCTTCCATTCACTAACTAGCTGCAAGCACTCTTTCCTCATCTCATATCTCTGTCCCTGAGCCATCATAATCCCCCTTCCCATCCTACCTATCCACCTGTACCACTCCTTCACTCCTCCAACACCCAAAACTCCAACCACAGAACATCCTGTAGAAGCTAGCAGACTTCCTGTAGAAATCTCAAGCTTCCTGTAGGATCCCCTGCAGACATCCTGTAGAAACCTGTAACCTCGGTTGCCGAGCACCTGAACGTTGTGGACTTCTATGGAATGATGTTTTGGATCCTCTGGAACCTCTCCTAGCCCTCCTGACCTTTCCCAAGCTTTCTTTCCCTTCGAACTACCCCTGCGCAGTCAAACCCTAATAAGAAACAAAATCATAATAACTCCAAACCACTTAAGCAAAAATACAAAAACAATGTTCTTTTCAGTAGAAGTAGCTTAGTTTCATGCATCTCATATCACTAGAAGTAATGGCATCATTTCTAGAAGTTTGCACACCCACCATTGCATCATAGAGATTAGACTAGTTAGATTAGGGTTTACTAGGGTTTCCCTGTTTTGTTGGCTTTCAGTTCATTATTGCAAAGTAGGTTAATTTCCTTTGAGGTAGTCTTCGTCCATCATTTAGAAAGCTTCTTCTGAGAGCATATAGAAGTTGGCTTGAGCCCTAGCGGACTTGTGCCAGTTGACCAAGTGACAGCTGTGACAAGAGCTAGTACTTGTGCATATAGCACCGTCGCTTCCAAGTTTGTTACGAACTACCGGGTTGATAAAATTAGAGATAGGGAGCTCCAGGAGTTGTAGCATTATTGCTACAATACTGGAGCCCACCATCTTTTTGGCGCCGTTGCCAGGGAAGCGTCAGAGTATTAGTAATTGTTGTTTTTCTTCTATTTTCTTACTCTTGCCTTCTACTAAGTAGTTTATTTCATTTCCATTCTGCAAAAGTAGCATAGACATTTCCTGCTTTCATAGATTAGCATTTCTTGCTTTCATAGATTAGCATTTCCTGCTTTCATAGATTAGCATTTCAATTATGCAATTTCATTTCTGCAAGCGTAGATTAGCATTTCAATTCTGCAAGCGTAGATTAGTGTTTCAATTCTGCAAGTGTAGACTAGCATTTCATTTTTGCAATTTCATTTGAGCAAAGTAGATTAGTTCTTTCCTGCTTTCATTTTAATTCTGCATCTTTATAGTTATTTGTAGATCAATCTGTTTCAGTTTTGCAGGTACCACAGAAAAAACAAAAGCAATCAAAAAGTCTTTCCATTTCATGCCTCGTAGGAATCGAGATAAAACAGGCAAATTCTTACCCAACACCCCCACCACATCACTGAGTCACCCTTCTCTCTTCTTCGGTGACAGTGATCCAGAAGAACCTATAGGTGAACCTCCTGAGATATACGAAGATCCTATAGCAGAAGAAGAATTAGAGACCACCCCATCTGAAGCTATGGTTGACAATAGAAGAGAGGATGAGAGAATAGAAGGTGCCTTCCCCATCCGAGAGACCAATGGAGAGATGAAAATGAAGAACATTAGCCCCTCCGCTTTACCTCACTTCCATGGACTGACTACTGAAGATCCTGATACCTTCCTGTTTGAGTTTGTTGTCCTTTGTAGAACCTATGACTATACTGAAGATGAGCAGAAGCTGAAACTCTTCCCTTCAACTCTTAAGGATGCAGCATTACGTTGGTTCATGGGCTTACCTGGGAATAGTATCACCACTTGGGCTCAGATGCAGCAAGCTTTCAATACCAAGTACAGGGATTACTGTAGGTCCAAGGAAACCAAGGGAGAAATCTTTCGGATGACCATGGGAAATGATGAGTCCTTAGAGGATTATGAGGAGAGGTTCCAACTTAGCTATAAGCGGGCCAGGTGCACACTTGACCCTGAATCCCTCAAGTTGGTCCTGCTCCGAGGAGTCCCTGAAGACCTCTTAGATACCCTTCACATGTTAGTTGGGGGGGACATTTACCAACTGCCTTATGAGGATATCAAGACTGTGTTTAGAAACCACTCCAGGGCAGCTCGGAAACGAGGTAGAGGAAACCTCCTCACAACTGGTGTCCCTTTCTCCAAACATGAGTTTGCAAATCAATTGGAAGATCTTAAGAGTGAGGTGAGACAGACCATTGCCATGCAGCTGGACACATTCAGGATCCAGCAAAAGAAGGAAGCAACTGAGAGAGCCTTGGCTATCTTCTGCCCTAGATGTACCCGGAGACACCCTAAGAACGAATTTCCATTGCATTCGGTTGAAGTGCGTTTCGTTTGTGAGGAGGACCATCCCACAAACCAATGTCCAACCTTACCTGGATTTAAAGCCATGTACCAAGGGACAGAAGCTCCCACTGAACCTCTCTATTACCTCAACCAAAGGAGGCCACAAGGACCTAGAACTTACCAGCAGGGGATGCAAGGGGCACCTCAAGCTTATTACAGCCCCAACCAATCGACTCCTATGCCTTCCTGGGGTCCCCCTGCTCATCCTTCCTGGTCTATGCCTCCTCCATGGTCTTATCCACCTCAGTACCCTACCCAACCCACTACTCATTCTTATCACTCACATGCCCAGCCACAGCCTCAGTGGAATGCACCTCAGTCGGGGTGGAGGCCCCAATACAACACTCCTCCAGCCATTTTTCCTCCACCACCAGTTCAACCTCAACCATTACCTCCTGCTCCTCCAAGGCAACCTCAAATACCTGCTCAACCGAACCCGAACCCCAACAATAGACAGGCCCAGCAGGTGTACACTAGGGAAACATCATGCCCTACTTATGCTATGGAGATCCAGGAGATCAATCTTCGATCTGGCAAGACTCTTCCAGATCGCCAACCTCCTCCCCCAGAGGATGAGGAAGATAAACAGGAAAGTGAACCAAAGGCTATTCCACCCTTTCCTGAGAGACTAACAGCCACCACACAACCCAACCCAGAGGAGGATGAGCTTCTGGGTGAGCTCAAGCAGTTGTGTGTAAAAATACCACTTCTCCAAGCCATCAAGGATGTGCCAATATACAACAAACTGGTTAAGGAAAAGTGTTTCAAACACCCAGGCAGGCGAAAGAGAGATGCTTCAACCATCAATGTCTTAGGACAACTGTCTGACCTTATGTTAGGACAAGTCATCTGCCCAAAGTATCTAGATCCTGGGAGTCCTGTAGTAGATGTCCACATCAATGGCATCATCATACCTCACACTTTGATTGATTTGGGGGCCGCCATTAATGTGATGACCAGGGATACCATGCTCAAACTCAATCTTCAGGGTTCCTTGAGGAAGACCTCGACATTTCTGCAACTTGCAGATTGCTCCACTGTGACTCCCGAAGGGATTATGGAGGATGTCTTGGTCTCTGTCGACTCTTGGGAATACCCTGCAGATTTCTTGGTTCTGCAACCGAAGGCAAAGCTTACTGGATATCCTCTTATTTTGGGAAGGCCTTGGTTAGACACTGCAGATGCTTACATAAGTTGTCGTGCAGGAAATATGACCATCAAAAATGGTCCTATGTCCAAGCAGCTAGTCCTATATCCTCCTGCCCAACCTTCCTTAGAGCATGACTTACCACTTTGGTTGGAGGAAGGAGAAGAGGATGAAGTGTACTCAGCACCTTTGTGCACCCTATATACCACCAGAAGAGACCCCCCAACCGAGGATGACTTGATTGAGACTTTGATCCAGAATCCACCTTCCAGTGCACTATCCTTAGAGAAATTGGTGGAGGATGCCCAAGCCAGCACCTTAGTGGATCTTTGTACGACCAACCCTGTCACTCCCAGAGTCAAAAATGTGGAGTTCGGCCCTGAGAGAACGTTAAAGATCAGCTCCTCCCTATCTCCTTCCCAGGAAAAGGAGCTGTGTAGCCTGTTGGCCAGTCACCTAGATGCTTTTGCTTGGAGCTATAAGGAGATGAAAGGAGTCCATCCCTCGGTCTGTACCCATCACATATACATCAAAGAGGGTTGTAAACCGGTTAGGCAACCTCAGAGGAGAATGAATCCAGCCCTTAAGGACATTGTCAAGGAAGAATTGCAAAAGCTGTTGGATGCCGGATTCATTTACCCCATCTCAGATAGTGAATGGGTGTCCCCTCTAGTGTTGGTTCCCAAGAAGAATGGGAAGTGGAGAATCTGTGTGGACTACCGAGAACTGAACAAAGCTACCAAGAAAGACCATTTCCCTCTACCTTTCATAGATCAAGTGTTGGATGGACTGGCAGGAAAGACGTTCTTCTCTTTCCTGGATGGGTTTAGCGGGTACAACCAGATTCAAATCAGCCCGGAAGACCAAGATAAGACCACCTTCACTTGCCCTTGGGGTACCTTTGCCTACCGAGTTCTTCCCTTTGGGCTATGCAATGCTCCTGCTACCTTCCAGAGAGCTGTCTTGAGCATCTTCTCGGAGCTGGTCCATGATGCAGTGGAAATCTATATGGATGACTTCAGTCCTTATGGGGCCAACTTCCAGGAAGCATTGTCCAATCTGGGAAAAGTCCTAACCAAATGCATTGAGATGAACCTGTCCCTTAGTCCTGAAAAATGTGAATTCCTGATGACTGAAGGGACCGTGTTAGGCCATACCATTTCTTGTCAAGGGTTACAGGTGGATCCTAACAAAATTGCTCTCATCAAGAAGGTTCCACCTCCTCAAAAGGTAAGGGATGTTCGGAGTTTCTTAGGATTAGCAGGGTATTACAGGAGATTCATTAAGGACTTCAGCAAGCTAGCCTCGCCATTGTTTGGCCTGTTGGCAAAATATGTGGAGTTTAAGTGGACTAATGATTGTCAGAGGGCTTTGAATGAATTAAAGGACAAGTTGGTGTCAGCCCCAATCCTGAGAGGTCCAAACTGGGCCCTACATTTCCACATCCACACTAATGCCTCGAACAAAGCCATAGGTGCAGCTTTAGGACAAGTCGAACAAAAACTTCCATA
The DNA here is from genome assembly GCA_031772625.1 of Pinus tabuliformis. Taxonomy (NCBI): domain Eukaryota; kingdom Viridiplantae; phylum Streptophyta; class Pinopsida; order Pinales; family Pinaceae; genus Pinus; species Pinus tabuliformis. Next base: position 1,369,830,063 of record CM062818.1, read on the forward strand.
TGCCATTTACTTTGTTAGTAAAAACTTGTCCAAAGCTGAACTGAATTACACTGTAACTGAGAAAGAGTTTTTGGCTGTGGTCCATGCACTGAACAAGTTCCGACACTATATCACTGGCTATCAAACATTTGTACATACAGACCATGCTGCAATTAGATATTTAATGAATAAACCAGATGTGAATGCCCGTATTATTAGATGGTTACTTTTGTTGCAGCAGTTTGATTTGACCATTGTTGACAAACCAGGTAAAGAAAATGTTGTTGCTGACTTTTTATCTAGATTGGATTTGTCTGCAGATGAGGATGGAACAGTGGATGACCAGATGCCTGATGAACATCTGTTTGCTATCTCAGCACTCTCTCCATGGTTTGTTGATATAGCAAACTACCTTGTTTCAGCACAGTTCCCTTCGCACCTATCTTCAAGAGAGAAGAGCAGAATCATCAGAAAAAGTGCCTCATTTACTTGGATCGGGGGCAATCTGTTCAAGCTTAGCCCCGATCAGATCTTAAGGCGTTGTGTAAGGGAGGAGGAAGTCCTTGATATCCTCCTCACCTGTCATGATGGGCCTTGTGGAGGACATTTTGCATCAAAGAGGACTGCCTTCAAGATCCTGCAAGCAGGCTACTATTAGCCCACACTTCATCAAGATGTCAGAAGATATATCAGCCAATGTGACCAATGCCAAAGAATGGGGAAACTGACTCAAAGGGATGAGATGCCTCTCCAACCTCAAGTGACTCTTGAGCCATTTGAGAAGTGGGGCATGGACTTTGTGGGTCCCATCAACCCTCCTTCGAGGCAAAGGTCTTACATCATTGTGTGTACTGACTACCTGACAAAGTGGGCAGAGACTAAAGCAATCAAAGCAGCAACAAAAGAAAAGGTGGCCGAGTTCTTAAGAGAAAACATCTTCTACAAGTTTGGCTACCCAAGAGAGCTGGTCATTGATCAAGGGAGCCAGTTCACATCCAACCTGGTTGAAGACTTACTAGCTCACCACAAGATCAAGCATAGGACTTCCACCCCCTATCACCCTCAAGCAAATGGGCAGGTGGAAGTCACTAATAGAGCATTAGAAGGGATCTTGACTAAGGTGGTGAGCAGCGGCAGAAAGGACTGGGCAGATCGCCTGATTGAGGCCACATGGGCTTACAACACAACCTGGAAGACCACCACCGGCTTCACACCTTATGAGTTGGTCTATGGGAAGAAAGCTTTGTTGTCCATTGAGTTCGAATACAACACTTTGAGGATGGCAGCTCAGCTAGATCTAGATCTCAGCCATGCACAACAAGAAAGGTTATTGCAGCTGAATGGAATGGATGAGCACCGAATGCAGACCCTCCTTCACTCAGAAGTGGTTCAACTTCAGAGAAAGGTGTGGCATGACCAACGTCTCCATGACAAGCAATTCCAGCCGGGAGATTGGGCTTTGTTGTATGACTCCAGATACAAAGATTTCAAGGGAAAGCTGAGAACCAGATGGCTAGGACCATATGCAGTGGAAAAATGTCATGACAATGGATCTGTGCTTATTCGGACCATTGATGAGGAAGCCATCCCCATGCTTGTCAATGGGCATCAATTGAAGAACTACAGGAAGCCTCTCTCAAGGCAAGAGTTCATCAAAACTATGGAGAAATCAGTGTTGGTCATAGAGAAGGGTTATGCCTCTCCTTTGGGCATACCCTGAAAGATCTAAAACAAAAAAAAATAATAATAATAATAATAATAAAGATCCTTGGGTGAAAACCTTTCTGAGGCGCCCAAGGCAGGCGGTAGGGGTGAAAACCTCATTGAGGCGCCCCTATTGTCTTTCAAAAAAAAAAAAAGAGATTTGAAAAAAGATCCTTGAGTGAAAACCTCTCTGAGGCGCTCAGGGTAGATGGCAAGGGTGAAAACCTCATTGAGGTGCCCCTGTTATCTTAAAAAAATAAAAAATAAAAAAAATAAAAAAATAAAAAAAAAATAATAATAAATAAAAACAAGGTCAGCAGATTCATAATGGAAAATTGCATGCAGGTTGCAGGTGTTCTATGGAGGAGAGGAAGCCTCTCAACTCAAAGCTAAGGGTCCTTATCATGCTATCAGGAGACCTGACCAGCACCTCCTCCAAGAATACTCATTTTCTATAAGGTATGTGCAATTTTATTACAGCTTGAGTCTTCTACAGGAAGACACAGATTTTCTACAAGAAAACGCAGATCTTCTACAGGAAGACGCAGATTTTCTACAGGAAGATGCAGATTTTCTACAGGAAGGTGTAGACTCTCTACAGGAAGCTCTGTATTTCTACAGGAAACTTCCTGTAGAAGTTCAGGACGGCCCAGAATCCATCTTATGAGGAGATCTAACGACTAAGGATCGGTTTGGACGCATGCAAGCTATTGTTATCTCCCTTGCACATTGTTGTCACCTCGTCCTGCCCTCCTTGTCGACATGCAACGAAGTTACCTGCACCAGCAAAGCAGATCGATGAGTTCTCAAGGAAAAGAAATTTTTTTTAATGAAAAAACTCTGAGATCTCATACCATATCCAGCCCAGTCATCCAGAAGCCCTGGGAGCATGATCGGGAGGCCAGATCCTTCGTCGTGCAGCATGCACCCAAGGAGGAAGAACTGTTACAAGACATCCCGCGGGAGTCCTGTAACAGTTAATCCCGCTAGAGTGTATACTATTCATAGCGCTGGCCATATGCAATGAACGCAGACGCATGCAGCCAAGCATCAACTTCATCGTCGGCAGCCTGTAAACGTGAACCTCCGGGCCTGTGCAAATTCACCAGCAGCAGATAGATCCATTCATCATCGTCCAAAACCCGAAAAATCGTGTTGCAGCCGCGCAGGTAAGTGTCTCGACCCTCTCTTCCGTCAGATCGCATGAATTTTACTTTGAATTGTTTGCAAAGTGTAAGGTGAATGGGTTGAGCGGCTGTATGGCCAGTTGACTGGCCACGTCGACCGGTTAATGGTCCAGTCAGATGTTTGGGTGGCGGCTGTGACAAAAGGAATGATCAGCACACATGTGAGAACAATCCCCGTCGGAAAAAACGGATTTAGCAGAAGAAACGGCGGCGGATCTGCTGGAGGGATGATGCGGTAGTAAGTGAACGCGCAGTCAAATGATGGAACGACGTCATCCAACGGTCCCGCGGGGACATCTCACCCCCGCGCCACGGATTCCGCCGATTCAAATCTAATCGGCTAGATTGGTCGCATGCATTTATCATTCGCCGTTTGAACCTCGAGTGAACATTCAGATCCCTCTGTAGTTTGAAACTCCAAGTCTTTGGCTATCAGAACGGCTGAGAAACACCACCGAGAGCGCAGACCAACTGCAGTCTTCCCCAGGAATCACGCTGCTCCTACAGGAAAGCTGCTCCTACAGGAAAGTTGTTTCTGCGGGAAGGCGGGTTCCTCACGTAAAAAAGGTGGCAGATAAAAAGGTAACCCTGAACTCTCCATGCAATTGGTTTTTAAAGGTGGCAGGATCGTCGTCTACATTCTGGTTGTAGGAAATGGTTGAAATTGTTGTCTGCTGTGCATAGACTGTCGTTCTACAGGATGTCAGTAAATTAAACTGTGTTAAGGTCCTCAGGGATAAGTTTTGTGGATTATTTGCACGACGGAAGCGTAATTCTACGCTCTGTCCCAATAAGCTAAACTTCTTCCGCATTCGCCACCTCTAGCAACAGTTTTTATCATGCCAGGTGGGTTTATTAGGCGGGAACCCACTGATTCATCAAAATTGAGAGAAAACCAGGAGGTGGTGGAGCTCTTCACACGGGCACAATGGATATCCTTTTGCGACAAGTTGCAGGGTCATGACGACGAAGTGGCAGAAGAATTTTTACAAGCCTTGAGGCCGAAATCCAAAACACTGGCCACCGTGAACTTCAGGGGCCTAAGCCTCAAGCTCACCCCGCAGTATATCAGTCGAATTACTGAACTTCCAATGGGTTTGCCATGGGATAAGGAAGAAAGGAAGTTGAGCCAGCAGGCAAAGAAAGAATTCTTTCCACCTGAGGAGGAATTCACGGAGGACAAAAATGGGGTGCGAAGAACCAGCTTGCTGCCACCATGGAATGAAGTTAGCCTGCAAATCATGAAGTATATAACCTGTGAAGGCCGTTTTAGCATCGTATACGCGTATCACTTCAGGTTGCTCACTGAATTGAGACACCAGATTGATCTTCCTGTAGAAAACAAACTGAGCATTCCTTATTTCTTGCTACAGTCTCTAATGGAGTGTGCCACAAAGTTAAAAGAAGGCATACCAGATCAGGTAACCCACCATGGATTGATCAAACTTCTCATGGAGGATGCGCTTCATTCATATAAGGTTCCCCTCTCATGGGAATCATTCAGAAATTTGATAAGAGATGGAGACATAAGGATGCTGACCGAGGAAAGTGTTTCCTCCAGCAGTGAGGAAAAAGAAGCAGTGGCTGCGGAAAAGAAAGAAACAAGCCAGAAGACCCCGACCACAGTGCAGAAGAAAGAACAAACGAGGAAGCACGAGAAAAAGGATGCTGAGGAAAAAGGTGACACACCCATCTTGTCAGCAAGAGAGAAAAGGTTGCAGAGCAGAACGGACAAAGCTGAGAAGGTCCACATCAGCAAAAGTACCTCGTCAGCACCCGCAACCAAATCAAAAAGCAAAACCCATGCAACAAAGCAAGCCAAGGTGGTGACACCTGTGTCTACAGGAAAACAGAAACAGGCTTCTACAGGAAGCCTGAAAATTATTGGAAAAGGGTCTTCTACAGGAAGCCCGAAAACAGAAAAAGGGTCTTCTACAGGAAGCCCGAAAATTATTGAAAAAGGGGCTTCTACAGGAAGCCCGAAATTGGCTAAAACAGGGTCTTCTACAGGAAGCCCTGGAAAGGCGAAACCCAAGGAGAAGATGGCTGATATTCTAGCAAGGGAGGCAGAAGCTGTACTAGCTGGCCTCAGCACGCCACCTAAGACAAAAGAAAAGAGAAAGAGGGAGACCCCTTTATACTTTAAAGCTCGAAGAAGTGTTAGGATAAAGACGGGCAAGCCATAGCCTTCGTCCAGCAGCCCGATTGTCATTGAAGATACCCCTGCTTCTCCCAAGGAAAAGTCCCCCTCAAGGATAACAGTCACCTATGAGAAGGGGAGCCCAAAGAAAAATATGTGGCAAGAAAGGTTAGACCTGTTGACTGAAAAAGCTCAGCTACAGGAGGCTGAAAATGTTCTACAGGACACTCTGGCCCGGCTACAAGAAACAGAGAAGAGGGAAGGAGAAGGACCCTCATCGCCACCAAGGGAGGGTGAGGTAGAGCCACCTAAAGAGGCAGAAAAAGAACATATACCAGAGCCCAGCCCTCAGCCTAGTCTGAGTTCATACTACACCTTTTTAGAGGCGGGCAAAATCATACCGCAGAAATTTATTGTACCCTTGTTTTTTGCATTAGAGGAAGAAAGAGTCCGTACCCACACATGGATGAAGATCGCCAAGTCAAAGGGTGTGGCGGACATAGGTCCCTTACAAGAGAAACTCAAGGAGATCAGGAGTGAATTCACCATGGCTAAACATGTGGCTAATTGCCAAAGAGTGTACCTACAGGAAGAAAACCAGAAGCTAAGATTGCAGCTACAGGAGCTGAGGGCAGGGGCAGGTACATCCTCCAAAGACACCACAGAAGAACAACAAGGCAAAAAGGAGTTGACCACCGGTCTTGAGGAGCCAATGACACTTCTACAGGAAGCAAAACAGCAAGCACAAATTGAAGTGCAAGCTCTAAAAGAACAACTGCAGCAAAAGGAAGCACAATTGGCCTGCATGGCCAGTTGGGCCATGGAGGCAATACAGTGCAGACAACCTGCAAAATCCTATGGTTTGTACTTGAAAGACCAATGGCTGCAGTTCCAAATAAATACCTTGGCACAAAGAGGTATTTCTCAGATCCAAGACCCACAGCAATTTTATGAGTTGTGCAGTACTAGTTCGTCAGAAGATAAAGCCAAATTAGCAGAGTTCTACCTCCAAAATTTGGCCTTGCCTAATGAAGTTTCCTGGGATCCCAATACTGCCTTGGGTGATATGCAATTGATGGCGTTCGCTTCATGGTTGAACCATGAGGATCAAAGAGCAGCTGAAGCAAAATCGGTCATGAACCGAGAATTGAACGAGCCATTGTTCATTCGAGCAGAACCAGAGGATCCAGTTGCACTCATCTCAGCACACCAACACTTGTCTTCAGATCCCACAGCCTCCTTGAGATTTATGGACCAACAGGCCCAAGCCATAGCTCATTTTGAAGACATGGAAAGACTGTTAGGAGAAAATGTTGCCCAAGCATGAACACGCAGATGGAATACCTTGGCACACAGTTTGAAAATCCGAGAGTACCATACCCCAACTCGGATGAGGGAAGCTTTGGCAAGGGTAGACCTTTACAAGAAATCCATGCAAAGCCTCCAGGCCAGCTGGATTGGCCTTAAACTCAGCCCACCACTGCTGCTAGGATTGACTGAAGGCAGCACAGAGGAGGATGACAGTGAACAATGGGAAGAGGTGAACAGGAAAGCTGGGTTTCATATCAGCAAGGAGGACACTACCACAGAGGCTTGGGATGTAAGGGAAGCAGTAAAATCAATGAAGGATGAAGATTTGGACTAAGTTGCTCAAGGATGAGCAAATATTTTTGCTGGGGGGTGATGATGAGCCCCAATTTTTGGTAACAAATTGGGCTCATTTGGCCTACTTACCTTGCTCAACCCTTCATCTTTTATCACTTATGCATTCATTTCTTGGTATATTCGTGTTATTTGTAGGAAGAAGGGCAGGCATTATATCTACGTGGCTAATACATGATGATTTCAGGTTTTTTTGGCATTAAAGGGAGCAAAGACCACGCAGAAGGAGACAAGGAGACAACAAAGGTGGCATTGCAGGTTTATAGGGAGGTTGTCTACAGCCTTAATGACCTCCCTCGTGATCTCCACCCTAACTCCGAGCTCCAACAACTCTCCCCACCAAGTTTAAAGGCAGCCAACGGGTTCTACAGGAACAGTAGTTTACAGCAGTTTAACTTTTAGTTGGACAGCCAAGCTCCATTAATTGAGGAAGCTAGCTTGATCCTCATCATGTATAAATATTAAGGTCGTGGCCTTTGATAGGGGCTTTTTTGAACTTTTGAACTACTGTTGCAATTTCTAAGCACGAGCTACAGCTCGGTTTTTTGCTCTTTGTAAGCCAGTTTTGGCATGTCATTAGACTCATGATTATTCAATAAAGACAGGCAGCTTTTGATTCAATTCTGAGTTTCTAAGGGAGCTATAGCTCTCAGGTTAGGGCCCAACCTGAGAGCAATAGACCTCCTCTTCTTTGTATTGTTACTTGTCTTTCTTTTCAGCATTTCATTCCTCTGTTTTGACATCCATTTAGAGATTACAGTCTGTTGATTTGACTTCTTTTATGTGATTGAGTAGGATTAGTTTATGGTTCAAGTGCTTTTAGTTGCTTAGATTAGAGTAGAAGGATCAACATTCATTAGAGCTCCAAGAAAAGGCTGATAGTGCACTCACTGCCATCTCTGTTTAGAGATTGGGGGTGTAGACCGTACCAGCCACCAAAAACGCAGTCATACACTTTCATTCAAGCTGAAACACAATCATTTTAATTATAGATCCATCCATGCATTCTGATCTTGAGCAGTGTTTCCTCATTCCAACTCCATGCACGATTTTTCCCTGAAGTATACATTGTTGTTCGTTGATTTAATAACATAGGTAGGATAAGTTGATGAATTCTCGGTTTTGTGCATATTTGTTTCCTTTACATTGCGTTGCATCACTCTGTTATCTTCTTCTTCTTCTCAACCACGTCTAAAGCCACCTACCCAACCTCCGTTCATATCGTTTGCCTTCCAACACTTCCACTGTTCACGTAGCTCTATCTTTTTGGACTTTTCATTGCTTCCACCCTTCCATTCACTAACTAGCTGCAAGCACTCTTTCCTCATCTAATATCTCTGTCCCTGAGCCATCATAAGCCCCCTTCCCATCCTACCTATCCACCTATACCACTCCTCCAACACCCAAAACTCCAACCACAGAACATCCTGTAGAAGCTAGCAGACTTCCTGTAGAAATCTCAAGCTTCCTGTAGGATCCCCTACAGACATCCTGTAGAAACCTGTAACCTCGGTTGCCGAGCACCTGAACGTTGTGGACTTCTATGGAATGATGTTTTGGATCCTCTGGAACCTCTCCTAGCCCTCCTGACCTTTCCCAAGCTTTCTTTCCCTTCGAACTACCCCTGCGCAGTCAAACCCTAATAAGAAACAAAATCATAATAACTCCAAACCAATTAAGCAAAAATACAAAAACAATGTTCTTTTAAGTAGAAGTAGCTTAGTTTCATTCATCTCATATCACTAGAAGTAATGGCATCATTTCTAGAAGTTTGCACACCCACCATTGCATCATAGAGATTAGACTAGTCAAATTAGGGTTTACTAGGGTTTCCCTGTTTTGTTGGCTTTCAGTTCATTATTGCAAAGTAGGTTAATTTCCTTTGAGGTAGTCTTCATCCATCATTTAGAAAGCTTCTTCTGAGAGCATATAGAAGTTGGCTTGAGCCCTAGCGGACTTGTGCCAGCTGACCAAGTGACAGCTGCGACAAGAGCTAGTACTTGTGCATACAGCACCGTCGCTTCCAAGTTTGTTACGAACTACCGGGTTGATAAAATTAGAGATAGGGAGCTCCAGGAGTTGTAGCATTATTGCTACAATACTGGAGCCCACCACAAACTTCGCCCCAGAGAAAGAATCTTTTACTCAAGTCCCAGTCTGGATTCGTTTGTTCTCTCTCCCAATAGATTATTGGGGTCTAAATGCCTTGAAACAAATTGGTGACCAGTTGGGAACATTCATCAAGGCCTCGGAAGCAACATTACAAAAGAGATACACATCTTACGCCAGAATCTGTGTTGAAATGGACGTTTCCGGGGCACTGCATGAGGGGCTCTGGCTGGAATATAGGGACGAGGATTATTTTCAGGCCATAGACTATGAGCAGATTCCCTTCCGGTGCCGCAAATGTCATGAACATGGGCATTTGATGAGAGATTGCCCTATGATTAGGAAGGAAGCAGAGACCGAAACAGCACAAGCCAACAAAGACAAAGAAACCTTCATAAAACCCAAGTCTAGACAGAGAGCTAATAGAAGGAAGAATATCAAAGGTAATACAGACAGAAACAACCACAGCAACTCGTTTGTGATCTTAGATCTTGAAACAGATTCGGAGGACAAGCACAAAACCCTAACATCAGATGCAGGGCATGGTGAAAAGGAAGAACCAACCAGGGAAGGAACGGATGAAGGAGACCTCAACAACGAAGTTCAAATGCAGGAGAGAACAGAGGAGACGGAAGAAGAAACTGATATGCTCACCAGTGATGGCGGAAGTGAGGATCAAGAGTGGGAAGAGGCGCTAGCCAGGGAGGGGATGAATCTACCAGTAATTGCTGAGAACTGGAAGGCTCGAGGAATAGAAAACGCACCGGAAGAAGAAATCAAGAAGGTAAACGACCTGTTCATAGCAAGGCAAAAAGCAGAATTAGAAAAGCAGAATAGGAAGCTAGGTATAGTAAAAGGCAATAGCCTCCACTCGAAAAGTCTCCTATGGAAAACATCCAGCTCAAAGATGAAGAAAAGAAGAGGCCGTAGAACTAGTGGTGAAGTTCTACAGGAGCTAGGCATGATAATGATAAACTCAGGGAAGATGAAGGCACTTAGCGCCTTCCCGTCCTACCAAGAAATTTAGTTAAACATGAAGATCATCTCGTGGAATGCAAGAGGGCTTAACAGCCATGCAAAACACAGAATCTTAAAGAGGAAAATCCAGAAATACAGACCGGAAATTATATTCTTACAAGAAACTAAATGTAGCAACTCTAGCATGAACAGTCTATGTAAGAAGCTTGGGAGAAATTTAGAAGTCTTAGAGATTGAAAGCCAGGGACGAGAAGGAGGCCTTGCAACACTATGGGATGCAAGGGAAATCCAGTTTTTATCAGCTGAGGCGAACAAACACTTCATAGCGGTGGAATTTCAACCCACAGGTAACTCTGGGTCCTTCCTTTGCATCAATATTTATGGTCCTCAGAAATTAGAAGATAAAATAAATTTTTTGAATTCAATAACCAGACTTATTGAACGATATCCAAGGTCTAAGTGTATTCTGGGGGGTGATTTCAATATGATAACCACCCTTCTGGAAAAAAAGGGGGTCTTAGGAAACTTAATAGGGATGCGGAAGCCTTCACAAGTTTCATTGAGACTGTCAGATTGGTGGACATACACCCCAAGAGTGGCATGTTTACCTGGAACAACAGAAGGGGGGGAGAGAGGTTGATAGCCTCTCGCTTGGATAGATTTTTGATCTCAGAAAGCATAATAATGGATGGTATAACAGCAGAATCAGATATCCTTCCCAGTGGTGGGTCGGATCATTGGCCAATCTCGCTTATTGTCGAAGTTCAGGGTACTCCTAGGAATAAACCATTTAGATTTGAAAAGTTTTGGTTAGACCACCCTAACTTCCTCAAAATGGTTGAGAAATGGTGGTCTGAACCTTTGGAGGCAAGAGGTTCCAAAATGTTTAATCTACAAAAGAGGCTGAAAGCAACTAAAGAAAAGATAAAAGAGTGGAATAGAACGGTTTTTGGAAACATCTTCCAGGAGAAAGCCATTCTAGAGAGTAAATTGGAACAGATTCACAGAGATGGGGCAGCAGGCATCCACAGTGTCGAAGCTGTTGAGCAGGAAAAAGATCTTTCACAGCAGTGGCACAACAGATGTATGCAAGAAGAGATTCTTTGGAAATAGAAATCTAGAATCCAGTGGCTAAAAGAGGGGGAGCAGAACACGAAATTTTTTCACAGGTCGGCTCTAGACCATAGAGGGGCTAACAAGATTCTTGAGTTAAAAAACAATGCAGGGGAGATATTTAAGAATCACAATGACATATCTGCTCTGCTCTCAGATCACTTCAGCTCAATTGCACAGGAACCGCCTATAAACAGAGAGGAAGCCATCAGGGAACTCACAGCAGCCATTCCTAAATCCATTACCTCAGATCAGAATTGGGCCCTTAGCAGGGAAATCTCTCTGGAGGAGGTGGAGGAGGCAATTAGGAGTATGCCTAACGATAAAGCACCAGGTCCAGATGGATTTACCATCAACTTCTACAAGGCTTGTTGGAACACTGTTAAGCAGGAGGTCTGGGAGGTAGTTGAGGATTCCAGACGCTCAGGAACTATTCTAAAATCCATCAACTCCACCTTTTTAGCGCTCATTCCTAAGGTTGAAGAAGCAAAGACACCTGATAAATTCAGACCTATTGCCCTATGTAATGTTATCTATAAAATTATTTCAAAAGTCATAGCTAACAGACTAAAGTCGATTCTTCCTGGTATCATTTCGGAAGAGCAATCGGGCTACGTTGAGGGTAGACAAATTCTAGATAACATCTTGTTAGCGCAGGAGATGATCCACTCACTTCATTCGAGAAAAGAAGCAGGTATGCTAATGCAATTAGATCTATCAAAAGCCTATGACAAAGTAAGCTGGAGATACCTTGAAGCTGTATTGGATGCATTTGGTTTCTGCAGGGCTTGGATCAAGTGGATTCTTGCTCTCATCAAATCTCCAAGATATTCAATACTTGTCAATGGCGCTCCCTCAGCCCCTTTTACTCCTTCGCGGGGAATAAGACAGGGGGATCCTCTATCCCCTTTCCTATTCGTTATCCTAATGGAAGGATTAAGCAGAATCATAGCCAAGAAGAAAGCAGAAGGATCCATAAAAGGTCTGCAACCGATAAGATCGATACCAGCCACAACACATCAACAGTTTGTGGACGATACCATGTTACACGGTACACCCACTGTGAAGGAGGCTTTGGCTTACAGGGGCATCCTTGATCTCTTCAGCCGAGCCTCTGGCATGGAGATTAATTTCTCTAAGTCTACAATTTTTTTTTTCAACACTCATCCGGCAATTCAAGCTCACCTGTCCCAGCTTCTTGGATTCAGGATTGGTTCCCTGCCTTCGAAATATCTAGGTGCTCCCCTGACTCTAAAACCCTGGCAGAAAATTCACTGGGAGAAGGTTCTAGCCAACATGGAGAAAAAGTGCAAGCACTGGACGCACAGAGCTCTAAACCTGGCGGGTAGACTTATCTTAACCAAGGCTGTTCTACAGGCAATTCCGCAATATTTACTTTCTATACTTCCAGCTCCCAAGGGCATTCTGCAGCAAATGAGAAACATACAGAGATCCTTTTTATGGAATGGGAATGGAGATAAGAAGAAATGGGCGTTGGTGGCGTGGAATAAGCTATGCCAGCCAAAATCTATGGGGGGGCTGAACTTAGTAGATCCTTTTGTGGTCAACAGAACCTGTGGAGCTAAGATATGGTGGAAATGGATTAAAGAACCCAATTTACCTTGGGCGAGGCATTGGAAGGAGAAGTATACTCCAGATTGTGATACTCAGGACCTCATAAGACTACAGGAAGTCCCGGAAGGTTCGTCAATATGGAACCATGCCAGGAATAATAGGAGCTTAGTACAGGAGCACAGCTTTTGGGAGATTCGCAACGGAAGGCTTGCCATGTTCTGGGAAGATGCATGGCAACAATTCCCTAAACTGGACACCCCAGAGCTATCCACCCTCAAGCGAATAAGTCAAAACGAGGGTAGATATAGAGTTAATCAATATTGGATTCAAAGCAGTAGGGATCCGATATGGAGGGACTGGATTAATTTAAATCCTGGGAGCACAGAGGAGAACAACGAAAGCATTCAGCAATTCAATGAGAGAATCCTCAAAAGAAATATTCGGAAAACTGAAGAAGATGATAAGCTGAGATGGGGTTTAAAAGGCAATGGAAATTTCTCATTAAAAGAAGCTAGGGATATAATAGAAAAGGAAGAACAGGTAGAAGCCGTGCCATGGTGCAACAAAGTTTGGGACAGCCTATTCTGGCCGAAAATCAGGACCTTCCTTTGGCTTCTAATGAGAAACAAAACTTTAACCTGGGACAACTTGTGCAAGAAAGGATTCAGGGGACCCTCAAGATGCCCTATGTGCCTCGCGGAAGAGGAAACTATCAACCACCTGTTTAATGCATGTGAATGGGAAAATCAGTTATGGAGCTGGATGGAAGGGATTCTCAGCAGTTCTGACCGCGATAGAGAATCCATTCACAGAACCATTCTAAATTGGAAAAAATACTTCTCCAACATCCTAAGAGTCAACAGCATATGGAAGTCTGTTCCAGGCTTCTTACTATGGTCTATTTGGAAGGAACGTAACCGTAGAATATTTCAAGATGAACACAGGAACATAGAGTTCTCTAAAGACAGTATATTAACTAACATTCAACAGTTAATTCAAACGAAATGCAGAGAGGAAAGTAACGAGAAACCTTCAGCTCAAGACTTACGCATCCTGAAATGCTTTCGACTGGAAGCCACCAGCAGCATCACAGCTTCGAGACACAGAACGCTTCCATCCTCACAGATCGACAAATGGCAGTGCCCGCCGGAAGGGGGCTTGAAGCTGAATTTTGATGGGGCCTCGAGAGGTAATCCCGGCATGGCAGGAATTGGAGGTGCAATAAGAAACCAGCATGGAGAAATTCTGCATATATATTATAGAGCGCTTGGGGAAAGCACGAATAATGAGATGGAATTTGCAGCGCTTGAGCATGGTCTGAGAATTTTAAAATCCCTTCGAAAATGCAATGTAATTGTGGAAGGGGATTCGTCACTGGTTATATCAACAGCTAAGAGAATTCAAGGAGGCACTAAGGCGAACAAAGCCACAAAACACTGGCGGCTCGCCAAGGTGACGGAGAATATTGCAGAACTTATGGCCGGAATGAAAGGTTTAGTCTTTCATGCGGTAAGGCGTAAGGCAAACGGGCTGGCGGACTACCTGGCGAATTGTGGCGTGGACAATCAGGACAGGGGGTGGGACAGTTGTTGGCAGGAAGTGGACTGCCCGAACCTGAAGGCGAGATGTTTACAGTTGGCACAGCAAGACTTAAACGAAACCGACCGGGCTTGACCGGCAACGGTTTCTGTTTCCGGCGCCGTATAACTGAAGATACCGGTAACGGCATGGGTGTTCATCACGGGAGCTGGACGACTAGACAGAAGCGGCGGTGGTCTTTATGGCAAGAGAAGGCCAAATTTGGATACTATCATTATAGTTCTTGCCACGAAAGACACCGTAGAGTCCGCTTGAGAGGAAGGGACACTTGGCACAACCTTGATGGGAAGGATTTCAGCAACATTTATGTCAGGTCAGGGAGGAGCTGTTTGATCTGTGCGGATATCCTCTGATTTAATTACGAAAGTACCTCCACTCTGCATCGGAGGGGAGAGCGCATTATGGGAAACTTTATGGAAAATAGCTATTTAACGGAGAGTCGAGGCTCTGGTTCTTTCACCTCAGTTCAAGGCATTGCGAGAGACCGCCACTTTCCTGTCTGTAGAAGTGATCACCGCGATAAGATTAGAGAGCATAGTATGGAGGCGGGGAGTTGCAGGTGTTCGGCGGCTAACCAAGAGCTACGAACAGCGCAGAATATGTACGAGACCAGAGCAGCAGCCAGGGTCAAACGCAAGATCGCGGAACTGGAAGCTTCTGTGAAAGAGGAAGAAGCGCAGCGAACCGAAGGTATCATTGCGGAGGAGGTTGACTGGTTACATGACCCGGGCACTCCCTCCAAAAGAGCCACTCAATATGTTCGGACTAAAGCGGAGAGCTGGAGAATCAAAACCCTCCTTGCGAAAGCCCTGGACTCAAAGGACGAAGGGAAGCAGCATTCTGGGAAGGGGAACTCCCTATCGGAGGATCAGTTAGCAAAAATTCATGAAATCCATGAATCGCTGGATCGAAGAATTTCCACAGTGCATGATGCAGTGGAAACTGTCAACAAGAAACTGACTCTGCTCATCAGGCTTCTTCGGCAAACTCTGAGCCCGGATCCCCTGGTGCAGCAGAACAAGATGAAGGAAGCACAGGAATTCCAATCCATGCAAGATATGCAGGCCAGAGTTGACAAGCATGTTCTGGACGTGGGCTTAGACACAGTCAGTCGAATTGGCGGTTTTCCTCGTACTGGCGGGTTTCCTTAGTATTTTCTTCTGGTTTTCTTTTGTCTTCTGTTATGGCTTCGGCCTTATGTAAGTTCGTTATGTTACTCTGCTTCTGTCCAAGTTTTGATAGTGTCGTGGCAATAAGTAACAGCGTTAAGAGTAGGCCGCCCTGCAAGGTGTGCAGCTTGGTTTTGAAAGCTAAGGGCTTGCTGTCAGCCCTGGTAAAATGGTCTTTCTAAGGTCTCGTTCTGCTTCGGCAGACTTTTTTGTAACATATTTTGTTCTATAATATACATATCTGACTTACAAAAAAAAAAAAAAAAAAAAATTCAAACACTAAACAGTGTCCAGAAATGGACGTTCAATGCATGAAAGAAAATGCTAAAAAATATTTAAAATGTCAACGCTGAAACCTGATCCTTGATTTAAATGGACCATGAAAAAACTCACAACCCCGACAGTATGTAATACCTAAACCAAGAATTAATGCCTTACCAACTTCTCACATCATATTGATCAGCAGTTTCACATGAAAATTCTTAAGATACACCCTTGTTGTGGTCTTTTTCTATTTCCAGGTTTCCTTCAATTTCTTTTTATAATGAAAAATAGGACAATTGCTTAAGCAATAAAAACGGAATCATTACATAAATAATACAAAAAAAAGGTTGTGACATCAATCCTTCCTGGTCAAAAAATATATACTCACAGTACACTCACTTTTGTAATTTATTGACTCTCAAACAAAATTTGGAAATAGATCTCTGTTTTGTTCTGATTTTTTTGAGAGACTTCTCTTCCCTACAAAAATAAGTTAGTGAATGCAAAATTCCAACCTAGAATCTGCATTTCACACAAATTCAATTGAAAAGCCTCAAATGATATGCTTTTGGTCAATGCAGTAATCCAACAGTGAGGTTTGCCTTCACATTTCTATCATAATGAGAAAAAAAATAGCAGGAGCAATTTATTCCTGATTTTATTTTATTGTAGAGTTGTGGAAAACATCATGCCCCGATCTTTGAGCCCTATATAGGGTGACAGGATGACGATAGTAGCATCCTGATCGATCCTGAGCTCCTCCATCAGTTTTCTCATCACTATTAAATCCATGTGAAACCCAGTTTCTCACGTCAATGCCTCTAATATCCAAGCTAACACCTTGTGCGAGAATTAGTGATATTGCATCTGGTAGAGTCCCTTATTCAACTTTTGGGTCCTGAAAATGACTTCTTTGCCCGTGTTGACACAACACTGGGTTTGCTGAATCCAGTGTACTGCAAGTTGGAATTCGTGTCTTTATTGATAACTCTCAAATTAAAAATCTTGATGGGCAACTCTCGAAACATAACATTTGCATTGATGTGAGGAAGAGAAAGTCACTAAACCATTGTTCCTAGGTTCCAAGTCAACATGCGTGTTGTATTCTCCATAAGCCTTAGGGCTAGCCTGTGTAATGGATTTTCCATTACGATTAAAGGGATTTTTCTCACCTCCTCCCTTAGTTGAATGCGAAAGAATTGATCGTGAACCAAGCAGAGGGAATTCACTTCTTTAATAGGTTCGCTATTTGACATGAAATTAAAGAGGGAATTTCAATACGATCTAGAGGGGCAAAATAAAGTGATTAAGAGAGATTGTCTTAGAATCAGAGACTTGGTTTCTTCAAGTTAGTTATGATCCATGATCCTAGCTTCAATGGAAAATGAGCTATTTTCTCAAACTTCAAAAATCTTCTAGAGGAATTTCATGCCTAATATGTTGGAGAGTCTGTTGATTTCAGGAGTAAAAGGTCGAAGATAATGAAATAATGAACCAAATGTTTGTGACAATTTTTTTTTTAATGATTATAATTATATAGGTTTCATATTCCCTAACCTTCTAAAGTTTTTCCAAATGGGAACCTCCTAAGCCTATGGAACCTTTCAAAACTAGTAACTATGTTGTCAAAGCACATGTTCTTCGCTTTTCCTAAATTTGGAGTATATAGAATACCAGAGATCTAGAGCATGGGAATGAAACACTGAAAATAGTCAAAGGAGTTGTTTACGTAAAATGCACTGTAAACAAGAAAATGGGTAAGTAAGCACAACCTACCTTCTCCTCTCCAACAACCCAGATTGGGTCTGTGCTAAAACTGCGAGAATAGGTGAAATGACCCTCAATCTCGAATTATTGTCACTTTTAATCCAATTGCTCATCTTCTCCACACCTTGGATAATAGATATACAATGAAGAAGCATAACAAACCAAAGATAATTACATGCATTACATGATTAGAACCCTTCTGTATTATATTTTTGTTTAATCTTTTCATGTTGTTCTTAACTCCAGCTTGAGATTTAATCATTGTCATTTCCTGCGACAACCATGTCATTACATAATCAGATAATGAAGGCAACTTTTAAAAATAAGCTACACAAATTAGAGACGCAAAATTAATAACAAATACCCAAAAGAACAAGAAGCAACCATTCAATAGAATATAACTGTGCAATGCTGTAAATGGCCTAGAACTTTTCCTGTATTTTAATTATATGTGAAAATGTTGTAAATGACCTACCATTTTCCTATATTTTGGTTATAGGTGAGAGCAAAGAATCCTTTCAATCTGACTTAAACTAACAGCTTGTTGAAGCTATCAAGAATAAAAAATCACAAACTTGTATCAATTACATCATCAACGTGTTAGTGAGTTAATTTCAACTGCAGTTGTCTCATGGATTGAGAATTCATCAATGAGATAAAATTGATTTACTTCTATAATTTAAAATAGATCTCATTGTTTCTAATTTATAAACCCAAATGACGAGAAAACCGATGGAGGAGATCAGGATCGATCAGGATGCTACTATCGTCATCCTGCCACCCCATATAGGGCTCAAAGATCGGGGCATGGCATTTTCCATAGCTCTACAATAAAATAAAATCAGGAATAAATTGTTGCTGCTGTTTTTTTTTCATTATGATAGAAATATGAAGGCAAACCTCGACCAAAAGCATCTCATTTGAGGCTTTTCAATTGAATTTGTGTGAAATGAAGATTCTAGGTTGGAATTTTGCCTTCACTAACTTATTTTTGTAGGAAAGAGAAGTCTCTCAAAAAAATCAGAACAAAACAGAGATCTATTTCCGATTGTTGTAAGAATTATTGATTTCAACACTAAACAACATCTGGAAATGGACGTTCAATGCATGAAAGAAAATGTTGAAAAAGATTTAGAATGCCAACGCTGAAACCTAATCCTTGATTTAAATGGATCATGAAAAAACTCAAAACCCTGACAGTATTTAAGACCTAAACCAAGAATTAATACCTTACCAGCTTCTCACATCATATTGATCAATAGTTTCACATGAAAATTCTTAAGATACACCCCTGTTGTGGTATTTTCCTATTGCCAGGTTTCCTTCAATTTCTTTTTATAATGAAAGACATGAAAATTGCTTAAACAATAAAAATGGAAGCATTACATAAATGATCCAAAAAAGGGTTCTGACATCAATCCTTCCTGGTCAAAAATATATACTCAAAGTATACTCAGTTTTGTAATTTATTAACTCTCAAACAAAATTTGGAAATAGATCTCTGTTTTGTTCTAATTTTTTTGAGAGACTTCTCTTCCCTACAAAAATAAGTTAGTGAATGAAAAATTACAGCCTAGAATCTGCATTTCACACAAATTCAATTGAAAAGCCTCAAATGATATGCTTTTGGTCGACGCAGTAATCCAACAGTGAGGTTTGCCTTCACAGTTCTATCATAATGAAAAAAATAGTAGCAGCAATTTATTCCTCATTTTATTTTATTGTAGAGTTGTGGAAAACGTCATGCCCCGATCTTTGAGCCCTATATGGGGTGGTAGGATAACAATAGTAGCATCCTGATTGATCCTGAGCTCCTCCATCGGTTTTCTCGTCACTATTAAATCCATGTGAAACCCAGTTTCTCTCGTCAATGCCTCTGATATCCAAGCTAACACCTAGTTCGAGAATTAGTGACATGCCATCTGGTAGAGTCCCTTCTTCAGCTTTTGGGTCCTGAAAATGACTTCTTTGCCCTTGTTGACACAATTGGTACACGACACTGGGTTTGCTGAATCCAGTGTACTGCAAGTTAGAATTCGTGTTTTTATTGATAAGACTCAAATTATGGATAACTCTTAAATTAAGAATCTTGATGGGCAACACTCCAAACTTAACACTTGCATTGATGTGAGGAATAGGAAGTCACTAAACCATTGTATGTGAAAATGTTGTAAATGACCTAACATTTTCCTACATTTTAGTTATAGGTGAGAGCAAAGAATCCTTTCGATCTGATTTAAACTAACAACTTGCTGAAGCTATCAAGAATAAAAAATCACAAACCTGTATCAATTACATCATCAACATGTCAGTGAATTAATTTCAACTACAGTTATCTCATGGATTGAGAATTCATCAATGAGATAAAATTGATTTCCTTCTACAATTTAAAATAGATTTCGTTGTTTCTAATTTATAAACCCAAATGTTGTAAGAATTATTGATTTCAACACTAAACAACATCCAGAAATGGACGTTCAATGCATGAAAGAAAATGCTGAAAAAGATTTAGGATGCCAACGGTGAAACCTAATCCTTGATTTAAATGGACCATGAAAAAACTCACAACCCCGACAGTATTTAAGACCTAAACCAAGAATTAATACCTTACCAGCTTCTCACATCATATTGATCAGCAGTTTCACATGAAAATTCTTAAGATACACCCCTGTTGTTGTCTTTTCCTATTTCCATGTTTCCTTCAATTTATTTTTATAATGAAAGACATGACAATTGCTTAAACAATAAAAACGGAATCATTACATAAATAATCCAAAAAAAGGGTTCTAACATCAATCCTTCCTGGTCAAAAATATATACTCCAAGTAATCCTTCCTGAGCAAAAATATATACTCAAAGTATACTCAGTTTTGTAATTTATTGACTCTCAAACAAAATTTGGAAATAGACCTCTGTTTTGTTCTGATTTTCTTGGGAGACTTCTCTTCCCTACAAAAATAAGTTAGTGAGTGCAAAATTCCAGCCTAAAATCTGCATTTAACACAAATTCAATTGAAAAGCCTCAAATGATATGCTTTTGGTCGACGCAGTAATCCAACAGCGAGGTTTGCCTTCACATTTCTATCATAATTAAAAACCGATTTCTAAGACCATGAATATAGTCCAACATTATTTTCTTAATGTCACAAAATATGCTCTCAATTTTCTATTACTGAAACAATAATGTACACCACATTCCATCTTACATGTGATTTAACAAAAAAATTGGTAACCCAAAAGTAAAAATTAAGCCATCCATTGGGGTTTTCTTTCTTGATCTCGTCTGCCCCACCCGAATGGCATGTCAAAAAGGGGTAAGGGACCATGTAAGCCCTGTGCAGCTCTAGCAGAATAGAAACCCATCAGGCATGGCACCTGAGCAGAAGAAAGTCTGTGTAATGTGGTGAAACCTCGACCCTGAGGCGTGTTTATCAAAATAACTTCTAAAAAGGAAGAAAATAAATATTGCATCAAACTACTGTCGCGTAAGTTTTGTTCTGATATGTTAACCTGCAGACAGACCGATTAAGATTTTGGGCATGAGGATGTCCTCTCTTTTTATTCTTTTTCTTGCATAGTTTTCCCTAAATTCCTTAGAGGGTGATCATTTATTTGTGATATGATTACATTTCTGATATGTTTGAGCATCATTTTCAAGAAAAGGAAATATTGAGAGAATTCATCCTTACCAGCTGGCTGAGAAACCCATTCTGGAACCTAGCCTCTGACTCTATCTCCTGAGCTATCTGGAAGTTGATGAAAATAATACAAAAAGGCAAATATTACCTTCACAAACTCCTTCAAAAATTACAGAGCAATTTCAGTACAAAGCTCAATACAAGATCCCTTTATTGGGGTTTGTAGACAAACAAGGGTTAACAAATATGGGATGCATGGCCTACATTTTTGAGATGGGAAACCTTATGATGCAATCCATCAATCTCTTCGTCCAGGTCCCCATGAATGGGATCGACCCTCAACTGCAATTGTTCGCTCTGGGGATTCGATCTCCTGCTCAACCCCTCTCTACAAAAAAACAATCAATATCACCGCATGCATATCTCCATGAAATTGATAAAATAGAAATGGGCGTGCTTAATTGAAAAAATTGAAAGGAAAATGACGGAATGGTACCTTCATCGGAAGGGCCCTGAAGCGTAAGCAGAATTCCCTCTGGGCATCGGTGCCATCAACAAAAAATTGAAGCAACCGTTTGAGAAGAAAAATTGTATGGGTTTCCAGAACGATTGTATGGGAGGAATGCCACCATTGAAATCAAACTCCCCATAAATTTAAAGGACATGTTTCAAAATATGGCATCACATAAGAATAAGATTCAGCGGTTGCCGACATTCCTGGGTAGGTAAAGAAGGCAGCCACCACCGTGTTGTGTCCATTCAGGAAGTAATGGCATCTCTTCTCCACATTATTTTTCGTGTGGCTAGCTTTAAGCAGAAAAAAGTGGAAGCTTTGAGAAAATGGGCTGCGTCTATGGGGTTTTAGGCTCACAGTTCAGGCGGTTAGGGTTCATGCGCTTGACAGTTGAAGCAGTTGTGGCGGTGATGAGATCTAATGGTTAAAATTTTTTGAATCGTCTAACAATTGATCAAAGGGTGCTAAAGGCGACAGAGTGGCATTTCAGGGAATGCTTTTCATAGGAAAACGCCTTACAGCGTAAATATATTAAGATATAAAAAAAATTAATTATTGCATAAAACACAAAAATTGAAATTTATATATATATATTTTATAATCAAATTATTTATCCTAAAATTTATAATTATAATAAATATAAAATTTGATTGGTTTAAATTTTATATTAATTAATCAATATTATAATTTAAATTTGATATAATGAATTTTTTATGTTTATTTTTAGATAATTATCAATAAAATAATGATGTGATTTTTAAGAAAATGTTTTATTTTTATTTTTTTCAAATGGTTAAGATAAAAGTAGGTCATGGTTAATGTGAAATTTTAAGTTTTTTTCAAACTCTTACAATTGCAATGGGTGAATATATAACCATAAATCAATTTATTTTTCAACAATAATAAACTCGATGGTTTCACTGCTGTTATTTTCTCGCATATTGATGTAATCAAAAATCTTTTGAGACCCATTCATTCCATTTCTAAATTTTCCCATACTTTTCTTTGCAGTGTATTTTCAAATTCCCTTTAACTGTTATGATTTTCTCCATCTCCTCTTTGGTAGCTACACGGTTCCTTTCTCTACAAGTAATAAATGAATTCTAACGATTTGTAGCAGTGTGTGGGTCCCAAGCAACAACAAAACCTGTTGATTTGAACATTTAATTGTTCCACGTGAATTTCGTATATTAACACCCCCAACACTAACCCATGAGACATCTAACTTATAAATAAGTGAAAGAGGAGCCAAATATTTTTTGTTAATGTATTTATGTACATTACAAAAGTAATGGTAATGTTAATATATGAGCACACTGGGAATCCATAATTGTTACTATTATGAATTATTATATTTTTAAAAATAAAATGCACATAGTGTTACAGAGTATTTTGTCACACTTTCCTGTGACATACCCCGAAGTGCCCGAAACATCACCATCATGCAGTGTACTCATCCAAATATGCAGCTCAGATCCTCCCTAAAACACTGATGGAAAAATGCCTTAAAGCTTCCCCTGAAGAAAGGGCTCTAAAACCCTAATTTTGGCATCATCGCTTCCCTGACACGAGAACCTGTGCTAGTCGCTAGTTGCACTATACTAGCCTTGTGATGCCAGCGTGCTTTTGGATTTGATACCCGCGATGATCCCTAAAAGGAAATTTTCCCAAAGAGGACAAGAAGCTTCGTGATCTAGAGGCTTCCAGAGCGACGAGCTGGAGGTTGTTCAACATGGATGAGGTCGAGTTCTCTCAACTTGGCCTTTTGGTCTTATCCCTATGAGCTACCTCCTTGAGATGAGGGCCTTCTCCTATCTTTGGAGAGATCCTAACTCCCTTTCCCTGCCTATATATTCATCCTCTCCCATTCCCAAATGGTTGGTCTTTGGCTATTTGCACCCTTATGCTGAGATTGTGCCTACATGCTACTCATTTGGCTTGGAGAAGGAGTGCTTGGAGAGCTTGAGCTTGGACTTGGACATTCACTCAAGGAGAGCTTATTACCATCAAGGCTTCATTGTATGCTTCCTCCTTTATTCTATTAATATATATAATTGTTGGTTCATTTTCCATAAATGTGTATGTTAATGCATCGTTTATCTTAATGCTCATTGATCTATTAAGTAGGTTACTTTCGATTATGTTATTTGTACTTGTATGCTTTGTTGTGTCTTGATCTCTTGTGGAGGCATTCAAACGATGAGAGCAGTAGGATCGAGCCCGTGGCACAAGCAATTCGAGGTCTTCAACAAAGGAGAACATTATAGCATCAAAATGAGGTAGGTCATCTTCCTCTTCTCCTATTTCAATTGTAACTTAGGAAAGTGTCTAGTAGATTGTCATGTAGGTTGCTAGTCCCACTTATTGGGCTAGAGGGATCATCTTTGTCCACAGAGAGGATTGTCTAGAAAACAAAATGGTGACTCCACTAGGGAAGCTATGACCCTTTCCATCCATTCCTTCGATTAGATTCTATGATGAGTTTGACCAACCATCAGTTTCTTAGCCTGTTTGCTTCTCTGAAGCTACTTGCACTCACTGGTTATTGCTTGAGGACACTTAGTTTGTTTTGGTCTTGAAGATTTTTTATTTTTCTCGCCCATCGCGGGTTTAGATTTAACAGTCGCACTGTCATTGTTTCTTTTTTAATTATAGTCACTTTGATTACCCTTGCATCGCTCTTTTGCCTATAACAGGCGTGCTGATCCCAGAGGATAAAGAAAAATTAGGGTTTCTTCTTGTTTTCAATGTTTTTGGCCTCTATCAATGGTTTTCGAGTGTGCCTACAATGTATTTATCTTGGTTGTTATGCTTGTATGAATGCAATTGTCTCTTGACTTTGTTAATGTGTGTTTGAAGCTTCATTGCTTTCTAGGGTTTCTAGGGCTTCTAGGACACCCTCCACTCATTATTTGGTCTGCTTTTCTGAGATTGATTGCTCCCGTTCAAGACTCTTCCTGCAATCAGGACATATTTTTCAAGTTTCTTTTGGTTCATTGATGTGAAGTTGTTTTCATTAGTGTCGAGTTGTGTTGATGCTTTGAAGATTTATTTAGCTCCATTGTCAAGCATAGATTACAAATTGTTTTCTTTTGTTGAACTGTAAGAGAGTACTTGTCTTCATTCTTATGTTTTGGAAAGCAAAATTGAAAGATTTCATCACTTAATTATTTTTGAGACATTTCTTGCATTCAAAACCATAAAGTGAAAGAAATTTTCATTGAGTTGAGTTGATTGCATTTTCCTTTGCTCATTGCATTAGTTTTCATTGATTGAATCAAAGTGAAAGGAAAAAATCATTATTGCATCTTAGTGAAAGGGAAGCGATTTTCGTTTCTTATAGGATCACATCTTGGCATTGCATTTGTTAGTGAAATGAAAGATTAGATTTCTTTTTTAGTTGCATTATAGGAACAGGTGACATTTTTAAGCCATTAAAACCGAAACTTAATTGAAGATAAACTTAAAATTTAACTCAATTAACCTAAGGAGCATTTGGAACTTAACACAAATGTCTAGAGGTCTAGGCTAGAGATGTGTTTCGACGTCTTTAAACATAACAATTGTCGTTAACTTCTTGCATTGTATTCCAGGGATGAAATCTTGTTCAAGTACGGAAGTATATCGAAGGTTCTCCAGTACTTTCGGGTGTCTATCGGAGGCACTTCAGTATGGCAAGTATATGAAAATGCTCTCACCGAACGGTTATTCATTAGACAGTGCTAACACGGAATTGTTCTCCCCGTACCGTCGAGTATATATTGGGAGACCCCATTAGGTTGTTATCCTTTAGCCACAGGTAACCGAGTCAGCTGCCTTGTAAACATCATACACAAAATAAAACATTCGAGGAGATTTTCCACCGTATGTTAAGTCCTTGGTTTCGGCTAAGGTGTATATAGCAGTTCACGCATACTTGGTAAACCCTTTTTCCTAGATTCCCCCTTTTTTTATTTTTATTTTTTTAAGTTCTAAAATCAATTAATTGAGCGTGGAAAAAGCATCTTTCCTGTGGAAATACTCCTTACTATATCCTAGGTTAATACCAATGGAAACATTTCCTGAGTCTACCAACCAAGGAAACCCCCTTGATGGGAATCCTAGTCCTTTTCCTTCTTTTGGAAATGTTGGTGCTCCCTATATGACAACGTTGTCCCTTCCTGGATTGACCATTGGTCTGCCAGTTTGGTCCTTTTTGACCTCAGTGATTCTAAGTGTTCAAACTGATTTTCAACCAAGTTCTCCTCCACCTGAATAACATCAAACTCATTTTGATCCTAAAGTTGACCCCTTGCCTTCTTGCCTATTTCTTCACCCCGTTCTTACTCTTCGCCTGGTGAAAGTCTGGATTCTAGTAACTAGGAAGCTAAGAAGAAGAAGGAGAGGACGAAGAAGAAGAAGAAAAATAAGAAAGGGGGCAACCAAGTAGCCATTGCTATGGATGCAACTAATGACGAAAAATCCTCCTACCAGTGCCAGAAAGTAAAATTCCCTTGCATGTTATGTACACCTTCTTCGGAATTGTTCTAGTATTCCCAAGGTCTTAGAAGTTTGGTCCATAGGTTCACATCGACCTTTTTTATCAGCCTCTGGTGATCATGTTGGTGATAAACCTTCAACTAGTGACAGTAAAGCATATGGGAAAAATGGGAAAGTCAAATTTCCCTATAAGTAATGTGAAGGTAATCATCTCATTCACCTTTGTCCTCTTATGGATGAAGTTTCCAAAGAGTTGGAAAACTTATAGCTTCTCGACCCCGTCTTATGATTGTGTATCAAAATATTTCCCCTGATCCTTCACTATTTGATCTAGTGATTGATCAAAAGTCATCTTTGGTCAACCCCACTCTCTGAAAGTGAGTCTCGTAAGTCCATTCTCAACCAACCATTAGTTGAGAAAACGGTAGACCTAACTCCACCTTTGGTTAATCGTACCTTTCTGGTAGAGAGGGAACCTCATACTGCTCACGTTCTTCTGGTTTCTTCAGTTTCGACTGAACTAGAGGAAAATCCTCCCATTCCTGAGGTGCATGAGAGCACTTCTCCTGTTCCCATAGAGCAAGGGGCAGCTCTCTCATTCCTACAACACCCCCTCCAAGTAGTTTGGTCACTTCTTTTGATTGGAGTCGATTGGTAGGATATCATCTTCTACTTTATGTGCCTTTCCAGGTTATAGTACATGCTTACCATATGGTCATACCTAGAACAATCATAGATGAGTGTGCATCTCTTAGCATCTTGTCCTCAACTGCTTGGCACTATTTAGGTTCTCCTCACCTTGTCCCCATCACCTAGAATCTGTTAGCTTTTAATAGAGGAACCAGTCAACCATTAGGGATCCTTCCTAAGTTACCTGCTACTTTGGGAGGGAAGATTGTATATATAGATGAGATGGTTGTCAAAGGCCCTTTAGACTTTAATATACTCCTTAGCTGTGACTATGTTAACGTCATGGGAGCTCTTGTTTCCTCCCTCTTTCGAGTGATGTGTTTCCCGCATGAAGGAAGCATTGTGATCATTGATCAGCTTACATTCATTGGTCCTGAATCAACTCCCCATCAACCATCATCCTTAAATGGTTCTTATGTGTAAGCAGTATCACCCCCACGACACGTTAATTACATGGCCACATGTTCCTTGTCCACATCTACTAATGATCTAGTAGGTGATGTAGTTCATCATGTACTAGGGGCATTGGATCCTGATTTTTCATTTGGATCCCTGGACATGTATCCCTTCCAGAGTGTTGTTCTCCCATCTAATGAGAACCTCTTGGAAGCCATGGTCTCTTTTGGTCTATGATCAAAGGACCATGGAGCAGAGTTCCTTGTCTTATGTCAAGTTCATTAAAAAATGAAACAAGGACCATGGAGCAGAGTTCCTTGTCTTGTGTCAAGCTCATTAAAAAATGAAACAAGGACCATGGAGCAGAGTTCCTTGTCTTGTGTCAAGATTGTTAAAAAATGAAACAAGGACCGTGAGGATAGTTCTTTTACTGTGTCAACCTTGTTAAAAAATGAATTAGATATCCATGAGGATAGTTCTTTTACTATGTCAACCTCATTAAAAAATGAAACAAATCCCCTTCTAATTCGAGTCTTCGATTAGGTCTCCTAAAATCCCAGTCGAGTCTTTCACTTGATCTCGTAAGTGAACCTTCATTCCATCCACCTGTTAGTAACCAGTAGCCTACTTATGTGAATGAAATGAAGCTTGGGGGGCATGTACCTTGAATTGAGTCATGATGCTGGGGGCACACAAACTTATCTCAAGCATAGTTTATCTTTGTTTCAAGCTTGTGTAAAAATGAAACCATTTCTTTGGCTGATCATACACTTTCACTTGGTTGTTTTATCCTTCCCTGAGGAACATCTATAATGGGTGGTCTTATTAGCCAGCCTCTTGACCCTTACATGTTTTGAGTAGTTCCATCATGACCAGAACCAGTTGTTATCCTTTTATACCACTCGTTCCTCTAGGTGGAGTCATCTTTAAGCTCTTTTATGATTCTCAAAAAATAAAAAGATTGTCGAGTACTTGTCTTTTCAAACTCATTAAATTAAATGAAGACGTTGTCTCAGTATACGTTTACCCCTTTTTCGGGCTGATATTGTCTATTTACGAAATAGGCACACCTTGGTCAACATGGTGAAGAGTTTCTCTTGAATATTGTTTTCTGCCTTAGAGGGTTTGAGAGACATATTACGAAAAGGGACATGATGGAGTTGTCTTTTTTGTCTCTTTTTCAAACTCTCTAAATATGAAAATATATCGAGTTATTCTTTCGTCGGACTCGTAAAAAATTAAACGGTGAAAGATTTATCACCGTGATGAGACCGAGTTTCTCCCTCCTAGGACTCATAAAACTTACTAGGATGGATTCATTTGAAGATTGAACTTATACGAGAAGCATATGCTATCCTCTTCAAGCTTGTGTAAAAATAAAGAGGTACTCACTAGAAATAGTGAGGAAAATGAAAGTGAAACATCCCTTTTATAGGCAACATGTTGCTCTTGAACATGACACTCATCTTTTTCTCGTGTCGGGTTTTGCATATCCTCACTCAGTCACTTGTCCTTCCGAGTTTTGGTGATCCATTTTTCCTCTCATCTCACTATTCCATTTCGTCATCATGACCTTTGGTCTTATGTTGAGTCAAATGTTGCCACACTCCGGAGTCTTGTCGTCGATGTTCAAGAGAAGTCCTATCTGCAGTCTATTACGTATACATTGTCTGGTCCTTTGCTACAGTCGTGGATCCTATTCATTTCTTTCCATTATATTCCTCGTTTCGTGTCGATGATGGGGGAATCATTATGACCCTCCTTCAATGGGTCACTTCCTGTCGACTTCAGCTCATTATCCATGAAGATTACTTAGAGACTCCCTTGCAGTACCTTAGAGCTTGCATGCCTTAATGGCAAGTTCTTTGCATCTGACAACAGGTTTTCATCATTGGCCTTCAATTGGGTGATTCCACGAGTGTTCGAATTCAGCTTCATTTTTCACATTCACGGATTGTATTGTCATATCTTGAGAGCCATTGTCATTATTGGCGGTTTCTCCCGTGCATGTTAATGATCCACATCATTGGTTACTAATCAGGTGGTTTTCTAGCATGTTCGACTTTGACACATTCATTCGCATGTTAGAATTCATACTTTAATCAGGTTGGGATGGAGCGCAAGACCTTGAGTCTTGTCTGATATGACTCAGGTTGCGTGGAGTTATGTTCATGATTGTACACATGTTTCTTCTATACGGATGGTTGTGACCATACTGTGAGACTTTACATTTATGATGATCCTTCTATATCAGGTGGCTGCGTCCATACCTTGGATCTTAGATTTATAAATGGTCCTTCTCATTCAGATGGCTGCACACATACCGTGGATCTTTTTCATAGTCCTTACTATCCAGATGGCTGCGTCCATACCGTGGATTCATGTTTTGATATCAGATATGTATATGTATATGTGTCCTTTATTTGTAGTCTCCTGACAGTGTTTTTTCTTGTCCTTACAAAAGCTCGTAAAGCATCTTAGCCATCGCTCCTTGTTCTCCCTTCATGCTTTAGAGGGCATCTGTTACACATTATTTTGTCACATCTCCCACACTTTCCTATGACATACCCCGAAGTGTCCGAAACATGACCATAATGCAGTGTACTCATCCAGATATGTAGCCCAAATCCTCCCTAAAACACTGATGGAAAAATGCCTTAAAGATTCCCTTGAAGAAAGGGCTCTAAAACCCTAATTTTGGCATCATCGCTCCCCTAACACTGGGAACCTATGCTAGTCGCTAGTTGTACTATACTAGCCTTGCGATGTCAACACGCTTTTTTCTTTAATACCCGCGATGATCCCTAAAAGGAAATTTTCCCAAAGAGGACAAGAAGCTTCGTGATCTAGAGTCTTCCAGAACAATGAGCTGGAGGTTGTTCAGCGTGGATGAGGTCGAGTTCTCTCAACTTGGCCTTTTGGTCTTATTCTATAAGCTACCTCCTTGAGATGAGGGTCTTCTCCTATCTTTGGAGAGATCCTAACTCCCTTTCCCTGCCTATATATTCATCCTCTCCCATTCCCAAATGGTTGGTCTTTGGCTATTTGCACCCTTATGCTGAGATTATGCCTACATGCTACTCATTTGGCTTGGTGAAGGAGTGCTTGGAGAGCTTGAGCTTGGACTTGGAAATTCACTCAAGGAGAGCTTATTCACATCAAGGCTTGGTTGTATGATTCCTCCTTTATTCTATTAATATATACAACTGCTGGTTCATTTTCCAGAAATGTGTATGTTAATGCATCACTTATCTTAATGCCACTTGATCTATTAAGTATGTTACTTTCGATTATGTTATTTGTACTCGTATGCTTTGTTGTGTCTTGATCTCTTGTGCAGGAATTCAAACTTTGTGAGCAGTGGGACCGAGCCCGTGGCGCAAGCGATTGAAGGTCTTCAACAAAGGAGAACATTGTAGCATCAAATTGAGGTAGGCCATCTTCCTCTTCTCCTATTTCGATTGTAACTCAGGAAAGTGTCTAGTAGATTGTCACGTAGGTTTCTAGTCCCACTCATTGAGCTAGATGGATCTTCTTTGTCCGCATATAGGATTTCCTAGACAACACATAGTATAAATATTATCTCATAGATCACAAATGTTTATGTATATATGTAGATAATTTTTTGTAATGATTCCAATCCTTTAAATGATTGGATTTAAAGTTATTGTTTAAAAATAAATTACACTTAATGTATTAATAACTAATGCTATACTTTTATAAGGATAATAAGTTGTGTTATGTATATAACTCTTATTTGCTTTAATTATGAGAAAGTATCACTATATTGTGATTTTTATAGCTTTCCAAGGTTGTTGAAGGGTTTTTCTTTCTTATCCAACTCAACAAGAATAGAGTCGCTACCATTAAGCCTTACATAGACATCGCAACGATATTTGCATTTAGTGGTGAATTGGCCTCTCACCCTTGATCACCCAACTCCTTTGTTGTGCATTCAAGTCACTATGGTAAAGATCATTGCTACGTTTAACTAATATGCATACCAACATTTTAAAATATCAATACTACTCTTCTAGCACTATTTTTCCTTTTACTTACTATGCATATAAAGTTATTACCAATATACATAGTTAAATTTATGCATAAACAATTGCCACTCTTGTGGAACTTGCTTAAAGAAAGTAATGAATGGAATATTCTTTTTTTATTTCTTTACAAACATTTACAATTCATTCATTTCTTAAATTAAATAAATAATTCATTTCCTTTCAGAAACACGATGTCATCTTGTATCCCATTCAATCCAAGGTCTAATATTTTACATATGTTCTTTTTAATATATTCATATAGGAGTTTTTCATACGTGACCAAGGTTCAATTTTTATGAGAGTGTTTTGTCTTTCAAATTACCATGGAGGAACCTCGAAGGTAGTGATCAATGTGTGTTGCTTATATTTCACTCCCCATAGAAACATAAGTGGATCAAATACTACCCTCTTATCATCATTAAGATTCGACACTAACTATTATGGCTACAACCATACTTTTTGAAGCGACAAGTGCATGGGGGATTGTCCTTGATCCTGAAGGAAATCAAGAATTAAATTTTAGATAGAGAATATGTGATGCCGCTAATAAGCAAGAAAGTTGTTAACCTAACACTCTTGAATATTGTATGTATTTGTTTTTATATTTCATAAAAATGAATGATGACTAAGACTGGTAGACCATGAGCACCTATAGTGGTTATGATTCCACAAGTGGGGAAAGGTGAGGAATCTAATGGATTTCTTCATGTTTAAAATTCTATATATTTTCCATCTATCTTACTTGATCATCTTCATCTTATTTAAGTAGGAATTAGTGGAGAAAACCATTCCTAGGATTAAGCCACCATCCCTGTAATTTAGTAATGTGTCGCCTCTATATTCTCGAAACAAGAAGAAGTAGCCAGGGAAACATTCTTGGTGGCATTTATGCATGGAAAAATTATATGGATGGAGAGAGGTTGCTAGAAAAATAAGAAGAGGAAGTTTTGAAGGGTGAGAAAGACGAAAGAAGAGAGCTATTACCAAATAGATGTGAGATGCCATGAAAATAAGGATATACGCAGGTTAAGAAGAGCAAAGGAACTAAAAAATTCTACAATAGTTTTGAGATAATAGTTGGACCTTTCTATCTCCACATTGAAGGGAATTGGAGGGAAAAAAAATGAGGGACTATTTAGAAAAGAAGTAAGTCCTCCTTGTAATATGAGGGGTAGGTAATATGTATACCTAGAATTGTTCTATCTTCAGGAGAACTCAGTAGTGAGATTTGTCTTGGCTTGGAACCCATTTAGGATGATTCAAAATCTAATTCTTCCTAATTCACCCTAGTGGTAATATAACATGGCTAGAGGGTGGAGTTCTATAGTAAACTACTTATGGTTGGGTAGAGATCGCATGATCTTTTTTAATTAGTTGGTCATTTGTGTTCCATAAAAATAAGCTATTTGGTGAGTTATGTTCTTTTACTAGATTTTGTCTATGGTGATAATTCTTTGTCAATGGGATTTATTGCATAATTGTTTCAATTTGGGTTGATTTCTTGTAGCATGAACCTCATGTTACAACATAAAATAACATTTTATATTCAATTCAATCTCACAATTCAATCGTTGGAATGGGGAAAAACTTCTGCGTTGGTTACTTTTTTTCCATGGAAAAAGTGCAATTTTCATTAATATAATAAGAAAATTACATGTTGTATAATGTTGCATGTATGAGATGCAATCTCTGAGGTGCAGATCAATTAGTATATATAAGCTTTACAAAAAACCTTCATGATGTAGCTGATAATAAACTTCAAAGAAGTCCAGATAACATCAGAAATAGGATAAAACTGAGTTCGGTCCCAAAATAAACAACTGTGAATAGTAGAAAGTTTATATACATAGAACCAAAAAAAAGGAAAGGAAAAAAGGAATGATCAAGAGATCATTCAATGATGTGCCCATTCATCTCCATGGATGGTTGATGGTAAAAACTGTAGAAGGTTCCTCCCCTGAATTCTTGAATCTGCCATTGTCCTATGTTCAGCTACGCTGCCTCTTTGGAAAGACGATCAACGATCTCATTCCTTTCCCTGTATATATGTAAGCATGCAAAAGAATCAAATTGAGACTTTAGAGTGATGATATCAGCCAGAATATCTTTGAGTGTGTGCAAGTGACAGTGATATACATCGTTTATCCAGTTTATAGTGAGTTGTGAGTCCCCAAAAATCTGAATCTTTTGGCAATTTAGTTCTCTTGCAAATAGTAGAAGATATTTAAGACTGTTCAATTCAGCATAATTGTTGGTACCCATGCTTAAGCCAACTTGAATTCTGTAGGACACGACATTGTCAATATGCAAATCCACCACCCCCCCCCCCCCCCCCCCCCCCCCCCCCCCCCCGCGCAGCCTTCGGCCTGAGCCGAGCCATCAAAATAACCCCAGGGGGTATTAGTGTCAATAGATTCCAGGGTAATGACCCGAGGGGGTTTGCTGACAGGGTCCTCTGGGATCAAATTAAAAATAGCCATCAGCGATGTACAGGAGGTTTCCCAATTTATCTTGGCATCCATAAAAATAGATTTGTTCCTGTTTAACCATATACCCCAACAAATAAGCAATGGCAGATTCCTGACTTTCTGAGATTGCGCTTCTGTCCACCATCTGAGCCAAGCCTCCTCTAAGTTTTGCCCCGCCCAGACAATCTGTAAATTTAGGGAGGTCGTGATCCTTGACCAAAAGAAGGTTGACACCATGCAGGTAAGAAATAAATGGTTTATATCTTCCTCTTGATGCTTACACGGGAAACATCTGGAGGGGCCTTTGATTGCTTTGCGCATTATCTTAAGCTCTGTAGGAGCTTTGTCCATAAGGATGCACCACATAAATAGCCTAGTTTTAGGAGGGGCTTTTAATTTCCAAAGGTGGCACCACCACCAAGAGATATCTCCAATTTTCCTTGCTGCCATAGAGGATATAAACTGCAATAGGGGAGTGTCTACCATGGGGGTCAAGAGCCCAAATAAGGACATCTTGATTATCGTTGATCCACACATTGGCCTCCTCAAGTGACCCAATAAACCGTTGCCAATCCTCTTCCCAACAAGCTAGGATGTTGAGCATTCTTTGATCCATCCAGCTCTGTTGCTGCCATAGATCCTGATTAACATTTGCTATTTGTGCTAAATGGGTGATACCAGCATTCTGGAGGTGATTACAGAGTGTTCGTGGGAGGATGTGAGCATTTCCGCAGCCACTCCAGGCATCCAGACCGATTCTCACTTGGTCCCCTTTACCAATTTTCCAAGCCAGTCCTCTCTTAATGAGGGGGAGGGACTGAGTTATTGCTTTCCAAATTATAGAGGCTCCAGTAGTAAAATTGTAGGGGCTGCGGATCCAGTCCAAGACTGAGAGTGGATGGATGTATTTGTAGAAGGTTACCTCCTGCCAAAGGCTTCTAGAGTTTATGAGATGCCAGCCCAATTTTGCAGCAAGTGCCTCTGCGAATAACTAAAGGTTTTTTATGCCCCAGCCTCCCAGTTTTTTAGGTTTACCAATTCGATCCCAGCCAACCCAAGCAAATGTTCTCCCTGTGCTTTGACCTCTCCAGAGAAAATGACAACAGATTTGTTGGATTCTTTTTAGGATGCCTTTGGGAATCCAGGCCAACGACATCCAATAAACCAGGATTGCTTCCAGAACTGATTTGAGCAGAGTGAGCCTACCAGCTCTAGAAAGCCAACGTTGTTGCCAGATGTTGATTCTGCTTTCAATCTTTGCAATGAGCCATGCCCAGTCCGCTATTCGATAACCATTTGGTTTCAATCTGAATCCCAAATATTTTAGTCCAGAGTCTAGATCTTGCCGCACATAGTCAAATTGTTGGCAAGCAAATCTTGTTTCATGCGGCTGACAGGTTACAATGATAATTGTAGATTTCTCAAAATTTGGCTCCATACCTGTAGCTTTGCAAAAGAGGGATAGTATGGACTTGAACGCATGTGAGTTATTAAAGGATCCATTTAAAAAATTAGAACAACATCTACAAATAAAAGGTGGGTTAGAGATGACATATCAGAGATCCAGACACTAGCGAGAGAGCCATCCTCTCTTCCTTTTTTAATCAGCCTACTAAACCCTTCCATAATGAGAAGGAAGAGCAACAGAGAAAGAGTGCAACCTTGTCTAAGTCCAAGTTTCGCATGAAAGAACCCTGAGACAGCACCGTTGATGAGGATACTGTAAGAGACTGAAGTGAGACAGCCCATGATCCAGGAGATGAAGGCATAGGGAAAGCCGATGTGGGTGAGGGTAATCTGGAGGTAAGACCAACAGGCACGATTAAAGGCTTTGGACAGATCGATTTTAAGAATAATGGATTTTTTATGGAGCTTTTTGATCGAATGGAGGGCTTCTTGGGCTGTCCCAATAGCTTCATGGATCTGGCGCTGGATGAGGAAAGCAAACTGTTCCTTGGAGATCATTCGGGAGAGGATAGGTTTGATACGGAGGGAAAAAATTTTTAGATGATTTTGTAGATACTATTGTAGAGGGATATGGGCCGGTAATCATCAAAAGAGGAAGGGTTGTTTGTTTTAGGAATAAGAGCCAAGAAGGTCGAGTTGAAAGCCTCTAACATTCTGCCAGTTCTTCTACATTCCTCTATGGTCTGAAGAAGATCGTCTCCAATTAGCTCAAAGAAGGAGCTGTAGAATTCAACCAACCAACCATCCAGGCCCGGGCTCTTATCCTTTTTAAAGCACTTCAGCACCACTTCTAATTCTCCTCTAGTAACCCAGGAATTTAAATTTTCCACCTCATCTGGATCGACAAACCTGGGCAAGGCTTCAGTTGTACGGATGATGCTTGGGAGAGTTATTCCTGTGGGAGCTTTGTAGATATCAGAGAAGTGTCTAACCCCCATGTCAGCCAACTGCTCAAAGGAGCTTGCTTTTCTACCCTCATGGTCTTGTAGTTCCCAGATTGTGTTGATAGATTTATGGCCCCTTGCATATTGTTGAAAAAATTTTGAATTTCCATCTCCAACTTGAAGCTAGAGTGCTCTGCTCTTTAACCTCCATTTTCTTCTTGTGATCGAAGAAGTTTGATTCTTTTAGTTTCAAGTTGAACCAACTGAGCCCTTAAGGCAGCCAAAGACATTCCACTAGGAGCCAAATCTTCGAATGCTTTGAGGGCCAATTCAATCCTTATAAGGTCTTCCTCATCTTTCCTTCGTTTCTCCTTTGCCCAGATTATTGTTTTGGCTTTTAAAGCTGCTAAGTTTTTCGCAAAAACCTCCCCCGGAGAGGAGAGCTCATCCTGAGAGCAGTGAATCCAGGAATCCGCTACCAATTTCCGAAAGCTTGCCTCCAAAATCCATGAAGAGTTGAATTTGAAAGGCAAAGGTGGTTTAAAGTTATTATCCTTGAACTCCAAAAAGATGGGAGAGTGATCAGAGATCCCTCCTGAGCCCACCCATTGATGAAACAGATTCAAACTTGCCAGAAGAGGGGCCTTGATCAAAAAACGGTCCAGCCTTCTAGCTAGAGCCTCTGCCCCCGATCTTCGGTTCCGCCAGGTCGGCTTGATCTTTGCAGGGTCAATATTCAATAAATCATGGGAATCCAGAATATTTTCAAAAAAAACTGTGAGATGATCGCTTTGACCCCAGGAACCCCAAGATTCAGCTAACCCAAGGGAGAAATTTAGGTCTCCACCTATGATTATATTCTCTTGATTCATAAACTCAACCCCCATAAGCCTGTTCCAATATGCTTCTCTGTTCTGACAAGGTCCATAAATATTGATAAGCCTGAGAGGCCTGTTGAGCTCCACCGAGACTATATCAGCCCCAAGAAACCCTTCTCCCCCCCCAGACATTTAGGATTTTAGTGGAGCGTTTATTAAAACCCAAGGCTAAGCCGCTAGAGCAACCCCTAACGTCCAGAAAGTGAAAATCCCAGTCTGG
This sequence comes from Pinus tabuliformis, assembly GCA_031772625.1. NCBI lineage: Eukaryota > Viridiplantae > Streptophyta > Pinopsida > Pinales > Pinaceae > Pinus > Pinus tabuliformis. The sequence goes on from CM062818.1 coordinate 1,369,866,992, forward strand.
GAGAAAACTTGATAAGAGCCTATTGACTTGAATTCCTTCGCCCAGTGTTTCTTGTAAAAAAATTGCATCCAGTCTTTCAAAAAGACAAAGTCTCTTAAGAGCCAGTTTTTTGTCTGGGTTGGCTAGACCCCTACAATTAAAGGAGAGACAAATCATGGGGGGGCGATAAGAGGGTTGCCCTTTGCTCTAAGAACCCAGTCAATTGGGGATTGGACCCCGGAAGCCACTTCAACACCTACCCTTTTGATGGCTTTTGAGATTTTAGATTGTCGGCCGCGAGTAGGTTTATGGGGAATAGGAGGGGGAGGATCGGTGTCCAGACTGAAAGCCGACGAGGGCGCAGCGGGGAGAGAACGAAGGAAGTAACGATGCGGCCCACTTGATTGCGGACTGCCTCCTTGAGAGCGGATGGTCTGATCAACAGAGGTATGGGGGATGGAGGCTGGTAGGGAAGGAGGGGCTGAGGGAACCAGACAGACTGGGGAGCATAGCTTACTAGCCTCCGATAGTGACCCAGAAAAACACATAGATGAAGTAAATTTAATAGTACCTAAAACATCATGAGATAAATGAGGGAAAGAGGAAGGAGGAGTACCCGCGAAGGTTGTGTCCCTAGATCGAGAGCTGACTGGAGAGGGCTCTATGACCTTGGCGATCTGATGGGAGGTAGGCTGTTGCGGCTCCTGATGAGGAGGCGGTGTAGACTCTTGATTGTCCATAGGTGGAGGGAGCTCTGATTCCATTGTTTGAGTGGAAGATGAGACCAACGATTTGGCCAGGATCTGGCTCAACCCGGACACTCTAGGATAGTCTTTGTAAAGATGCCCCACTTCATGACATTTCCGACATCGAAAGGGGATGCCTTCATAGTCCAGGATTTTCCGACGAGTAATGTCACCCATCTGGAGCAGGTAGCTCTCCACCAGGCCTTCTCTGGTATCTAGATGCACTAGAATACGAGCCAACACCAAACATCTTGTGTCTTGATAGGTTCTATCATGATCCAAATAGACTCCTAAATCATCCCCGATCACCTTGAAGATCTCCTCCGCCCAAAACTGAAGCGGCAGAGCAAGCAGACGAACCCATATAGGACAAGCTCCATGATTTTCCTTTTCCAGTTCAAACATCGGCGACCATCTTTTCAGCAGCACAGGGGTCATCTCAATGTGCCAATACCAGTTAAGGACCCAATCTACCTGATCCGGGTGGGAAAAGATCAAAGCAAACCAGCCACGGGACAGTGAAAGGATACCAAGAAGCTGCAGCAGAAGATTACCCCAAATCTCCGCAGTCCATTTCCGCAGTCGCATAGGGGTATAATTCCTGCCCCGGACCCTTCCCACGAGCACTGTGCTCTCAGTTAGAGCAACTTGAGCCATAGTGATGCCTTCATCGAATACCAATCGCCTATCCCTTTCTCTTATTTTCAAATTTCTAGATTTTTTAGTTCACTTCGGCGGCGATTTGGCAGCCTGGTCACCCTCCTCTTGGCCAATGTCTTCTGAATCCGAAGATCGGATGTCCTCTGTTCCTTGCTCTAGCCCAACTATGCCATTGAAGCAGCCTGAGGGAGGGGCAGTTCCAACTGGTTGGAATGCTGGATAGAAAGGGGCAGACCCAACTGCTCTGGTGTCAATCCTTGTGTAGGAGGCCGTAAACCACTTACCCCTTCCCTGGAGGAGCCCGCACCGCCTTGAGGATTTGTACCCACCGGAAACGCCTGAGACCAAGTATGCAGTTCTGAAGGTGAAGGGATAGAAAGAAAGGGAGGCTCTGAGCCTTCTCCCGGGTTAAAGATACCCTCCGTCACCACCGATAACAGTTGCAAGTCTAGGTCCTGATTAGTAACCTCCATGTCTTCCATTTGCATAGTAACCTCTTCCACCCTCGTGACCGGTAAACTGGCTGCCACCGGCTTAGTCATAGTAGGAACCGGATGGGAGAAGTTGACCTAGATGTCTTCAGTGGTCAGGGAGTTAGTTGAGTAGTCTATTAGCTGCTCGTCCATCTGAATGCCAGCTGCCAGGGTTTTCGAAGCACCATTCCAAGAAAACCGAGGAAAGAGGACCACTGTTGACCGGTGTAAGGGTCTCCCGGGAAACCACAGAGAAAATTAACTCTGTTTTTCATAAACTGACCTACAATGACCGTAACCCCCAATGACGTCTTCGTAACTGCAGCGAGGACTCGAAACCTTCGAGGCCTTAGGCCGTTCCCCCACCTTTGCAAACTACAAGGAAACCCTTCAACGACAGCAGTTTTGAAAAGAGACAAAGGGTTCTTTTAAAAAACTGTCAAGACTGACCCACAAGCCCGTAAACTCCAGGCTTGTTTCTCGTGACCACTGCAAGGCTTCGCCCGTCGATTTAATTGCTTAAACCAGCTTGAAGCCTGTCTTGAAAAACGAGGTTGAATAAACAATAGGGTTTGTTGTTCGCTCAAACGAAAACCGTCGACCGCTTCCACAGGAGCACGTGAATACAGTGATGCACCCCACTGAGGTCTTCCAAGTTAGTGTAAAAACGCGACCGCCTACAGTAAAAAACTAGGCCCAAAAGCTATCCCTTACCACAATGATGGTGAACAAGACCCACCTTCGAACCCTGCAACGCTCCCCTTGTCTCCATCGCTCCCACGGAGTCTTCTAGCATGTTGTCTTCAACTTGGGTGGGTGTTACCACGCTGGTTACTATGTAGATACAACATTATATTTAATTCAATTGAATGTATATCTTACTTTTTGCAAAATATTTTGTATTGTACATTATGGGTTTTTTCTTTTGAATTCATGCATATTTAAATACATTTTTGGGTTTTGAAACCCTTTCAAACTCCATACAACATATTTATGCTAAAAGGGCTTGGAATCTCTATTTATAATTGATATCAAGGAAAGTTGTCAAAAAACATATTTAGAACCTTCGCCATGAATGGATTTGATTTTTCAACATGACATATTGTTGTATTTAAAATTATAAGAAATTTCTCTTTTATTTCCATCCATCCAGAATTATGTGGATGCAAATATAACCATATGATATTTATGATTTAAGTGGAAAGGATTAATAGTTGTAGCCCACAAATTCACTAGTTCCATTCTTTTGGAGAGAGGGGGTGTGTGTGAAATTGCATGTGTTCATTTGTATTTGTGATAGTGAGTGGCAGAAGGAGTGATTGTGGGTTTCCTAATCTACAATTTGAATCTAGTGGTTGGGGAAGAAGCCATTTTAAATCCCTAACTAATAAAGTTCATGGTTATTTACTCATATTTGTAATAATCCTAGTGAGGTAATATAGTGTTCGTCTTATTCATAAAAGTCTTACAATTTTGCTCTCCTAATTTATGAACAAGTTTGATGCATTAGTTTGACATTCTCCTTTATCTATTAGATATTTTAGTTTCCCACATAAATGGTTAGACACATAATCCTCAGGGATTGGGTGAAAATATGTAAATAGAATAATTTGAACTATTAAAAAATATCTTGAAATTGGAATCGCTAAGGTCACCACTCTGATGTATATAATGATGTTCAAATTAATAGAAATACACAGTTAGGAGTTACCTTCCTGGCCTATCATGGTATCAAAGCATAGGTCCTAAATTTAGGAATTCTTTTGCCCCTTGTAACTCCTCTCTTTCACTCTTCCTAACACCTCTATTAATTCCTTGTTTTGGCAGAAATGCATTTGTGATTATGTTTCTCTCTTATTATGGGAATCGTGCACTCATTCTCTTATTTGTGGGTCAATACATTCACATCCAATGTTACTTCCACAATCGCAACATGTATCTTGGCCTTACTCCATCGTACATAGCATATCTCTATCATTATGAAAAAAAAATGGAATCGATGAAGAAACCTTCATGCCTTACTCCACACAAGTCCCAAGTTTTGATCCTTAGACCAACTATTACCTGCATGAACATTGTAACAGCTTTGTTTCTTTCAAAAATTGCTTGGCCACTTTGTTTCTCAAGTAGTTGTGACTGCGAGTCATCCAACGTATAGTATTATATGTCCTTCCACTACTACTAACCTAGAAAAAGCAAAACACATCCAAGAATTAAAGAACTCTAGTGAGCTCCACTAGATGAACCAATTTTATAGTATTCTGGTTTTCATGAGACGAAATGGTGTGCTTCTATTATAGTGTGATTAGGATGCATGTTCCTCACTACCTCGAGTAGACCTGACTCAAATTTTCTTTGTAATAACACTAAAGCTTCTCGTACCTTTTGTTTAATCTATCCTTTAAGAGTCTGCCTTTCTTGGGTTTGGTCAAACTCATTTTTCTTCTTTCCATATTGACACCAAGCGTCGGAAGTGGTAGATCTCTAAGCATTATTGTGCTATTATTGGTATTTTACATCTACCTATTTGTCCTCTTAAGTTGTGGTTACCACCTACAAGGTAACCAAAGGGTACGGAGGTACTAGTGATGGTGCTCATATAGAGCTAATCAAGGAAGCTAAACTTGGCCACTGTCTTCGTGAATGGTGGGTTCCTATCGATTACTGAGTATTTTGGCTTGGGAAATAACCAACGATTTATATATTCAAGTTCATTTTCTTAACCTGGTTTGATCTATGATAAATATCTTCCTCTCCTTGAGTTTCTAAGCATCATTATAGCATGGACTATAGATGAATTATTGTACTTTGCATCATATTTTGCAGATACCTAGAATAAGATTATCCCTTGCTCATAGTTTATTTTAAAGATATAAGTTCATTACTCTTTATAAAATGTTTCTTTCTCTTTAAAATGAGATATTTTAACGTAAGCTTTAAGATTTCCTTTTTTACTTTATGGAACGAGAGAAACCTTACCTTGTAAACATTTAAAAAAAAATAATTTATTATTGCATCATTTGTTTCCAACCTTAGCTCAAAGCTTTGTTAAAGATGCATTCTCTCATCTCGATTGTTAGTTTTGTTCTCATGGGAAATGAAACTACCATGAATGGTCGAGAAAGATCAGGCACACCCTTATCTTCAATGAATTACGGAAAGGTGTCTCTGAAGGAGAAGGTGATAATGCACCTATCAAGCCTAGGTCAGACAAAGAGCTCGCCATATGGGAGAACAAGGATAACAAGGCCTATGCCCTAATTGTTTCTTCTATAAGTAAAGAGGTGAGTTTCCACATTGTTAGAATTACTAATTCTTATGATGCATTAAGTAAGTTGAAAGAATTATATGACTCACACTCAGAATTGGAAGTAAAACTGTTGATCATCTAGCTCTTTAACCTGGAGTAGAAGGGCGATGACCCCTTATCCCTAGCCTTAGAAATTATATCCATCATGCATGATGTAGAAGGCACTAGAATTAAAATGGACATCCCTCTCACAACCTTTTTCAAGGCCCTCTATCCTACATACTCTCACTATCTTGAATCCTTAAAAGCTAGTGCCCAACTCAAGGACATTAATTTTGACACTCTTGTGGAGAATTTTATAGGATGGGAGAAAGCTTTTGGGAAGAGAAATATCGATTCTCATTCCACTTAGTAACTGAGAAGTAGTGTGCCTTGAAAAAAAGGGAAGAATCAATCAAAATATTCTCTCAGAGGAAGAGGTGGTAGAAGAGGACATGAAAGGAAGAAAAACGTATGCAAGGGAGTAAACATCATCAAGGAGGAAGATCTAATATCCACTATATTTGTTGTAATAGATATGGACATAATGCATCCACATGTAAAATACATTTGGGAAATAATCAAGCAAGAATGCAAAGAAGACAAAGGTAAAACACCATATCCAGCGAAAGGTAAAGCACTTGAATCTGCTCATTATATTGTTTCCATTGTAATATTTGGAGTAATTGAATATATTTTTTCTCAACAATACACCTGAATAATTATGCCTTATTGCAGAGCTTTTCCTCACTCAATCACACTAACCAATCATATCTTAGATCTAAAATGAGATATTTTTAGGTGCCTATAATACTAGTGTAGCCCCTTAGTGTTATTGTTAGTGTAGCCCCTTTATTGTTATGTTTGTGCCCATGTAGCCCCCATATTGTTATTATTGTGCCCAATAGAAGCCCACTATTGTTTTTGTTGTGTCCTTACAATATTATTGTTATGTAGGCTTTGATTATATTGTGACGCCTTAGACTCATATATATACCAAGGAGGTATCGTCATTTGTATCATCCAAGAATTGTTCATTTATGTGATGTAAAGGAGGTTTCCCCCTTGAAGAGGCTAATTTTCAAGTCATTGATCTATATTTTCTTATATTCTATGATCTGGTTGCATAAAATTTGGTATCAGATTTTTGGATTACAGGGTTTTGTTGCTTCAAACATGTCATCTTAGCATTTTTTCTATAATTTGTTTTCTACGAGGCTTCATATGTTGAAATTTAGATCATATGGAGCTGAAATCTTGGTGAACTTTGTGTAAACATTTCAGACCTTGGTTCACTATATTTTATGAGATATTGTCTGAAGAAGTTATTTTTTTTGCATGCTCCATAATTCAATCTCAAATAAGGTTGAAGTCTTAAACAGTGACACACGGCCTTTCATACAATTCGCTCTAATAAACCAGTCCATAATCAGGTCATCGTGGGATATTTTTCATAACTTTACCTTGAAGAATCCAATCTTGCTTTGACTTGTAGCATTGGAAAGAAGACTCAAAGGGCTACCACAAGACGAAATTTCATACCGTGGGAGGTCGAAATTACAGAGATACAATAGTTTCAATATCGAGATCCTAAAAGCAAAAAAATAGTATCTATATTTTTTTTTTTTTAATTTGCATGACTTTAGTTTGAAAATAAGTTTGAAGTGATTAAAAGGGCATAGTGAAACACATATATGATTGTTTGATTTCAAAATGCCTCGAAACAAAAAAAAAAAAATGGATAAACCTAGTAAGCAACTAGAAAGCTCAGCTATGACGCATGAAGAAGAGCAAGAAATGAAACATGATATATCAAAATTACGAGACTAAGTGCAGCAAATTTCACTCTCGCAAAGAGTAACCAAAAATGAACTGGATGCTAAGATGGATGCTTAAGAAGAAAAAATAAAATGGAACATGGAAGGTTTAAAGGATGATTTGAAAGTAGACATGGGAGTTTTTAAAGTAGACATGGACACAATGAATGTCAAGTTGGAAAGGTTGACAAAGTTGTTGTAAGAAAGGCTTCCCAGTGGTGACAAGGTAATCCATGAAAATCATGATGAGGACAAAAGGAATATGAATTATGATTTTAGAGACTCCACTGTTGGGTTTAAAACAAACCACATTCCAAAGATAGATATGAGGAAGTTTGATGGCAAGGATCCGGTAACATGGATACTATATCTGGAGAAATTATTTTCTCTACATGATGTGTCGTAGACACAAAAGGTACGCATTGCATCTTTACATTTAGAACAAAATCAATTTGTGTGGTATAGATGGCTTTGTTCTCATAAATCAATTGTCACTTAAACAATTTTTGCGAAATAATTGGTAACACATAATGAGGATACAAAGAGAAATACCTTCTTTATCCAATTGATAAATCTCAAACAAAGGGTTCAATGGCAAAGCACATTGAGGACTTCCAAAGATTGAATATCAAGGTAAATGATATTCCATAGGGGCATAAGATTGATGTCTTCATAGGGACATTAAAGGATAACATCCAACATGAGGCTCACCTTTGAGAACCTAAATCATTGGAGAAGGAATTCAAGGTGGCAATAAAAGTTGAAAGAAAAATTATGGAAACAAGGAAGTCTACCACTCACAACTATAAAGATGGAGTATTGTTGCTCTTAGCCTCCTAAAACCTACAAGGTTGACACCCCAACAACTAGAGGAAAAAGAGCAAAAGGGATTTGTTATAGTTGTGATAATAAATACACTAAGGGTCATAAGTGTGTTGAGAAGAAATTATTTTACATAGATTGTGAATAGGAGGAAGAAAAGGAACAAGAAACATCAAAAGAAGAGGATATACACCAGGAACCAACCCCAAAGAAAGAAGAAATGAATCTGATCATATCTTGTAATGCATTGACAAGAATTACCACACCTAAAAGTATTAAGATAAAAGGATATATCAAGAAAAAAAGGTAATAGTGTTGATCGCTTCTGGTAGTACCCATAATTTTATTCATTGTAAGGTAGACAAGGAATTGAATTGCTTTCTATATCTAGCACCAAAGTGTCAATTGATGGCTGCAAATGGAGGAACTATAAATTTCTCACGGAAGTGTCATAGTATCAATCTAACAATGGGGGAGAATGTATTGAATAGTATGATGCTTTCCATTTCAATGGGTGGTGTTGATGTTGTATTAGGAGTCCAATGGTTACGATCTTTGGAGAATCGTAGGGAAACTTGGGAAGATAATCAACTCAATGGCTTGACAAATCTTTTGAAGAAAGGACAATGAGGCATAATTACACAATAATTATGCTCACAAGATGTTCAAACATCAAAATCATTTGTTTCTCTAGGTCTCCAAAGAATATTGGACAATCATTCCAAGGTATTTGAGACTCCCAAAGGCCTCCCACCTATTTGTGATCATGATCATGCTATTCACTTGATTCCAAGAAGCGTTCCTCAAAACATCATACCTTATAGATATCCCTATGCCCAAAAGAGTGAAATTGAATGCATGGTTGCATAAATTCTAGAGGCGAGTACAATTCAACGTAGCCAAAGTTATTTCTTTGCTCCAACAATATTGGTACATAAGAAGGATGTATCATGGCATATGTGTCCATATTTTAGGGATTTCAACAAGCTCACTATTAAAGATAAATTTCCCATTCTTGTCATTGATGAATTGTTGAATGAATTACATGGAGAAATTTTCTTCACCAAGCTAGATCTTTGTTAAGGATATCATCAAATTAGAATGAAGACTGAAGGCAATCCAAAAACAACTTTTAGAACTCATGAAGTTCATTATGAATTTGTGGTCATGCCTTTTGGCCTTACTAATGCACCTTCCACATTTCAAGGTTCGATGAATTCCATTTTCAAACCCCTCCATAGAAAAATTGTGTTAGTATTTTTTAATGATATAATAATCTACAACAAGTCTTGGAAGGATCATGATATACTTCATTTGTTTCATCCAAATCAACATTTATGTCATCTGGTTCAAAAATGGCATTGAAACTATCATCCATTTCAACATCATCATCAATGTCATCATTTGGTTTAACTTCTTAAAGTTCTTCTTATGACAATACATCATCAATATCATCTTCATCGAGAACATTATCTCAAACATCTCCTTGAACTTCTTTGACATATTCAACTAATTGCTCCTCTACATTATCATCCTCTTCAAAATTATCATCTTCTTCTTGTAGGTTTTAACCCCATTCAGAAATTACCTGCATGCGAATTCTAAAACACAAAAAATAAACAATGCGAGAGCATAACACATAAAACACATATACACAGAGGTTTTCCCCTAGATCCCAAAACCGAGACTACTAGCTTGATTTTTCATTATGTTCCTTTCAATGTTACAATACATATTTATACATGTTGAAGCATCCAATACCATGGACCGAAAACCATCGCGTCCAAAACCATGGACCAAAAACCATCGCATCCAAAACCATGTGTGAAAAACATGCACAAAACCATAGGTAGGTCTGCCCAACCTAATATAGGGTCCAAAACCAAAAAAATTTGGGGCGCTACCCCAGACCCCATAGAGTGGGGTTACCTGCACACCTCAAACCCCCTGTGACTCCCCCCGCTACGCAATCGGTGCAACAAAGGGGGGGGCTCCAGCCCCCTTCTAACTCCCCGGTTAACTACGTGGGTTAGTCGTGGAAAGAATATAACACAACCCAACATTCTCCCACTTGTTGTTTTCTTTCCACAGGGAGCCACAAGAGAGCTTATTCATTTATCCAGCCCTACAATGCTCATTGTTTCTCTACACCAAGAGAACTTCTCAGAGCTCACAGATTTTGTCGATGCATCTGCAATATTCATCAAAGTGTCCACCTTTACCATAAACACCTTTTTGTCTTCTATCATATCCCTCACAAAGTGATACTAAACATCAATGTGCTTTGTCTTTGAATGATATGCAGGGTTCTTTGCCAAGAAAATTGCACTTTGGCTGTCACCGTCTATCCTTATAGCTCCCTGTACTAACCCCATACTTGAACACAATCTCTGCAACCAAACTACTTCCTTGCTTGCATGAGTGGCTGCCATGTATTCTGCCTCTGTAGTTGATAGTGCCACTACAGATTGTTTCTTACTCATCCAACTGATTACACCTCCAAATAGGTTAAACACATACCCACTTGTAGATCTTCTCTGATCTAGATCTCCAACCCATTTTGCATCAACAAAGCCACGAATATCCAACACTCTGTCCAATCCTAGTCTTCCTTGGTAGCACAAACCATAATCACTAGTGCCATGCAAATACCTGAAAACCTGCTTTACTGTTGTCCAGTGCTCCTTCCCTGGTTTTGACATAAACCTGCTCAATACTCCCACTGCATGTACAATGTCTGGTCTAGTACAAACCATTGCATACATTAGGCTACCAACTACACTTGCATATGGAACACGGGACATGTCCTCTTCCTCTTCTTGTGTCTTGGGACACTATTCAACAGATAACTTTACACCTACAGGAATAGGAACCTTCACCGGTTTACTATCCTGCATATTAAACCTCTGTAATATTGTCTCGACATACTTCCTCTAGTTTAACTAGAGCTTCATATTTGTCTGATCTCCTTTAATTTCCATGCCCAAAATATAGTTTACAGCACCAAGATCTTTCATGTCGAATTTGGAGGACAAATGGGTCTTCAAATCCTAGATAATTTCTTTGTCATTTCCAACCGACAACATATCATTCGCATACAAGACCAGATAAATAACACGGTCACCAATTAATTTAAAATACACACAGTGATCTGCTTTTCTTCTGGTGAAGCCAAGTCGTCGTATAAATGTATCCAATTTCTGATACCACATCCTTGGTGACTGTTTTAACCCATACATAGACTTCTTTAACTTGCATACCAGTTCTTTCTTACCCTTCACCGCAAAGCCTTCAGGTTGCTTCATGTAGATCTCCTCTTCCAGATCCCCATGAAGAAATGTTGTCTTCACATCCATCTGTTCTACCTCAAAATCAAAAGCAGCAGCAACAGACAAAAGTAATCTAATAGAAGTTACCTTGGTAACAGGAGAAAAAATATCACCAAAATCAATTCCCGACACCTGGGAATAACCTTTTTCTACCAACCGAGCTTTGTATTTCTCCACCTTTCCTTCTGCATTTGTTTTCTTCTTGAACACCCATTTGCTACCAATGGGTTTCCTTCTAGCTAGAAACTCCACCAGATCCCAAGCCTTATTTTTGTGTAAAGATGCCATTTCATCAACCATGGCCTCTTTCCAGAGTTTTCCATCATCTGAATCTATTGCTTCCTTCACAGTTCTGGGATCATGATCAGTAATAGATAAAGCAAAATTTGAACAGAAAGCAGATGAACTATACCTTTCTAGCTTCCTTCTTTCTCGAACTAATCTTCTCACACCCGGAGTTTGTGGCTCTTCATCTTCTGATTCCTCCTCTGCTGTAGAGTCTGATTCTTCATCCTTTAGCTCAAACTCTATCTTCTTAGGTTCCTTTGGTTGGAATTCATGTTTAATAACATCTTTTACCTCTTTGAACACCACATCTCGGCTGTACAAAACCTTCCTTGTTACTGGGTTCCAAAGCTTATAACCCTTTAAACCATCCTTATACCCAATAAAGATGCACTTTTCATATTTACTATCCAACTTGGTTCGTTTCTCCTTTGGAACATGTACATATGCATCACATCCAAATACCCTCAGATGTTAAAGAGAGGGTTTCTTACCAGTCCATACCTCTTGTGGAGTCTTATCCTCCAACGCTGATGAAGGTGATCTGTTGACCAGGTAACATGTTGTCTCCACCGCCTCTGCCTAGAATTCTTGTCCTAACTCGACACCACTGAGCATGCTTCTTGCTATTTCCATCAATGTCTTGTTCATTCTTTCTGCAACTCCATTTTTCTCAGGTGTGTATGGAGTAGACTTTTGCCATGCTATACCACACTTCTTACAGAATTCTTCAAATTCCTTACTGCAAAAGTCTCCACCGTTATCTGTCCTCAGCACCTTTATCTTCTTCTCTATCTGGTTTTCCACCAAAGCCTTAAATTCTTTAAACCTGTCAAAGACTTCAGATTTCTTCTTAAGGAAATATATCCATGTATTCCTTGAGAATTCATCTATAAAGGATACATAGTACACAGACTTACCCAGTGATGGAACCTTCACAGGTCCAAACACATCACCGTGCACAAGCTCTAATATCTGTTTCGCCCTCTTACCACTAGAGGGGAAACTCACCTGATTCTGCTTCCCATATACACAATTTTCATAGAAATCAAAATCCAGAGAGCTATTACTCATACCTTCTACCATACCTTTACCATGAAGTATTTGAAGGCCCTTCTCTCCAATATGTCCAAGCCTTTGATGCCACAACATGGTCTTCTCTCCAGAGACCACTATATTTTCTGCTTCACTTTCAGGAACCACAGAACTGTTGCACCCATCAACAACAATGCTACCTTGTAGCTTGTACAGAGTTCTAATTTGAACTCCCCGCATCAATACCAGTGCCCCCCGAACCATCTTGCAGGTATCCTTCTCGAACACTGTTTTTACACCTGCATCATCCAGCTTGCTTACAAAAAATAGATTTCTGGCTAATGCAAGAATATATAGAACACCCAGAAGTGTTCTAACCCTTCCACCTTGCAACTTCAACTTTACTTTTCCGCGACCAACGATTCTAGCCTTCCTGTCATCCCCTGAGAAGACATCACCACTATCATATTTCTCATACTCGCAGAACCACTCTCTATGGGGAGTGAAGTGAAAGGATGCACCTGATTCAATCAACCATGCCTCGTGATCTACATGTGTACTTTAAGAAGCCAAGTACACATCCCCACCTTCATCTGAGGTGGTTTTCACCTCTCCAAAAGGAGAATCATCAGATCCCTTTCCTTTATTAGGAGCTTTAGATTTACAGTCCCTTTTGTAGTGCCCTTCCTTTCCGCATTTCCAGCACACCACCTTTACAGGTTTTCCTAGAGATTTAGATCTCCCTTTAGATTTATACCTCCCACTCGATGACTTATTTTTGTTTATGTTCTGGGATTGTCCTCATACAAACAAGGCATCACCATTCTGGCTCTCCATAATTTTCTGTTGCATTTCCTTCGCCAGAAAGGATGAGACTATTTCATCAAACTGTAAGGTATTTGCATTGCTACCTATGGAAATAACTAGACTATCCCATGAATCTGGTAGAGAACACAACAAACTAATGCACTTATCTTCATTTTAATATCAACAGATGATAACTGACTTACCACAGCATTAAATCCATTCAGATGCTCTGTCATCGAGTCTCCATCTTTCATCCTCAGGTTATACAGCTTTTTTCGTAGGAACAGTTTATTCACCAGAGACTTAGATTGGTATAAAGTCCCTAACTTGTCCCACAAAGCCTTCGTCGTAGCTTCCCCTGATACATTCATCAATACTGAATCTGAGACACACAATCGTATTGTGCTCTTTGCCTTCTGATCCAACTTCTTCCATTCTTCATCGGACACTCCCGTTGGTTTAGTACCTAGATCTACTGCGATCCACTGATCTTTATCCACCAACAGATCCTCCATCTTGAGTTTCCATAACTCAAAACTTTGACCATTAAATTTCTCGATCTCTATCTTTCCACTACTCGCCATCTTCTTTCACCACCAGAATTGATCCCGCAGATCTCCCACTGAACAGGGTCTACCACAGGCCTGAGCGAAACCCCTCAGTAGTAAAGGCGTGCCCTTGAAGCCAAAACAACTCTGATACCAAATGTAGGTTTTAACCCCGTACAGAAATTACCTGCATGTGAATTCTAAAACACAGAAAATAAACAATGCGAGAGCATAACACATAAAACACATATACACAAATTTTCCCCTAGATCCCAAAACCGGAACTACCAGCTTCACTTTTCATTATGTTCCTTTCAATGTTACAATACATATTTATACATGCCTAAGTATCCAATACCATGGACCGAAAACCATCGTGTCCAAAGCCATGGACCGAAAACCATCGCGTCCAAAACCATGTGTGAAAAACATGCACAAAACCATAGGTAGGTCCGCCCAACCTAATATAGGGTCCAAAACCAAAATTTTCAGGGCCGCTGCCTCGGACCCCATAGAGAGGGGTTACCTGCACCCCTCAAACCCCCTGTGACTCCCCCCACTACGCAATCGGCGCAATGAAGGGGGTGCTCCGCCCCCCTTCTAACCCCCTAGTTAACTACGTGGGCTAGTCGTGGAAAGAATATAACACAACCCAACACTTCTTCTACATTATACTCTACCATCCTTCCTCTTGGATCATATCTAACAACATATGGCCAACCTGCTCTACCTGGAACCTTTGAGTAAAAGACTTGTTTGCATTGGCTCGGAAGAAAATAGCGATATGATTCTAGATAAAATGACCTTGTATTAACCATGGCAAATATATTATCATGTTGAAAAATAGTTCTATCAGGATCATGTTCATTCGTTTGTAACCTATGAAATTTCATGTCAAACAGAACCAATTGAAAGGAATCAAAGTCACACTCAAGTATGTCATCCAAATACCCATAGTATCAATTTTCAAACACTTGGGGACGTGTGTCACTTATGGAGGAAACATTAGTGACCTAGAAGACTATGGTTATCCCACAATCAAATCTTTTCCTCTTTTCATCCAACTTTTTGATGTGAAATTTACAGTTAATGTGGTACATAGCCTTATGGTGCTTCAACTGCAAATGCCTGTCAGGCCAGGGTAACTCCAGAAATTAATGAGCGAAAGAAAGAACTGATAATTTTATTCATTAGCCAACTATTATTTATACATACATAAAACGGATCAGTTCATCTTCTAGATGACTATCCAATTCACCCATCCGTTTCGGATTAGGTGTCAACATTCCCCCCTTAATCTGAAGGGGGGGAATGTTGACACCTAATCCAGAAATTAACTCCATAAATTAATGAGCGCAAGAAAGAACTGATAATTTTATTCATTAGCCAACTATTATTTATACATACATAAAACGGATCAGTTCATCTTCTAGATGACTGTCCAGTTCACCCATCTGTTTCGGATTAGGTGTCAACATTCCCCCCCTTAATCTAAAGGGATGTTGGTGAGTCCAAGCATCGTTCTGAATCTTTCAAGCTTTTCTCTTCCAAGCGCTTTGGTGAAGATGTCTGCAATTTGCTCGTTTGTGGAACAATGACAGAGATGGATTTTTTTGGCCTCAACATGATGTCGAATCAGATGATATTTAGTATTGATGTGCTTAGTACGATCATGGAACTTTGGGTTCTTGGCCAAGTTTATTGCAGATGTGTTATCAATCATGAGTGGAGTTGATTGTATTTGTTTTACCTGCAAATCTTCAAGAATTTTCCTGAGCCACTCAATTTCTTTCGTTGCTTCAGCTGCTGTCGCATATTCTGCTTCTGTTGTGGAATCTGCTGGTACTGATTGTTTGCGTGATCTCCAGGAGACATCTCCCGATCCAAGACTCATAGCATATCTTGAAGTAGATACCCCAGTTTCTTTGTCTCCATCGAAGTCTGAATCAGAGTATCCAATCAAGTTGAAGTCGTCCACCTGTGTATACTTGATTCCAAGGTCTTGAGTTCCCTTCAAGTACCTTAGAACTCTTTTTGCAGCAGACCAATGTCCCTCACAAGGCTTTTGCATAAACCTGGAGAGGATTCCAACAGCAAATGAAATGTCTGGTCTGGTAGTAGTGAGGTAGATGAGACTTCCTACAAGCTGTCTATACTTTGTTGCATCCTCAAATTCCTTTCCTTCAATAGATGTGAGCTTCAAGTTTTGTTCCATTGGAGTAGAAAGGGGATTGCACTCTGTCATGCCAAATCTGTTTAACAAATCTCCAATGTATTTCTTTTGAGAAAGAAATATCGACTTTGGTTGTTGGGTTACTTCAATGCCAAGATAGTAATGAACATAGCCCAAATCAGTCATTTCAAAAAAAATTCCTAATTCTTTCTTTATGGATGCAATATAGCTTTCATTGTTCCCTGTCATTAAAAGATAATCTACATATACCACAAGATATACAACTGTTTTGCCAACTTTCTTGACAAATAAAGTTGCATCATCAAGATCAAAATGATTGAAGTTGAGTTTCAGAAGATGCTCAGTTAGTTTTTCATACCAGGCTCGTGGTGCTTGTTTGAGGCCATACAAGGACTTCACAAGTTTGCATACTTTGTGTTCATGTCCTTTCACAGCAAATCCTTCAGGCTGGGACATAAAAATATTCTCTTTTAGATCTCCATTCAAGAATGCAGTTTTTACATCCATTTGATGGACTTTCCAACCGTTCTGAGCAGCTAGTGCAAAGAGTGTCTGGATGGTGGCCCATTTTGGTGTGGGAGCAAAAGTTTCCTCATAATCGACCCCTTCCTTCTGTGCAAAACCTTTTGCCACAAGCCTAGTTTTGTGCTTGTCAAGTGAGCCACCAGCTTTGTACTTGTTCTTGTAGACCCACTTGCAGCCAATTGGTTTGGTTCCAAATAGAGGATCAACCAGCTTCCAAGTGCCATTCTTTATGAGGGCATCATACTCCTTCTGCATCGCTTCTTTCCATTCATCATGAGAAGCAGCTTCTTTGAAGGAAGTTGGTTCAAAATCTGTAGACAAATTCAATTCACAATCATAAGTAACATCCATATCAACAGGTGAATTAGAGTTATCTACATCACCTCCATCTTGTCGGTTTGTATTTTTGGTTCCTGTTTTTCCAATTTCATCAGGATGAACACTTTCAAGTGTCTTTGTCAGCCACTTTGGGGGACCTTTCTGAGATGGTCCAGGCTGCTCTGTTGATTGAGTTGGGTCTGAATCAAGATTGAGTCTCCCAATTCTATCAATTACATCACTTAAAGCATCATCCGTTGTTGGAGTGTCATGCAGGGGAGATTGTTCTTCAGAAGAAGATTCCACATGTTGATCTAGTATAGGAATCCCCCCTTCAAGATGTGGAATCTGATTATCAAACTCTTGAAATGATTTCGGTTTTGTGAATTTAACCAAGCGATCAAGTTGCCACTCAACAACACTGTCAGATTTGGATGATTCAAGAAAAATGACATCTCTAGATAAAACAAACTTTTTATTTACTTCATCATAGAGGCGGAATGCTTTAGATGTGTTTGAATACCCCAGGAAGATACACTTACGACTTCTAGCACCAAGTTTGTTTCTATGTACCTTTGGTATTAAAGCATAACAGGTGGAACCAAAAATCCTGAGATGTTTTACCGAAGGAACATGTCCATACCACAATTCATAAGGAGTCTTGTTTCTTATAGCATTAGATGGACATCTATTCTTTATATATGCAGCACATAGAACAGCATCAGCCCAAAACATTGTCTTTACATTTTTGAAGAAAAGCATGGATCGTACCATATTCAAAATTGTTCTGTTCATTCTTTCAGCTACACCATTCTATTGAGGATTATAAGGCACAGTTGTTTGATGTTTAATCCCATGTTGGCGAAGATAGTGTTCAAATTCATTTGATGTATATTCTTTTCCATTATCAGTGCGAATAGACCCAATATGAGATTGTGCATCATTTTCAATCCACTTATGAAAATTCTTGAATGTTTGAAAAGCATCAGATTTGTTCTTCAATAAGTAAACCCAACACATTCTGGTGTAATCATCAATAAATGTCATGATATATTTATTTCCATTTGCAGAAGGAACAGGCATTGGACCACATAAATCTGAATGAATAAGTTCAAGCTTCCTATGTGCTCTTGAATGTGAATCATGAAAAGACTGTTTGCTATGCTTTCCTACAATGCAAGCATCACATTGTTTATGTTTTCTAGGAATTGTAGGCAAAC
Source organism: Pinus tabuliformis (assembly GCA_031772625.1). Taxonomy (NCBI): domain Eukaryota; kingdom Viridiplantae; phylum Streptophyta; class Pinopsida; order Pinales; family Pinaceae; genus Pinus; species Pinus tabuliformis. The sequence goes on from CM062818.1 coordinate 1,369,885,039, forward strand.
CAGCAACACCATTTTTCTTCAACAAGTGGAGACTATCATAGTTTAAATGTCCAAATCTAGCATGCCATAATAAACTTGATGGAAGTGTACCTTCTTCATGATGAGAAATATATGAAAAATGTTGTGCATGAGCAGAGGTTCCTTGCAGTTTAAGAAGTCTTTCTTCTTCTATACCCCTCATGACAAGTGAATGGTCAGATGCCTTTCTTACCTCAAGCTTTCCATCAAACATATGAATGGAGTGACCTTGCTGGTGGATGTGGACCAGGGACAGCAAGTTTCTCTTGAGCTGTGGGAGATATAGAACATGATCCAGAAGAAAGTCTGGAAAACCAGGCAGTTTAAGCCTGATTGTGCCAAGCCCTGATGGCTTGATTTTTGACTGATCTGCAAAGTATACTGCTCCATCAACATTATCAGTGAAATCTTCAAAAAAATCTTTCCTATGAGTCATATGACAGGTTGCTCCTGAATCAAGCAACCAGTCATTTTTCGAAGAAGCAAGTGAAGCATTAAACAAGTCTTCATTTACTCTAATGTTACATTGTGCCTCAATATAGTGAGCGGATTCAGGTGCTTTACCTTTGTCTGTGTCATCAGTTTTACCTTTCTGCTGGTTTCTTCTCTGCTCAACCTTGTCCCATGGTAGCTTGCATGTAGAAGCATCATGTGATCCATTTCGTTTGCAGCGAATGCAATGCAGATCTACCTTTTCTGCTTGAGAATGTCTGCCCCCCCTGCCTCTGAAGTATCTTCCTCTTCCTCTTCGTCCACCTCTTCCTCTTGTAGAGTCTTGAGCAGGATGCTTTTCTTTATGAGCAAGGCAAACAGTCTCTTCAGAAGATTCAGGGACTGTTTTCTTTCCAAAGGCTTTCTCTCTTTCAGCAAACTTTTTCACAAGAGACTCAAAGGTTATGTCTTTAAGATTTCCATTTGCTTGTAAAGACTCAAGATAATTGGAGTAGGTAGGATAGAGTGCTTTGAGAAAGGCAATAAGAGAGATATCCAACTCAACCTTAGTGGATTTAATATCATGCATTATAGACTTTATTTCAGATGCAAGAGCAAGGGGGTCATTATTTTTCAGTTCAAGAGTGAAGAGTTTAATCATGAGCTGAACAACTTCAAGTGCAGAATGTGAATCATAAAGTTCTTTCAGCTTTTGTAAAGATTCAAAGGCAGTGGAATAGGATGAAATATGACGACTTACTTCTTCATTTACAGATGCTGCGATCAATGCATAGGCTTTGCTGTTCTTGTTTTTCCAAATGGCGAGTTCTTTGTCTGATGTGGGCTGCACAGGGTCTTTGTCTTCTTCTCCGACACACACTCCTTTCCACAGCTCATTGTAGATGAGGGTGTGTTTTACCATCCGAGACCATTCAGAATAGTTCTCCTTGCCAGTGAGAACTATTCCGACCATAGAGATGATTGAATGCATTCTGTAAAAACTTCTGCTTGATAAAAAAAATTCTACAAATCCCTCTAATGTGTGACAGAAGGCATCAGAATTTCATTGAAATATTATAACACTTTGTGCTTCAATACAGCATAAAACAAACTGTGCAAATGTTCTGACTGATATGACTTTGAATGCTTTCGAAAACTGCTTATATAACCCCTTTGAAAACACAATTAATGTAGCATTGACAATAACTAACATGATCTCATTTTTTAATGCAGAAATACTCCACGCTCATCGAACCACCATACACAGTCTTTGATGTCAGTAATGGAAAATGTCTCGAATAGGAGCAGTTCTAAAAAACGCAGTCATTAATAGAACGCAGTCATTCTTTCACCAAAAACGCAGTCACCATTACAATAAAAACGCAGTCGCATTTTTTACAATAAAAACGCAGTCTTCAATACCATGTCAGTCTTCAATACAACGCAGTCATTCTTCAAGAAAAAACGCAGTCACCATATCATCAAACACAAGATTCACCTTCAGAAATTGATTTCTAGAGAGATCTCTCATTGAAGAGCTGAAGAGTGGTCGGCGGGGGTGCCGCAGTGGGCTGGCTATCTCCCTACCGCATGGGAATCCGTCGGAAGTCCTTGGCCTGTTCACCGCTTCATGATCGAAATCAATTGCATGGGTTTTTAATTTTGAAATGTCTGTATCCAACAGGCATCTCGATTCAGCCCACGGATTCTTACACTGCTATTTACGCTTAGGATGCCAATCGAAGCATATACAGTGCCACTGCAGCAGTGCGTATTGCATCAGTGTAGTGAACACTTCGAAAGGTGAGCTTGGGCTTCGACTCTCTACCCTGTAAACAAGTTCAGCTTAAACGTTGTTGCAGTAAAAAGTGTTGAAGATGGCAAGGAAGGGTTTGGGTACTGATGCGGCAATAGGCTCGTTAATGTCATCAAAGAAGTGGAAAGAGAGCAGTTGAAACGATTGCAGAGACAATAGATGTTTCAATACCTCCTGCTGCGTCTTCCATAGCAGCCGAAGCTTCAACAGGTGCTCATCTAGCGTTACACCAGAATGAGCGGATTTGTCAGGATAGAGAGCAGAGAGCGTATGCAGCGCTGGTGCGCCAGGGAGCAGAGGAGCAGAGGTGTGTCAGGCAATGCGCTCAGGCAGCGTATTCAGGCCAGAGGCAGCGTATACAGGCCAGAGGGCGCAGAGGCAGGAGTTACAGCTAATTTTAGGGACTGGGACCTGAGCTCTGATACCATGTCAGGCCAGGGTAACTCCAGAAATTAATGAGCGCAAGAAAGAACTGATAATTTTATTCATTAGCCAACTATTATTTATACATACATAAAACAGATCAGTTCATCTTCTAGATGACTGTCCAATTCACCCATCCGTTTCGGATTAGGTGTCAACAATGCCAAACACATGAAGAAGGCATTACCAATTAATAAACATATTCATATAACTCTTAAAGTATATGAAAAAAAAAAAACACACTTGCATTCACATTAATAATATATTTAAAAATAACTTAATAAAATATTGCAGGCATGTGAAAATGCATGCTTGCATGTTTATCTTCCAAACTATTTGCTAAATCAATTTCCATGTATGTAAGGTTGACATCTCAGGAACAACGAGCTTCTTTAACCATTGCAGACACCCCTTGCCATGATAACGTACCATGAGATTGTTCACATCTTTCAATCCATGACTTTATCCAATCAATATTGCTTGCAATTTATAAATGTAATGCGTCCTGTTATCACTCCTTCGGATCTCCAAGGCTGAGGAAGAGTCCAACTGAGGTAACCACAAACCAATATTTTAGCTTGGTAGCTAGCCCTACCAAGCCGGAGAGGGATCTCTCCAAGGGATCACAGCCAAGAGGGCTGGATAGATTAGGGTTTTAGGCTAGATGTAAAGTGCAGAGGGTTGTTTGATTTTATTTTGGTTGGGTTGTTGGAAGAGGATTAGGTCAAAAAGACTAGGTCAGGGAAAATGAGGGTATGATTGCAAACATTTGATGGAGCAAGGTAGGTAGGCACTCAAACACTTTAAGGTTATGAAGTGAGATGGATAAGACTGGTGAGGTGCTAGAAAGAGCAAGACAAGCATGTATTCTTTCTAAACTGAAGAAACTGGACAAACTATGTAGATTTCCCCAAAACAGAGCATATAAAATGTATTTTGCTTATCAACTTGAAAATCAACATATTATAGAAGTGAAATGCAATATGGGAGTACAAAACGTTCAAACATATGTAACATAAGAAGAAACTAATTCAAAATTCCATACCACAGGTATTCCACCAAAATAGTTGCAACTCGTTCATTAAATTCTGCCAAATACTTACTACACTAGTGTCTCTGATCAATAGCCAAACATCCAACTGATTCCAACCTGTGAAATGACTAAGAAAATACATAATATAGGCCTCAAAACAACTCATCCTAGCCTCGGGGTTCGAATCCATGAGAGGAGGAGTAGTTGCAAGAAAGTATGAACTGATAGCTGGAGTATAGGGTGGTCAAAGTGACTCATCCCTAACTTAAGAAAATTGATTCATTACATGCCATGTAGGCCATTTAACTAATGTATTTACCCTCGATAACAGTAAAAAACATAATAATTACATCATCTTGATAAATTACATGAGTAAAACATCAATTTCCCCTAGGTGAAAGTCAATTTAGAGTGAAAGGGTGAAAATTGCAGAAGACTATCAAACGCGCCCTTTCAGTGTCAAACACTCCCTTCAAGTTCAGGGCTACTTTTCGGTTCCTTCCTGCTGTCCAAGATAGCTTCTTGGAAATCCCTTCGAGTCTACTTTCTAGATATGCCTTCATTTTTCAATTTGGAGGTCATTTTCACTGTCAAAATTCCAATCTCCCAAGACTGGTAAACGTGCAATGACCAGGCCAAAAAGGAGGCAGAAAGGTGGTTTTTTGATGGTTTTTTACCCTTTTGGCTAACCAATTTTCCTCCAAATGCTTAGAAAATTCACAGGGTGCATGTCCTCATCACTCTGAATCCAAAAATTCTGACCACTTTCTCATTGGATTCCCCAAAAAAGAGTGCAGTGCCCAAGGTGTTGCACGTTTGACCGTTTCACTGTGCTAAAAATACTTCAAAAAACACAGAAAATCATAACTTACAAAATTTGTTCAAAAATGGTCAAAATTGGTGGGCTGATAGATGATCATATGTTTGAGGCATGGAGTGATGCCTCGGTAAGAATATCTAGCCTCCTTTTCTCCTCTTGCTTGGTCAAGGTTTCAGCTTTTGCATGGGCTCTTTTGAGTTTGACTCTTGCAATTTTGTTTCTCATGGCATAGTACTTTGCCATCCTTATCTGAATCTCAACATCCCTATTGGCCTTGTCTAAGTGGTTCTCAAGAAGACCATTTACCCTCTCAAACCGATGTTCCTGGTTCTGATTTACCATTTTGGAAAATTGCTCATTCAAGGTGAGCTCATTGGCTAGTTCTGCCTCCCTTTACCTTTCTAGCTCCAAAGCTCTCTTTAGGTCTCTAGTCCTTGGCCTTCTTCTCGGTACCTGTTCATCAAGATATTCACCATACTACCCATATGCCTCATCAAGTAAGGCCTTAGCCTTTTCAGCCTCTCTCTTTGCTTTTCTGAGCTGAATCTCGATAAGCTCATGTTTGACCTCAAACTCACTGTTCTATTTCTCATAGTATGAAATAATGTATTTGGCCCTTTGCAAGTTGACCTGGAGCTCTCCTATGAGTTCATTCTTCTCCTTGATGATAATGGATGTGTTCTCACTATCATCATGTTCATCTAAGTCAACTAACTGAAAATCATGCTCTATCTCATCGAGGTCTTCCTGTTGTTGGATCTCTGCCTCTATAACCTTTTCCTTACCCTTTTGTACCTGCTTTGCCGATGAAGAAGGAAAGGCCCCTCCCACAATCAGTGGGGAAAATGCTTTCCTAGTCCCTCTCTGATAGGTATGTGCCAAGGTACCTAAACCAACACTTTTAGGTTTGTTTCTCTCACCAGGATCAATATGTTCATGCCCACTACGTTCATCTCCGCCAGGTGAATGAATAGGCTCATGAAATGGTGATGATGGAGGTGATGGTGTGTCTGACTCATCAGATGAAGATGGATGATGTATGGGTTGAGGTGGAGGAATGGAGGTGGATGGGTGAGAAGATGAAGGTGCTTCTTGGCCATGCTAAATAGGTGGGACTGTGAAAATCTCATTGGATATGAAAGTGTCCCATGCAATGTTAAGCTGATCAAGGTGGTGTAGGACTATGATCTTGATGAGAGAGTGGTGAAAGATGCTATGCATTTGATGATCATAATCCTTCCTTCGGGAAATGAATGACATCTTGTCAATGTCCCGGTAAAGATAGTAGGGAAAATTGAGCATTTTAACTCTTGTGAAATGCATGAGTAACCGAATATGATAGGAATAGAGTCTAGAAAACCTACCCTCACATGTGAAGTACTTCATGATGATTTTGATCATGGGAACACATTTGTCTAGGAGGTAAGAGAAAGGAAAAATCCTCTTTCTCTCATTCTTGTACCTTGGTTTAAGATATGGCTCATAATAGAAATGATCCAATTCTCCTTATTTAAACCATTTTTCTCCAATATTTGGGATCCCAGTGGCAGCTAATATGATAGTAGGAGATATAGTGAAGGTGACACCAGCAAGGGTTGCCTGGTTGTCATGGAGGTTGGTGATGAATAATCTGGTCAACTCAGGATGATGTTGGATCCTTTCCACTTTCTCACAAAACTCAAAACAACCCATATGTTTAAAGCTTGCCACAATGATGGGAGATGCCATGAGTTCTCTGGTGTTGGTTGGCTCATGTTTGATGATTCTCCCTCCTTTCTTATATTTCCTCCTCTCTTGTCTTTCTTCCTCACTCTGACTTCTGTGCTCTTCTTCTGCCATGAGTTGTTGCTGTCAAAACCCTAGGGAGATGATAAAATGGACTGTGGGTGTGGGAAATATGGAATAATGTGAGGAGATTTGATGAGGAGGGAAAGGGGATGTGTGGTATGAGGGAGGTGATAGGGGATAGTCTTTAAGTGGTGGGAGTGGTAATGAAATGCTAAGAAATGTGATTTAAGAGTAAAATATGTTACTAGGGTTTTGAGTTGAGTAATGACAGCAAATGACTATGAAACCCTATGTAGATCAACAATGGAGGGGAGGAGTGAATGTATTTCCCACCTACCTCATTTACTAGAGCATTTGATAACAATTTTTGAAGCTTGGAACAAATGGAGGAAATTCTGGTCAATTTCTGGTCTTCCCAGGTTTTAACACCTAAATTGAACCTCGGGCTGAAGGAAGGCAATGTCAGGGTAACCAAAAACCACGCTTAGCCAAGTAGCTAGCCCTACTAGGCCAGGAGAGGGCTCTCTCCGTAAGGATCTCAGACAAGATGACTGGATCAAGAAATGATATTAGGCTAGGTATAGTAGCACAAGGTTTGATTTGCTTTTTGAAGGGTTTTGCTGGATCAGGAGGAGCCAAACAGATAGGGCAAGGACATTAGGTCAAAATTGCAGGTTTTCGATGGGGCAAGGTAGGCACAAGGCTCAACACACTAGGGTTTGATGGGTGAGGTGATTCAAGATAGGTGAGGAACTAGAAAGAGCATGTGAGCAACATGGATTGTTCCTAAACTGAAGAAAACATAGACTATGAAATGTCTACCCAAAACAGAGCATAGAAGTTATTGATTCTGCCTTTCAAACTTGTATACATCCACATAAAGATAATGAAATGATGAAATGGAGTCAATGATAAATTATAACACATGAAAACATAAGAAAAACTGAACTGAACATCATACCACATGGATCCCAAATAAATAGCTGCAACTTTTCATTAATCTCCTGCTAACACTGATACAAAATGATGTCTCTTCAAAGCATAAGCATCCCACTAAGTCCAACCATTACAATGACTGAGGAAATTTATCATATAGGCCAAAAACCAACTCATCCTAGGCATCAAGGGTCGAAACCATGAGTGGAGGAGTAGTTGCAAGAAAGGTTGAACTGATAGCTAAAGTGTAGGGTGGTCAAAATGACTCATCCCTAGTCAAAGTGACTCATCCCTCACTCTAGCAAACTGATTCATTACATGCCACATAGGCCATCTAACTTATGTATCTACCCTAGGTAAAAGTAAAAACATGATAATTACATCATATAGATCAATTACATAGGTAAAACTTGAATTTCCCATAGATAAAAGTCAACCTAGAATGAAACAATGAAAATTGTGGAAAACTATCAAACGTGCAGCGACCCTGGTCAAACGCACAGCGTCCTCTTCAAGATGACTTTTGACCGCCTTCCTGGTGTCCAAATCTAGCCCAGGATAGCTCATTGGAAATTTTATCATGTCTAGTTTCCAGAACTGCCCTTGGTTTTCAAAATGGGCTTCATTTACCCCTCCAAAATTTCAATCTCCCAAGACTTCTCAAATGCGCAGCGACCAGGCCAGAAAAGAGGCAGAAAGGTGATTTTTTGGTAGTTTTTGACCCTTTTGGCTGACTATTTTTGCTCCAAATTATTAGAAAAAGTACAGGGTGCATGTCCTCATCATTCTAAATCCAAAAATGTTGACCATTTTCTCATTGGATGCCCCAAACAAAAGCGCAACGTCCTAGGTGTTGCGCGTTTGACCATGCTGACTGTGCCAAAATTTCTTCAAAAAACATAGCAAAACACATCTTGCTAAAATTGTTCAAAAATGGCCAAAATTGGTGGGTTGACAGATGGCTATATGTTTGAGGCATGGAGTGATGCCTCGGCAAGGATATCCAACCTCTTTTTCTCCTCTTGCTTGGTCAAAGCCTCAATTTTTGCATGAGCTCTTTTGAGTTTGGCTCTTGCAATTTTGTCTCTCATAGCATAGTGCTTCACCATCCTTCTTTGAATATCATTGTCCTTCTTGGCCTTGCCTAGGAGGTTCTCCAGATGATCATTTACCTTCTCAAGCCAATATTCTCGGTTTTCATTTACCATCTTGGAAAATTGCTCATTCAAGGTGAGCTGATTGGCCATTTCTTCCTCCCTTTTCCTTTCCTGCTCCAAGGTTCTTTTTAGGCCTCTAGTCCTTGGCCTTCTTCTTGGCACCTGTTCATCAAGTGGCTCACCATACTGCCCATATGCCTCATCAAGTAAGGCCTTTTCCTTTTCAGCCTCTCTCTTTTCCTTTCTGAGCTGAATCTCCATGAGCTCATTTTTTACCTCAAACTACCTATTTTCCCGCTCATAGTAGGAAATGATCCATTTGGCCCTTTGCAAGTTGACCTCGAGCTCTCCTATGAGTGCATTATTCTCCTTGATGACAATAGTTGTGCTTTTACTATCATCATGTTCATCTGATTCAACTAACTGAAAATCATGCTCTATCTCATGGAGGTCTTCCTCCTGCTACTAGACCTTTGCCTCTACAACTTTTTCCTTACCCTTTTGTACCTGCTTTGTCAATGAAGAAGGCAAGGCCCCTCCCACAATCAGTGGGGCAAACACTTGCCTCTGCCCTCTGTGATAGGTATGTGCCAAGGTACCTAATCCAACCCTTTTTTGCTTGCTGCTCTCACCATGATCAATATGCTCCTGCCCAATGCATTCATCTCTGCCAGGTGAATGAATAGGCTCATGAAATGGTGATGATGGAGGTGATGGTGTGGCTGACTCATGAGATGAAGATGAATGATGTATAGATTGAGGTGGAGGAATGGAGGTGGGTGGATGAGAGGATGAAGGTGCCTCTTGGCCATGCTGAATAGGTGGGACTGTGAAAATCTGTTACTAGGGTTTGATTTTAGAAATGATAGCAAACACCTATGAAACCCTATGTAGATCAACAATGGAGGGAAGGAGTGAATATATTTTGCCACCTACCTCATTTACTGAAGTGTGTGATGACCAATTTCGAAACTTGGTGGCGATGGAGGACGTTTTGGCTTGTTGTTGCTCCTTCCAGGAAAACGCCTAGCGACGCGGGCAAAGTCGCAGCGACCTGGACAAATGCACAGTGACCTCTACAGGAGCGCAGCGACCAGGCTAAACACACAACGACCTTGCTCAATGCATCCTCTAACTTGCAGGTTGATTTTTACTACCTTATTGGTGTCCAAATTGAGCCCATGATAGCTCGTTGGAAAGGTATATCTCTTGGCTACACAATGGACCTATCAAGCACTGAAAATGATCAGTTATAGCCCCTAAAATGTCAATTCTTCCAAGACTGGTCAAAAAGTGTAGAATGAAGGTGCAAAAATGAAGTGTTCTCTTGCAGGAAACTTTTGGAGGTCTTTATCAACTCCAAATTAAGATCATTATAGCTCATGGTAAATATCTCTATTTCTAGTTATCATTTTACTCATCAAGCAAGCCTTTTGGACATTCCATCTAGGAGAAAAATTATTTTTCCCAAGGTCATTTCAGAAGTGCATCAGCTCTCCTGAGGCAAATGATGTTTTGGACATTTCTCCCAAACCATGAGACTTGTGTAAAACCTGAAGGAGTTTTTTCTTATTTGTTCTATGATAGACAACAACCTCTCTCACTTTTGTCAAATTCATATTTTCTTGGTCAGAAATATCATTGGAATAAACACTATCCCAATATATGGAACAAGGGATTTGTAGAAATGAAGGGAAATGAAGGGGATGAGGGGTTCCTAAATTCTTGAGAAAATTTTAGGAAGTAGGGAGGGATGTTAGGAAGTAGGGGAAAGTGGAATTTCAAGGATTGAGTGAGGGGAAGAGGTCCAAAAGGGAAAAGCATAGGCCTAGCCTAGAAAAGTGTCAAATTGTAGCAATAGGCTAGGGTTTGTGGGAAAATGATGAATTTGAGGGATATCAGTGATGGGAAGTGTTTAAGAAGGTATATTAAGGATATGGGAAGGTGTATGAGCATCATGATACAAGTTTTGTTGATGATTTTACCATCCAAGAAAAATTACCTTTAAAACCATAGGAGAGGGAAATGAGCCTTACCTAAGCACAACTGAAGCACAAACAAGGTGTAAAATGACCCATTGGAACCTGAAATAATGATGACAACTCTTTGAATGATGGTACACTCAGCCAAATGGTGACATGGACCAATACTTGGAAAAATTCAGAAGGAGTGAAAACAATCCTAGACCTAATACCTAGAGACCAAATTTTACTTGAAGACTCACTGAAATGATAAAAATTTGATTTTGACACCCCAAGACCACTTTATAAGAGCATATTTGATCATTGGTGGAAGGCTGGAAAGATTAACACTAACATTGGGCTTATTGGGGATGGCAGCTCCTTTTAGGTGTCAAGAACACCGTAGACCAAGTGCCTAACCATGTGGGCCAATACGGTCAAAAACTCAAACTGAAATGCATGACTGAAAATTGATGACTTGGAGACACAAATTTACTTTGAAACTGACTAAACCATGCTCACTCCTGTGAGCTTATTAATCACACCCTACTCTAAGTGATCCATTCCTCACCTGATCCATTTGGGCCTTGAAATTTTTTATCATAGGTTCATGTTGGGATTCTCCCATATCGCTTAGCCTTTGAGTTAGATTACCAAGGGTGGAGTGAAAGAAAAATTTTCCTGGTCTGAGTCCCAGCAAAAGACGTTTGTTGATTTGAAGCGTTGTCTCTGCTTTGCACCAATACTCATATTTCCAGACCTGCAACAACCATTTGAAATTGAGACAGACGCCTCAAACTAAGCTATTGGCGCAGTCCTCAACCAACATGGGCATCTAGTGGCCTATCATAGTGAGACACTTTCTGATACAATTCAGAAGTACCCCACCTATGATAAAGAGATGTATTCCATCATGCAAGCTTGTCAAAAATGGAAGCATTACATTCTGGGGAAGGAGACGGTCATCCACACCGATCACCAACCTCTTCAGTTTATACAGACACAAGGAAAGTTGTAGAACGATCACCATCAGAAGTGATCTACATATCTACAACAATTCCACTTGAACATTAAATAAAATAAGGGCAGCACCAATCATGTTGTGGACTGCCTCAATCGGCCCCCAATTGGAGCACTGACTATTGTTCTCAACTCTTGTGGCCACGAGACCTCTAGATGACTGAAACTATACAAAAATGATCCAGAGTTTGTCTCCACGTACCAGATGCTAGTAGATGGCAAGAAAGTTCCTGATTTCAACGTCCATGATGCATTATTATGCTACTTGGGCCACCTTTGTGTTCCTTCAAGCGAGTGTGCCAAGCTGATTTGGGAGGCGCACTATAGCCGAGTCGTAGGACACTTTGGTGTGGAGAAAACTGTGGTTGTACTACAAAATTAATTTTATTGGCCAAAGCTCCAACAAGATGTTGGGAAATATATCAGATATTCCACTGCTTGCGCCATCACCAAGCCAACCATCAAGAAGCAAGGCTTGTCCACTCCTCTGCCTACTCCCAGTCAGCCTCGGGAATCCATATCCATGGAGTATATGTTTGGCCTCCCTTCTACCAAGCATGGTAATGACAATGTATTTGTGGTCGTGGACATATTTTCTAAGATGGCTATATTGACGGCTTGCCAGAAGAGTATCACAGGAGAGGACACTGCCAAACTCTTCTTTGAACGAGTGTGGGACATTTTTGGATCTCACATACCATTATATCAAATCGGGATAGCAGGTTCCTGAGCACATTCTGGTCAGGCCTCTTGACACTATTGGACACCAAGCTCACCAAATCGACTACATTCCATCCCCAGACTAATGGCCAGACAAAGGTCATCAACAGGATGATAGTGCACATACTCTGCATATACAAATCCAAGCATACATGAACCTTAGATGAGAGTCTTCCATATTTGTATCACAGTTATAATAGAGCTCTCCATAGCTCAACTAGTCGTACTCCCTTTCAAGTGGGTCTAGGATTTCAACCATTGTGTCTAATTGATGTTGACATGCCTCATGCAACTACACGGATAGAATCCACATATGTATTATCTGAGGCTAATAAAGAAACCAGATTTATTGAACGCATCCAACACATCTGCCAACAGGTTCATGACATCTTGGAGAATTCCAATGCCAAGTACAAGCAGCGACATGATCAACATCGAGTGCCACACAAGTTTCAAGTGGGCGACAAAGTTTGGTTGCATTTGCAGAAAGAACACCTTACTGAAGCCCATCAGAAGCTTAGACCACTTTGATATGGGCCTTGCACCATTACCAAGGTTGTGGGAGACAATTTTTTCTAGCTCAGTCTTCCCCAATTCCTTTGCTTGCACTGATTTTCAATGTGGACTACCTTCAACCATACTTTGCACCGTTACTGGACACATAAGACATTCCAGAATAATTCAAACCAACAGAGTTAAAACTGGACTGCATGGAACAGGCCACAATTGATCATATCATGGACACACATATCAAGAAAACTCATCAACAAAATATTCAACTGTATCAGGTTGTCAAAGTTGGCCAACTCCTGCACCAAGACATATCGCTCACCAGGGACCAAGTTTAGTAGAAGTTTCCCCATATCATGGAGGCACTCAATGCAATGGGTACCACTGCTTCCTAAGGGGGGGGGGGGGGGGGTATTGATCTAGGTGGATATTAGTGGCCACCCTCCTATTCCACTTGGAGCCCCATCATAAAAAAAAATTCTTCAGTTTTTTAGTCTCCTTAATTATAGCACAGTTTACTATTTTTTGTAGTTTTTCAGGTCCTGAACTTCCGAAGCCATTTTGAGGCCCTAAAAAACGTTTTGTTTTTTTGGATAATTGGAAAACATGAGGCTTTAATCCATGTTTGCAGCCTAAAATTGTAGTCCTCAGACAAATCTTTCTAACTAGGTATTGTGCACGTCATACAGAGATCATATGCCGAAGTTACGACCTCGGGAAGTTGATGTACCAATTTACCCAAACAGGGCCCATAGTTTTGGTTTTTCATCTCCTAGGGTTAGGTTCTTTGATGTTTAGTATTTACCATTGTTCTCAATAATAAATAGGCCTCTGAGCCTCATTTTAACACAGTTCAGATGCATGTAGCCGCCACATCTCTTCTCATAGATAAGCTACCATCACCCGAGCTAGTTTATTTCTATTCTATATGTAAGCATATTTCAGTTCTTTTATATTAATGAAATGAAGTTTTATTTCTATTTCATCTATGTGTTTATGTTTATATCTGTATTTTGTTGTGTTCCTGCATAATTCCATATCAATATTAGTTACCATGGTCAATATTAACAATTGATGAAATAATAAAAATAATTAAGTAAGATATACACAAAAATGAAAATTTGTATAAGTCTTATAAAATGTCTTATAAATCTCCACATTAAAAATTTAATTAATTATCTCTCACTTTCGTTGTTCTACCTTTCCCCAACAAATCCTCTCCTTCAATTTTTTTGATGGGTTCACATCCCAAATGCGATCCACACACATATTTTCTGCTAATTTAGGAATATATTGACTAATATACACCATGGATTGATATGTCATATATCCCTCCACCATAGAACCAATAGGACATGCTCTTTGTCTAACCAAATCCTTCAATGATTTCAAGTTCCTCTCCACCATCCACATTGACCTTGTGTGTACAGGTCCACACAATTCAATCTCCTCAACTTGGTGTATGAGGTAGTGTTCTTATGCATTGAAAAATGTTGGAGGTAGATACTTTTTCATTTCACACATTAGCTGAGGAATTTCTCTCTTCCAATGCTTTATATTGTCTTTATGTATTTCTTTCAATGACAACCATCTACAAATGATGCAAGAAAATAACATGTTTCAACAAAACATAATATATTACATTATAATTAAAACACATGTCATTAATTTGATCAACAACCAATTGAAAAAACACTCAGCAAATAAGTCACTGCTTACCTCATGTATTTTCCAAGATCATATATAACTTGTTTGACATTGTTGTCGAATTCGTCTAGGAGAGATAGAGGTAGAACATATTGTAACAATAAAAATGAATCATCATTTGTTTAACCCAAAGTAGACCAAAAAAACCATAAATATGTATACATACCAATTTAGAAATACATATACCAAAATAATTAACTTAATGAAGGTATGTCAATTGTGTGTTTTTACCTCACCAAATTCACCTTTCTTTGTTAAGATATTATTTATGTTTGAAGAAAATCCTATGGGAAATTTAATTCTTCGAATAACGTCTTTTAGATCATCATTTTGCTTATATGTTAATAATCATGGAAGGTTGTTTCAATCTCCATTGCTACTTGATCATATCCCACTTTTCATTGCATGATTGGCTTCCACTGTGTCATTACAAATTTTAGTGGTTTTTTCTTTATCCTTCCCACCATCTACAGTCTGCCATAAAGTTTTTGTCACATTCTTCATAATATGCATTGTATTAAACAAATGAGTTATTGTTATGTACTCATAGTACGGAAACCTCATGAATTGAGCGGGATAACTTTTCATTCTTCATCGAATTCCAATTCCTTCATGATGATTTCTGTTATATTCCAACATCCATAGGTGAGGTGTCATTCTTCGTGGTTTTAATCAAGTCTCTTATTAATCCATTCTCGATATCACAATACCTTTGGTTCTTCGAGAGGAAGTGCCTATACTCATCAAACACCTCCTTTCCTAAACTTGCTAAACGACAATATTTCTTCTTAATACCATAAACTGGCCATGCAAATTTACACTTTGTTTTAAGGCTTGCAAGAGATAGGTTAATGCCAATTAATATAAACAAAGGAATTATTTAAAAAACATGCATGATATTTTCTAATTGAAGTAATTATATACTATTAAAGTGCAATGAATGTTACATACAACAAAAATGTCTTAGTCTTTGGGCATCATGAGTTGTCCATACAAGTATTCCATGGAATTGAAATTTCCTCTTCCCTATTGGTTTACAGATGTCATACATAATGATGACATCTCATAACTTTATTAACTCGTCGATAAGAGGCTTGATATATACATTCATATCTTTAATTTGGTACTTCCCTAATTGTTTGAAATTAGACATAATTACTACCATGATATGTACATATAAGTAAATAAATAAATATAACATATTATGCAACAAACAAGACAAATGAAAATGTTACAATATTCGAAAATTTAATGTAAACAAATACCTGGAACAATCATTGTCAACATAATGTGCTCCCTCTTTATTGACATCCAAGGAGGAAGGTTATTTTTTATAACAAAAATTGGCCACACTGAGTAAATAGACCTAAGCTCTCCAAATGGATTAACACCATCAGTTGCCAATGAAAACCTAACATTACGAGGTTCATCTTTAAAATGCGACCATTTTTCCTCAATTTCCCTAAATGCATAACCATTTGCAAGAATTTGAAGAAAACCATCTCCACTTATCTTTCTGTGCATGGTAACCCATAAATTGTGTTATGCTTTTACACTTGAACAATTGCTACAATCGTATAATTACAGGAATATGATGAAGAACCTTTGAGGCACCTTTTTTGTTATTTGATCAGTTCGATTTCTACTACTATCATATTTCGAGAAATTTGTTTTTCGATGCATGTTGTCCATAATATATAATATGATCATTAGGACATGCATTTATAGCTTGATACTCCATTCCAATTTCTTTCATAACAACATATAAATATTGGTATGTGTGAGGTAACTTATTTGGCAATGGTAACAAAAATTCACCTAACAATCTATTACAACATAAAAAATCACTAGTTAGTGTAAATAATATTAATCATAAATATTGCATTCTTATTTTATACATTAATTAACACAAAAAAAGGGAAAAAAAAATTCAACCTTTCATGTACTAATGAAACATATTACATTATACCTTAGGATCTATGTCATAGAAGTGTTTGACAAACCATTCAAAACCTTTAAGTTCACCAACAATAATGTCGCAGAGAGAAAAATTGTTCTTCAACCTTCATAAAGTGGTGTCCCTACCTTCTGTAGCACAGGTGCATCATAAATATCATCATCATTCTCATTGTCGTACAAGTCTTGGATCAATTGATTTGTCCCATCACCTTGAACTATGTTATTATTGTCATATTCTTCCATAGGACCATCATTAGAGGAAATTTCAGCCTAAAATTGGCCTTCTAAGGAAAAATAATTAAAATAATAAAATAAGATTTATGAGTTTTGGAGGGGAAAAATAAAACTACTTTTCTCAATTGTATTTTTGGATTATCTCCTTATATGTTTACTCAAATTCAAGTGTAGACGCTCGTTGGATGCAGAATTAACTTCCACATCCAACGAGTACCCATTTATGCATACTTTTGAGAAGATCTACATTGTTAAAAATTGCAGATACATTAAAAAAGTGTGTTGAACATGCTTTTTTAATGTATCTACGTTTTTTAATCAATGTGGATAATTTCAAAAGTATGCATAATGGTACTCTTTGGATGTAGAATTTAATTATGCATCCAACGAATGTCTACACTTGAAATTTGAGTAAACCTATAAGGAGATAAGCCAAAAATACAATTAAAAAAATAGTTTTTCTTTTTTTCCCTCCAATATATTTACATGTGCAACTTTTAAAATTTAAAGGATTTTGATTGGTTTACATATTATGACATGGAAATTACATTGAATTTTCATGGTCACTTTTAGGTTGAAACTTCCTCTAAAGTATCTTGATCTTCGACCATATTCACTCCATGTTATTCAACTTGTAGAACATCATTTCTAGTATTACAACTTGGCGCATTTGAATCGAAGTACCTAAGCGGCCACCTTGAATTTATAATAATTACAAACAATCATGTTAAATTAGTCTATAGAACAAATGTTATAATAACAAAAAAAATTACAAATACAATTAATATAAAGAAAATATATATAATGATTCATAAAATATAAGTTACCACGAAACAATATTCATTCCTCCCTTCAAAGTGCCCATCCTTCCTACACTTTCTATCATCTTTTTCATCGGAAATTATCTGTGGACCTCTACACCCGTAAACTTTGCAATAGAAATAACATTCCCCATCATTGATCCCTAGCTGATTAGTTCCCCATCTAATGTTTTTGACATTCTTCCCAACCACAAAACAATTACATAAAACAAAATATGTTTTTTGCTCGCGAAAAAGTCCTTATAACCTTTCAAAATTATTGTAGTTATAGAAAATATGTCGCAACATCTCTTATGAGCGGGATATTTATATATTTATTTATTGTTAGAATTGCAACGTTAGATCACTGGTCAAAGTCAAAGATGACCATAAAAAAAACAGTCAAATTGACGTCAGAATGTAGAAAGACATTTTTTGTTGCAATTGAGATGACAGATGTCGTTTGTCACGATTCCAACACCTAAAAATAGAAGTCGCAATTGTGACATACTACGTCTGTTGTTGCATTTAAGACGATCTAGAAATGGTTTTTCGCAATGTCGATTCCATAGAAATAGATTGTCAGAATTGTGATGAACACGAGGACTTTACACCACTAAAACTAAAAAAAAAATAACAATTTTCTTTACCTTTGCAATAGTATTGGCCATATCATCAAACCCTGTCATCGCAATTTAGTCCTACATGTAGTAGTGCACCTGGGTGTGGAATTTTCGAACAGACAGAAACAACTAGAGGCCACAAATATCTGAGAGCCAAAAAGAAAACTTGTACAATAGAGAAGGTCAAGGTTTGAAACCTCATATGGTTCTCTACAGAGAAAAACCATGGCAACGGAAAAAGGAACAACAAATCAAAATGAACAGAGAAAATGAAGGTAACCCTAGTCATTTTTCCATCAATTAACCTTGACCATTGGATTGCCTTGAGTGATCGCCACCATAGAATTTGAATGACATGTGAATCTAGTGAGTTGGACCATGGTTAAGCTTCCAAGTGGAAAAGCGACATGGGTGTCGAGAACCATAGGTCTTATGAGCATACACATACGAATGGTAGGTGTATATTGTTCAGACAAAAAATATTTAACTTGGTTCTAAGTTTTCATTCCATCACAAATTGAATTGGAGTGCGCACAAACCTATCCTTTGGAGAGGATTAAGGGGGGAAATCCCTAGAATATATAATAATATATATAAAATCGTCAAGTCTATTTCATATGAAATATGTGAAGTACAAAGAAATATATTGCAAACTTTATTATAAGGCAGCATGTAAAGTTAGGAGGTTGGTGAGAAAAAGGTCCCCATAGTAGATTTAGGGGCATTACATGTTAATATGTCTAAAACTCGAAACATGGACATGGATTAAAATTGAATAAGATAAAAGCAGTAGGACTCTAGGTGCTTATAAGAGACTCAAATTTCATTGCAAAGAGGTTAAGTGTAACCATGGCATTCATGAATTCAAAGGAGAAATGTGGTTAGTGCTCAAATTATATCACAAAGATATGCTTCATAATGATGAGGACTTACTGTTGAACTGTAATTGTGTTAGCAATAATAATAATAATAATAAAAGTTAAAAGATTAAAATAGAGTGTGATTGAGGTATATTACATGTGTCCTTGGATTCTTCTTTTCTTGTTTTCTTAGTTCATTCCAAGGCTGAAAAGGTTTGTATTTTAGTTTTTGTATGGTAAATGTTGAACTCTTGTGTACTTTGATATCTCATGCCTTTATACAGAGGAAATTTTTTTTTTTTGTGGTTTGGTCTTCCTAGCGAGTGAATGACTTAAAATTCTCAGTGTTTACATGTACATTCTTGTTTAGAAGGAAATACAATATTCACACCACGAAAATAAAAATAAGATAAAATAAAAATCCATTTTAATCTTGATCCTTTTTTATTGAAATCATGATATAAATTTTCTTTTCAAGGGAAAGTGAGATTGTTAATATAATATTTAATAAATTAAGAAACAATAAATATGTTGTTATAGAAATTCAATCATTTATAAAGAAGTGAATGACTTTTCCTCTTAACTACATATTAAGCACAATTAACCATATATATATATATATATATATATATATATATATATATATATATATATATATATAAGTGTTTTCATTTCTTCAATTCATTGTTTTACTTTAGAATGGATTGAACTATGTTCTAGCTTGCTACTAGGGAAACCATGTTAGGCACAAACTTTCAACTTCATTAAGAGCCCTAACTAGGTCTACTAGTAGCATACCAAAAATCTAACAAACTTGTCTGAAATACATGGCCTTTGGGGCTATATTGAAACAAAAAAACAAAGTAATTGGGACTTGGCATAAATAACTACATGACATAACAAACATTCAATATTTTCAAGAATCATAAGCTTCGACAAGGAAAGGATTCTCATTACCTCCTAGAGAACAACCTAGATCAAGGGGCAGGCCAAGGTAGGCTTCACTTTTCCCTAGTTTGTTCTCCATGGAGTAAACATTTGCAATTAATCCAATTGGAGAATCATCTCTTTTTTGCCAATATTCTTGTCCACCAGTAAGTGGACCAAAAATAGTTTGGGGTGCCATTAAAGATCTACTATATGCATATAGTGATTGAAGGAACCTCGAGAATAGTGTTTGTCTGGAATTCATCCAACAACATTTGCAAGCACCTTAGAGTTAGTAATGCATTGTGGGTATCGGTTATGTTGTGTTCAACTTAGGCGATCTCCTCTTGAATGCTTGGTGGAGTAAACTAATGATAGTGATTATCCAAACTTTCAAACCCAATGCTAGGTTCTAGGAATTCCAATGTCTCTATAATAGGAAACATCATGACATGCATTATTTCTACCTCATCAAAGTGGCCACAAAGAGAAGTTAACTAGGAATGGATGACAATAGTGGAGGAGGCAGATGAGGTTACAGGGAAAGATTGTGTACCAGTGGAGGGGAGGAGGTTGAGGAAAGACAAAGAGTAAGGACTTGAATGAGGAAAATGCTATAGAAGGGGCTTCGACAGACCAGGGAAATGGATTCAGTGCTACATGTTCTACCAACCTGAAGACCAATGATTTCATCGATGGGAATGAATTGTGATAAGGAGAAAATCTTGAATCGACCAAGGAACTACCATTATTTCGTCTAAATTCCTGTGGCCAAGCCCGAAAATTTAAACATATTTTAGACACCATTAACCAGAGAGTACAACAAACAAATTCAAATATATGGTGAGACACATTCCTCATGCATAGTGAGATAGATCTACATGCCATCACAATTATACACCTCCCAAAATCACTAATGTGTAGAACGAGAGCTATCTCATATGCGACGTTGGTCCTCCAAGTTTGGTGGGAGTTAGCAATTCATTGACATTACAAATGCAAAGAAAGGTCCTGCATTAAACCAAACTTGAGTGACATGACCGATGGAGTGGTAGAAAAGTAATGGCTTGTTGAAGTTCAAATGTGAGGGATGTGCATTATTAACTTATGGGTGGGGAGGGGATGAGGTGGGAATCCCAAAACAACTGATTAACATATTTGTTGACATTGACAAGAGGGTCAGGCATTAACCACATTCACATGTTTTGGCAAGACATCATATCAACTGGTTTAGCGGGTTTAAATCATGGCTAAAACTCTGACCAAATGATTTATATGCATATTTTATTTCCACAGAGAAAAATTTTGGTGAACATTGTTGACCATTTGTTCAAAACTGATTTTGTGGCAAAGTGTTCGCATGCATTTCCATTGCTCATCCTATTCAATGTCCTCATGTATAAATATTTAGAGTGGTGTGTCACATTCATTTCTACACACGCATCCCCCAAAACACTACAGGAGTGCTTCTTCAAGATGTGACTCGAGTTCTGAGAACTCATCAACCTCATCGGTGTCTTTAAGGTTTTCTGGGAACATATCTGTAAATGATTTCGCGTCGTCGAGCGTTTCATAACTTTCTCAGAGCCAATAGTCATAGAACCACAGTTAAGACTGAACAAGAATAGATCAGAGTAGTACCTTGGAATTCAGCATGGAACTACCTTGAGAAGTAACTGCCATAACAACAGAACATGAAACCCTAAATCAATTGCCATAACAACAGAACATGAAACCCTAAATCAATTGCCATAACAACAGAACATGAAACCCTAAATCAATTACTATAAGAACAGAACTTGAAACCTTGAATCACAACAATTTCCAAGAATCCAGCTCTCGGGCCCGAACTTATCTGTTAAAAAAAGAAAACCTGGGAAGACAGGATCCACACAAAAGGGAAAAAACTCATTTATGCCTGTAAATGAAAACAAAAACAAAACAAGTTTTCAAACAGTATTATTTTCCCTTTCTCATTAAAAGTGTTAACAAACAAAAAGAAAACCTAAACTTTTTGAAGTCGCACGTATTAACCTTAAAACTGAGATTTTCTTTTGATTTTACCAGTATAATGTTATGTCGCATCTATTTCTACACAATCATCACAAAACAAAATTTCTAACAATAGAAAGGAAATTTACAAACAAATGCTTAAGTATACTATATTGCACATGAATACTATGGGTTCTCTTAAATTTGGAGCTCAAAAATTGCTTAACTTGATTGAGTCAATTTTACTTTAACTACCCAACAGAAATTAATAAAAATAATAATTATAATATGGAATTTTTATTTTTATTTTTATTATTTTATTATTTTTGTTTACATAACGTTACAACATATATTCCATGCTAGTTGGAGAGCGCCTCTCGGCCCAATATGACTAGCCTAGATCCATCTTAATTTTGGATTTACCAGAAGCCTAGAGGGATCAAATCTCATGCAAACACCTTTAAAAGTGAAAAGAGATTTGATCCCTCTAGGCGCTTGGTATATCCAAAGTTAAAATGGATCTAGGCTAGTATAATATATATGTACTTGACATTGAAATGTTTTATTTATAATTCACTTTCTCCACATTAAAATGTTAAAATATGTCCCCTCATAATTTTTTCATGTATATATACATTTAATTATTTTTATTATTAATATTTTCTAAAATATAAACATTGAAAAATTTACAAATATCTCTCATACATTGAATTACAAAGCTACTATTAATGGAATAAGAGTTCTCTCAATCTTTCTCACTAAAATGGAAATAAAATAATAAATAAATTACTTTATTTTTCTTTATATAAATTTTATTATTATTATTATTATTATTATTATTATTATTATTATATATATATATCTGTTATTTAATGTTTTTTGTTATAAATATATTTTTGTTTTAAATATCACATGTAAATGGAATGTAGAATGAATTACCCACAATGTAATATCAATAATACTATTTCTTGTCATGTGAAAAAAATTACATAAAAGGTAAATTATATTTTTTTACTCATTACATTTCTTCCTCATAATAAAAGCTAAAATATTTTTTTCACTTTCGTTTACTTTATATTTGTAAATAAAGTTATATAAGATTAAGGTGTAAATTGAAATATTGTAATTATGGTGGACATTAATTTCTTTTGTTATTACTATTTTTAATATGTTAATTTAAATGATTATTTTACTATTTTTAAATGTAATGTTACGTGACAACATCTCTCACATACTGAGTTAAATAGCGGCTCTCAATGCAAACAATAAAAAAGGGTAAAAGTGTAGCTAATTTTATATTTAAAAAATTAAAAGGTGAAAATATAATTATTTCATATTTAAAAAAATAAAAGTAAAATTAATTAATAATTAATTATTCTTAGCTAAGAGTTTGACTTCCTTGGATGTAAGGAAACAAGCCAACGACCCAAGACCCAGAGGCATCTAGCAAGAGTGAAAGCATACCCCCTTACATTTGATTTTTCTACAAGATGAACAGTAGAAACCAATGTTTCCGATATGATAATTACTACCTAATGATTTTTTACAATTTATCTTTATGCTACTAATATCATTAAGCAATTATACATAGAAAATGTCAGCAGTAACTCAGCGAAAACAAAAAGATCATAAAGAGACAGTCGTGTGAAATAGAGACAACAATTTTTGCATGGGAAACCAAACTTAGGAGAAAACCCAAAAAAAAAATCTTCTAGGAGAATTTATTATTCATCAAGGTTTACAATTCTAAACTGTCTAGAAATCTATGCCAAAATCCAACTCCAAATTTCAGTCAATTCATCTTCAAATTGCTCCCACGTGTGGCTGCTATAGAAGAGAGATGGTGATAATGAGTGAGTGATCAAATGAAGTGTCACATCATGTATGTATATATATATATATATATATACAAGTCTAATGAGATAATTTGACCAAGGGACACACCCTTTCATGCTGGGGCTAACTTGACTTGTTGAGCCTACATGATGCCCAAGATAAATTTTTTTTTTTTTCTGGATAAAGGCTAATCTATTAAATAAGAAAAAGAAAATTATTTACAAAGAGGCCTAGGCCTCTCAAGATGCAAGGGAGCATCCTCTGTCAGAGAAGACTGCAGGTGCTCACGGCAACCTGGATTACATATATGGAGAAAATGACAGAGAGCATAACAGTGGCTGTAGCTAATGGCCTTCTGGCTTACAAAAAGAAGACTATGCAAAAGAGCAGCATTTGATTGATATGAGATTGCCTGTAGAGTGTAGCTTGCTGCTGAAAACAAAGTATCAAACTGTGGTAGGGAGTCCAAATTCTTCAAAAGTCTGGAAGATCTGAGAGTTCTTGAGGACTCCCTACTATGAAACCGGTGGCTGGATCCTTCTGAATCCGAAGGTGTTTCTTCAAAATTGCAAAACACTTTCATTAAGCATCAAAGAAAAACATAAACTAAGCCTCTGGCAGCTTACCTTGTTCAGTGCCTGGATTGTAAGCCTCTTCATTCATCTCCAGACTGTAGGTGTGCTGAGTGTCTATGTTGGCAGTATTCTGAGGCGAGCCATGAGCCAGATGTTGAGGCAAACCATGAATTGGTTGCTGAGGTGAGCTCAAGCACGGAAGAGGCTTCATCAGAGTAACATCAACAGCAATTTCCTTGTCAATATCTTCTCCTACTGCTGGTACCCGAGCATGATTCAATGGCTCCCGCTCCCTATCAGGCTCTTCCTGGCTGGACGAATCATCCTCTTCCTCTGTAGCAATGACTGTTATGAGCAGTGAGAGACGGGTCTGGTTCCTCCGGCAGCGAAAAGTGCAGCGTGAAGTGTGGACTTGGCTGTCCATCTGGTCAGGCTCTTCAGAGGGAGACGACGGAGGCTCCAACATGGCAACGGGCTGAATTGCCTGGGCCTCTTGCCTGCCGCGGATTCCCCATACCCCTCCACGTCTTGTGACTCCTCTCTGTCGTGGCGCCATTAACCCTGGAGAGCACACTTTGCAAGCAATGGATAGTGACAATTCAGAAATGAAACTTGCTATCAGTTCCTCCCTAATTACAATTACCCAGTTATGGTGCATAACCAAGCATTTTTCCAGCGAATGCCCAGAACACACAGTCGGAACAGAGTGCTCAGAACCCGCGGATGGAACAAGAGTTAAGCTGTGGCTTCTGCCCCTACCACCCGTTATCTGCTCAAACTCACACTCAAACGAATTAACTTCGCAATACCTCATATCCCCACTGTGATACCTGCGCAGCATTTTATAGAACCCTGAGCTGAGCATTTTGGCGGTAATGGAGCCAAAACTCCATAGAACGGTGTACAAGAACATCAATTCGCCTCGCGCGAGGCCATCCTTCTTCTGCAGAGCCATCCGCTCCATCTTAAGCAGCGTTAATGCTTGGCAGGGGCGAGTTAAATGACCGTCCTGCCAGACGATCCTAAGATCACAGCTGCCCCCCATTACGTGTAGTCGAATGAGACCAGGTGTCACCCGCATCCGAGTGATGCCCAAGATAAATTTTATTTTATTTTAATTTTTATAATTCTTCTAGGCCAACTTATGATGTCTCTTGGAATGTGAGAATACATCCCAATTCTACACAAAAATCAACACTCCCTTTTAGCAAGGGAGGTATTCTCCTTGGCTGCAACAAATTTCCCCTTAGCTAAAATTTCTCCTCCATAAGAAAATTTCATGAGCTTTCTATGTTGATGTATGTCTATAGATAAATCCATCCTGGAGTGGGAAATGTGAGTATCCAGGGCCTTTTACCTCTAGCCAAAGTCCTTTATGGCTCCTTACGTAAATTTATCAATCTCCTCTGGTCAAAATCCTTTATGACCCAACCAAGTCCTTCTGGCTTCTCAAGAGAGAATCTACCCTTGGACCATTCACCCTTAGCCAAAATCCTTTATGGCTTCTCAAGTGAATTACATCTATCTCCTCTAGTCAAATTCCTTTATGACCTAGCCAAGTCATTCTAACATCCAAGTCCTTTTAGCTTCTTAGGAGAAGATTTGTCCAATCTTGTAATTTACCTAGGCCACTCACCTTTGGTCAAATTCATTTATGGCCCAACCAAGTCCTTCTGGCTTCTCATGTTAATGTATCTGTCTCCCCTCATAAAATTCCTTTATGACCCAACCAAAGTCCTTTATGGCTTTATGAGATGGTCTGCCCTAATTCTACAAAGACATCAACCCTCCCTCTCAACAAGGGAGAAATTCTACATCATGTCAAGCTTATCTTTGAAGTATACAAAATTCAGTCCAGGCAGAGGCTGATGAGAATGTTTGCAATCTTCTCATTTGTGTATGTGTACTAGAACTTCATTGCTCCTCTCTGCACCATTTCTCAGATGAAGTGATATGATCAAAGAGTCCTCCAATAATATTTCAAAATAACACTACTTCATGACTTGCAACATAGGCTACAATATTATTTGATCTTGATGTACTAAGTGCAACAGAAGTCTACTTCCTGCTAAACTAAGATATTATAGCTAATCCCAAGCTAAACCAATATCCCCAAGGTGCTCTTTCTATCCTCTACACTCCCTACTCAATCTAAATCTGTTTATTTCTATAGCCTTACTTCACCTCCTGAAACATATCTCAAACCATATCCAATTGTACCATGTAGGTACCTCAACGCATGCTTCACTAAAACCCAATGTATTTTCCTTTACTCGACCATATATTGGCTTACGGTGTTCAGTGCAAATAAAATATTAGGCCATGCGTAACCAAGTACATCAATGTTCCAATCAAGTACCTGTACATCATGAGATCCACTAAATATGAATCTCCAATCTCAAGAAATAATGTATCTGGCTAGAATCCTTCATTTCAATCTCAGAGGATAACTCCCTCTGACACTAAAGCAGATACTCATGTGGATGTCCTGACTACTCCCTCTATCACGAAAGCAAATCCTCTTATCATTGTTTCTCCCTCTTTCACAAAAGAATTTCCTCCTACAACTGTCATTCCCTCTATCACATAAGTAAGTCCTTTTGTTATTATTTCTCCCTCTATCATGTAAGCAAGTCCTTTTGTTATTTAACATGGTCTCCTCATAGAAGGCATGTTTCTCCTAGAGACATTTTATCTTTGAGCATCTTGAAAATCTCAACCCATGACATCCTCTTGGAACGCTACTCCTTCCATTCTACCTGAATATTTTCTCCCTCGATATCAGAATCTATTCCAGTCATTTTGCATGGTCCTGGAACTTTGTATAATTTCTCCTTCTCGAATATCAATCACTCATGTTGAGTCAATGCTCAAGTCTTTTTGTCATACAAGGACCTATCCATCGAAGACTGGAGCAACAATATTTGTGTAGTCCCTCTTACTATGAGAACCTTCTTGCCACAAACTTTTCTTTGTTCTTCCTGATGTTGTCATATGTTGCTAGAATCATTGCCTTAGAAGACTTCACGATGTACTTGCAAACCTCATTTAGGAGGCTATGGAAGAACAATTATAACCAAGCAAAAAATACAAAGACAAGAGGATCACCAAGTAAAATAACAATAATCAAGAGATAAATATATGAAGTACTTATCTCTTGATTAAGGAAGAAATTGATGCATTGTAGGGAATTGTCAACTCCCTCTTGATCCTTTTCTTCTTAATGAAATCCATGTGCAATCTTATTAAGATTAGATTCCTTTGTTTCTTCATCTTGCAAATTAGGCTTAGCAATCCATTCATTGAACTATTGAGCCACACCAAAGGCTTAAAAATAAGCTAGTATCAACACCAATTCCTTCTTGTACAATTCCTTTAGGGCAAGTTATCCCTTGATGGATGAATCAGAGAGGTGTATAGATCTGTTGAAAACTACTACTAGTCAAATTAACAACCTTTCTTTGGTCCAAATTCCAATTAATAAAGCTAACCACATCTAACATGGATGGTAAAAAATGATTTGACTCCATGTTGAATGTAGGGTCGTGTTTGTTCCTGTTAGAGTCGGTCTTAAGCCCTCTCATCAGTGTCAATTTTTGCATCCCGTTAGGCATGCCATAACCCTGATGGAGGAGCTGGTGTGTTGTACCCCTCTTGGCATTGCTGGTTCAGGTCATTTCAGTCATTAAGCTCTTTCAAGCTTGTCTTATCTTGTCTTGAGGTGAATTTCCTAGGTCTAGGGTTTTGGTCAAATATGTTTACAGGGTCATGTGTCTGAAAAGTCAATGAGTATTCAGCAAGCCAGAGGGATGATTGTAAAAGTGTTTCTTCAAGATTTCTTATCTAGTATAGCTAAATCTTCACCTTGGATTTAAAAACTTTGTTTTTAAAGCCAAGGTCATTTTCCAAGTTTTTGTAAATAAGTGATGAAATTTCAAAAGTCTTCAGCGAACAAAATGTAACCCTGGTCCCCTTGTCAAGATCCCTCAGATGATCTGCCTGCAAAAAAGAATCAAGTCAAAGCACTCAATGAGTCAAATTCAGGACAAAAGAAACCAAAAAGTCAGTGTTATAAAGTGTCAAAGAGAAAACATTAGAAAGTGGGTTTGTGAATAATTTTTTTTCAAATGAAACTTATAAAAACCCCAAATTCCCTCCTATCACTCTCATTGTACATCCTAGACGCTTGCAAGAGAGGTTTGAGAGAGTGATTGAGAGAAAGGAGCGAATACAGAGCGAGTTCGGGCATTGGACTGGTGCGCGACCCGTCAGAGGGTCTTCCACAGTGTAAAAATACAACGGGCGCGACCCGTCAGAGGTGCGCGACCCGTTGGGCGTGGTGCGCGAGCCGTCGAGCTGTCTCCCTACAAATCGATTTTAAACTTGCTCAAACGCTCTCCAAGCCATAAATTCGTTTGAGGTAGGTGTTCTAAACTTGAAATGGTTGCTGGTTATGATTGGTGGATATCATGAAACATGTTTTAATGATCGAAATTGTGCAAGTGAAACCTCTTCATATGACTGAAATGTTAATGGGTAAAATGTGCTAGGGTTTGTGTTGTTTCAAGGTGTTTTCCCTTTGTAATTGTTTCCCTCCTTCCCCTTTCCACTCACACTTGTATGTATGCCTATTTTTCTCCCATGCTATTTTATAAATCAAATGCAAACCCTCCCTTCTCCCTAATAACTAAAAGTGTAAACCCCACCCCTCTCCCAAAGCATTCAAAACCCTAATCTCCCTCTACCATATGCATGTGTAAACAATAGAAAATGTTGGTGAATATGTTAGCAGTTTTGTGCATATGTTTCCCTATCTTCCCCTATTAATGCTGCATGTTTTCATATCCCCATATGTTCACTTTCATACATGTTTTTCCCATATGCAGTGATTTTTGCAAATGATTTCCCAATATCCCTGATTTTAAATATGTACTCCTATATGCATAATGGTTTGCAACAGTTTCCTTAAAAATTACCTGTTATATTTATATATTCCCAATTCCTTGTAAAAAGGTCCCTCCCCTAAAATTTCCCTCATGTCTTTTTCCCCTTGAAACAGCATAGAATTCAGCACTTTTTACAGGCAGAGACAGCAATACAGTTTGTTCATTGGCTCCTAAACTATGTCAGAAACCGAAACTTACGAGCAAAGTGATGACCATTCGTCATCTGCAGAGGTTGAGGTACAGAGGAGGCCTCGTAAGGGTGGTAAGGGTGGACATCATAAGCGAGAGGAGCCCACTTCTTTAGCAGAGTTACAGGCCTGTCCTATGGCAGTCACTTGTTTTCAGTACATATCTTGTTATGAGTTCTGTGAGAGGATTTCTCGGATTCAGCACCACAGAGAGTTGGCCCGCCTTTTTGTTTTACACCTACATGATGGACATGTCAATCTTGCAGGGGTGAACTTTACATTGACACCCGAGGTGATCTCACATGCTACAGGGATACCTAATGTTGGTGCGGTGTGGAATAAGCGCAAGATGCTAGATACTGTTCACTTTGAGCCTTATGTCCGGCCACCATTCATGAGACATTTGGCGGGTGTTTTTCCATTTAGGTTTCTCCGGAGCGAGTATGGTCCCATCATGAGGCTTATTATGCATTATTTTACCTATGAGGGCAGATTTTCACAGGTGTACTCATATCACATTCGCCTTTTGATGCACTTCACCCGAGTGAGGATGATGAACATCCCGGTTTTCTTCTTTTAGAACATTCAGAGGATGGTGCCCATGTTGCAGAGGAAGACCCCGGCACAGAAGTACAGGAGCCTTCACCATTATGGTTTGATTCAGCTAGTAGTATTGCATCAGTTGACTCAGCGGGGCATCTCATGGGAGGAGTTCATCTCTCGTGAGTTTTTCACAGCGCCATCACAGCTACATCCTGAGGTTGTTCACGAGGAGAGAGGACCATCACACCGGCATCACATCCCTGTCACTAGACATGTCATCTCCTCACCTCTGGTCACCTATCAGAAAGGCCCAAGGGCCTTATTTGCAGCAGCCAGGCGAGTACTATCTCCACAGCAGGTGTAAGGGGTCTCGCCTTCATCTTCAGCTCAGCGAGTGTTATCTCCACATCAGGTGGAAGGGGCCTTGCTTCCTTCACCAACACAGAGGGGCAAACAGCCCATGATTCATGAGGGTCCATCAGGAGTTCCAGACACTGAGGTGATTGATCTTGAGACCAGTTCTCCTAGCCGAGAGGCAAACGAGATCATTCAGCATCTCAGAGCTGAAAATGATGCTTTGCAGAGGAGATTTGAGGGTGCCCAATGGACCATCACCTACCTGGAGCAGCGCAACAAACAGATGGAGGAGGAGAAAGCACTTGATGAGCTATGGAGGATTCGTAGTGACCGAACCTTGAACCGTAGAAGACCCGGTGACCCATTGCCTGCTGACCGAGAGACCATGCTTATCCGGGTCAATTCACACTTGGAGAGGCTGTTGGCTAAGGCTAACCAAGAGAAAAAGTTGCTGAGGAACATGAAAAATCATTACTGGGCAAGAATGCATGTGTGCAAGGCCAAAATGAAGATGTTTCAAAGGCGGTTGACCGAGGCTCTAAAACGGAGAAAGAGACCAAATCCCCTCCGTATCTTGGCTGAGGCTTCACTCAAAGATCATGGCACTCAATAGCCTAGCCACAGCTCAAATCCCAAAAAAATTTGAGAATTTTGGGTAATTTTGGCATTTTTTGGTAATTTACAGGTTTTGGCTCTTTAACGGGTCTCACCCCCCGCGCGACCCTTCATCAGGGCAACTCCTTTTCACAAAAACTCAGCATTTCCTGATTTTTCATGCAAAGTTACATATGCCCATGGATGGACTTGAGTTTTTATGGAGGTTTGGGCCTCCAGAAGGTCAAAATACATGCAAAATTTGACTTTCTGCCACTTTTTTGAACTGCAGAAAGTTGTCTTGGGAGAATTAGTTTTTGATAGGGAAAATGAACTCCAAATTCAAAAATTCTAGTTGGGTTGGAAAGTAGACGCACAGACCTTTCCAACAAGCCCACTTTTGCTCAATGTGGCCACTTGCAAGTACCCCAAACAGAGCTCCAAAGGGGCGCGACCCGTCAGGCAGGGGGGCGCGACCCGTCAGGCAGATTTGTCCAGAAATGCATTGTACAGCCCAGAAAACGCAGATTTGACTTAGTTTGACTTTTTGAGGTTAATGATGGTCCTCTCTGATGTAATTATGGCACTTTTTAGACACTTTTACCCTTTTTTAACTCTTCTAGAAGATTCATTCATGTAAAGGGTAAATATTTAATGAATGGATTGGTTTCCTAGCTTATAGAGGCAAGTTGTTTTGACTGCCTAGATTGTAGTGCTTAATTAGAAGTGGTTGAAACAGCTCCTAGGATAGTGAGCTCGACCCCTAGAGGCAAGGGAAGCGGTTGGCTTGCCTATATTATGTATTTTCTCAATCATTTTCAAGGGTTGGATGGTTGGACTCTTGAGGGAGAAGCTATCATTGTATTATTCACTGTATCTCTGCAATTTTTGGCTAAGGAAGACCAGGATTTTGCAGTCCTCTTTGGGATTCTTGTGGACTCATGTGTTGATGGTGTGTTTCTCAATTTTCTTGTAAGCTTGTTATGTGATTCATTTCCTTTCTTTTACTTCTGCACATTAAACAAATGAAGTGTTAAAGTAAGAATTCATGCTTGCCATGCTCTGCTTTTAGGTTTGTTTAATTTCAATGTTTTCTTCTGTCTAAAGAGAATTCAAAGTTATTTTTTGCTCTCTTTAGCTCTTCATCTTTCATTCCTGATCATCCACCTCAGTTAAAGGCATTAACATTGTCTCCTACCTCGCCCCAAGGAACCCCCTGCAGAAGCTGTGTCCAATCCCCGCACCCAAAATTTCCCTCTCCTCAATTTGCCACCAAAAACCCAAAAAACCTGAAATAAAACTCTTTGATCAGTTTACTAGCCTAATATCAATGTTACCTTATTGGTCATCTCATCTATTGAAGATTTTACTGAGATAGACCGGAGAGAGCCTTCTCCTGCCCCGTAGGGCTAGCTACGAGGCTAAATGGTTTGATGTTGCCTTGAGGTTTACCTTTCTCAGCCTGAGGTGAAATTTCAAGCGCTAACAGTTCCCAACAATCACATGTCGTATGTCATCATCCACATTGTATATTGTCTCATGTAATTCCACAACGACAAATGATGTGGCACCAATATTTAGATCATTTCTCAGACTGGAATTAGACCATTAATCACTCTTAGGTAACATTTTTCCTTTTCCTCCAATGCTTATACATAGATCAGCTTCTTTTGAAAATTGTCAACTTGTTTCTCACTAGTGGACACCTCCTTTAGTCCATTATACTTATCAACATTAATCACCTTGTTGTTTGGTCTTTCCTTCACCTAAAAAACTTCACTATCAACCCTTTAAGATTTTTTTCCACCTCATCAAGCCTCTTTATAGTCATCTATCCACTCAATCATCTCAGCTAGCCTAGCTTACAACTACAACAACCTTTCCATAGGTTGTTAGGGAGTTTGGTCCCTCATTGAAGACCCTTAACTAATTTATTCTTAAGTCCGAGGCCCTTGACCTACCTAAACTCACTGCGGCCCTGTTCCAGGGCACTACTCCTAAGGACCTCATCCCTCTTCTAGGGTTATGACCCTATCCTAGGGCATACTCCTGAGGTCCTCAACCCTCTTCTAGGGTTGCATCCCTTCTTTTACTACTCAGAATAGACTGTGGATTTCTTTGTTGTATAAAACAAAACTTGGTTAGGACTCTCCTTGACTACAACCAACACTTATTTATCTCAACCCTCCTTCATGAGGTCTCAGACTTCTCCTCCAACAACTTCAAACCCCTATTTAAGGCCCTAACTACGTCCCTTTCCTATGATCACTGAGGCAACCTGCGACCCTCTTCCAGGATTGTGGCCAGGCCATAGAACAACCCTATTTCACTGCGTCTAGCACCCAAAACTCTCACATAACCCTTTTCCTCCTAGGATAGAAAAAACACAACCTTCTTTCTCTTGAACAGAACTCCACTTGACTTCCTCCAAGCACAGAATGAACCATAAAATCATCCTCCTTTGTAGGTGTGGATCCTCTAGGGCTTGTTCTCTTGTGTAGTTACATTTCATTGTTGACTTGATGGTTGCTCTTTTAACAAGGCTTTGATTCTATGTTGATTTTTCTACAAGATGAACAATAGAAACCAAATGTTTTGATCTAATGATTACTACCTACTAATCTTTAATAATTTATCTTTATGCCACTAATGTCATTAAGAAATTGTACACATAAAATATCAACAGTAATGCAGAGAAAACAATAACATCATAAAGAGATAGCCATGCACCATAGGCAGAACAAATTTTCCCTGCAAAACCCAAACTTGGGACAAAACCCGACAACTTTTCTTCTAGGAGAATTTATTCTTCAGCAAGGTTTACAATTCTAAACTATCTAGAAATCTATGAAAAAATCCAAGTCCAAAATTCAGTCAATTCATCCTTTATCTACTCCCATGTGTGGCTGCTATAGAAGAGAGATGATGATGATGATGATGAGTGAGTGATCAGATGAAGTTTCACATCATGCATATATATACAAGTCGAATGGGATAATTTGACCAAGGGACACACCCTTTCATGGTGGGACCGACTTGACTTCTTGAGCCTACACGATACCCAAAATAAAATATATTTTTATTTTATTTTCCATAATTATTCTAGGACAACTTAGGAGGCCTGTTGGCATGCGAGAATACCTCCTAGTTCTAGCAAATTATCAAATTTATGGACCACTAGCGGGTAGTTCCAGGTGGTGTGGTTTTCCTTGAATAACAGTGATGAGTTAGCCTACATTTGCATATGCCAGCCAATGATAGGTTGTTCCGAGTGTTGGCCCCACAACTGAGTTATTATTATTACACACACACACACATATATAACTCTATCTGTTTTTTCATAATGTAGTTTAATTATTTTATGTTTTTGTGGTTTTTTGGGTACATTTTTCGGTAAAAAATGTCTTAAATATAGCAGGAGTTTGTTCGAATCACAAATTTGATTTGTGAATTCTACACAATTTGGTGCCCCAAGAGTTTTTAGCGTGTTGAATCCATTTATGGATTCAAAAAAGGATTTTAAACAGTGAAAAACATGATCTAACAAAAAATTGTTTCACCGACCAAAAACTCCAAAACTTTAATAATTAAACAATTACAACTTTTTTTTCTTTTTTTCTTTTATCAACTGTACATATATATATTATACATTACAATACATTTATACTTGATTATTTTTAATAATAATCTTATTTACTAAAAGTATTATAAAAATAAATAAATGGCTTTAAGTCACTTTTGTGTTCACTTACATTTAAATCTGTATTTTTAATTCACATTTCATCATATCATACAACGAATATTTTTTTCCAAGGAAAAAGGCGTAATTTTATTAGTGAAAACAAAATTACATGTTACATTTTATTGAGAACCAAGCATCATCAAGTCTATGACTGATGATAAGCAGATATATGCAAAAAAAACAAACTAATATACAATAAGGAGAAAAGCTAGGCTTTTCTCCCCTTCTTTTTTTCCACCCTGCACCATTCCCCTTGAGATGGTGTATCAGAGACAAGTGCAAGTTGATTGCCAGGTTCAGGTCTTGCATTGTCCTTGTCTGAATCTGAGTTGTCTGTTGAATGGGTACGTTTATACCCACTAGTTTCCATAGCTTCTGGATTATTTGTTGTTTGTACATGGTTGTCCTACATTTCATTGAGGTCCTGAGGGATTTCCCCTTGGTTTTTTGGTACCTATGATGTCTAGTTATTCCCAGTTTGTATAGATTCCTCCTCTGATTCATATTCCTCCTCGTCTTGGTGGGGTGGAGGGAAATTCCATCCTTTGGGTTGTTTTCCATTTTCTTCTTTATGTCGGTGTCTTTCTTGCCTTCAGGGCACATATTTTGTAGATGTCATGTTTGTTTGCAGATTCTACATCTGAAGGTTGTGTTCTCATAGTCTAGTGTCTGAGTCCAATTCATCTGCTTATGGATCAGTTGAATGCGGTCTGGTAATCCCTTGCTAAGATCTACTTCCACACATATCCAGGCATGTGTGTAGATCCTTTCTTCCAATATTTGGGTATCCGTTTTGATATATTTCCCAATGATGTTCTCGATTCCTGTGAGTACTCGCTCATCCCAAAAATGAAGAGGGAGGTTGTGCAGTCGGATCCACACCGACATTCTGGTGACAACCATGGTGTTTGCATCAAATTCTGGGAACCATGGTGTGATGAAAAGACCTGTTGATCCCTAGAACCATGGTCCATCCTGTATAATACTGTCTCTGGCCTCTGATGAAGGGAATTTTACAATGAAAAACCCCTTTGAACAGAGGTGTATTTCACATTCTAGTGACCAATTGGTCAAAATCCAATGAAATAACTCCACAGGTTTTGGCCAGAAACAATTAAAACGACAAATAATTGCTTGTGATTCAAAAGCAGCACAGTGCTCATCTGTTTCTGAATTATCTATGGTAAGTTCTGGGATTGAGTTCAGTAGCTCCACAATGTATGGGCTAGGGGATGTACCAACCTATTTTTTTGGTTCTGCGACTATTCTTTTCCCTTGCAGGATGTTCTTGAAAGAGGGTCCTCCATTCATTTTCTTTAGTTTGGCTTCTGTGTTTTTTGAAGAACTGCACCCATAACCATTTCCGACATTTAAGGATTTGTTGGTTGAACCCACATCACCCCTTAATTTCATATTGAGGGTTATGGAGGATGCTATTTGAATGTGGCAATCCTGGAGAACCCAAATGTCCTGTAATGCTCTTCCTTCAAAAAATAGGTTTTGCATTTGTACAAGGTATCCATCCTGTTGCATGATGTTGTGCTTCAGTTGATGCACAATGTCTATTATATTTACCCATATTAAAAAGGAAACCCCAACAGGATATTTAATAAAAATTTGAAACCAGATGGGTGTTACCAGGTTCCGAGAGCCATGCTCCCCCTTTTTGCCTCAAAACCACTCGACAATGGGGGACCTGTGAGCCACAGGGGGCCGGATGGAGCGAGAGATGGCAATACATGGATCCAAGTCCATCACAACGGACCCAAAAAACATCACACGAGCCTACTGATCCATAGGGGAGCTCGAGTTGCCGCATAGAAGAAAACAGGGGCTAGAAAATGGTCCGCCAACAGTCCCGATGAGGTCAGTAACCGTAGCCAGGAGAAAAATATGTCCATGGCCGGAAAACACCAAAAACAGGAGAAATAGAATCGATTGATCGGCGCCCTACCTTGTGCCCGCATTCCAACTGAGTTCCCACAATGAGCCACTCGAGTAAAACTCGATCGATAACAGAGCAATACACCAATAAGAGGCTGCTGCAGGGTTCCAAGACACAATTTTTGCAGACATCTAGGGTTCGATGTTCGAGATGAAGAGTTGTCACTGCCAGTCAAATAGTTGCCAAACTCGACAAATTCACTGAGAGTCAGGGAGCCCCCTGCGACCCATCCAACCGGTGCAAACTTACGTCAATGGCCCCATGGAGACGAAGCCAAAGGAGGCAGAGCTTTTCCATTTTTATTCCAGGATATTGAACCCTTCGTTGATTGGTTATTCCTTGTTCACCATACGATTCCCCCTGCGAATAGGACCTGGTGGCCACTCCCAAGAAACTGTTTTCGCAGAGTGTAACCCTAGCTCTTGTTTGCGCCATTTTTTCCCTAGCTTTCTGCTATATAGACTTGAAACAATGAAAAGGTACAAATTATTATCTATTGGTTTTCTACAATTAATATTATAATATCTTTATGTTTATTTCTTTCTTCTTCTTTAATGTAAATGTTATTTTACATTCAAATTTACACATTTTCATTTCTTATTATTAATACAATATTTTTATTTTTGTAAATAGGTTTTTTTCCTATTAAATTGTTACTAGATTACATAATATCAAAATCTTTATATCGATATTTGTTAGATTGGAAACTAGACCAATGGTGAAAGCTATTGTCTTTTATACCAAATATCCATATACTAACGAGACACCTACAAAAAGATTTACTATTCAAGACTTCATTATGTAATACATTCTTCCATAGTACGAGGAAATGCCAAGTAAAGCAGAAAAAACCATAGGTTAACTGAAATTATCAAGAGGCCATGGAAATATCATTACTACCTCTAATTGCTGGATTGACTAGAGGCGGAACATTTGGTTCATAGAAAAGTTGCTTCTCAATGCTAGCTAGTTCTCCATGTTCTTCCACCCTCAAAGGGGGAATCTCGGACTTGGTTTATCTGATCAATAAGTATCGGTCTCAAGTTCTCTAACCAGTTCTTCATGTTCTTCCACCCCTAGGGGAGTTTCTCAAACTTTTTTTTATCATATTGATAATTATCAGTCTCCAGTTCTCCCATTAGTGAGTGTTCCAGCTTGACTAAAGAGGAAGGTGAATGTCATTACATCCCAAGTTAGCCAGAAAGCCCACTACCTCATTGCCTATTCTCCTAACATGAGAGGGAATAACCACTAGAACCATATAAATTATATGATTAATATGTGTGATATATTTTTCCAATCTCCAATTTTAATATCATAGTATTATTTATTATACATATAAAATTTACATATTCATATTTTAATATATAATTTAATAATCCAATAAATTGTTTTCCTTATTCAAATATTATAGGTATTACACTCAATCAAATTGATACTACTTCACATGTTAGTTACTATTTTTTACTAATATTATAAATTTTATTTCCTTTTAAACCTATATATTCATATTTCATCTCCACGATAGGGGTGTTATTACAGATGTGATGGTTTTATAGGAGGTTTTTCCATCCTCCTCCCAAGTTTAATGCCTTGTTTAAGTTGTGCAATTCACTGCAAGTGTCGGTTTGTGATTGCATTTAGGATTACATGTGGAGTCTCTTCCTTTAAATAGCATACCCTAGTTTGGTTGTGGAGTATGAAGAGTTGAGCGAGAGTGGAGGTGAGGGCATGCCCTCGACCCCCATCTGTTGTTTCACAGTCGCTCTACTAGCATGTAATCTTTACTTATATGAAGATTTTTTGTTGAAGAATAGTATTGGCGTTGATATTTGCATTCACGTGTGCGTCCTTAATCTTTTTTCTATAATAGTGTGCAATCGCAATCCTTTTACTATTCGGGTGTGAAAGTTATCACTTGGTACTT
Organism: Pinus tabuliformis; assembly: GCA_031772625.1. NCBI lineage: Eukaryota > Viridiplantae > Streptophyta > Pinopsida > Pinales > Pinaceae > Pinus > Pinus tabuliformis. Next base: position 1,369,923,428 of record CM062818.1, read on the forward strand.
GTAACACTTTTCAATTTATGGTCTTGAGTCATTCGTTTAGTAGGTTTTCTTGATTTCTATGTTTGTTTGTGCTACTGTGGGTAATTATCCAGTCCTCAAGGGTTATTAATGTTTTTTAGGCATCCTTGAGTCCTAACAATTCTAAGATCCTGAATTGTTTAGAGTATGTTGGTCTAAGTTCGAGCAAGTGTGTTCTATTACAATACTGTAGAATTTTTTTGGGTCTGGTGTTTGTTGGTGGCACTACGTTGATAGTGCTTTGTATTTGCCTCTGTGTTATGTCATAACATAAGTAATTCTTTCTATTTTTCAAGGTATTATATAGTATTATGTGTCATGGTTTTGGACTATAATGAATTTGAGAATTTGGTGGAATTTTCACCAGTAGTGTGGCAATTGGGTGATGATATAGTCTTTTTTAGGTCTAGAGATCAAGGTATTGTGTCTAGTCCTTCTTCTTACTTTATAGGTCGAGGTTCTTTCAGTTTTTTCCATAAGTGTTCCCTCTCATCAGTGCTCATGTATCTTAGACAGATAATGAGTAGCAGGAGGGGTGGAGGAGGAAATTCTACTTTAGGGCAAAAAATGGTTCATCCCTTTGCTTATGATTATGTGGCTACTTTATTTAATGCAATCTCTCTAGAGGTGAGGAAAGAAATTCAATTTTTGGAAACTGAAGAGGTAGGGGATTTCCCTTATCATTTAGATTATAAATTGGTTGGTGAAGATATGAAATGGGTTCTTACTCCTGGAAGATTCAAAAGTAGGAGGCTACATTTTCTAAATTCTTTGTCTTTACATCAAAAATCACTACCCTATTATGGTTCATCTTCAAAGAATAGCACGTGGAAATTTACAATGGTTTCTTCTCATTGGAGGACATTAAACACATGATTCATAATCAAAGGTTCTATTTAGACAAATGGGATTCTCATTTGGCCCATGTAGAAGGCTTTCTTGTGAGTGATTCTTCCTCTAGTGACCTCATGAACCCTCTAAGCTCTAGTGCTCAAGCGTCAACTATAATATCCTACTCTAATCATGACTAGAGATGGTGGGCTTTCATGTCTTATTGTAATCAACTTTGGTATTCAAACTCTAAGGTATGGATTCTTCATGGGGTTCATCATTATATTTTGGTTCAAACGTACATTGTTCAATAACATATTTCTAGTTGACAGTCTACTTTATAATGTGGAGAGTTGTTTCTTTGTCAAGCTTTTTGGTTATCACTATGGATTCACTGGTGTTATTGATAGCATGTGCATCTAAGGATGGACCCATGTTTTTATGGTTATCTCTTTTATATTTCTATTTTCTAGTATCTGAATAGGGGAGGTGAGGTTACGGCTCTCGTTGATGCGTGTTTTAGAAAGTCCTGATTTAACTGGAATTGGATATGGATATAATTGTGGTTTATATTGGCTCCATTTTTCGATGGATGACCCTCTATTCCTGTGGGATTCTATGGGTTATGAAGGTATTGACGATTGATCTTTATTACGGCTCTTTGTGCATTATGGTCACTTTTGCTTGTTTTGAAGACCATTGGAACTGTTGTTAGTTGGGTTATGTTTCTAGAATGTGAATATATACGGTTATGGAGATGTGTTTCACCTTGGTTGACAACATTGAGTCTTATCTAAAATTATTCTTCTTTATGTTGATTTTCGTTCCTAAAGAAGGGTGATTCACCCTATGACTTCCTGACACTATGGTTTTTAGCCTTGATTATGTATCAATGGTGAAAATGGCATGGATAAGGTCTGTGGTGTTATGTTTTGATAAACTAGAGAGCAATATTGCTTTATGGCTTTGTTGTATTTGGGTATTTGGGATCTTTCAATACCCTGATATGTATTGCTAAGTGAGATCTTAAAAAAATAAATAAATAATTATATATCCTTATCTTGTTATTGAAATCTAAAAAATTTAATTCACACAAAAACAAAAATAAAATATTCACACTTCATCAAATTGATATCACTTCATGTCTTAATTATTAGTTTTAATTAATATAAATAAAAAATAAAATTATGAAGTACTTATCTCTTGATTAAGGAAGAAATAGATGCATTGTAGGGAATTGTCAACTCCCTCTTGATCCTTTTCTTCTTAATGAAATCCATGTGCAATCTTATTAAGATTAGATTCCTTTATTTCTTCATCTTGCAAATTAGGCTTAGCAATCCATTCATTGAACTATCGAGCCACACCAAAGGCTTAAAAATAAGCTAGTATCAACACCAATTCCTTCTTGTACAATTCCTTTAGGGCAAGTTATCCCTTGATGGATGAATCAGAGAGGTGTATAGATCTGTTGAAAACTACTACTAGTCAAATTAACAACCTTTCTTTGGTCCAAATTCCAATTAATAAAGCTAACCACATCTAACATGGATGGTAAAAAATGATTTGACTCCATGTTGAATGTAGGGTCGTGTTTGTTCCTGTTAGAGTCGATCTTAAGCCCTCTCATCAGTGTCAATTTTCGCATCCCGTTAGGCATGCCATAACCCTGATGGAGGAGCTGGTGTGTTGTACCCCTCTTCGCATTGCTGGTTCAGGTCATTTCAGTCATTAAGCTCTTTCAAGCTTGTCTTATCTTGTCTTGAGGTCAATTTCCTAGGTCTAGGGTTTTGGTCAAATATGTTTACAGGGTCATGTGTCTGAAAAGTCAATGAGTATTCAGCAAGCCAGAGGGATGATTGTAAAAGTGTTTCTTCAAGATTTCTTATCTGGTATAGCTAAATCTTCACCTTGGATTTAAAAACTTTGTTTTTAAAGCCAAGGTCATTTTCCAAGTTTTTGTAAATAAGTGATGAAATTTCAAAATTCTTCAGCGAACAAAATGTAACCCTGGTCCCCTTGTCAAGATCCCTCAGATGATCTACCTGCAAAAAAGAATCAAGTCAAAGCACTCAATGAGTCAAATTCAGGACAAAAGAAACCAAAAAGTTAGTGTTATAAAGTGTCAAAGAGAAAACATTAGAAAGTGGGTTTGTGAATGAAATTTTTTCAAATGAAACTTATAAAAACCCCAAATTCCCTCCTATCACTCTCATTGTGCATCCTAGACGCTTGC